>CM059193.1:918491-1560483 GCA_030323885.1 Branchipolynoe longqiensis | reverse complement strand
CTGCAATTTAGTAGGAAATCCACCTTTAGTGGCAGTGTGTTGAGGTCCTGATCCCCCTGAGTCGTGCATGCAATGTGGAACACACATACAATCTAGGTCTGTGGAACTCCACCTTTAGTGGTGGTGTGTTGAGGGCCTGATCCCTGCTGAGCTGTGCATGCAATGTGGAACACACCTGAGCAAACACTAGGACGAGAGGTGACTTCAAGGCACCCTTCAAGGGAGACTTCACAGTGTCACACGAGATCATTGTCAAATCACGAAAAGTATATAATATATACATACACATATATATAATATAGATCTTTTTTTTTAAATTTACATATTTATCTTTTATTATATATACAGCTCATACATATTGTCGTGGGGGTGATGAAAATGGGAAATATTGTGCCTATAGCTGGAGTCGAACCCACATCTCTTTGCATTCCGGGCCAGTGTGCTAACCATTACACCACATAGGCTCCCTGATATCACCACACTACCCACGCCTACCTGTCTATGTGGCTACTTGCCTGAGAGGTCAGTGCAGACCACTACAATAGTATACATATATGTATAATAAAAGTAGTAGTTTCACCGACCTCTCAGGCAAGGAGCCACATAGACAGGTATGCGGGGATAGGGTGGTGACATCAGGGAGCCTAGGTGGTGTAATGGTTAGCACACTGGTCCATAATGCAAGAGATGTGGGTTCGATTCTTAAGGTCATATCAGGACAAGTACCAACTAATGACAGTGCGCACTCATGGCGACTTTATAGTGCTTCCCCACTGGGAGACCAATCCGCCAGCACCATGACCTGATATACCACTCAGTCACATTAACCTGACACTCAGCCAACCAGTCCTTGTCCTATCCTAATAATGCCACATGCCCGGCTAGGAAGCAACACCCATCAATTCTTTAGGTCATGGTTTTGGTGTTTGATTCGGCTAGGGTTCGAACCCCTGACCAAAATGGGAGACGGACGCTCAACTCATGAGGCCATCCCGTCCGGTCTGAGTAAAAAGGGAGGATTTACCGTAGTTTTCAAAGTATGGGTGTAATGGCGTGATGAAAAGACAGAAAATCGTAATGATTCCGCAGAAATCGTAATGGTTGGCAGCTCTTCAAATGCTTCACATGGCTGAGCGCTAAGGTTTTGTTTGTTTGTTGTTGTTTTACGTCCTAGCAACATCTAAGGTCATATCAGGATGGGTACTGACTTGTGGCAGTGTGCACTCATGGCGACTTTATAGTGCTGCCCCACTGGGTGACCAGGCCTCCACCACAATGACCTGATATCCCACTCAGTCACATTATCCTGACACTGAGCCAACCAATCCTTGCCATATCCTAAAAATACCAAGCGCCTGGCTAGGAAGTGACAAGTATAAATTTTTAAGTCATTGGTTTGACTTGACCAGGGTTCGAAACCTCGAAACCTCGAACCCACGATCC
Organism: Branchipolynoe longqiensis; assembly: GCA_030323885.1. NCBI lineage: Eukaryota > Metazoa > Annelida > Polychaeta > Phyllodocida > Polynoidae > Branchipolynoe > Branchipolynoe longqiensis. The sequence goes on along the minus strand of CM059193.1, from coordinate 1,559,040 downwards.
CACCGGAGACGGACGCTCTAACTCATTTGGCCATCCCGTCTGGTTAAGCGCTAAAGCTGAGATTCCTTACACGCGGTATGCGGTCTGCGAATGCGAATGCGAATGTGGCAAAAAATCGAAACGCCTTGAAGTCAATGGGGTGCAACCCTTACACGCGGTATGCGAATGCGAATGCGAATGCGACAACTCGATCGGTCCCTGTAGCGATCGGTCCGGCATGCGGCATGCGACACGGGGGGTGCGAATAGAAGTGCGACACGGGGGTGCGAATAGAAAAGCATCAGTCGCATTTGTCCATTGATATAAGGCTGGAGGAGGCGACTGATAATTACGGACAGCCAGGACAAGGTAGAGCGGGGCCGACCTGTTAGGAAGCAGTCTCCAAGGCTGCTGAGTGGAAACATATGGTAGTGGTGGTGGTTCGGGTTGCTTAAAAATGCTACCAGAGCCACAAAAATATGAATACTTATCTATAATTTGGTTATAATAAAGGTAGGAACCCCCACGAGTAGAAATAGCACACATAAAGACAAAATAATGGTTTTGTTGACCGAAAAGGACGGTCCTAACATGGCATGCGGCATGCGACACAGGGGTGTGAATAGAAAAGCATCAGTCGCATTTGTCCATTGATATAAGGCTGGAGGAGGCGACTGATAATTACGGACAGCCAGGACAAGGTAGAGCGCGGACCTGTTAGGAAGCAGTCTCCAAGGCTGCTGAGTGGAAACATATGGTAGTGGTGGTGGTTCGGGTTGCTAAAAATGCTACCAGAGCCACAAAAATATGAATACTTATCTATAATTTGGTTATAATAAAGGTAGGAACCCCCACGAGTAGAAATAGCACACATAAAGACAAAATAATGGTTTTGTTGACCGAAAAGGACGGTCCTAACATGGCTCAGTTTAGGATGTTAGGACCGTCCCAATCGGGAGACTGACGGTTACCGTGTGTAAGGAATCCTAGCTTAAAGCTAAAAATGCTACCATATGCACATAAATATGAATACCAATGAATGTACACATGGGTGCACACTTTTATATGCTGCTTACCGCATGCCGCACGCCGCATGCCGTGTGTAAGGAATCTTCCCATTCGCATACCGCATGCCGCTTGCCGCATGCCGCATGCCGCTTACCGTGTGTAAGGAATCCTAGCTTAAGGCATCTGTGAACTTCTATAATCATGCCACTACATATTCCCGCACCCATAACATACGTCACACACAGCTGGACACCAACAGCTCGAGGTGGCGCGGGCCATACTACTATTACTAGCCTTTAAATGGGACTTAGTTATAGTTTTATACCCAGTGCTTCTCTTTAAGCCCCAGCCACACTACGGTTTGCGACACAACCACATTGCGACCAAAAGCTGACTGATCACCAAGCTATGAAAATGGTCGCAAGCCGGTTCTTGGTGCAGCAGCTGCAACCTCCTTGTGACCAAAATGGTCACCAGGAGGTTGGCGGTCACTGGCGACGAATTGCGATCGTTTTCGGAACACCCATTTTGTGTGGTCACAAACATAGTGTGACTGGGCTATTACTTACAGTTATACCCAGTGTGTTGCAAAAGCCACAGTCACACTACGGCTTGCGACCATTTGAGACCACTTTGGACCAAAGAACCCACCTCATTGCGACCTCCTTGTGAACAAAGCAATAGACGCCCGCCTCTGGGCGACAATTTTTGTCGCAAGGAGTATTTAGTGCAGTAGTTGCAACCTCCTTACGACCAAAATGGTCGCTCGGAGGTCAGCGACCACCGAGGACTACTTTTTGATCACTTTGCGACCACCGACCAGACGCGGTGACTGAATCAGTAGAGCGCAGGCTTCCCGTGCGGGAGATCGGGAATTCGATTTCTGGTTCAGTCAAACCAAGGACTTATCAATTTGATACTTGTCGCTTCATAGCTTGGCACGCAGCATTAATAGGACAGGGGGAGAACTGATTAGCGCAGTGTCAGGATAATGTGGCTGAGTGGGATAAATTACTGGAAATGGGTGTCTTCTTGAGTCGCCCCCTGGCGGGTATTGTGACACCAAAAACATGACCGTAGATGTTGCCAGGATGCAAAACTCCATCAACCAACCAACTTTGCGACCACCCCTTTGTGGTGGTGGCAAGCAGTAGTGTGACTGGGGTAACAGATTGTACACCATGAATACTGTCTAGACATGGTTCTCTCAAACTGGCGATTAGTGACAGGAAGTTGGCTACATGGAAACTGTGGGAAGTGAACGAGCAGTGTGGCAACCAGCTTCAAGTATTGCAGTCCGATGGTTTTGAGTTTCCATCATTTTCTGAGATTCATACATTAGATCGTGGTGATCAACCTTACGTTTAGTTTAAAGTAACTTCAATTTCAATTCGACTAACTTGGGGAGATATTTGAAGTATACACATGCAAACATTAAATTTAACGATGTGCTTGTCAAAACTCTGATCCCATAGGCTTCAAGCAGTAACAGGTTCTATTATATTTAGTTAGTATTCCCGTCCATGTGGCAACAAATGCACCAGAGTCGAAGTTGAAAATGTAGGTTCAAATAAAGATAAGTATTTTGCTTTCGAAAAGTGGATACTTTTATCAGACTATCTAACTCTAGATCCACCGCTGACAATGTCTCAAAGGCCTCCCTCCACCCCCACCACCCCAGACACACACACACACTCCACACACACTTGTCCAGTATATATTATATGTATCTGGACAATTTCAAGTGATTACTTAAAGCTGCATAAGATCAAATTTTCAAAAACCAAAACATTTAGCTAGATTTAACCTTGCATATCAAACCTAGATCTTGGTGCACTTATTAAGCATTTGTTGCTGGATAGAAGGGGATGTGAAGTCAATTCAATAGAAACTCTTCCTGCTGAAGCATAATACTCACAGATTCCAGGATACACCCAGCTAACGCCAGCAGATTCAAACTCATTGCTGCACATGACAAACCTGAACAGAGCATCCTCACCACATGTGGCGGACCCTGATGGTGGAGTCTCCAACTTGGACTGCTAGCATACAGCTCAAACACTCTAATCTAATCTGATCTGATCTAATCTAATAGACCCCTTTCAATGTTTATAAACATTGTGTATGCGCGCGCACCTTGGCTGCAGAACGAATGCACACTGTCTTTGAATATGTTTTCTATATGTGTTCCAATCGGTTTGTTTCTAGGTGGTGTGGTTTTAGAGATATTTCACCTTTTCTCTATGAAGATTGCTCATAGCCATTGAGTTTGCAGTGTGTGGTCCTGCAGCCAAGCAGCGCATGCACTGACCTAAATACATGTGCTGACATCATATGAAATAGGTCTATATAAGCATACGGCGTCAGTGTTGCATACTTGCCAACATTAATTTGGCATGCTTTCAGTTAAATAATCTCCACAAAGTTAGCCATGTAACATAATGGTTACTTCAAAGGGTAGGACAGTAACTTTTTTTCCTACTTGACCATTCGGGCAAGTGATACTTGGTTCTGATATCAAATGGTTTTCAAAGGAAAATTATGCGGGGGGGGGGGGGGGTCCATAGGCCCGCATTGGTCCCTTGGTGAGGTCACGGGTCAGGCAGCGCCACCTGAAGCTATTGAACGTACAGCATTTTAGAGACTTGTTTAAGCTTCTCCTGGCTTTTATAGCAGATCTTGAGAGAAGCAAATAAAAATATGTTTCTTCTCATATTATTGTTGTTGCTTTTCGCGGAATTCCGCTATTTCACGGAACTGGAAGAGCACAATGCCGGATATACAAAGAACTGTGTTAAGTGTTTATCGCACAGACGAACAAATAGATGAACACGGTAGGTCCGGAGATTTAGGTTCAAATGTGTGACTACCTTTGCGCAATAGTTGGCTTACTAATTATGAAAACTGTTAAAAAAATGTTGTTTTTTACATGAGGATATACGGTATTTAATGCGTTAAACTAACGTTAAACGCGCGCAAAGTACTACTTGAATGTCGTGAATAGGTTAACTCCAGCCCCAGTGATCAGCTCTTACATAATGCAGTTAACGTTAGGAGAGCAGAGAGATCAGTACAAAAAACATGCATTATTTAACTCCAACTGCCAATGACCGGACCTGGTAGCCTAATTGGTAGAGCGCAGTCTTCCCGTGCGGAAGGTCGGGAGTTCGAATCCCAGCCGAGTCAAAACAGTGACTTATCAAATTGATACTTGTCGCTTTCTAACCAGGTACTCGGTATTATTAGGATAGGACTGGTTTGCACAGTATCAGGATAAAGTGACTGTGTGGGACATCGGGTCATGGTGCCAGCAGCCAGGTCTCCCAGTGGGGCAGCACTATAAATAGTATAAAGTCGCCATGAGTGTGCACTGTCACAAGTCGGTATATACAGTGTACATAGGTATATTGAGTGGTTAAGGCACCCGCTCTTTGTGGGTTCTATCCCCGACCAAGTCAAACTACACAATAAAACATTGGCACTTGTCATTATCTTGAAAGACTTCAAATATTGGTACTTGTCGCTATTTTGCCTGGCACTTGACATTACTAGAATAGGATAATGACTGGTTGACACACTGTCGAGATAATGTGACTGAGTGGGATAATGAGTCCTGGTGTCAGTAGAGCAATATCAGAGTCGGGCAGCACTAAAAGGGTGCCATGACTGCGAACTGTCACAAGTCAGTATATATCCTAATATGATCTTAAATGTTGCTAGGACGCAAAATATTATTTACTCATTCCAAGTGATTTAAAGGTAAGTAAAATCTTGAGAATCACGGATGAAAGATGTCTCCGGCAATAAATGCGGAACTCAGGCTGAGACTCCGTCGTCACCTAGCGAGTTCCAACAGAACCAAGCAATGGTTATTACGCTGGTGGCGAATGTCTGCGAAAACCCGGATATTCCAGCATGATGCGCGGAAAGGAAGACAGAAAGCGGAAGTGGGAAACTGAGGCGTTTATTGGGACGCCTCGGGCAATATGACATAGCAAATACAACAAATATCAACATAGAGAATGAGTACATGGTAAGTATCAGGCTAAGGTACATATCAAAGAAGGTTGTTTAAGAAGAGAGAATGTCTGATGGCCTATGAGGGGGGGTGCGCCGAGGAGCCCTCCACCGCGGGGAAGGAGCTAGAAGGAGATAGTTGGGTGGGTGGGTGGAGAAGAAAGGCTGCGTGGTGAAGACTGGAGGCGAATGGCTGAGGGAGGCGGCGGGCGGCCTTATAAGGGAGAAAGTGAGCAGTGGCAGGGGAGGCGTGAATGCTCAGGGCCGGGGGAGGGCGAGGGGAGCAGCGGGCGTCGCGCGAGGCGCGAATGCTGCGCGAGGGGCAGGGGGTGAGGGGAGGGACTCTTCCTTTCATCGCATCAAACGTAATGCTTCGCATTACGACCGATGCGCGGAAAGGAAGACAGAAAGCGGAAGTGGGAAACTGAGGCGTTTATTGGGACGCCTCGGGCAATATGACATAGCAAATACAAACAAATATCAACATAGAGAAGGAATACATGGTAAGTATCAGGCTAAGGTACATATCAAAGAAGGTTGTTTAAGAAGAGAGAATGTCTGATGGCCTATGAGGGGGGGTGCGCCGAGGAGCCCTCCACCAAAACGGAGGAGAGGGCTCGAGGCGCGCCCGAGGGGGCGAGGCGGGGTACATAAGCGTGAACCGCCTCGGAGGTCCATGTCCCCTGTGCCATGATGTCGGGGAGGGGCACCCCGGCGCGCTGGCAGGCCTGGGCGGCGCCCCGGCGGAGGCTATGGAGGGTGAATGTTTCTGGGGCCGGGACGCCTTGGGCCTTGAGGGCGCCCCTCAGGAGTTCGGTGAGGGTGCGTGGGTCGAGCGGGCGGCCGGAGGGCATCATGAAGGCGGGCGCGTCCTGCGGCGCGGGAGACTGGGCGAGGGCGAGCTGCCAGGTCGAGACCGGGCATAGAGGCGAGCCCGGGATGGCAGGGACGAAGAGGGCCACTGCGCCCGAGGGCCCCGAGATAGTCTTGGAGCTTTTTATAAGGAGCCGGAGGCCCCCGGGCGCGGGGCGGACATCAGCCCGGGTCAGGGTGTGGGGGCCGGCCCACCCCTCGGGGCTCGGCGCCAGGAGGTTGGATTGGCGGAGCATGCCGAAGTACCCGAGGAGCAGGGCGGCCCGAGGGGCGAGTGAGGCGAGCCCTGCGCGGGCGAGGTGGCTGATGGCGAGCGCCAGCTGGCGCGGCGTGAGGGGCGGCGCTTGCCGCGGGACGTGGGCCGAGGAGCGCTCGCCTCCCCGGCAGACATCTTTGGCGAGGCGGGCGTCGAAGCCCGAGGTGAGGCCCCCTGCCCCTTCTACCCAGGTCCGGGCTCCCGAGACGGCGTTCTTGACGGAGGCCGGGGCGAGGGCGCGGGCGAAGAGGGAGGCGGTGAAGGCGGCGACGTCGAAGGCCGACGGGGCGAGGGGGTCGACACCTCGGGCAACCGTGAAGCTCACGAAGTCCTCAGCCTGGCGGCGGCGATTCCTCCAGGTCGCGGGCGCAAGCGCTGCGAGGCGGGCGACGTCGTCGATCTCAGCAGGCAGGTAACCTAGAGGCCGGGATAGAAGGGGTAGGCGTCATGTGATGCGGCAGTGGGGGTGAGCCCCAGGCGAGCCACCTCGTCGCGGACCGTTTCGGCCCAGGGGCCGGCGAGGTGGGCGCGGCTTAGGGCATCGGCGAGGAGGAGGTCCGCCCCGGGTGATGTGAAGGTCAAAGGAGCCGGAGGCCGCCAGCAACCAGAGCTCCCTCGCGCAGGTCCCGAGGGTGGGGTCTCGGGCGCGTCCCGACTCGAGGGCGGTGGCCGAGGCCATGTTGTCGGTGTAGACCACCACCGTCGCCCCCGCGATGTCGTCCGGGAGGAGGGAGTGGAGGGCGACGACGAGGTTGACCGCCTCGAGCTCGTGGATGGACGGGAACCGCGCCCGGAACCCCGAGGAGTACCCTCGGGCGTAGTAGTGCGTGGGGGAGTGGGCGCCGCCCCCGGTGAGACAGGAGTCGCACTCGATCACCCAGCGGCGGCCCTCCGGGGGGCGGAGGAGGTGGATGCCGTTGGAGATTCGTCCATAGGCGGCGAACCACCTCTGATCCCGGAGGGCGTCGTCGGCGAGGGTGATGGGGGCGGCGCCGTAGCAGCTGCGGAGCGCCCCGAGGAGGCGGGCCATGAACTTCCGGCCGGGGAGCACGCAGCTGCTTACGTGGTTGAGGCGCCCCAGGAGGCTCTGAAGCTGTTGTTTCCCGAGGGTGGGCTGGGCGATGCGTGCGTCACAGTCGTCGATGAGAGCCTGGATCTTGGCGGGGGCGACCCGGATGGTCATCGTCTCGCTGTCGAGGGCGAACCCTAGCCAGTGGAGGCGGACAGCGGGAGGATGGCACTTTCCGGGCGCTACGTCGAGACCGAGGGCAGCGGTGAGGGCGAGGAAGGCGTCGAATGCCTGGCACGCCCTCAGGTAAGAACCCTCGCATCCTATGAAGTCATCGACGTAGACGAGGGCGTGGAAACCCTCGCGCCGGATGATCCAGGCTACTGCAGCGGTGACACGGACGCAGGCAGCGCCCGAGGTGCGGCACCCGAAGGGGAGGGCAAGATCTATATAAGTGTTGCCGTCGAGGCAGATGCCGAACAGAGGGCAGGATAGGGGGTCGGCACGGAGCTGGCGGTAGGCCCGGGAGATGTCGGCGGTCCAGACGTAGGCTCCGTGGCCCTGGTCGATGAGGCGGCGGCCTACGTCGGCGACGGAGGGAAGGGTGTAGGTGTGGGGTTCCCCGAGGAACTCGCGCCGGGGGATGCCCGAGTTTACGCTTGCCCCGGGGGGGGTAGGAGAGGTCGACGATGACCCGCCTTTTGCCCGAGTCGGCCTTGGGGCGGGTCATCATGGGGGAGACCTGGGTCCAAGGGGTAAAGGGGGGGACGGTGAAGGGGCCGATCAGGGCGCCGAGGGCCAGCTCCGTGTCGACGAAGTCTCGGATGTGGGAGAGGTATTCGGGGGACTCTCGGTGATTGGAGAAGGAGGGGCGGGGGAGGGTAGAGGCGGGGTAGTTGGCGGGGAAGCCGAACTCGAGGAAGTCGAGGACGGCGGGGTCGGGGTAGTGGCGGAGGTGGGTGCGCCAGGCGGGGATGTGGAGGCCGGAGGGAAGGGGAATGCGGGCGGCCAAAAAATTAGGAAGGCCCGCTTTCCGGAGGGCTGTGTAGGCATGGTTAAATGCGGGGTTAGCGGGCCCACGCCTCGCCGGAGGTGTGGGGCCAGGAGGAGAGGAGGGTGGGGCGGGTACTGGGAGGGGTGTGGGGCCGCAGGAGGGGGCGGCTGGGAGGGTGTCCTGGAGGTGGGGGTTGATGACGTCGACGGTGGGCTCGTCGACGGTGGGGGCGGGGGTGAGGGCCGGGTGGCGGTCGGGGGAGGAGGTGCGGTGGGTGCGGGTGAGGGGGGCAGCAAAGTCCCTTCTGGGTGGGGGGAGGGTGGGCAGGGTGGCGGAGGGAGGGGGGTTCGGGTTCGGGGTCGGGGGGGGCTGAGGAAGGCGGTGTCGCCGAGGGTGAGGGGGAAGTCTGGGTCGATGATGCTGGTAGACAGCGGGCAGAGGGAGGCGGCGAGGGCCTTGTGGGCGGGAGCGGGGTCCCGGGCGGTGGAGGCGGTGCTGGCTGGAGCGGCTCCGGTGAGGTGGGCGGCTTGGCCCTCGGGGACACTGGTGGTGCCCGGGGCGGCCCGAGGTTTGGCTGGGCGGACCGGTCCGAGGAGGAGCGGCGGTCCGAGGCCGGTGGTAGTGACTGGGATGTGGGTGGCGGCGTGGCTGGGCTGAGCAGTAGTGGGCCGGTTAAGGGCCTCCGGGCCGGCCGGGGGGCACCGGCGGACTAAAAATCCGCCGAGGTGGCGGGCATCGCGCGCTCACGGTTGCGCTTGGAGTTGCATACGTCCTCACTATGCGCTGTTAGCATCTTGCGCACATTAGCGCAGTAGGCGCACGTATGCCTCTGCCTGGCCCCCCCCTGGCCGTGCGCCTCGCCGGGGCCCGCTAGGGTGCAGGCTGCGGGGTCCCGGTTCCAAGCACCGCAGGGGGCCCCGTGCAGGTCCCTACTGTAGGCGATCCGGGCCTCGGGCAGGGAGCGGGGCTGTTGGCGGGCTCTGGCTGGGTCTGTTGGGCGGACGGGGGCGGCTGTGGAGGTCTGGTGGGTGGGGGTGGTGAGGGAGTCGACCCTCAGCATGTTGAGGGCCACAGGGTCGTGCCACCCCTGGGGGAGCCTACCGTCCGCGATCCAGGAAAATATGCTTTCCGAGTAGCGGCGGACGGTGGGCCAGGGGTGGATCAGGATATCTCTCATGACGGTGAGGTGGTGGTGGTGTAAGCCCTGGAGGGAGTGATCCGGGAAGGAGGGGTGGTTGACCATGGAGAGGAGGGCGAGGTTGTACTCGTCCTTCGTGGCCTCCCCAAGCTTCACCGCCTTGCGCCCCGGACCCCTCTCTACTAAATCACAGGGAAAAACATAATCAGACGGGATACCTCTGCGGCGTACGGTGTGCTGCGCCTCGGCGGATGCCAATATTTCGCGCACCGCGTCGGCCGCGGATGCCGGGCTGTGTTCCACGGGATCCTGGCGGTAGGCGGGCGGCGGTGCTGAGCTGGCGTGGGCGCGGGTGTAGCCCTCGTACTGCGGGTGTAGGCCTGCGGGCTGAGTCGCTTGAGGTGGAGGTGGTGGCCGGCTCCCGGTCGTGGCGCATGCCCGAGGCGCCGGGACGGGCGGCAGGCTGTAGGCGGCCCTCGCCTGGGCGTGGGCGGGGGGCTCCCCGGAGCCCCTCGGGCTTGCCCCATCTCGACGGCGTCCATGCGGCTGGTGAGGCGCGTGATGGCCTGGATGAGGAGGGCCGTCTCGCTGCTGGGCTGGCCCGAGGGTGCTACGGGCGATGCCGGGGCCGTAGACGGGACGGAGCCACCCGGGGAGCCCGAGGAGGGTCCTGGAGTGGCCATGCCGGAGGCCTTGGAGCTCTTCCGGCTCTTTCCCTTTCCGCGGCTAGGCATGGTCTCGGGTCGGCAGAGGAGCAGCGGTCCGAGGTGGAGTATAGCCAAAGTATAGAAGAAAGGCTGCGTGGTGAAGACTGGAGGCGAATGGCTGAGGGAGGCGGCGGGCGGCCTTATAAGGGAGCAGTGGCAGGGGAGGCGTGAAAGCTCAGGGCCGGGGGAGGGCGAGGGGAGCAGCGGGCGTCGCGCGAGGCGCGAATGCTGCGCGAGGGGCAGGGGGTGAGGGGAGGGACTCTTCCTTTCATCGCATCAAACGTAATGCTTCGCATTATGACCAAGGTTAGCACTGTCAGGAATCGTGGAAACATTGCCGGAAGTCAGGTCCCAACTGTTCTTATTGTGATGACCAAACTTTCTTGTTTGGGTTTTATATTCTAGCAACAACATCTAAGCGTATATAAGAACGGGGTTTGGACTAACCGATGGCTGACATATATATGGATTTCCACCGCTGTGTATAACTTGCAGTATCATAAAAGGTCAGTTGCTCTCATACCATATCTGTATGGGGTGGGAGGTTAAAAATCCATGAGGTCAGCAAAAGTATAAGCTTGGACTTTCTATCAACCAACTGTCTAATGGTGAAAACAACATGATTCAGACTTATCCGTGATAGGCAGAATAAATCTTTAACAAGAAGAAAAGAAGCGAGAAAAAAGCGCTTGTTTACAAGAGCTCGTGCAAATAAGGTGTTATTTGCACGAGCTGCTGCAAATAAGACCTTAGCTCGGTGTGAATACGGCTTTATTCACCTCTGACGTAACATGATAAACAAGGTCCAACACAAGCATACACAGACCCACACCCACTAACATACTTACGGTAGTTATTTGTTTGTGTGTGTTGTTGTTTTACGTCCTAGCAACATCTAAGGTCATATCAGGACGCACCGACTTGTAACAGTGCACACTCTGGTGGCTTTATAGTGCTGCCCCACGGGGAGACCAGGCAACCAGCACAATGACCTGATATCCCACTCAGTCACATTATCCTGACACTGAGATAACCAGTCCTTGTCTATTCTATTAATGCCAACCGTCAGGCTAGGTATCAATTCTATAAGGTCTTATCAGGATGGGTACCAACTTGCAACAGTACACTCATGGCAACTTTATAGTGCTGCCCCACTGGAAAATTAGGCGGTTGACACCATGACCCGATATCCCACTCTGTCACATAATCCTGACATTGAGCTAACCAGTCCTTGCCCTATCCTATTGATGCCGAGTGCCAGGCTAGGAAGCGGCAAGTGTACATTTTTAAGTCATTGGTTTGACTCGACCACGGTTCGACACGATCTACCAAAACGGGAGACGGACGCTCAACTCATTGGTGTGTGTGTGTGTGTGTGTGTGTGTGTGTGTGTGTGTGTGTGTGTGTGTGTGTGTGTGTGTGTGTGTGTGTGTGTGTGTGTGTGTGTCTGTGCGCGCGCGTGCGTGTGTGTGTGTGTGTGTGTGTGTGTGTGTGTCTGAGTGTCAAATTCTGCGTTCACCAGACAGCAGCTGGTGGTGGTGGTGTGTGTGTGTATGAATGTGTGTGTGTGTCTGTCTGTATGTGTGTACTGTAAGGCACCCGTCTCTAGGATGTATGTACCAGGTTCCACAACACAACAGTATAACGTCAGGGTTCCTTTCATACAGAATCCAACACATCATACACAAATTATATTGTGACGATAGAAAAAAAATATACACTTTAGGGTGTTTTTTTTTTTGGTGGGGGTAAGGAGGTACATCCTGTCACACACACACGCACACACACCCATACACACACTAGACAGACACACACACACACACTCACTAGACAGCCATACACACACAGACAGAAACAGGCATAGTCAGACACAGACACAGACAAACACACACAAACAGATAGACACAGACAGATAGACATAGACACACGCATAAAGACAGACAGACAGACAGACAGACAGACAGACAGACAGACAGACACACACACACACACTATGGACGTCGTGCCACCATTGACAACTGACTTGACACAGGCCGGCTATTTGTTCAATTTTCAATACAAAAGGTGGGCAGATTGAGAAATGATTCTTCACAAGCACGAGTTCCAGCCCCGAGGTGTGAATTTGTGGGACGTTTGATACAATGGTCGCTTTGTGTTAAATACATGACAGAGATGTGCAAGCTCCATTCATCATGTCACATAACATGTTTAACAAAAGGTTGGTTGTTGGAGTTGTATGTCCAGGCAACATCTAAGGTCATATCAGGACGGGTACCGACTTGTGACAGTGGACACTCAGGACCATATCCCACTATTAGTGCCACCCGTATTGCACACTTGGAAATCAGGCCAACACAGTATGACCCCATATACCACTCAGTCACATTATCCTGACACTGAGCTAACCAGTCCTTGCCATATCCTAATAATGCCGAGTGTTGAACCCGCCGTGTCCATGCAATGGTAGTGTGCCGTTTCCTGTGTACTTGTAATCATAAGTATGAGACATGATTATTATAAGTATGAGACTTATGATAACCATAAGCATACCACTATCACAGGGACAACTGTACTATTTGTAGTTAACTACACTCATACATCCCCAGGTGAAATGCCACATACACAGGTAGGCCGAGAACAGCGCATGGCCCAACACGATACATCGCATAGGCCATACCGTGTACAGTATCCTGGTCACAGAACCAATGTTGTGCATAGGCCATAGCGTGTACAGTATCCTGGTCACAGCACCAATGTTGCACATCGACCATAGCGTGTATAGTATCCTGGTCATAGCACCAATGTTGTGGTGGGTGTTTTTGCAAACGGGAAACATTGGTCCTTTAAGCGGGCCTCGAACCCACACTTCTGTCATTCTGGTGTTAGTGTCCTAACCATTAGCCTATCTAGGCTCCCTGATGCAATCACCCTACCCATGCCGACTTGTCTGTCACTCTATGTAGCCTCTTTCTTGGAAAAGTGCGCTATGTGTGACATCTAGTTAACTTTTAGGTTACCCCTAAAAGTCCCATAGAAGTGGTAAGAAAGGGCCCAGATTAGACTTGACTGGTGGTCATTGACGGCAGTAGTCCCATTGACGCTACCTGACAGAGACTGACACCAAGGCAGTGTGCAGGTGATGTATGCACTAGAGGTTGTGTGTCAGAGAGGGGGGGGGGGGGGGGCAGAAGGAGCAGGGGATGCCTCCAAAATAGATCAGGATGAAAATCTTCTCCAACACAGACAGGTGAACTGACAGGGTATTTGGGATGTACTAGCAACATTTAAGGTAAATGTCATAGGTAGTTGGTGTTTGTAGGGGATTTCCATCCTAGCAAGATCCAAGGTCATATCAGGACGGATACGGACTTGTGACAGTGCGTACTAATGGTGACTTTATAGTGCTGCCCCACTGAGACCAGGCCACTGGCACCATGATCTGATATCTCACTCAGTCACATTATCATGATACTGTGCTAGCCAGTCCTTGTCCTATCCTATTAATACCGAGCGCCAGGCTAGGTAGCAACAAGTATCAATTTAGTAAGTTATTGGTTTGAGTCGACCAGGAACCGAACTCCCGATCTCCAGCACGCGAATCCGCGCGCTACCAACTCGACCACAGCGCCCCGTAAGGTCATAGGATGAATACCGACTTGGGATATGTCACACAGTGCAGCCCTACTTAGATACCACACCACCGGCACTATGACTCGATATATTTCTCACTCAAAGTATCTTGCCACTGTAAAGCCAGCCGGTGCTTGCCCTATCCTAGAAATGCCAAGCAGCGGGGAAGATAGCGACGAGCATCAATGTTGTATGTCTATGGTTTAGTTCGGTCAGGCATTGATCCCAAAACCTCCCACAAGGGAAGTGAGTGCTCTACCCAGTCTGCCATTGCGTCTGATTGGTTGGTTGGTTGGTTGGTTATCCACTGTCACATGACCCTGACACTGAGCTAACCAGTGCTAGCCCTATCCTATTAATGCTAAGCGCCAGGCTAGGAAGCAACAAGTATCAATTTTGTAAGTCATTGGTTTGACTTGACCAGGAATCGAACTCCCCATCTCCAGCACGGGAGGCCTGCGCTCTACCCATTTGGCCAGCGTCGGGCATGTGTGTGAGCATTTGTGTGTGTGTGTGTTGGATGATTTGTGTCTAGTAGTAGTACTACAGTTCAGGGGCCATATGCATGGAGCGGTGTTAGCGGCATGTGGTGTTAACCATCTAACACAGGGTAGCTATCACCGGTTATCAGGGGCGTCGCGAAGTATGTCACACCATATTCATGGGCGCCTAAACGGTTTGTGTTAGCTAAACTTGAATTTATTTATAGATTTGGGAAATCCCTCTGAGCCTGTTGCCGGCGAGCACCGCTATTTCCCAATATCGGCACCATTTGGCGGCAACGCGATTTGTTTTGCCTACATTCGTCAATTCGACAATATTAATATCATCGCCGCTAAATCGGCGGCATTAATATTGCTCCAATTTTAGGGTTAATTTGCTGAAATTTCACTTATCGAGTTAAATATGATCGCATTGAATAGATTTGGCTCTAATATATCGCCGTATAGATTTGGGAAATCCCTCTGAGCCTATTCCCGGCGACCACTGCTATTTGACAATATTGCCACCGATTCGGCAACGGCGATTTGTTTTGTTTGTATTCGACAGTATGGATATCACCACCGATTTAGCTGCGGCGTTAATATCGCTTCGATTTTAGGTTTAATTTAATGAAATTTCACTTATTGCGTATCTAATTCTGTTAAATATGATAACATTGAATAGATTTGGCTCTAATATATTGCCGCCGATGCCGCCCTGTCACACTACGACGTAACGATGTCAGCGTAGGGAGAACATGAAAAACATCGAACTTCTCAGCATAGTATGCAAATTTCGGCACAAGTTGAAAGTGGATGCAGCATAGTTGACGAGAGCGTAACGTCGGTAAAGCGAATTGATAGCATCATTCAAAGAGAGAGGACAACGTAATGACGCTCACGGAACGTTATGAACGTTATTCCATCACCAGAACTCCGTTGCTTTACGTTACCTTACATTACTTACATCATTAAATGTTGGCGAGATGCTGAACGTACGTTGGACGTATGTTGCCTGTGACGCGTGCCGACGTAACATAGCTCGACGTCATCATAACGTAACCCAACGTACATCAACGTAATGACGAAACGTGACCACGTCAGGCTTACGTTGGCTCGTTACGTCATAGTGTGACAGGGGTATAACATTCGTCGATTCCACAATATTAATATCGCCGCCGATTTAGCGGCGGCGTTAATATCACTTCGATTTTAGGGTTAATTTCAATAAATTTCACTTATTGTGTATGTAATTCTGTTAAATATGATCGCATTGAATAGATTTGGCCCTAATCAGTACCTAACACCGCCTGTAAACCTGCTATGGGCTGGTGTTAGAATCTCCGACTTTAAACTCGTGGGGTTTCCCTAACACTGCTCCATACATACCAACTTTTCGCCGCTAAACTGGAAATCCTGCCCAAAACGCGTTTTGGATCGCTAACACCGTGTCATGCATACGGCGCCAGGGATGAAAGTGGTCTCCAGCAAAAAACGCGGACACCAAGCCGAGATTACACCGAGGCGAATTTCCGTGAAAACACGGATCTTCTCCCATAGACTTAGCACTGTCAAGGAATTGAAGAAAAATACCAGAAGTCATGTTTCAACTATCCTTGTTGTGACTGTATTATCACCCATGCCTAGCTCGTTCTTGTTTTGGTTTTATGTTCTAGCTACATCTAAGGTCATATAAAAACGGGATTCGAACTGTCCAACTGTTGTCATATATACATCCTGATTCCTTTGAATGACGTTGTTTAACGTTAATGGTTAAATATAATAAATCGTGGAAATAAGCGAAACCGTGGAGATCTTTCATCCCTGAGTCTAGTAGTATTAGTAGCACACCTGTACACATTTCCAGGGTGGTGTAGGGGTGCAGTGTGCGCGCGCGTGCGCGTGTGTGGATCCACACCTGTCCGTGCAGTGCCTGACTCAGCCTTTGCTGTATCGGGTGATTCCCCACATGTGTGTGTGTGTGTGTGTGTATCCACACCTGTGTGTGCAGTGCCTGACTCAGCCTTAACTGTATCGGCTTATTCCCCGCGTGTGTGTGTGTGTGTGTATCCACACCTGTGCATGCAGTACCTGACTCAGCCTTGACTGTGCCGGGTTATTCCCCACATATATGTGTGTGTGTGTGTGTGTGTGTGTGTGTGTATCCACATCTGTCCGCGCAGTGCCTGACGCAGCCTTGACTGTATCGGGTTATTCCCCACATATATGTGTGTGTGTGTGTGTGTGTATCCACACCTGTCCGTGCAGTGCCTGACTCAGCCTTGACTGTGCCGGGTTATTCCCCACACGTGTGTGTATGTGTGTGTGTGTGTGTATCCACACCTGTCCGTGCAGTGCCTGACTCAGCCTTGACTGTATCGGGTTATTCCCCACACGTGTGTGTGTGTGTGTGTGTGTGTGTGTGTGTGTGTGTGTGTGTGTGTGTGTGTGTGTGTGTGTCTGTGTGTGTGTGTGTGACTCAGCATGCTGTATCGCGCTAGTGCCCCACTCAGCTTGACGTGTATCGTGGTTATTCCGCAGTATATGTGTGTGTGTGTGTTGTGTGTGTGTGTGTGTCTGGTCCACACCTGTCCGTGCAGTGCCTGACTCAGCCTTGACTGTGCCGGGTTATTCCCCACACGTGTGTGTGTGTGTGTGTGTGTGTGTGTGTGTGTGTGTGTGTGTGTGTAGGTGTGTGTGTAGGTGTGTACTGTGTGTGTGTGTGTGTGTGTAGATCTACACCTGTGTGTGCAGACTCCACCTTGACTGTGCCGGGTTATTCCTGACACAGGGTCCGTCCCATCTACAACGTGCACAGGGTAGATCAGGGCCTCATTCTGGGTCCGTCTCGCGATGCTTTTTGGCTTATTTCCGTTCAGGGTGCATCTCCGAGGAATCTCCCTTTTCAGATAGGAGACAAACAGGGCCTCGAAAATGGCCACCGTATTCAGTGGTTTGGTTTCAGCCAATCACAGCGCAGCTCTTCCATTGCAAATGGCCACCGCCTATGGGGGTGGCCATTTTCGAAGGGACAAACTGCTTTTGCTCTTCAGACTAGTGTGACCCTGAATGCGTCCCTGGCGTCACTCAGGGATGCCACCCTATTGGTCACCAGTTAACGGTGCACAGCAGTGGAGTAACATGGAAGGGTTGGTTGGTTATTTGTTTTACATCCTGAAATCTAAGGTCATATCAGGACGGGAAAGGACTTGTGACAGTGCACACTCATGGCGACTTAATAGTGCTGCATCACTGGGAGACCAGGACACCAGCATCATGACCTGATAATGCTGAGCACCAGGCTAGGAAGCGGCAAGTATCAATTTTATAAGTCATTGGTTTGATTCGACCGGGAACCAAACTCTCGATCTCCCACACGCGCTCTACCGATTCAGCCACTGCGCCTGGTCACCAGTTAAAGGTCCATAGCAGCGGAAGTGGAATAGCCGGGAATGCGTTAAGAGGAGGGGGGTCCCGGATGAAGCTGTGACAAAGTCATGTTGGCGTCACTGTGTGAGAGCCAGCAGTGCTTACAAACCTAGGGTGCTCCAGGGCATGCCCCTCTCCCCCACAATTTGTTGCCTTTATTGCATCAAAATGATGCATTTTGGTGACATTTGGATACACATTTCACTCATTTTATTTCAGCTTTCTTTTTTATAGATGCCGGGGGGGGGGGGACCCCGGGAAACTAATAAACCTCCCTAAATCCACCATTGCAGTCTGATAAAAGCACCAAATTTTCAAAAGCAAAACACCTCAAGCTTCGACCCGACATAACCAACCGAGCATTGAGTGCTTCTCTCTTGTACTCATCACTGATCACTGGCTTGTTGGAAGGTGGCACAACCATGTTCACCCACCTTACTTCCGGTGACAAGTGTTGCACAGTTATCTGAGCTCAAATCTACCTTGGCACGCACTTTCATGTCAGATGCCAATTTCTGCACACGCATCAATCGTAATCGGCCAATCACAAATCCAGGTTGCCAAGATTGATCGACTCACGCATGATGTTGTCTTTTTTGGTGGGGGTGATGCAATTTGTTTAGTAACAGAAGAAGCAACCCATTAGGTCGGTCGGTTGGTTGTTGGAGTTTTACATCCTGGCAACATCTAAGGTCATATCAGGATGGGTACTGACTTGTGACAGTGCACACTCATGGTGACGTTATAGTGCTGTCCCACTGGGAAATCAGACCGCCGGCACCATGACCCGATATCCCACTCGGTCACATTATCCGGACACTGAGCTAACCAGTCCTAACCCTATCCTAGTAATGCTGAGTGCGCGGCTAGGAATCGACAAATATCAATTTTTAAGTCATTGGTTTGACTCGACCAGGGCTTGAACCCACAGCTTCGAACCCAAAACGGGAGAAGGACGCTCAACTCATTCGGCCATGCCGTCCGGTCCTAACACCTGCAGTTGTCTTTGCTTTTAATGGTGGTCGGGGGTATTATACTGAAGCAATTTGCTTAGTACCAGAAGTTAACCTAAAACTGTCCCTGTATTACTCACATAACCGTGTATATGTTCCTGATCTCGTTTCCTGTCATTAGCTGCCCTGAGTGCGGAGTATATTCAACTGTCATCCACTTACCTAGACGACCAGACGGGATGACCGAATGAGTTGAGCATCCGTCTCCTGTTTTGGGAGATCTGGGGATCTGAACCCATGTGTTTGTGGGTTCGAACCCTGGTTGAGTCAAACCAATGACTTAAAGATTGATACTTGTCGCTTCGTAGACAGGAGGTCGGCAATACTCCTCAGTATGTGGCGACAAATGCTGAATAAGTGCATCAGTTAGAATTAGTACAAATAATTCTAGATAATTGTTTCGGTTTTGAAAATTTGATGTTTCATCGGACTATGCAGCTTTAAACTTCTTTGAAACATTCTCTGTGCGTGTTTACACTAACCCTAACGATGAGACTGGGCGCTGTGGCCTAATCGGTAGAGCGCGGACCTTGCATGCGGAAGGTCGGGAGTTCAATTCCCGGTTGGGTCAACCCAATGACTTTAAAATTGATACTTGTCACTTCCTAGCCAGGCGTTCAGTATTGTTAGGATAGGGCAAGGACTGGTTGGCTCAGTGTCAGGATAATGTGATTGGGATATCAGGTCATGGTGTTGGTGGCCTGGTCTCCCAGTGGGGCAGCACTATAATTGTACACTGTCACAAGTCGGTACACATCTTGATATGTCCTCAGATGTTGCTAGGACATAAAACAACAAACAAAATGCTCTTTGTTGCCACTTGTCTTTGTTCTTATTTTCACTTCTTTCTCTGTGCGTGCTTACACTGACTCTGACAGTCAGTCTCAAACTGTTCCAGTCAGCTTCAAGTCGTGGACGCCCACTAACCCATTCAGCTGCTGCAATGCCCCCTGGCGGGCAAATTGATGACCCACAACGAGGCCTTGTCTCAGGGGAGGGTTTTTGTGCACATTCGCCACATTCCATTAAACTAACCTCCACCCTCCCCACATACACCTCCCCCCGCCCCATATACACCTCCACTCTCCCCACATACACCTCCACTCTCCCCACATACACCTCCACTCTCCCCACATACACCCCCCCCCCCTCACACCCACACGTGTTAGATTAAACCTGCATTCCCGATGAAAGCATCAACATTTCGGGACCAAAACACTTACAGTGAAACCTCTCTAAAAGTGGTCCATTGAGGGGAGTTGGAATATGGTTATGTAGTGGTGTGCACTGACCTCTCAGACAAGGAGCCGCATAGACAGGTAGGCATGGGTAGTGTGTTGAGATCAGGAAGCCTCGGTGGTGTAATGGTTAGCACACTGGCCCGGAATGCAAAGAGATTCGAGTCTCGCTCTAGGCGCAATATTTCCAATTTTCATCACCCCCATGACACTGGTTGTCGTGACCATGATCCTATACATGCTATGCGCTGTACGGTTGTTGAACCTGTCCTGTGTATGTATTGTAAGTGCATTGCCTGTATGCATGTAATTGTAAGCATTAAAAAACTTACAATTCCAGGGGGACGAGTGTAGTGGTGTGCACGAGCTCTCAGGCAAGGAGCCGGATAGACAGGTAGGCATGGGTAGTGTGTTGATATCAGGAAGCCTAGGTGGTGTAATGGTTAGCACAATGGCCCGGAATGCAAAGAGATGTGGGTTCGAGTCCCACTCTAGGCACAATATTTCCCATTTTCATCACCCCCATGACAGCTACAATGATATTGTTGGTACCCAAATAAAGCGATCGATATACAGGAGTGGTCGATCTGTGGAGGTGGTCGGTTAGTGAGGTTTCACTGTATTTAGATTTGATTCTACATATGCAACTTAAAGTTTCATAGTCCGATGATTTTGAGTTTCTACTATTTTTCTTAGATAAATATATATAAAAATGATTGCTATAATCTACCTGACTTTAAGTTTGAAGTAACTTTTATTTTAAATGGTTAAGTTTTGAGCGCTGTGAATATGGCCTATGCTGCCGACACGGCGTAAAGCAACCACCAATCAATCAATCAGATATTTAAAGTGCAAATATGTCAAATTAGTTTGGGCAAGCACACCAAAACTCTGACACCATAGGCTTCAGCAGCAACAGGTTCTATCAAATTGACTCAGTATTCCCTTCTATGTGGCAAGAAATGATTAATAAATGCATCATTATCTAAGGTAGATATGTAGAATCAATTCTAAATAATTGCTTTGAGTTTGAAAATTTGATGCTTCATCAGATTAGGCAGCTTTTAAGATACTGGTGCAGTTATTGGGCGGGAACGCTATGTCAATTTAATAGAACCTGTTACTGCTAACGCCTATGGCGTCAGAGTTTTGACAAGCATGTCAAATTAATTTGGCATATTTACACGTAAAATATTTTCAAAGTTAGTTGATTTAAATTGACATTAAGTCACACTAAAGTAAAGTAGATTATAATGATCAAACTGATATATATTTATGTAAAATATTGACAGAAACTCAATACCATCAGATTATGCAACAATAAGGGGCACACATATGGCGTAACAGGGAAACCAGAACAAAAGGAAACTGAAACACTACGTTTCAAGATGGTTGGTTGCTGGAATTTTATGTCCTGGCAACATCTACGGTCATGTCAGGAGAGGTACCGACTTGTGACACTGCACACTCATGCCGACTTTATAGTGCTGCCCCACTGGGAGACCAGGCCACTGGCACCATGACCCAATTTTCCACTCAATTACATTATCCTCATACTGAGCTAACCAGTCCATACCCTATCCCAGTAATGCCGGACGCTAGGCTAGGAAGCAACAAGTACCAATGTTACACGTTATTGCTTTGACTCAACCAGAATTCTGAACTGCTGACCTTCTGCAAGAGAAACCTGAGTTATACCTTGTCTAATAGAGATCAAAGAAGCCCAATGAAGCCCGGCTGACTGTGGCGCCACAAGGAGCCGTGGGGAAACCCTGAGGGGCCGGCTTCAGGACAGGGTCACTAATGGCCGTACATATAAATAAACCTGCAAGGTGAAGGTCGTCACTGAAAGACAGTGGGCTGGCCTGTGTCTCAAGCATGTCCACACCCACACATCCCGCAGTCCAACATGGGTAACCAAGCCTGACAACAGTTTGCCACTCCAGAATAACATTGTGCGTGTTTGTATTTGTATGTGCATGTGTGTGTGTATGTATATGTGTATGTGTGGGTGTGTGTGTATGTGTGTGTGTGCATGTGTGTGTGTCCTGTACAAGTTATGGGATGTGTGGTTGTTGAACATACCTTGTATATGTATACATATATGTCAGTGCACTGCATGTACAGGTATGTAATTGTAAGCATTAAATGACCATATAAACTCAGGTGTTACTAGGACATGAAACCACAAACATTCAATTAAATAACATATGGGCAATTACATCTAAAGTGACACTTTTTTCTCCCCCCCCCCCCCCCCCCCCCTCAGACAACACTGCACACACATGGTCCAGGGGCGTGAATGACCGACACTTTTGATGGTTTTTATTGGGCGTGTCTCATCATTCCTGTCCCATTTTAGGTGGGTTGGTTGTTTGGTTGGTTGTTGGAGTTTTACATCCTGGCAACATTTAAGGTCATACCAGCCCATTTTAGGTTGTTTGGGTGTTGGAGTATTACGTCCTGGCAACATCTGATGCCATATCAGGACGGGCACCCACTTGTGACGGTGTGTAGTCATGGCGATTTTATAATGCTGCCACACTGGGAAACCAGGCCGCCAGCATCATGACCTGATGTCCCACTCAGTCATATTATCCTGATGCTGAGCCAACCAGTCCGTGCCCTATCCTAATAATGCTGAATGCCTGGCTAGGAAGCGCCAAGTATCAATTTTTAAGTCATTGGTTTGACTCGACCAGGTTCCAACCCGTGGGTTCGAATCCTATGGTCTACCAAAACTGGAGACGGACGTTCAACTCATTCGGCCCTCCGGTCTGGTCTACACGCGAGTGTATTGTAAACAGTTTAAACTACACTCGTCTCTCGGCCTCGTTCAATTTGAACCCAATGTACCCATACGCATTCATTGGAGCATCACGAAATAAAGTTATGTTTAAAATATATATCTATTTATATATGCAAATAGTCTTCAGCTGTTAGGATAAACCATTCCATGAGATTATAGGGAACGTTGAAAGAGTACTGAACACAATGTTATCGGCTAGAACAATATTTGTAAGACAAAGACAAAGGAGCGCGGAAATATGTCAAACTGCACAGTCCGATGAAGCATCAAATTTACTAAATCAAAATAATGATCTACAATTGATGCACTTGCCATGAGTGTGCACTGTCACGAGTCGGTACCCGTCCTGATATGACGTTAGATGTTGCTAGGACATAAAACACCAAAATCCTCTCTATCCCCTACCTTTCTTTTTTCTTTTTGTCCTCATTTTAAACTCAAAGTTTGTCATTTTTCTGATATAAAATTGATCGTTATAATCTAGCTTACTTTTGTTTGTTTAGTTTAGTTTTGTTAGTTTGGAACTGTGCCCGTTTTAAGCATTTGTTGCCACATAGAATGGAATACTGAGTCAATTTAATAGAACATGTTACTGCAGAAGCCTATAGTGTCAGAGTTGTGGCATGCTTTCAAACTAATTTTGCTTGTTTGCATTTCAAATATCTCAAAAGTTAACCATTTAAAATAAAACTTAGTCCAAACTAAAGTAAGCTAGATTATAACAATAAATTTAATATATTTATCTCAGAAAATGACAAGAAACTCAACCCCATCGGACTACTTTAAGAGCAACTATGGATTTCTTCTCTGAAGGTCGCCAGGCTAGGTCTTGTTGCATATAGGTCACGTGACAAATGTTTAAACGTGAGCTGGTTTTTGGGGGGGCAGCTGGAGCTTGTTTTTTTTTTTAAAACACCCACGTATGACGCACCACATTCTACTAGAGCGAAACGATTATTTGTACAACTGTGAATCTGATGAAAACTGTGCCACTTGCAAGCTTTTCAAATCTGAGTCATTGCCACAAACTGTGCACCACATTTCTGGTTTCCATGTTACATTGCAGTGAAAGAAATAAGCAAAAACTGTCACTTGTCCAATGGACAAGTCTGGTGTGGTTTTCACTTGTCGCTTTGCATGTTCACTTGTCCCGACTAAGCTGTTATTTCGAATGCTGCATTGTTAATGATTTTTGAAGTTTTGTGTGCGTTTTTTTTTGGGGTGGTGCAATGTTATGTGGAAGACCACAGATTATCATTGAACCCTCCAAGATATTTAGTTTCTGGGATATATGTATATCATATCGGCTTAAGATCAGCATTCAAATTCTGGTTATAAACGTACATGAGTAAATAAATCCACATATTAATTTTAAACAATTTTCATTAATTAATTAAAGAAGAAGAAGAAGGTGTAAAAAAATAATACTGAATATGCATACATTGATTGGTCCGTGTGTTGGGGTTTTGCATCCTGAGAACATATAATATTATACGGTCATATCAGCACCAGTACCGACTTGTGACCGTGCGAACTCATGGCGACTTTATAGTGCTGCCCCACTGGAAAACCAGGCTGCCAGCATCGTGACATGATACCCCATTCAGTTACATTATCCTGACACTGAGCTAACCAGTCATTGCCCTATCCTATTAATGCCAAGTGCCTGGCTA
Organism: Branchipolynoe longqiensis; assembly: GCA_030323885.1. NCBI lineage: Eukaryota > Metazoa > Annelida > Polychaeta > Phyllodocida > Polynoidae > Branchipolynoe > Branchipolynoe longqiensis. Next base: position 1,534,785 of record CM059193.1, on the reverse strand, counting down.
AGTAGCGACAAGTAGCCATTTTGCAAGTCATTGATTCGACTCGGCTGGGATTCGAACTCCCGACCTTCGACACGGGAAACCTGCACACTTACTGATTCGGACACCATGTCTGGTCGCATTTACAGGTGATTTTGTGTTAAAACCTTGAATTGAGGCAATCGTCTATTTACTATTCACCCCCCCCCCCTATATTCCCTCAGTAAACCTTCACCAGATTCATTCCAGATGGAACATGTGTGCAAAGTACCATTCTTAATTGAATCAATTCACACAACCTCTTTGACTGCTTTGACCACCTTTAAACCATTAAGGAAGGTTTGTTTGTTGGTTGGTTGGTTGGTTGGTTTGTTGGTTGGTTGGTTTGTTGGTTGGTTGGTTTGTTGGTTGGTTGGTTGGTTGGTTGGTGTGTTGGTTGGTTGGTTGGTTGGTTTGTTGGTTGGTTGGTTGGTTGGTTTGTTGGTTGGTTGGTTGGTTTGTTGGTTGGTTGGTTGGTTGGTTGGCTGGTTGGTTGGTTGGTTGGTTGGTTGGTTGGTTGGTTGGTTGGTTCAATCATGAGGCTAACCTGGAAGGACAAAGGGACAAATAAGGAAATACTCGAACGGATGGGGCTGCCCTCTATGGAAGATCTTCTGATCAAAAAGAATCTCCGGTGGACTGGACACCTCATGAGGATGTCATCAGACAGGCTACCAAAGCAGATTCTCTATTCTCAACTGTCTTCTGGTTACAGAAAGAGAGGGCGCCCTCATCTCTGGTTCAAGGATACCATCAAGAGAAACCTGAAGCTGAGAGACATTAAGACCGACTCATGGACATCACTCTCACAGCAGAGAGCTAAATGGAGAGCGGCGGTCAAGTAATGAAATCACCCTTTGTCACATCACGACCGACAGCATGATGATGATGATGATGATGGTTGGTTGGTTGGTTGGTTGGTTGGTTGGTTGGTTGGTTGGTGGAGATTTACATCCTGGCAACATCTAATGTCATCATATCAGGACAGGTACCGACTTGTGACAGTGCACACTCAATTTTAACGAATAACAAGGAGACCAGCAGATTGGATTGGTTGGTTTATTTGACTCCTGGCTGAGCAATAACCAGACGGGATGGCTGAATGAGTTAGAGCGTCCGTCTCCCGTGTTGGTAGATCATGGGTTCGAATCCTGGTCGAGTCAAACCAATAACTTAAAAATTTATACTTGTCGATTCTTAGCTAGGCGCTCAGCATTATTAGGATAGGGCGGGGAGCAGTGGAATGAGGAAGACCAATCGTCCACAATTGAAATTTCCCCTGCTTAAACAACTAATGTACCAAAAATAAAATAACAATAGAACTGCCAACAGTAGGGTTACTGGGTGCACCTGATGGGGGGGGGGGGGGGTTTCTAAGAAAGTTAGTCAGTCACCCTATGGGTCCCCCAGGAGTGAAATGTGTGTGTGTGTGTGTGTGTGTGTGTGTGTGTGTGTGAGTGTGTGTGTGAGTGTGTGCATGCACAGGCACGAACCTGTCAAAATAACAAATGGAATACTAGAAAGAAAAGCAATAGGTTTTCTTTCCTTTAAAGCATGGTGTGTTCAACTTCGACTACATCCCTTGTACAGACAAGCGAAGGTCTATTCAAATACAAACGAAAAATACATGCATATACATATATATACAACTTATTACATATAGACCCGCTTGGACGGTCAAATTTGAACACATAACGAGGAGATTTTCTTGAAGATTTATACTGCCTACCATGGATAAGTCTGAATAGACCTTTTTTCACCATTAGACAGTTTGTCGATAAAAAGCCCGAGCCTACACTTTTACCGACCCAAGGGATTTTTAACCTCCCACATCACATAGACATGGTATGAGAGCAAATGGCCTTTGATGATGCTGTAAGTTATACACAGCGGTTGGATTGGTTCGTTTATTCGACTCCGGGCTGAGCGATAAATGCCCGACCTCATTCAACATAAAAGCACAAAACCGGGGGCAAGTGACGATTCAAAGTACAGCAGGCGCTGTTGAATGCCGCTGGGACCCGACGACAGAGATTGGTCAATAATATACCCGTGTTGAATCGCCTAATAAATAATTCTCCAAGCTATTATATGTATATAATAGATTATATATAATATATATTTTTATATACAATTTTTTATTTATCTGAATACAATCTTTCTTCAGCACCAAGGCACTGGTTCTTCCAGCCATGTTTAACTCTGGTCATTTACGCTATTTAATTACAAGAACAATTTTTAAGATAAGAAAATATTGTTATTATATTCAGCTAATTAGGTGCTTGTTGTGTATCTAGTCGGGTCCTCGCATTATGTACACAATTGCAATAAATTCAGCATATTTGTGGTTTATTACAGGTTTGTTTGTTGGAGTTTTACGTCCTGGCAATATCTAAGTTCATATCAGGATGGGTACAGACTTGTGACAGTGCGCACTCATGGTGAATTTATAGTGCTGCCCCACTGGGAAACCAGGCCGCCGGTACCATGAGTCTATATCCCACACAGTCACATTATCCTGATACCGTGCAAGTATCAATTTCATAAGTCATTGGTTTGACTTGACCGGGATTCGAACTCCCGACCTTCCGCACGGGAAGAATGCGCTCTACCGATATTTACGTCCTGGCAACATCTAAGGTTATATCAGGACGGGTACTGACTTCTGACAGTCGGCACTTTTCCGCGACTTTATAGTGCTGCGGCACTGTAAAGTCGGGTCATGGTACCAAGCCACTGGCACCATGACCCGATATCCCACCCAGTCCACATTTTTTGGGGGGTACTTTAGTTGTTTAAGCAGGAGAAATTTCAGTCGTAGACGACTGGTCTTCCTCATTCCACTGCTCCTTGCCCTATCCTAGTAATGCCAGGCTAGGAAGAGACAAGTATCAATTTTTAAGTTGTTGGTTTGACTCGACCAGGATTCGAACCCACAATCCCCCAAAACGGGAGACGGATGCTCTATAACTCATTCGGCCATTCCGTCTGATTAATCCTGACACTGAGCTAATCAGTCCTTTTGTCATTGGTTCGACTCGACCAGGAATCGAACTCCTGACTTTAGCATCGGAAGCTCTCGGCTTATTCTAACACTACTACTACTACTACTACTACTACTGCTGCTGCTGCTGCTGCTGCTACTACTACTACTACTATTACTACTACTACTACCACTACTACTACCACCACCACCACCACCACCACCACCACCACCACCACCACTACTACTATAACATTGTAAGAAATGATGGCTCTTAATTTGTCGTCTGCTGCCACATATCACTTAACAGCCTTCTCGTGTGAGTAACTACGGCAACAACCAACACGTTTCATTTAACCCGATAAAAAAAAAAATAGAGCATTGTAAACTTGGTATTTGTACAGTTCTGTGCGCAGAGCGAAAGCAGACGACATTTTGTAGGAAGCAGACGACAATTTTCCAGTCACGATTCAGACACAGGCCTCTAACAGTAACACTGCCAGCGTCGTCTGTTTGCTAACACATAACAGAAGTAGCACTCTCCACCCACACTCACGGTGACGGCACATACACACACACACAGTTCTAGTCAGTCTTCATTGTGCTGGGAGAGTGTGACTATCGCCGAACGCTGCCGACGGACACTCACCACCACAGCACGATGCCACAAGTGCCCGGCGAAGGACACTCACCACCAGAGACCCGGCTACTTTTCTCTTTTCTTTGTTGGAGTTTTACGTCCTGTCAACATATAAGGTCATATCTGGATGCGTACCGACTTCTGACAGTGCACAAGCATGGCGACTTTATATTGCTGCACCACTGGGAGACCCTGCTGCCAGCACCATGATCTGATATCACACTCAGTCACATTAGCCAACCAGTCCTTGCCGTCTCATAGTAATGCCGAGTGCTAGGCAAGGAAGCGACAAGTATCAATTGTGTACGTCACTGGTTTGACTCAACAGAGAATTGAACTCCACGGGAAGCATGCGCTCGCTCTACCAATTCGACCACCGCGTCCGGTTCTTTTTGGGGGGCTTTTGTATGTGTGTGTGTGTGTGTGTGTGTGTGTGTGTATGAGTGTTGGGGAGGGGGGGGGTGTATTTATAAGGAAACCACTTTCCTTCATCTCAATAACTTGGTTTAGAATAAATCCTTTTCTAGTGTTCAATTGCAAATGGTCGGGGGGGTTCGATGGCAGGCCGAGTCAGACGAATGACGTACAAAGTTGACACTTGTTATTACCTAACCTGGCACTTGACATTACTAGGATATGATAGGACAAGGACTGGTTTGCTTAGTATCCAGATAACATGACACATTGGGGAAGCACTATAAAGGCACCATGAGTGTGCACTGTCACAAGATGGTGCTGGTCCTGATATAGCATGTTGCTGGGATGTAATATCCCAACAAACAAAACCAATGCTTAATCAGTGATTATCAAACCATTTTCTAGTTTACAATTACATTGGCGAACAGGGTATGATTCAGTGGTCTCCCCAGTATTCACGAAAGGGGTGGCGGGAATCGGGAGAGCTGGTGGAAACTCATAAGTTATAGGCAGTATGTGTAAGTTGCTGCCAACAGATGACAGGCTTACTGAATAAATCAACTTATGGAGACAACATATGGCGGGCCAGCCATCTCTAATGCTACCATGTGAGATCCCTGTGACTGTATCAAAAATCTAAATCTAAATGAACAGAACTATGTCTATGTAACTTCTAAGCAGACGGGATCTAACAGCAGTCTGTAGGTTTACTAAAACAAATAGTCGTTAGTTGCATGTACCTTATACACACATAAACGCGCTCAGACGTCACTTTATATCTTATAACAACCTAAGGGAGGTTTACTAACAGACACCACAGTTCACAGCGACTAAATAATAATAAAACCCTTCCATAGACGTTAACTGGGCATGCCGTACCTTCACGTGGCGTGACGTGGGGATCCTATTTCAGTTCACATAAACACGACGTCACGTGGTTACTCGGCGGACGCGGCAATGTGACGTCACATCTACGCGATTCGGGACACATAAACACGGCACACCACCGTCACTAGTGGGAATGGGGCGTTGTGTGTGAATTGGTTGTTGGAGTCTTATGTCCTGGCAACATCCAGGGTCATATGAGGACGGGTACCAACTTGCGACAGTGCGCACTCATGGTGACTTTATAGTGAGGCCCCATTGGGAGACCAGGCCGCTGGCACCAGGAACCGATATCCCACTCAGTCACATTATCCTGACAGTGACCTAACCAGTCCTTGCCATATCCTAGAAATGCTGAGCGCCAAGCTAGGAGTAGGAAGCGACAAGTATAAATATTCAAGTAATTGGTTTGACTCGACCAGGGTTCGAACCCGTGGATTCGAATCCCACGATCTACCAAAACGGGAGACGCACGCTCACCTCATGCAGCCATCCCGTCTGGTCGAGGGGGAATGGAGAGAGTTGTGTGTGATGGATAGGGATTACAAAAAAAAAATCCAATTTATACTTGATAAAATTGTACAAATGTGGTGTTCTTTGTGGCGGAGTGGTTAGAGTCTCTGACTTTTTTCTAGGTCGGACTCCTAATCTGAAGGTAGGTGGTTCGATTCCCCGTGCCCCCCACCTCTGCCAATTTGGATTTCCACCGCTGTGTATAACTTACAGCGTCATCAAAGGCCAGTTGCTCTCAAACCATATCTATGTGGTGTGGGAGGTTAACAATCCCATGGGTCGGTAAAAGTGTAGACTCGGGCTTTCTATTGACAAACTGTCTAATGGTGAAAACAAGTCTATTCAGACTTACCCATAATAGGCAGTATAAATCTTCATGAAACAAATGTTATAAATATATACATATACATGTACAATGAATCATCTCAAATATATTGAAAAACATCATTTGGCGAATTTCTGAATTGCTCAATATTTGCTGCTAATATACTCTGTTTAATTTAAAATTGAATAGTCTGATGCTTTTGAGCTTCTGATAATTTATCAGATAAATACAGTAGGTTGATCGTTATAATGTGCTTGAAGTAACTTATTTTAAGTGGCTAACTTTTGAGATATTTGAAGTGGAATCATGTCAAATTAATTTTGGCAAGCACACCAAAATTCTGACACCATAGGCTTCTGCAGCAACAGGTTGTTAAATTGGCTTTGTATTCCGTTATATATGGTGACAAATGCTTCTTGATAAGCGCACCAGTATCGAAATTAGATATGTAGAATCGAATTTAGATCATTGCTTTGATTTTGACAATTTTATGTTTTCGTCGGATTATGCAGCTTTAATGAACCTGTGCAACCCACTAAATTCACCATAGCCGTCAACTGTCAACTGGTGTGTTAACATGTCAATCGCTGACACGTGAATCGGTGGTGACACTGTCAGCCAGTCTCTACTCAATCTGCCCCCCCCCCCCCCTACACCCCGGATCCCTTTTGCTACCATTGGATAACGTTCTTAAAAGAATTTGGCTGGCGACAATATGACCAAGGGTGACGTGTGTGTGTGTGTGTGTGTGTGTGTGTGTGTGTGTGTGTGTGTGTGTGTGTGTGTGTGTGTGTGTGTGTATGTGTGTGTGTGTGCGTATATGTGTGTGTGTGTATGTATGTGTGTTTTCTGTCCTAGCAACAGCTAATGTCATATTAGGACGGGACCGACTAGTGACAGTGCGCACTCATGGGGACTTTATAGTGCTTCCCCACTAGGAGACCACTCACCGCCTGGTCGCCGACCTGTCTCCGATCACACGGTGAGAGCGGCAATGCCGTGTTGGCGACGAGCGGTCGGTGCCAGGTCGTGAGCCGACCGCACTGGTCGCAAGTGCAACAGCTGCACCCTCCGTACGACCAAAATTTCCAAAATAGTCGCCGACCTCGCAGCGCCAGCACGTAATACCCCAGTCACACGAGAGCCAGCGTTCGCCGCCAACCTCCTTACAACCAAAAGGACGCCAACCTCCCACTCGATACATTGATTCAAATACGTGGTCGGCGCCAGGGCACCAACCACACAGTGAGGATCGCATGTGTTGGCGCCGCCAGGTCACCGGCAACTCACCAACCAAGAAGTCGGTGCAAGATCGGTGCCAACCAGTTTTGAATGGCGCCGCCGGAACAGGACGCAAGGAGGTTGCAGGTGCAGCAGCTGTAACCTCCTTGCGTCCAAAATTTCCGAAATGGACGCCGGGAGGTTGGCGTCATCCTGGCGCCAGCACTTAAGGAGGATGTTTTGACATCGCGAATCGATCGTAAGTGAACGCAGGCCTCGTGTGACTGGGGTATTAGCAACGTACAAGCAGTTCTGGACGGATAAGTTATAAACATTTTATTATTCTTTTTTTATTGCCTAAAGTAAAAAAAAACTTATCTCTTAGCAACATATATATATATATAAGAAATTGTATACCAATACTGTGACATCAGTACCACAAAATCAAAATGCTGTCAAAAGTCCTATAGCTTCCTCAATGTGTATACATGTCCTTTTGCATCTGAATAATTGAAAATAAACAGATTCTGACATTTTTAAGTAGGTCAAATGATGCTCACACCCAAAAAATAGCTGTATAGCGTGGAAACCAATCAGATTGGCTTCCATGCTATACTGCTATTGGATGCCTGTGCTCTGCCGATTTTGGCCCACGCGTCCGGTTAAGAACACAAATAAGAATCAGAACAACAACGAGAATAGCCACACAAAAAAAGTAACATCAGGACTTCTCTTCTATAGAGTGTGAGGTGTGCATTTTGAGCGTGGCAACTCGTGCCCAGTTAAATCTGTGAGGCTTGATACCGCAGGGCAGGGAGGTGGTGGTGGGTGGTGGGGAGGAGGGGGTAGAGAGAGGAGAGCCGAGAGGGTTCAGTCGTCACGCCATATAGATGTAAGTTCAGCGGCGAGCAGCATTACAATGTTTTTGTTGGTTTTTTTAAAGTGACTAAACAACACCTAATGACAGCTGTCAAGTGGAAGGTACCTCAGCACATAAAAGACCAACACTTAGTGCTGTTGGAGACAGATGGAGAAAACAGAATAGTTGATCCGCCATTCCCCATAAACACGTACCCATTATAGACTACACAAGCTGACCATGTCTCACCAATTTTTTTTTTTTTTTTTTGTGACAAGTTTTTTATTCTGCCCATAACGTATAAATTTGTTAGAATATGATCATTTTTATATTCGATTTATCTTCTTGCTTTCCCCCCTTAAAATAAAATCAATGCCATTATGCCAAATATGCTAGATATCTGTTCAAATCTCAATTGGGATAGCGGTAATTTAATATAAAAAATTGATATATACATACACATATATGTATATAAATTATTTTTTTTTGATCTCACTAACAGTAACAGGATATGACTAACAATGAAGGGTGCGCGGTCACAAGTCGGTTTTATGTTTCTTTGCTCAGGGATGAAAGTGGTCTCTGGCAAAAAGTACGGAAATCAGGCGATGACCGCAGCGCCACCTAACGGGTTCTAGCGAAACCAATGGTGATTTTGCACGAAAATGTAAACAACCCCAGCTCCCCTATATAGTGATATAGTGATTGGTAGACAGGAAGTGTGAACACTTATTTGTCTCTCATTTTTGCTTGAGTGCAAGTAATTAGCAACACAAGGAATAAATTAGTAGCATGTGGTGAATAAGTGGTCAAATTTCCCTGTATCATCAGCCCATGCTTTTTCTAATCGGTTCTTGAATGAATTTATTGAGCCGGCATCTATAACATTTTGTGGGAGACTATTCCATATATTTATGATCCTGTTTGAGAAACTGTGTTGCCTTAATTTTGAAACGGCTCTGGGTTTTACTAGTTTGAGAGTATGGCCCCGGCTGCCTTCTCTTTTATTCAAGGTGAAAAATTGGTTCATATCAATTTTATCAAAACCTTTCATAATTTTAAATACTTCAATTATGTCACTTCTTTTCCTTCTGTAGGAAAGGGTAGGAAGTTTCAACTTCCTGAGCCTTTGTTCATAGGGTAAGTCCTTTATAACTGCAACTAGCTTCGTTGCACGTCTCTGAACCTTTTCGATCTCCAGAATATCTTTCCGAAGAATTGGGCTCCAAATTTGTGGACAGTATTCCAAAATTGGCCTAACAAGAGATTAGCACTGCAAGGGAATCGCGGGGAAACTGCCAGAAGTCAGGTTTCAACTGTCCTTATTATACTAGTTATAGTGTCTATTATCGCCCATGCCAAACTCTTTCTTGTTTGGGTTTCATGTTCTAACAACATCTAAGGTCATATAACAATGGGATTCAGACTAACCAATTTGCTGTCAAATATATTGGCAAACGTTAATCAGTGAATAACAAAAATCTGTGAAAACGCGGAGATCTGTCATCCTTGATTTGTATTACTGAAATATTGTTAAATCCATTACTAGCTGAATGACCTCTAGGGTGACCTGCCCACCTGGTATAGATCACCTACACGCGCTGGTAACGATCTACACGTTCATACTTCCATCAACTACTATCTGTAGCACCCTAGGGGGAGCAGAGGGGGGGGGGGGGGGCCCTGACTCCCAGCACCTCAGGAGCCTCCTTTGGGGTCAAGGTCACTGCCCGCATGGAGGCGGGTCACCTGCCCTCATCTCCTCCAGGTGGTGGTGCATTCACAAGGGAGGCAGTGCATGGTGAATGGAAATACCTCACCGGAAGTGGTCTCCACTGGAGGGTTCCGGTTTCGTTGTGACCGTTTCATGTTCTAGCAACATCAAACCTGTTCTTATATGACCTGAGATGTTGCTAGAACATGAAACCCACAGAAGAAAGATCAGTGCCTCGGCACTGACAAAATATGTATTCAGATGAATAAAATATTTACCCCCCCCCCAAATATTCTTGCCCTCCTGACTGAACCCGGTTAGCGAATCGGTAGAGTGCAGGCAGGCTTCCTGTGCGGAAGATGTCGAGTTGGAATCCCGGCCGAGTCAAACCAGTGACTTACAAAATTGATATTTGACGCTACTTTGCTTGGCGCTCGTCATTACTAGGATAGGACAAGGATTGATTAGCTCAATATCAGCATAAGCACAATTTTTCACTTGTCCAGCAGACAACTCGGATGTGATTTTCACTTGTCCGTCTGAATTTCCACTTGTCCCAGACACGCTATCGAACGCTGATCCAGATACTGTGATTGAGTGTGATTGAGTGGGAAGCGCATAGTATCAGAATTCTACACGCATGCCAAAGTAACGTGTGTATGTTTTCACTTCAAATTTCTCCAAAGGTATCCATTTATAATTTTGTTAAAGTTAGTTACATCAAACTAAAGTATGGTAAACTATAATAATAGGCCCTATATATATATATTTACCTCAAACTAAGGCATAGGCTCAAAACCATCGGACTCTGCAACTTTAAGCTCAGGACACGCCAGAAAGCTAAAGTCGCGCTAATGTGAAACCTCGTGACATGCCACTGAATCGTTACTGTCATGGCAACCGGGGGTAGACATGCCATTAACATCATTGGAATGACCTAGCACCGGATCCAGATATTGTGGCCATAGACATGCATCCAGAGCCATGAACTTGTAAAAGGACACCACTCAGTCACCAGACGAGGTGGCCCAATGAGTAGAATGTCCGCCTCCCGCTTTGGTAGATCGTGGGATTCGAACCCACAGACCCACAGGTTCGAACCTTGAACGTGTCAAACCAATGACGTAAAAATTGATACATGTCACTTCTTATTAACCTAGCCAGGCGCTCAGCCTTATTAGGATAGGGCAAGTACTGGTTGGCTCAGTGTCAGGATAAAGTGACTGAGTGAGATAGTTGAAGCAATGTTGGGACTATCTTTTAGCCTTATGCTACACTGACCTGAAAGAACCTGATAGTGGACTGGTTACAATTTTAACTTAAAACATATTGGTGTTTATTTAGCGACCAGAGATTATGGACTATTAATTAACACTTGCGTATTTAGAACTTCTCATGATGAAAGGTAATGAAATGTCACGAGTGCCATTAATATTATAATAATCGATGATACTGTCATACAGTAGACGAAATGCTCCCCCCTCACGTGCCCCCTTTGTCAATGTTGTCTTCGAGGCAACATTAGTTGTACTATACTTGTCAGTTGTCATCTACATTGAACCATAAAGCTGAGACATAGCCAGCCAATAGAAAAAAGTGCTATCAGTAATCGATGATAAGACTGTGATACAGTAGAGGAACTGATCCCCTTCAGTCAATGTTGTCACAAGCCAACTATCTAAGGACAGGGCTTAGGTGAAAGGGGGTTGCCTTAAACCAATATGGGACGGGATCCTTTCCCGCAAGCCTACATGACACCCAAGTAGATGCACATAGTAGACTAAGGTATCATACTCAAACTAGACACAAATTCTGGAAAAAATACAAAAAAATTAACATAGATTATTACTAACACCCAAAACCATGAGAGACTGGCCTGAGCTGCAAGAGGTAAACACCCCTGGGCAAAGGATCAGAACAAAAACAACATCACAGCTGTCCAGCATTGAAAACAAGCGCCCTCACGGGGGCTTATACGGTATGGGCAGGGTAAATACCTTGTCACAAAAAAACCTTACTTGTACTGTACTCGTCACCCACAATGGAATATTGGCGCCCGAAAGCTAAGACATAACCAGCCAATAGAAAAGACTTTACCCGGATTGAATGAATGGATGAATGGATGAATGAATGAATGAATGAATGAATGAATGAATGAATGAATGAATGAATGAATGAATGAATGATTGAATGATTGAATTAAAATAAAATACTACTTGCTCACCTGGGAAGATTCTTATTCTTTCTACCATCTGACATTCTGAACTCAGGCTGGGACATTGACACAAATGAAATAAGACAACTTTTGTTTTAAATGGATTCAAAAAGTAAATAATAACATAAAAATAAATACCACAAGCAATAATATAGGTCTTATATTTTCCCAAACCGCTCACCGCTTGTGAGATGTGTAGAACTTACAGGAAGAACAAATGAAACATTATGGATGAATGGATGGTGGATGATTTAGTAGAGCGCAGGTTCCCCGTGCGGAAGGTCGGGAGTTCGAATCCCTACCGAATTAAACCAATGACTTATCAAATTTGATACTTTTCGCTACCGAGCACTGTCACTGTATCAGGACGGGTACCGACTTGTGATAGTGTGCACTCATGCAAGCTTATAGTGCTGTTGCACTGGGAGAAAAGGCCACCGGCACCATGACCCAATACTCTACACAGCCACATTATCCTGATACTGTGCTAACCGGTCCTTGTCCTACCCTATTAATGCTGAACGCCAGGCTAGGTAGCGACAAGTATCAAAAGTCATTGGTTTGACTCGGCTGGCATTCGAACTAGCTACGTTCCGCATGGGAAGCCTGCGCTCTAATGATTTGGCCACCGTGCCCGGTCGTTTAAATTCAATAATCTGGTCAGAAACAAGGTTGAAGACCTGGGGCCGTATGCATGGAGTGGTGTTAGTGAGCCAAAACTGGTTTTGGACGGGATTTCTAGTTTAGCGGCGAAAAGACGCTGTGCATGGAGCAGTATTACGGGTTTAACGTCGGATATTCTAACCCCACACGATAGCAGGTTTACAGGCGGTGTTAGGTACCGATTATGTCCAAATATATTCAATGCTATCATATTTAACAGAATTACATACTCTAAAAGTGAAATTTGCTCAAATTAATCAGAAAATCAAAGCGATATTAACACTGCAGCTACATCGGCGGTGATATTCATACTGTAAAATCTAAACAAAACAAATCGCCGCTGCCGCCCGCCGCATTGGCGGCGATGTATTAGGGCCAAATCTATTCAATGCGATCATATTTAACAGAATAACATAATCAAAAAGTGAAATTTGCTCAAATTAACCTCAAAATCGAAGCGATATTAACACTGCAGCTACATCGGCAGTGATATTCATACTGTCGAATCTAGACAAAACAAATCGCCGCTTTCCGGAAACAGGCTCACCAGTAACAAGGCTTCTTGGTTCCCGGTGGGTGGAGAAGGCAATATATTAGGCCCAACCAGGTGCTTGCCAGCAACAGGCTCAGAGGGATTTCCCAAATCTATAAATAACTTCATGTTGAGCTAACGCAAACCGTTTAGGCACCCATGCATATGGCGTGACACTAACACCGCTTCATGCATACGGCCCCAGGAACTTGACTTCACACTGGTGATGTGGGGTGGGGAGAGGGTGGGTGGGGGGAAATTCCGCTGACTAAACTCTCCGATTCCCTGCTGACGCATGGCAGCAATCAGCACATGTGATGACTCAGCACTGGGAGAATTAGGAGGTGAGGCATGCATGAGCACGACTGTTTACAAAGAAAATAACCACTGGAGTATGCAACAGATGATTAGTAATATAGCAGTGGTAGGTGCCAGACTGTGATTATTTGTCACCATTCTTCCTATCTTATTCTTAGCAGTTCTTAGTGACACAGCTAAGTTTTTTGGAGGTAGTCACTTGCAGAAAATTGAGAGCAGTAGGTTAATTATATATATTTCAATGTCATTCTATTTCCCCCCCTTAACTTATAAGGTGCTGCATAAGCATTATACGAGTAAAATTAATAGTAAACTGATTATCCTTAAATGGTGCCTCTGCTTGGCACCTTGTCTGGACACCTCACAACTATTGACACTTAACAACTCAGGCGAATGGACAGGCCTGGTGCTGCCACCTGGCCTATTCAGCTGTCACGATTCAGCCTCTTGCCTGTACCACTCGATTGAAAATTTCAGTTACTTGTAGAAAATTCAGTTATGGGTAATAACTAATATATATATAATTATAATATATATCCCGGTAATATCTTTCAATGTCACTATTTGTTTCTCCCAAATTGTAATCTACCTTGAAATTTATTACCAACCAGTGGTCTACAACTGGTTCATCAAAGGCTGTGGAATGTGCTGTCATGTCTGTGGGAAAGTGCATATAAAAGACCCCTTACTACTTATCAGAAAGACTATCCTATGTGGCGAAAGTGGGTTTTCTCCAAAGAAATGTCAGAATGACCATAAGTTTGACATCCAATACATGACGATACAAAATCAATGCGCTCTAGAGGCGTCGTTAAATAGAATTGTATTAGTAATTTAAGAAAGTTTTATTTAAATGCCAAGAGTATGATCATTTTTTTTATTCGTCACTGAGACTCGGCTTTTGTCACTGTGCATCAAATATGTGGTTTTATGTCAATCTGTCGCGTCGTCGAGAGTCCTAGTGCTCATAAAACACTCATAACTTACCGATTGCCAAACTCAATACAAATGTATGCAAACTTCGCCGAGCCTGAGGTATATTTATTTGACCATGATCAAGCATACACGACATTAACTGGCCTGATGGGACTCTCTGTAGAAAATCACTGAATCAATCAATATGATATTCTATCCATAATACTTTCCTACATATTTAACACAAACTGATGTGGTCACATGCGCATCACATTCAGAGTGCTTGCATAAATTTTCAGTAATATAATAAATATATTATTAATATAAGACATACACTAACTGAATAAGTACTTTTTAAAACAGCTTCAACTCAGCAATTCTATTTTTTAAGGTCTACAAAACATCATCCATTTTATCGTTGAAACACAAAACTTGGCACTTGTCTAGTTAATAGCCCAGTCACACTATGCATGAATCCACTTGCGATAAGTTGTGTGACCGTCTTGCGTCCACCTTAGAAGCGGTTGCTGACCATCTTGGGTAGTCTTGGTCATAGTGAGGTTGCAGCTGCTGCACCGACAACCTCCTTAGATGTTGCTAGGACGTAAAACAACAACAAACAAACCTCCCTGCGACTAGTGCGGTCGGCGACAGCCGCACCAGGAGCGTGAGAATTTTGGTCGCAGAGCGGTTTCTTTAAACATCAGTGACCGGTCAGTGACCAAGGGTTTTGCGTCAATATCGCAAGAAGGTCGTTGGCTTTTGGTTGTATGGTGGTCGCAAGCGAACGCTGGCCATAGTGTGACTGGGGCTTTACAGATCAACATTTACTTATTCAACATAAAATGTTGGCAATTTAATTTGACTATAAGTTTGTCGAGTTCACAATGTTCCACACATAGTTTAACTTTGGCAGCGGTTACATTTTGAGGCTCTGTATTTTGGCAAACGCCATTTTTGGTGGTTTTTTTTTGTGTGTGCAGGATCTTTCAAGGCATCATATTCCATGCTATTTAAAACTCATATGAACTCTGGCATTATCAATTATAATTGCTGTCTCGTCTTCAAATAACATGAGTGTACAGATAGATGTATAGAGTAAAACCTCTCTTTACCGACCGCACCACAGATCGACCACTCCCCTATATCGATTGCTTTATTTGGGTCCCAACAATACCATTGTAAGGATATTATAACTCTCTAAACCGACCACCTCCATAAATGGACCACTTTAAGTGGGTCCCATAGTCGGTCGATTTAGAGAGATTTTACTGTAATTGTATTCCTCTCTTGTTTAACAGTTTAAAGTTTCCCACCCAACCCCAATCTACATTTGTCAATGCTTGAGATTTATGCTGCTGTATGGTATTCATGAATCGATTAAAACGACTTAGTGTCCACATTTTAAAAGTAGAATTGAATTTCATGTTTCCATGGTTACTCGCCACCAGTTCATCGGCACCGCATTTCCTTTTACGCAAATGTTGTTGTTGTCCTCAAAACCACTGTTCATTTTCGGCACTCTCTCACAGTCTCAGTCTCTAGAAACGTGTCAATCATCTTTATGTCCACACCAGTATTACGGGAGTAAGGAAGGTAGGGTAGGGTAGGGGGGGGGGGGGGGAGACATGGCGAACTTTCGTGTTTTATATATTGATATAATGGCATATGTTGGAACTGCTGGTCTTATCATTATGTTCATTACCATGATTATGTATAATGTTGTGACCACGCCCACCTCGCATCATTAAATTGATTAATTACACTTCACCTTCTAATGGCCGGTACACACCTACCGTTTACGATCGTTTTTCCGCACCCACCTACTAACCTAGCGTATACGATCTAAAACTGCCAAAAAGTCGTGAGGTGTGCACTCCCCTAGCGATTGCGATTCGCGACTTTTTAGGGCTAAAACGGTAGGTGTGCGCTAGCCTTACGATTGCGATTCGCGATTCGAAAAATGAATCGGCCCGTTTTCAGTTTTAAGCGGATCGGGAGTTTTAGTGCGCGAATCGTAAACGGTAGGTGTGTACCAGCCATTAACAACATAGTTTATGATTATGTACGCACACTATATATATTAGTATCTAACATGCTTACAGATATAGATATATATAGCTGTGACTATGTCACAGAATAATAGATATAATGTATAATCATGCTAGGTAGGTAGTGTGTGTAATATGATTATGATAACTATCAATATAGTATTATACTTTATAGTATCATACTTGACATTTTATTCCGAGTATGGCTATGCCTATGCCTGGGCGTATGGCTATGCCTATGGCTATGCAGCAGTATAAGTATGATCAGCCTGTAGCCTAGGCGTGTAGCCTGTAGTCTGTAGTGTAGTGTAGGCTTACTCGGAATCATATAAATGTGGGGGGGGGGGGGAGATTATTGTACGTACCTCGTCCATATCCATGAGTGTGTTTGGCAAAGCTATTTACAACGGCATCAACGGCTTCCTTCAACACGGTTTTGTCACTTTTGTTTTTCTGATCTGCTCCAGTGGCCACGTCAGCCATACGCCCGGGCATGAGCCCTGCCGGCAGCCCGGTGCCTCCTCCGGGGTGCTGCTTACTGGGCTGGCCGGGCTTCACACCCGGTCCACTCACGGCCATGAAGGGTCCGGCCCCGGGCGCCGCCACCCCGGGGCCGGGCGGGGGCTTGTGACGGACACCCATCGGGATGGAGCCCGGGTGGTGGCCGGTGGTTGGGAGGTGCGGTAAACCCCCGTTCCTAGAGGAGGCCATTGGCAGAGACGGCCAGATGCCGGGGTCTAGGAGGGCGTACTCCTGGGAAGTGAATCGTAGGTGGTCGAGTAGGCCACGCACCAGTGACTCAGGCGATGGCGATCCTCTCAGAAGTGGGACAGTTTCACTCACGTGAACCGCCGTCTTGAAGCTGTTCGACCGCTCTCAAGTCCCCAAAACACTCGACGGCGGCGGCACACCAACAACGCCTCAGCCGCCAGTGTGTCACCCAGTCCGCCAGGCGAACTGGAACAGTTTACACACACGGTTCCTTTCAGATAGCTTGGTGAGCGAAAGGGGAACAAAAGAAATAAAAGAGAAAAGTCACACCAACTCGAGTGGGGTGTTATAGCAAACAACAATTAAAAAAATAATATATGACAAACAAACAAAAAAGTAACGGGGTCGGGGCTCTACCGACTACCCCAACTTGTTCAGTTTCTGTGATTTGCAACCCCTATCTAATATCTTCTTTCAACACGCTGACAACCTTGAAGTGCAATCCCTGCTCACAGTTCCTCTCAGAAACTTGCATTCGTTACCAATAGCGCCATTCTGTTATGACCAGCGTTTTTATCCGTCTCCGGGATACCAAGTTTTTTACCTCGTAAAACTGGGATGTTTTGGTCAGTTTTTCAGGTCATGCGTGTAAATCATAGCTGGATCTTTGTGGACCTGACATATGACCTCAGAATGCGTGTATTCATACACCGGTGATCAACAATGGACCAAAATAAAACATTCCGGAAAATCATGAGGAGGAAAGCTGACATGTATTTAGAATTATCGCAATGATTGTTTTAATGGACAATGCTTTATTGCGATACAAACAGAACAATAAAACAAAAAAGCTTGTTATCGAAGAACTACTTTTTGCGTCGAAATGTTTGGGTGTTTTATGTAAAAATTGTTACGTTATATGGGTTGTTACCTCATGTTTGTATTCGAATGTGATAGAGTACTATAGCTACATTTATTATTTCATTACACGCATCATATACTCATCAATTAAAAGATAATCTAAACATTTATATTCAAGGTAAAGACATTCAGTGAGACACCCTCACAAAATAAAATGGCGGCTTCCGACAAGAAATCCGTGCTTTTCATCTGTTTAGGTAACATTTCTTTGTTTTCGTGCAGTGATATAGCATGTCAATTAATTATCATGCAACAGAAACACCTGGTTTATATAGTGAATATGTCGATACATATGACACATATTGTATATTTCTGTAAAAGTTGATTTACGGTCTTGTTCTTGAGCGATAATTTGAGACAGGTGTGCGCTCTATTACGCCGCTGCGGTGACATAAACGTGAGCGGTAAAGCACGACAACAGACGATTTCTACTGCCAACCCACCCTCGGATGATAGTGGCAGGAACTCATGATGTCGGTGGGACTCCAGAAGTAATGCACTGGGATGCACACACACACACACATTCACATAAAAATAAATTAAACAAAAAACATGCGGCAGCGCCCCTATCGGATTCTGACATACCTACCAAGGAATCAAAACATTCAAAATTATAATTTCACTGAGAGCTCCAATGATTCAAAAGCAATATGCTTTTTGAATTTTTTTAATATTCCAAAATGTTAGTGAGTTAGATAGGCCTACCCTCTTTAATTGTTCAAAGGGGTCCAAACATTCAAAATATAATTTCACTGGAAGCTCCAATGATATTGATAGGTACCCTCCTAGAATTTTCAAATTAGTCAAAACATTCAAATTATATTTTCATTGGAAGCTCCAATGAATCAAAAGCAATAATTTTAAAGATATTCCAAAAATTGAGTGAGATATGTACATTTGAAGGTTGTTGACTTTCAGATCTTTTGTATTAGGTTAAATAGACTAATTATAACAACATTTCTTTGTAGTTTCTTTATTAATGGTCATATCCTGATCAAACATGACACCAATCTGCTTTAAAAAAATAAGATCAAAGGAAAATGTAGGTTTCCATGGCAACCGTAATACAATCACTCATACCTATTATATGAGCCAACTGTAGCTTAACAAAAATAATGGTCAGATCCTGATGGAATTTCACATCATGGTTCTTCTTGGTATGGCAAATCATCTCAGCTTGTCAAAACTGATATAAAAAAATTAGATCACAGAAAAATGTGAGTTTCCATGGCAACCTTTATACAAAATCGCCTAACACCTACAATACTCTGCCAGATTCTAGACTTGTGGTTCCAGATGTACTCATTGTATGACCAATTTTAGGAAGAAAAAATGCTAAAGATTCACATTCTAATAGTTAACATGGCCATTCCTGGCAGTCTTACCTCAGAATTTTGCATCTAAAGACTTGAATAGCTTAGTAAAATGCCTTTCAAACATCGTACAACAGTGAAAATAGTCTCTATCATTGCTGAAATCTTTGGCCCTTCAAAAATGGATGTAACAATGAGAGTACTGCGCATGAGTCTCGGGTGGGGTGCCTTTTCCTGACTCTACTCCGCCTGAGATGAGGTCGCCAAACGTTGTACAAATTTATTGGTCAGGTGAAATATGCTTTTTGAATTAATATTCCAAAATTTGAGTGAGATATGTGCATTTGAAAGTTTGTTACTTTCAGTTTCAGATCTTCTGTATTATCTAATGCATTGAAGAAGTGCCTTATTAAGGAGTTTAACCTCCATAGATTGATACTTTCAAATGATATATATCTCCCTAAAATTTAGCAATATTTAATCAATTCAAAAAGTATATTGCTCTTAATTCTTTGGAGTTTCCAGTGAAATTATGATTTGAACGTTTGGCCCTCTTTGAAAATTTAAGGAGGGTACCTAGATTAGATAAGACAAAAGAATTAATTGAATAACACTGGAAAGAGTTTGGAATGGACGTTAGCATGGTGCCTACCTATTATATCTAAAGTAATTATTTTAAAAGTTATGTCAATTTGAATGTAGTGAAACAGCCAAATAGTTTACCTCCAAATGAAGTGTTTCTACTTCAAACTGCCATTCATTCATTCATTCATTCATTCATTCATTCATAAATAGTTAATTTATTTACTATTCTTGACAATATTTTTCAAAGACAAACCGTACATCATTATATCCGTGCAATTTGACCAAATATGGTAAACTGTTATATATTATGTGTAAGCTGTTTCAATCATATACTGCTGGATGTGCGTTTGGTATACCCTTAACATGCTATCAACTCCAAATGTAGGAACCGAGACTAGAACTGTTCAACAATATAACTAATGTATTGTTAATTC
This sequence comes from Branchipolynoe longqiensis, assembly GCA_030323885.1. NCBI lineage: Eukaryota > Metazoa > Annelida > Polychaeta > Phyllodocida > Polynoidae > Branchipolynoe > Branchipolynoe longqiensis. The sequence goes on along the minus strand of CM059193.1, from coordinate 1,514,555 downwards.
AGGACTGGCGCTAAAGGGTCGATCATTCAGTATTCATTTTACGTTAGCCCATCCTCTTCTTGGGCTGACCCAATCTTGTCAGAAAGGTAAAGTGGAATCTCAGATACTGTCGATGCTTAGTACTAGCAGAGTCACAGCAGTGGCAAAGCCAGTTCTATCTAGGTCAAGTCTGTACAGCGCTTTATTGTGTTTTCGAAAGCATTTGTCATTTCTCGTGTTTCCTTCGTAGGTAACATTTGCCGATCACCCATAGCAGAAGCAGTCTTCGCACACTTGGTGAATGAAAAGGGGCTAACTGATAAGGCAAGTGGTATTTTCGTACTTAATTTTGAACTCATCTTGCAATATGGTAGCTGGTGTTATATGAATTGATAGAGCATAGTTCACCATGTATGTTTCTGAAGTGGACATCATCAGCAGAATTCATTCATTTGCAAATATTGTTGAAAATGCCATTTTTGTAGTTCTGCTCAATTATATAGATTAATACATGAATACTCTTTTATCTAGTTAGTACTATATATTTGGATTAAAAGACTAATCGTTTGTCAATAATTTTCAGGGATAAAAGATCTTCGCGGATTTTCGCGATTTTTGGCAAGCTCCGATTTGTGTTGTTTTTAAATATCTTGGACTTACAACAATAACATTAACCATCTAATCCTATGTAGTTTCTAATAATAGTAATATCAACACAGAATTCTTGAAAGTCTTGAAACATATATCTTTCCCCATGGCTGTGTGTGTCATTAATCAAGTTGGTTGTAAGGACACATGGTGATAGGTGCAATCTAACTTATTCTAAGTTTAATGTATATGTTCTATTATGAAGGATAGAGACGGCATGCGTTCAGTCCTTATTGAGGGACCAACAGAACTCGGAGTAGTCCTACTTAAAGTTGCATAGTCCGATAGTTTCGGTAATTTTCTTAGATAAATATTATTAGGTTGATAGTTATGATCTACTATACTTTAGGTTGAAATACTTTTATCTATTTGTCCAGCGTTGAAAACAAGCACCCTGACGGGAGCTTACACTTTATGGGCAGAGTAAATACCTCGTCAATATGAAGGGAAAGAAAATGAATGGCTAACTTTTGAGATATTTGAAGTGCAAACATACAAATTTAATTTTGGCAAGCACACCAAAACTCCGACACAATAGGCTTCTGTAGTAACATGTTCTATTAAATTCGCTCGGTGTTACGTTCTATGTGGTGACAAATGTTTGATAAGTACACCAGTATCTAAGTTAGAGATGTAGAATCATATCTAGATCACTGTGTTGGTTTCGAAACTTTGATGTTTTCATCTGGCTGTGCAACTTGATGTGTGGTGTAGGGTCACTCTCCTGAAAACTGGTCAGCATGGGATGGGATTTTAAAACATCAATAATAAAAAAAACGTCCTACTTATTTTTTTCCTTATACTTTTCATATTCATGTTCAGATTTGATGTAAGAATTAAGGGACATAAAATAAACTGTGTGCAACTTTGGTCTTTTTTGTTATGAAGTGTTTTTGTATTAAAAAAAAAACATTTTACAGTCAGCCATTTGGAAAATGATATATGGGACATGGTTGGATCCTTACTAACATCCTGTATTGCACTGATATATCAAACAAAACAGTTCCCAAATCAAAAGGAAGTATTTATTAACATGTATGCATGCTTAAATTTAAAAATTTTTTATTTAATGTCTTCATAAATAACATTACAAATTTCCATCACAGATGTAACCAGTGGTGTCTGGATGCCACATAAATATTGTACACTAATTATTCAGTGAATAAAGCATGGGTGGGAATTACTTTTTCTTTTATCAATATAAGCACTACATATTTCTGTATATTATGCCATGATTAATATGCTTCTCAGTATGAAATTATTTAATTCTGCTTAGATTTTTATTAAGCAGACTGTGGTGTCCTAAACATGTGTTACGTCTGAGGAACACATGTGATACTGCCATATAACATAGCTTAATCACGGACTACACCTTTATTTTTTTATCTCATCAATTTATATTTTACATAGATGTAATGTCCAGCTTTCATTTGCAACCAAAAAAAAATAAAAAATTCAAATATTAGATTTTAACTCCATCTGACACTTCTGGCCGGTTTTCAGGACAGTGACTCGGTACTGTCCACCAAGGCCGAAGGTCGAATTATGTTTGTTTATTCTTTGTGTGGTACTAACCTGACCAAGCCCTAGTGCCAGGAAATCAACCATCATGTGTTATACTTAGGATTCCCACGTGTGACAGAAAACATTCTAAATAATAGCAGAATCCATATTCCTATGAAGGTTTATATGTTGTGCATGTGTCAGAGTTGAAATTTAGTTTTTTCACCTTTTGATTTTGATCTTATATCAATTGAGAAAGCCAATAAAATTAACTGGGTAACATCCATTCATAACATCATTTTAACGCACATCCATAACATCATTTTAACACGCACAACAAATTCAAACAAGATTTGATTGATTACAGTTAAGCCAAAAGAAAAAAGTTGTTGGGTAGATGTATGCTGTCAATATGTAAATTTCCATATTTTCACTTTAAGCAAAAAATCAAATAATCATATTTTGGGTACATTTTGTGGGATAGATTAAATACATGTAGTATTGCTAACATACTTAATACACATAGTCAACAATAACCATTTGACTTACTACCCCCCTCCCCCCTGCCCCCAAATAAAGCAAAATCATTAACAATGTAACATGGAAACCAAAAATGTGGTACGCAGTTTCTGAGAATGACCCATATATACACGTTTAATATTGAAAATGTTGAGAGGTATGTCGTTGAATGTTGTTGAATGTGGTGGCTGACCGTTTGTATGAACCCTGGTTATACTTGTTTCACACAGTGGTCCATAGATAGTGCTGCCACCTCGGGGTGGGAGGTTGGCAGTGGCCCGGATGGCCGTGCCCAGAACCTCCTCAAACGTAACGGCGTCGCTATGAAGCACATTGCCAGACAAGTGAGTTTAGCGCAGTACCGACAAGTTGTGTGTTTCTCTGCTGTTGTAGTGGCATATCGACAGTGGTGCGATGATGAGTTGGCACACAGGCAACAGGCCGGATGAGCGGGGCCTGGCCTGTCTCAAGAAGCACGGCATCCAAACCAACCACCGGGCTAGAAAGGTGCATCTTCAACCTTTAGGACTCAAGTCTTTTTTAAATTTAAATTTTCACTCTCTACTTCTATAATATGCAATATGTTATATATTGTTATGTGCACTATATTATATACAATATATATTATGTGCAATATATATTATACGACATATATTATATACAATATATACCAGACGGGATGGCCAAATGAGTTGAGCGTCCATCTCCCGTTTTGGTAGATCGTGGGGTTCGAACCCTGGTCGAGTCAAAACAATGATCTAAAGATTGATACTTGTCACTTCCTAGCCAGGCACTTGGCATTATTAGGATTGGGAAAGAACTGGTTTGCTCAGTGTCAGGATAATGTGACTGAGTGGCATATCAGGTCATAGTGCTGTCAGTCTGGTCTCCCAGTTGGGCAGCACTATGAAGTCGCCATGACTGCGCACTGTCACAAGTTGGTACCCGTCCTAATATGACCATAGAAGTTGCCAGCACGTAAAACCAACCAACTATATACTATATATATTATATGCAATTTATATAATATACAATATTTCTTATGTGCAGTATATATAACTGAAATATATAATATACATTAATACATGTTTATACAGCTGACATTTTTAAAGAAAATATCTAAATGAACAATTTTAAAGAAATATTTATATAATAACAATTTATATTTTTTTTAATTGTGTGTGGTAAACCATTCATCATTTGGTACTTGGTTGTTAGTTCGGTAAGAAGCCGTTAGGGAGGTACCTTGTGTGGATTTTTGCAAGTGTATCTCGAGGGTTCAATGCATCATAGATCCGTTTGTACTCACTATAGATGTACGGGGATTACATCATATCTTTCAATTCAAAAGTGATTTTTTTTTATCTCGATTTGAAATGCTTGTTTTTGAGTGCTTGCAAACCTGGACTGGGTTTATATTTTTACAATGGCTTCAAAAAAATCCCTGGCTCATGGTTTTATAGTGCTGCCTCAGTGAGATTCCCCATGGCTGGGGCCATATCTGTCAGATTAACCTGGCACGTATCCAGCCAGTCTATGGTTTATCCTGGTAATGTGAAACACTAAGGTGAGGTGCAGTTACTCCCGCAGAATTGTCTCTGAGTCGGCTGCTGAACAACCCGTTAGACAAAGTGTCGGAAGGCAGACTAAAGGAAATTTCTTCATCAATTCTTAAAGGGGCTGTCACATTACGATGCATCTCGCAAGCACATGGCGAATGCGTAAAATCACTTTTTTACGCTGAGATGCATCAAACTTTTCAGTGTGGGGGGCAAAGTTGGACATATACATACCGAATGGCCAATGTATGGATAACGTGCCTCCCGGCGAAAAACGTTCGAATTACGTTCACAGAATGCCGGTGAACATTACACACGTTATTCGATCATCAGAACTATGTCTCATACGTTGCATACGTCAAGATATGGTGGAGAAACACTTGTCATACGTCAACAGTTTTTTGCCTGCACAAAACCTTTGCGACCCCCTAATGTGCATCAACGTACACCGACGAACGCATAACGCATTGCAACGCATCCCAACATAGCGGCCAAAAATCACTTACGTCAGCGTACGTTTGCGCGATGTGTCATAATGTGACAGTCCCTTAATCTAAGAAGCAAACTATGTTTTCAAATACTTCTTGTAAATGTGAAATCGAAAGTATTCTGGGCTAGTCATCTTGTTTTCTGCATCTAATGCCATTCCACCAACTCAAAGGCAATATAGATGGACACTGGAGCCAGGAACTCTACTTCTTGTTTAGATGGCCGAAGGAGTTGAGAGTCCGTATCCCGTTTTGGTAGATTGTGGGATTTGAACCTACAGATTCGAACCCTGGTCGACTCAATGCATTGACTTAAAAATTGATAATTGTCACCAGGCACTCTGCATTATTATGATATGACAAGGACTGGTTGGCTCAGTGTCAGAATAATGTGACTGAGTGGGATGTGACCTGGTCTCCCAGTTTGGCAGCATTATAAAGTCGCCATGAGTGTGCACTGTCACAAGTCAGTACCCAATCCTTTCCCTATCCTAATAATCCTGAACGCCTGGCTAGGAAGCAACAACTATACATTTTTAAGTCATTGGTTTGACTCGACCAGGGTTCGAACCCATGCGTTCGAATCCCATGATCTCCCAAAACGGGAGACGGAAGCTCAACTCATTCGTCCATCACCTCCGGTCCCACTGCTCCTTGTCCTATCCTAGTAATGCTGAGTGCCAGGTCAAGTAGCGACGAATATAAAATGGGTTTGACACTGTCGGGGATCGAATCCACGACCTGCCGCACCGGGAAGCGGGCGCTCAGTGTTGGACCAACCTGTCCAGTTAGGGTTTGAAGGAAGAGTTGGTATTTTCTTTTGCTTCACGTCCATTTCTGTAAAAAAGCTTGTGCTTCTAGTTGTCCAAATGACCTCCCATGTGTGACAATCAAGCTGTTTGTTTAAATGTGTACACTGGTGTCACTTCCCATTTATACGCACTCTAATCTTTTTCAGGTCACAAAAAGCGATTTCAAGACTTTTGATATCATTTTCGGGATGGACAAAGAGAATATGAGGTTGGTCGGTCTTCTTTATTGTTTTAAGGAATTTACATTTACCTCATCTGTCTATATTTGTGGAAAGTTGATTTTGTTGTTTGCACTGTTAATGCAAGGAAACACTACAATTTTTATTGCTCGCCGATTTCTGTCCAGTCGGTCAGCGCTGGCGATCAGACATCGTCTCCTATGCAATGGGTTGCCATATATGTCCCAATAGACGGGCACTGCGCGAGTGCAGACACATGGATGCGCATCTGTTCAAAGTTAAAGAATTTCATGGATTAGTTTTTGTCGTGCCTCTGAAATAAAGTGGGATTGTCATATTTTATGTGCATTCAGCCTGAATATAATCGTAAATTTCTTTGCGCTTTCAATCTTGAAATGGGGGGTGTGCTTCTATTGGGTAGCATGTTTCTATTGGGACATATACGGTATATGCTTAAAGTTGCATAGTCCGATAGCTTTTGAGTTTCTGTAATTTTCTATGATAAATGCATTAGAGTGATCGTTGTAATCTACTTTACTTTTAGTTTGAAATAACTTTTATCTTGAGTGGATAACTTTGGAGATTTTTGGCGAGCACGTCAAAATTCTGACATCATAGGCTTCATCAGTAACAGGTTCTATAAAATTGCTTAGTATTCAATGCGGTCCGTTTTCCTTATTTTGACCGAATTATCGGCCACCTAGCTGTCAAATTGCACTTTTTTTGGTTTTACTCTCCAAGATTACTGGAGGGTCCGTATGTGGCCTAGGAAGTCTTGAACTTCATTTTCCCCATTTCAAGGCCCTGAAATGCTGTGAATTTAACCTATTTTGGGTAATTAGTCTTGAAACGCCTTGAATTCCATTAAACAGCCCCATCTGATCTAAATTAGTCTGAAACCACCATTCTTATTTTTGTATGAAATCCAAATGAAAATAGTCTTAAATTCCTATCAAAAAAAGCCTTCAATTCCATATCTTCATGTATTATTTCCCCCTTAAAAACTTGTTAAAAATTATTTACCACATTTTGAAATGTATTTACAGTGATTTGAAGGCCATGTCACCCAGTGATGCGACAGCGAAAGTGATACTTCTTGGCACCTATGATCCTCAGAAACAGCTCATCATTGAGGACCCTTACTATGTAAGCAAATAGACCTTTTCCACAGAGCTTACTGCGCAGTGAGCTGCTACCCGTACCATTAGTTCCAGCCACTGCCATCAGAGGGCAGGATGTCAGTGGAAAACCCCCCCCTCCCCCAAAGACCGTTGCTCCAGGGGTTCGATGGCCGAATCGGTAGAGCGCAGGCCTCCCTTCTGGGAGAATGAATGTGGTTTGTGCAGTGGCCCAGTCCAATTTACCTCTCAGTCTCAAATACTTCATCCACAGATCCACTGCGTCACCATCCCTCATAGGTTAAGTGCGCAGGCGCATCTGCGCAATGGCTTGGTAACCAGATAGCTCTTGCTGAATGCGGATGCGCAGGCAGACGGATAATATTTTACTGCTGTGAATGAGTAGACACAGATGCAGACACTTACGAGGTTGGTTGGAGTCAGGAGTTCAATTCCCGGTCGAGTCAAACCAATGACTTACAAAGTTGATACTCGGCGCTTCCTTGGTGCTCAGCATTAATAGGATAGGGCAAGGGCAGGTTAGCTCAGTGTCGGAATAATGTGACTGCGTGGGATATCGGGTCATGGTGCTGACAGCCTAATTTCCTAGTGGGGCAGCACTATAAAGTTGGCATTAGTGTGCACTGTCACAAGTCGGAACCCTTCCTGATATGACCGTAGCATACCTGGCAACTATTACGATTTTGGCGGAATAATTACGATTTTTTTATTCTCATTCCGCCCTACGATTTATGAACATATTATTCCGCTTTTTCATCAATACTGGTGCATTCTGGTCCAGAATGCACCATTTTTTATGTATTTTTCAAATTTGTCCGGGGGGTGCATGCCCCCGGACCCGCTAGAACGCTTGCGCGCCTCGCTTCGCTCGGATTGATTTCTATTATTAGGATTTTCGTTTAACAAAAGTTGGCAGGTATGCCGTAGATGTTGCCAGGATGTAAAACTCTAACAACGAACCAACCTTTGCTACTGAGCATGCTGCGCAATGAGCTAGTACCTACGTTAGTTCCTACCAGTGCCAACAGAGTGGTGGTGGAAATCGTCTAATGCTAAATTCATGCGTGAAAGATCTTCGCTCTTTTACAAATTTCCGATTATCGCCGATTGAGTGTCACAAAACCCCGGGATAAATGACAACAGTTGATTGGGTTAGAATTTCGTATGTAAATGCTGGACTGTCATTTTCTGTGCTTATTTACACTGCACATCTTACACAATGAACCATCTATGAATATGGCCATGGTTGGGGGGTACTTTAAATTTAATAAACGTCCTAATAAACGCCCTGAACTTTCACACAGAAATATCATGGCAAGTCCAGGACTTGATGTGTCTTTGTTTTGTTTGTTTTGTTGTTTTATATCCTAGCAACATCTAAGGTCATATCAGGATGGGTTTCAACTTGTGACAGTGCGCACTCATGGTCACTTTATAGTGCTGCCCCACTGGGAAATCTGGCTGCCCACACCATGACCCAATATCCCACTCAGTCACATTATCCTGACACTGAGCTAACCAGTCCTTGACCTATCCTATTAATGCCGAGCACCAGGCTAGGAAGCGACAAGTATCAACTTTAAAGTCATTGGTTTGACTAGACCGGGAACCAAACTCCCTACCTTATGCCCGCGATTTGGCCAACGCGTCCGGTAAATATGAGTAGGAATATGTATTGTAACTTGTTATGTCAATTCCAGCTCGGGGTATGGCCCACTTCCGGTCTGCGCATTCAGCCATGTCAACATTGTAGCAGATGATGTTCTGATGAGTCATTGTTTTTGCGCATTCATTGCAGGGCGGAGACGCTGGTTTCGAGACTGTCTATGAGCAGTGTGTACGGTGCTGCAAGGCTTTCCTGGAAGAGCAGTCCTAAGCCGGCCCCGCGTCAGGGCCACCAATCAGAAAGCATGTTGAGAGGAGTCAGAGGAGGTCGGCCATGTGCTGCCATCTAGGGGTTTGAATATAATATGTAAGCTCGCAACTGCCGTTCACAATTTTTTATTTGTTGTTGTTGTAAATATGTTTTTTCTGTTGAATAACTCTTTTATCAGGGCCGAAGCACTGGTCCTCCAGCCATTTTTCAATTCAGGATTATTTACACAAAAATGGTATTTAGAGTAAGGTATGCAATAACTGTTCAGTTCTATTTTTTCCCGCTTTAACAAAAAAAAAAATTGGTTACAATTCTACCCACTGGAACTGTAGTGTTACCTTGTCACCGATATGTGGAAGTGTAGTACCGACCTCCTCTGCAGTGTCGTGATAGTGTGGTTATCATGAAAACCCCGCAGGGATTTTAGTTAGCGGTTAGCAGGCATTAGTTGTATGATTATATTCATTGCATTAGTTATATCAGTATGTTCAATCGACTTGAAGTAGATCCCCCATGGAAGGGTGAGGTGTGTGCTGGTAGAGGGGAAGGGGGGTGATGTGGAAGGTGGGTGTGGAGGGGGGGGGATGGGGAAGCATCGATCTTAAGGTTGCATAATCAGATGGTTTTGAGGTTAATTTGAAGAAACTTATTTTTAAGATATTTTAAGTGAAATCCTGATATTAAATTGTGGCATGCATATTGGAATGCTGACCACCATAGAATTAAGCCACGACAAATTGATTTAGTATTCCTTCTGTGTAGCAATGAATGCTTAATAAGTTCACCAGTATACAATATGTTGTGGCGGATAAAATGTAAAATACTGGTTTTGCTTTAGAAAATTTGAAGCGTTCATTTGACTATGCAACTTTAATACCTAACTCACACTACTGCTTGCGCAACAAAAAAGGGTAGGTCGCAAAATGGTCTCAGTGGTCGTCGACCTCCTTGAGACCAAAGTGGTTACAAGGAGGTTATAGCTACTGCACCAAAATGGTCACAAGGAGATCAGCAACTGACCATTGGTTTGGTCGTAACGAGGTCGCCGGTGACTGTGGGTTCTTTGGTCCAAAGTGGTCGCAAGCGGTAGTGTGACTAGGGCTTAAGTAACCACCAGGAATGTGGGCAGAAAGGGGTCTTAAACTAAGATGGTTCGAGTAAGTTCCTGCAAAATATAGAGAGGCGCCAAAGCACTGTTTGATGTCGTTTAAAATGTTTGGTGATTTGGGGACTGGGAATTGTGTAATGTGTGTATCTTGGGATTCAAGTATGATTAAATACAACTAGTGTGTGTCGTGAGAGGCGGGGGGGGGGGGGGGGGGGTATCTGGAAATATTGTAGTTGCATTTGAGCTGACAGAAAGTAATCCTCCAGGGAGATTGATAATCTCCAGGAGTTATTAAATTCTTAGAAATGGATTGATTGTGAAAGTGAGTTGGCTATGCAATGGTCTTAATTCTTATGACATCAGGGAAAGGTTGCTTGGAGATGGTGTTGTTAACTGCCAGTGTATATTGTTTTGTTTCTTATGAGGTTTGTATCCTGGCAACAATACTACGGTCATATCAGGATGGGTACTGACTTGTGACAGTGCGCACTCATGGTGACTTTATAGTGCTGCCCCACTGGGAGACCAGACCATCGGTACCATGACCTGATTTCCCACTCAAGTCACATTATCCTGATAACTGAGCTAACCAGTCCTAGTAATGCAGAGCGCCAGGCTAAGTAGCGACAAGTATCAATTTTGTAAGTCAGCCAGTGTATATGTAAGTTACAAGAGTGGATAAACTCAATGACAATGCGCGTTTTGGCTTGTAGTAGGTGGTACTCGGCAGTGAACTGTATGGTAGGTAGTAGACGTATAGTAATTGCTAGAAGCTTTAAGTCACATCTAATGCCTCAAATGCTGTGCTTGCTTATCGCTATTTTGTTGTTGTTATGGCTTTAATTGGGCAAGTGAAGTTTTCATGCCTTTAATTGAACATTTCATTCACATAAAAAATGGGTTTTGTTGGTGGTACTGGTTCATCGGATGGAAGGAAGGAGGAAGAGAGGCGGAGGGAGAATTATGAAGAAAAGATGGAATTTTCGCCGGAAAAAAAAGCGGAAATCCCTTCATGGCCGTACCACTGCCGAGAATATCGTGGAATATATACCCAAAGAATTTCTGCTTTCACTGAAAAATGGTTAATGACAGGTTAGTTAGGCAAATACAGGGTCTGTAGCCATGTGAAGATATGGAATTCAAGGCTTCTTCATAGGAATTCAAACCTATTTTCATTTGAATTTCAGGGAAAAAACAAGAATGGCGATTTCGGACTAATTTAGATCAGTGGGGACAGTTTAATGGAATTCAAGGCTTTCCAAGACTATTACCCAAAATAGGTTAAATTCAAGGCCTCGTAATGGGTCACATACAGACCCTGCAAATAGTTCTGCATGTTTAAATAAGGCCAACTCTTCAGCGATAAGTAACAAATATTTTTAAATGTTTATATCTAGCGTCAGTAGCTGATGGACTGACTTTTTGTCTGAATTCTCCCGAAGGCATGTTTAAGGATGAACACAATTGGCGATTTGATTTTTTATATTCATGTTCATTCTGATTCCAACTGAATTCTGTAATTGATGTTATTTTTCAAAAGTAGTGTGGTTAAGTGTCTGCATTATGGACAAAAGACTTGTCATCGAATTTAGTTGAACTTTTATGTGTGATTATTTAATCAAGGCAGTATTTCCCAAGTCAAACAAAAGGTACTATAGTATAGGTTTCAAAAATAAGTTTATTCAATAAATTATAAAAAGTCATCAACACCCGTGTTGATTTGTTTAATTCGTGTATATATATTAACGACTCATTATTGCCTGTATATTCAAATACTGGTCAGTATATTTAAGCGATATTCACATACAATATCTCGAAATAGGTTTCAGAAATATGTGGCTATATCTAATAACATGTACAAAGGACCAGTCCTTTGACTTCATAACATCTGCCACCTGGCGGCATTCGTAAGAACCTAGATCACACTCGATGGTGATCACAATACATCTTTACAACGTGGATCTAACAAAGGAGTGTAATCAGAGGAGTCAAGTCTCCTGATTTGGTGGGAGATCTCCCTAAAATATAGCAAAATAACCTCAATCTCCCGATTTCCTGCTTTTAATTTGTTTTAAAAAAAAGATTCATTTTATCTTGTTTTCAGCAAATTTGTATGCATATTTTTCGTCAGAATGCACCATTTTGTATCACCTTTTCTCCTAAAAAGTTTCAGACATAGCCTACAATATTCGGCCAGCCTATTTCTCCCTATTTCTCATTTGTGTATGAGGGAGATCTCCCTACAAACTCTATTTGGAGCCTACAATATTCGGCCAGCCTATTTCTCCCTATTTAGCATTTGTGTATGAGGAAAATCTCCCTACACACACTCTATTTGGCACCTCTGATCTAAGGATATTTAAAGGCATACAAAGCTCATTAAGACACCATTCTAGCCAAATAAATACACACACTCTAGGAATAGCAGCACAGATTAGCAAACAAACTACTGTTTGAACATAGAACTATTGGGCCATTAAAAAAAAAAAGGAGGAGAAATTACCATAACGGGTCAAAACTTTCCAATATTTTCTCAGTCGTACAAAGTTGGGGGTGGAGGGCAGTGTTAGCATTGAACGACTTAGGATTTAAATTTGGGGTTGGGGGGGGGGGTATATAAACCGGTCATGTTTTGTGAGAAAAGTGTCTATATTACTTGGTGTCTGTGTGAGGGGGAGGGTTTAGAAGAGCAGTACTTGTATACGACTGTGGACATATAAATTATTTTCGATGACTGCCCCTCCCCACTAAGTCCCATGGACCAAGGATCTTGTGTGAAACTACTCAAAAGATCTGTAAGTTCTCTTCATCATCTAACAATAGAAAGGACACGTGTGTTCTTAAGATTCTGAAGAATAATTTTTGAAGAGAATTGAAAGGAGTCATAAAATACATACTGTGTACCCTAAATAACAAAGAGAACAACAACAAAAGAGACTAAAGCCGAAATTAACAAACTATGGTTCACTGGATACAACAATGTTTTCAAGTTCCTGAAGCTTAAGTGCATTCTGTAATACCTTCGGTATGGGAAGCGCCTCAACATTATCTTCGAAAAAGATGGGTTCAATGCACTTCCGCAGCTGACCACAGGTGAAGCTGAACAAAGATGGCACTCGTTGCCGCATGTCCATCTGCTGAGAAAGCCAATGGTAGCAGCGCGCTACCTGACTGCCGGACCGGGTGGAGTTGTCTGTCGACATGGCGCGTAGCTTCCGGTGAAGCCAGTTCAAATTGGCGCCAACGCACACGCATGCGACATAGAGTAGCTGCACACACTCGAAGTAGCCTCTTCGCAAGGCGTCATCCAGTGGCAGCCGGTAGCCCTTGGAGGTGGTGGTCAGGAAGCAGCAGTTGAGCTGCAGGAGGACCTTAAGGCTGGCGTGCGAGTTGTCTGCCACAGCTATCAGCACGGCTGTGTGCCCGGTGCTCTCCACAGCAGTGTTTGGGTCTGCGCCAGCCTCCAGGAGATGATAGACAAGGTCACTCTCGCCCATCAGGTACAGGAGTGGCGCGGCACCAGACTCGTCCTGGACAGTCACATCAGCGCCAAAGTCAATGAGCAGCTTCACACATGCGCAATGCCGGTTTGTGGTGGCGAGCATGAGCGCGGACGGCATAGCCGGGTCCATGTCCGTCTCCGCATCGTGGTCGAGAAGGATCTCGACGATGTCGGTGAAGCCTCGCTCGGCGGCTACCATCAGGGCCGTGTAGTGGTTGATGTCCTGCGCGTCCACATCCAGGTCGCAGCAGCCAAGCAGCGACAGTACGTTATCCACGCAGTTGCACTGCGCCGCCCAGTACAGCCCGCCACGACCCTTCTTGTCAGTTGCCCCCTGGTTGGCACCGGCTTTCAGCAGCTGCTCGAGCACCTCGTTCCGCCTGCGCTGGGTGGCCAGGATCAGCGGAGACCTCCCTTGGACATCCCGCTGCTCCAGGTCAGTACCCGCCTGGATGAGAAGGTCAACGATACAGCGATGGTCGTTCCAGACGGCTCGGTGTAACGCAGTCGAGCCGTCCTCCTTGCATTGGTTCGGGTCCCCATTGGCACGAAGCAGTAGGTCCACAACCACTTCACAGCCGGCATCGGCTGCAATGTACAAGAACGGGGTGCCTAGGCCGTTGACACCCCCGGGGTTGGCACCCTTCTCCAGGAGTAGCTCTATCACCGGTGAATACTCATCAGACTTCTTCAACACCGCTGTCTCCAGCGCAGTGGTTAGCTCAGCCGGTCGGAAAGGGCGCTTCGAGCTGAAGAGCTCTGTCAGTTGGCGCATGTCGTTCTGCTCCACGGCTTCTGTTTGTGGAATGGAGAGATAACACAAGACAGTTAGGACTTTTCCCCCCATTCCATTCCTTCCCTTTTCAAGGATGGTTTCTAGAATCACTTTTCAGCGATCTTATTCAAACCAGTGAACAAGTCATACTACTGTTTGTGACACCTTGCAACCAGAAAAAAAGTTTGGTTGCAAAATGGTCATCAGTGGTTGCCAACCTCCTTGCGACCAAAATGTTCGCAAAGAGGTCAGCGACCATTTTTTTGGTCTTAAGGAGGTCGCTAATGACTATGTTCTTTGGTATAAAGTGGTCACAAGCCGTAGTGTGACTGGGCTTTACCTAGGTCGCTATATAAAAACACGGGTCTCTGCCGCTGGGAGCACCCTATGTGATTACAAAACTCTCCCCCTTCATTTCACCTGTGATGCAATTAGCCTAATCAATTTAACCATGTCTGGAAAGAGGAAGGAAAACTAGTCACAAGGATGAACAGTGAATAAGTTGTGCTTTATTGGCAGCAACTCCTGTCATCCCCCTTACATGTGACCTAGCACCTGTACTCCTCATATACTGCCCACACTATGTCTCATTGTCTCTTTAACCGGTATACTGCAAACAGTGCCTACAGCCCATGGGACAGGAGTCCTATGGCTGTGTGTACACTCAATTAGAATAGCTGAATTTTGATAGCATCAGACAGAGTGTCTGGGGTCCTGCTCTAGAGTAGGTCTGTCTCACTCAAGAGCCAGGATGAGAGTGATTTTCCTTCAGTGTGTCTGAGGCAAAATCTTGAATAATTAATTAGTTGAGACAAATCTTGAATAATTAATTAGTTGAAAAAAGTTTGGTTGCAAAATGGTCATCAGTGGTTGCCAACCTCCTTGCGACCAAAATGTTCGCAAAGAGGTCAGCGACCATTTTTTTTGGTCTTAAGGAGGTCGCTAATGACTATGTTCTTTGGTATAAAGTGGTCACAAGCCGTAGTGTGACTGGGCTTTACCTAGGTCGCTAGGCAATAATAATCGATGTGAATATGGCCTATGTCGCCGACACGGCGTAAAGAAACCCCCAATCAGTCAATCAGGCAATCATTTTTTATATTTTTGTGTCGTTTTTTTTAATGCTATGTTTATACTGTCCATACCATGTAAGCTCGAGTGCTCGGGCTTGTTTTCAATGCTGGCCATCTGTAGTAGTGGTTTTAATCTTATCACACAGTAGGAGGTGACGAGATGTTTTCCATTTCTCACACAGTAACAGGTCCAAGTGATTATTTAGTATCAGGTGTTCTGATAGGTATATTGAATAAAAATGCTTCATGTAAAATCTGGAGCCATATTTGATGGTAGGTATAATAGACAAATTGCTACACAATGTATGCCTTTACTAATCAATTTCCATATTTTAAATTTAATGGATACTATTTTAGCGGTCATTAAACACACTCTTACGTTGTTTCCAGTACAAAATAAGTACAATCACCCAGCCCATCATTATAACCACTTATGGAGTTAAAATTAATTTACATAAATTAGAGTATCATTGTATTGTAAACAAAGTTGAAGCTCTTTAAGCCTCGTTTTCACACCTGAAAGAGATTTCTCATCGAAGATGGTATGAAAAATATATGTCCCATATATTTGTTTAAATAAATATAATCAAGTCAGGTCTATAGTCTCAAGAGACAATTCATTTTTGCTTTGTATTCATAACCAATAAATGATGAAGTATTTTGTTTTAAAACGCATTGTAAAATTGAACCCCATTAGAAGCTCAATTCCACAAGAGCTCACAAACTCTCCATCATGTTCTGGACCCTGAATGTATGTACGACATAATTATGACACTACAAGTAAAGGTAATCAGGGAGAGCCCCCCTCCTTAAAAAACGAAATATTTGACGTTTACATACTTTCAATTCCAAGTAATACCCCAGTCACACTACGCTTGCAATCGTTCACAACCACTTGGCGACTATCAAAAATGGGCGATTGCAAAGTGGTCGTCCGGAGGTCAGCGACCAGCCACTGACCATTTTAGTAGCAAGGAGGCTGCAGGTGCTGCACCAAAAACCTCCTTGCGACCAAAACGGTCACCTGGAGGTCGCCAACCATTTTCAGAGCTTGCAACCGGTCACCGGTCATTTCCAACCCCATCTTTTTTTTGCTTTGGTCGCAAGCAGATCGCTGGCCTTTGGTCGCAAAGTGGTCGCAAGGGTGTACAGTGACTGAGGCTTAAATCAGTAAATGCAATAGTCTATCCCTTTAGTATGGTTGGTTGTTGGAGTTTTGCATCCTGCTAAGGTAAATTCAGTACGGAATATATGAGATAATGCAGATGTGTCCAAAATAACGTCGTTCTATGGGATGGAGCCTTTACATCAAGTTTGACCTTGCAGCAACATTGGCTAAGAGGAACACATTGTGACACCACCAACTCCTATTTATAGTCGCGGCCAAGATTTAAGGATGCGATCCTTAAAGCGGCATAGTCCGATGGATTTGTTTCCGCCATATTTTTTATATATATATATAGATAATTTATATATAGATAAATATATTAGGTTGACTTTTATATTCGACCTTACTTTAATTTGAAGTAACTTTTATTATGAGCCTTGGCAGATTTTTAAAGTGAAACATGCCAAATTAATCTTAGCATGCATGTCAAAGTTCTGTCTTATGAAAGACCCAGGGGATACATTCATAGCCAAATGCATAACTAGAAAGGCCAGGACTGAGGTTCGAACGGCAAAATCAAGGTACTATCTTGACCAAGCCATCATTCACAACCAAAACCCCAAGAAATTTTGGTATAAACTAGATCAAATAGAGCCTGATCCCAAGCCAAAAATCAGCAATCTAATAAACGACAGTACTGGTGAAACAATACCTGTTATTCAACTAGCAGAAGAGATCAACAAATACTTTGTTGATATAGGAGCTAACCTAGCTGAAAATTTTCAACCAAAAGATGATGTCCAGGAAAACTATAAGGTTGCAGTTAACCAACATAGATATGATCTGATAGAAACAACAAAAGAGACGATCCTTACCAAAGCACAAAATCTATCACAAGTCAAACCTTCAGGCATGAAGGACATCAGTTCAACCTTTATCATCACATCATCATCACGCTGTCGCTCGCGATGCGACAAAGACTGCTTTCATTACTTCACTGCCGCTCTCCGTTTAGCTCTCTGCTGTGAGAGTGATGTCCATAAGTCGGTCTTAAAGGGCAGGACTGAGGTTCGAACGGCAAAATCAAGGTACTACCTTGACCAAGCCATCATTCAAAACCAAAACCCCAAGAAATTTTGGTATAAACTAGATCAAATAGAGCCTGATCCCAAGCCAAAAATCAGCAATCTAATAAATGACAGTACTGGTGAAACAATACCTGTTATTCAACTAGCAGAAGAGATCAACAAATACTTTGTTGATATAGGAGCTAACCTAGCTGAAAAATTTCAACCAAAAGATGATGTCCAGGAAAACTATAAGGTTGCAGTTAACCAACAGAGATATGATCTGATAGAAACAACAAAAGAGAAGATCCTTACCAAAGTACAAAATCTATCACCAGTCAAACCTTCAGGCATGAAGGACATCAGTTCAACCTTCATCATCACGCTGTCGGTCACGATGCGACAAAGACTGCTTTCATTACTTCACTGCCGCTCTCCGTTTAGCTCTCTGCTCTGAGAGTGATGTCCATAAGTCGGTCTTAATGTATCAAGGGCACCATCAAGGCTTTAATAGATGAATTTACATACCTATACAACCTCATAATTACTACTGGAATCTTCCCAGAAAAATGGAAGAGAGCAACAGTTACCCCTATACCAAAGGTAGGTAACCCAAAGTCCTGTAATGAACTGGGACCAATATCCATACTACCTCTCCCTGGCAGAATAATTGAACAGGTAATTCACGACCAAATAAAAACATTTCTTGAGGACTTTAACTATTTAGCCACCCAACAAAATGGCTTCAGAAAAGAAAGGTCAACGACGAAGGCACTTGCCTCATTAATGGATGAATTGTTGATTAACACAGACAATAGCTGTTTTCCTTGATTTCAAGAAAGCTTTTGATACAATTGACCACAAAATCCTGCTATGTAAGATCAAAAGAACTGGACTAGGAAAAAGATCATGTAGGTTCATGTCCCACTCCCTAAACAACAGACAACAAGTCACACAAATTAATAATACAGAATCCTCCACTAGAACTGTCAGAACAGGAGTGCCCCAAGGTTCCATTTTGGGACCACTCCTCTTTCTGATATTTATTAATGACCTACCATTGCTGTCTACCAGTGCTAATTTCACACTTTTTGCGGATGATGCTGTCCTCACAGTGCACAATAAAAACATTATTCTGGCAGCTATTATGGTAAACAAGGTGTTAAAAAGGTCAATATTTGGTGTGCTGATAACAAACTTACCTTAAAGTTAAACACACAAAAATCAGAATATGTGATATTTGGAACAAAATCTAGAAAATCTCAAGCACAAAATATAGAGCTATGTACAGGCAATGCAGTGGTAAGAGAAGTGAACTCGTACAAATACTTAGGAACCACACATGACTCTACACTGAATGCGAACCAGCAACTATCGAGCCTGAACCAAATTCTAGGTATGAGAATGGCAACCTTTAGAAAAATAAGATGTTACATGAGTGAGAATACAGCGCTCAAACTGTATAAGGTAACTATACTGCCAATAATAGATTATAATGATATAATCTATGCCTTTTTAACAAAACAACAAGAAAATAAATTACAGAGAACACAAAACCGAGCTCTTAGAACAGTATATGGGGGCAAAGTTCTCTCAGTGAATGAGTTGCACACTAGATCTAATATCAGATACCTGAGCCAGAGGAGAGATGCACATCTGCTATCTCTTATGTTTATCAGGGCCAAGGATGAAAACTACATAGACCGTACTACCAGAGTTACCAGGCAGGGGGATGCTATGCTCCTCAAAGTTCATAAACCACTCACAAATAGACTGACAAGAGCTCCTAGGCAGCAAATTATGGAATGAACTCCCAGTCAGAATTAGACATGCACAAACACAACTAGAATTCAAGAAGCTGGTAAGAATTCACCAAGCCAATCAGGCCCTTCTACAGGCCTAATGATGAGGTCGCCATATTTAATTATCTATCTATTATAAGCACCTATGGCTACCCCACCCCCTCCCACCACCCCACTCGCTCCTTTACCTGCTGCCAACAAACCAAGTTATCCACCTTACAAATTATTTGCCCAGAAAATGTGTATCAGTCTGGTAGTATTGCTACAGGCGTAAAAAAAACAAGCCCGCGGTATTAACTTTTTAAGCATAACCCTACAAGCTAACCACACTCTATCTAACAGAATAAACAAACCATGCTACTAACACTCCATCTCAAAATGTTATTTCCAACAACATGATAGTTATGCAATTCACAACACAGTAGGCATACAAACCTGTGAATGGAAACTATACACCTAACCACTCCGTAATGTAAAGGTTTAATCAATACACATGTATGTATCTAAGTATGTATGTATACTATTGTATCTGTAAATTGTCAAACTATACCATATGTAAGTCTTTATTCAATGAATAAACTATATTTACAAACATGCTCTATCAAAGTATGCCCTTCTATGTAGAAACAAATGTTTAATAAGGGTACCGCTATCTAAGTTGGAAATGTAGGATAAAATCTAGATCAATGTTTTGGTTTCGAAATTTGATGCTTTCATTGAAAATAATCGGATATTGCGGTTTGTTATATATACTGTAATTGTCGGTGCCATTTAAATCATTAATTGAGGTGTGTTGACACTATAAATCGATATTTTCAATAATAAAATTCTAACCGGTGGGTAACGTAACAATAGATTGTTATGATGGGAAATATGCAATTGTGTCACGAAAATACCGCGAGTATTTTCTCTAGTCTGTACGTGAATCCTTTTAACATTTCCTCGTCTACATCACCTCATCCCACAGACAGATTGGTCCCTCCTCCCACAGAACATACATGTCCATAAATAGCGGAAGTAAATATAGGTCTATGTTTACTTATACTTCATACAAATAAATCCTATGCACACATTCAAATAATTAACTAGTCAGATTTATTTGATTTTTCTCCCAGCAATTAAAGTGGGGAAATGGGCTACAGGTTGGTAACAATAACTGCACCCCCATTTCTATATATAGACGGCTATTCTTAGTTGGAGGTATCGACATGCATCCCTGCATCTCATTGTATGGTGACTCAGATCAAACCTAGCCAGATACTAAACGAATATCAATACCTCGCTGCTACAAAAGAAATCTGAATTAAACCATATTCAAATTCAATCTCAAACATCATATTTTAAACAGGGATTCATCCCCTGCTCCCCCCCCCCCCCATTCCTCGACTGACTGACTATGCCTAAATGCAATTAAGTTGATTACTTTGTTGCCTTAGCTTAGACTTACATGTACGCTACAGTTACAGGGTCCATACACAGGTGAAGATATGGAATTCAAGGTTTTTCAAAGGTGTTTTTGATAGGAATTAAAGACTATTTTCATTTGGATTTCCAGGGGGTGGGAAACAAGGGCAAATGGCGATTTCACACTATTTTAGATCAGTGGGGTCAGTTTATTAGAATTCAAGGCTTTTAAAGACTAATTAGGTTAAATTCAAAGCTTTGAAATGGGGCAAATGAAGTAGACTTGTCAGGCCCTGTACTGACCTATTATCTTGAATCCAGTTGATTCCCTTCTCCCATAGCTTTTGTTATAAATACCAATAACCCGTATTTTAGTGTAGGCCTACTAATAATTGGGGGGGGGGGGTGCAATGAAATAAAAATTAATTTGAGCTCTAGACTTTCTTTACGATCCACCTAGATAAAAGATTCACTTCTGATTCTACTCAAACTACTGATGAAGTTAGTACTGTGGTAGGGGGTGAATATTTGATCTACGATCCACCTAGTGACCTACTACTAGTAGTAGTAGTAGACTTTTAGTAGGCCCCCTACTACTTAGTCTACTAGCTATTATTCCGGAGACATTGTTCGTGGTGGTTAGATAATTGAGCCACGTCTCTACAAGCAAAGAGTTTCCAGTGGGTCTAAACTCACTAATGAGTGATGTAAACATAATGAAAAAAAGATTGAATTGACAGGGGGTGCAGTTTGGGGTCAGTGCCACAGTGGGTGTGGGGTGTGGCACGAACTAGACACTTGTGACTAGACAGGCTCGGAGTGTCAACATATCGACGTCGCCCCACCTCTTTCCACTCACATATACCACATCTCCGGACACAGGCTACATTCTATTATGCATCGTTACCTAGTCGCTGTTCCATAAGCCATCGTCGGCTCTGTAGAGTTGCACCGAACAAAAACTTCTGGTGTCTTGAATATCGCGACATAACTCCGCCATGGATGTGCCAAAATAAGAACTCTCCCTCTCTCGATGCGATAACTCTGCGCCACATGCTTGGGATGGGTGAGAGCTGGGACAAGCGTGGTAAAAGATATTTCGCTGCTTTTCATTTTCAGTGCGTTTTATGTTATCGCTCATAGAAGACCAACGCAAACCTATGTGATGCTAATGAAAGAGTAAACAAAATAAATTAGATTTTTAAAAACCATTCGAAAGGAAATACAACCAAAAGCATAGATGAATGCAATGATAATATTACTGTTGAATTGCTGGCTTTCACCTGCAGGTGTCACCACTACTTCGGCGCTCCGCTGTCTGTTATAATCCAGGTGGCGCCACAGCCTGCACTACCCGCCGCTTGCTGCTATCTAAATATATTTTTAGCTTGTCTGGGGGGGGGGGGGGGGTTACGTCCTGGCAACATCGATGGCCATATCAAGATGGGCACCGACGCGTGACAGTGCACACTCAATGAAGCTTTATAGTGTTGCCCCACTGGGAGATCAGGCTGCTGGCCCCATGACCCAATATCTCACTCAGTCATATCCTGATGCATGTACTGAGCTAACCTGTCCTTGTCCTATCATAGTAATACCAAGCGCCAGGTCAGGATTCAAACTCTAATTTCTAAAATATGCAGCTTTAATTGCACAATATTGATGTTCTGATTGTCCATTATTGATATTGTCGTAGTCTATACATGAGCCTCACCACTACGCGGTGCGACAGGGACGACACTGACCCCTGTTGTCGTCCGTGCATGGCGACAGATGGCAGCAGGCTAGCCAGAGGTGGTCCTTGGGTGGACCACCCCCTTCTGTGACTGGCTGCTACCTCCCACCATGAGAGGTTACCTGCAACCTGGCTGGTCAGGGGCCGGATCACTTGGATCTGTGATGATGTGGTGAGTGGAGTAAAGATTAAACTGTGAAGCATACGTTTCTCTCATTGTCTTCTCTTCGCGCTATGCCAGTTACTGACCAGGGGGGAACCGACCGTACTACTATGACATGGCCGATCACCTTATTTAACATGTTATTTCAATAGTTTGCACATACTTCCCTGCCTGGCCGTTGTGTTTTGGGTAGCATGGGCTGTAGTATACTGGTTCGTATTCTCTGCAAAAGGCTTTATATCAAGAACTTGAAGATAGTAGACGATTATGAGGTAGGCATACAACTGTTTTTGGTGTTTTTAAAAGACAAAATAACTGGAACAAGTGGATACCTACTTTCATCTGCGGTGTCTAATTCATAAAGGCTCATTGTGAAGGTTATTATGGTGTTGTAGACAAACTTGACATCTTCATACTTTATCCGTACGCTGTTATAACATGCCAGACTATAACATTAATTCTCTCCATAATAATTGTCATTTTGTTCTGCCTGATGTGTAAGAAGTGCATTAACATCCACGTTAGATATTTAGGATCAATTGGAGGTGAGTGTTTTGGTTCCAAAATGTGATGCTTTCATCGGACTATGCAGCTTTAAAACTCTGATATAGTAAGCGTTATGTAGGTTCTTGCCACGTGGCAATCCCGTTATAATGTGACCGTTGGGTCCATAAAATATCATCGTGAAAAGAATGGGGTCATGGTATCGATGTTCAGTTTACTGAATTGGATTTGATTTAAAGAAATCTAGGTTAAATAATTTATAGTGTTATATCGGAATTTGCGTTAAATCTGGGTTTCATTATATATATATATGTATATATATATATATATATATATATATATATATATAGTATAGTTATACGAATCTTACCTGGGTATAGATGATGGATAACTGTTGTTTTCCCGAGGTAGAAGCCTCGGGTAGACGTGGGCTAGGGAGAAGGAAGCATGTGAGGTACCAGCAATTTTAACCTACTTATTCAGGATAAAAATGATCTTTCAATACAATGGATACTATGATTTTCCCGTAACGGTACACCAACGGGATAGACGTGGTAGGGTGTGGTGGGCGGGCCCTAGCCCACGTCTACCGGAGGCTTCTACCTCGGGAAAACAACAGTTATCCATCATCTATACCCAGGTAAGATTTGTATAACTATACTATTTTACCTCGGTATACAGCCTCAGGCTAGCCTCAGGCTAGGGAGACCTTTACATAATTCATTTTTATCCTTAATATCATCCATTCTTATATAATATTCAACGTTTTTGTTCTCACCTATTCTTGTTAGTTGGCGAGCAGGCGCTTTGCAATGCCGGTAGGCTTTTCTAGTCGCTTGTTGTAATGTTTTGCAAACGACTTAGCCGTCTTCCAGCCTGCATGCGCTAGTATTCTTTTGACAGAAATACCTAGCAACCGTGCCTTGGAGACCATGGCACCTCTAGTTGAGTGGGATGAGTATTTGCCCGTATCCACTCCAGCCAATTTCAACACCGTAATTGTCCATCTGGCAAGGGTGTCTCGTGAAATTGCCTTATGTGGCTTTATAAAGCTCACTAATAGTTGTTGTGATGCACGTAAATCCCTTGTCTTAGATATATAAGCCCGTATGGCTGACACAACACATAATTTCCGATCACTCGGAAAGCAGTCTAAGTGAACCGTAGATAAAGGGTCACCTAACGTGTTCGATTTAAGCAATTGTGCTAAATCAAACGTAGCTTGTTTCTTGTCTATTTCTAATCCAGTTAAAGATAAAGCAACAATCGTCTGTCCTCTGTGTCCAGTTACTAATAATAACAGGACCGCGACCTTAAAACCTAATTGTTTTATATCTAACCACGAGTTGTGAGGCCAAGCCTGAAACAACTTAAATACTATAGACACATCCCAAAACCGACTATACTTTGGTTTTGGAGGATTCCTTTGATAAATTGAACGAAGTAGATAACAAAGAACATAATGTTTTCCAACTGTTTCGCCATCAATTCTCGGTAATGTGATTGATAACGCACATCTTGCCGCATTGATCGACCCAAAGGATAGTCCTTCATCCTCTAGAGAACGAAGAAAATGAGCTACTTGTGAAATTGTTGGATTTGTTGGCTTAACTTTCATTAACAAACAATGTACACCCCATTTCTTTAAATAGGATGTGTACATTTTGACAGTTCCTGGCCTCCAGGCATCAGATACTATCCTATTCTCAGTAATTTTGTCCAATCCAAATTGCTGCAGCTGTTTCCTTAGAAAAGGAATGCCAATAGGGGCGTCGTTGACACGTCGCCGTGAACCACTAGCGGTCCGTGGTGTGTCAGATTCCCGAGTTTTCTTGGGAATCGTATATGTTCTTTTGCCAGTTGTGAAACTGCTGGCAGCCAAGGTTGCGTGTCCCAATCGGGCACCACCAGTATAGCATGTGTCCCTTCCAAGCCGATTTTCCTCACAACTCGGCTGATAATGCTAAACGGTGGGAAAATATAAAAATAATTATTTTCCCAGGTAATAGCAAATGCATCTACTTTCCAAGCCTCCGGTTCAGGATGCCAAGAAACATAACAAGGTAATTTGTTATTATTTCGTGATGCAAACAAGTCAACTTTAGGTGTACCCCATTTGTCACAAATGAAGTTAAACAAAGGTGTAGAGAGAGACCATTCTAAATGGTCATGGAAATTTCTACTTTTATGGTCTGCAAGTGTATTTTGTGACCCTGGAATATGCGCTACAGTCAGCCAGACTTGTTGAGCCTGTGCCCAGTTCCAAATCAGTTTAGACAACTGATTGCAAGGCTTTGATTTGGTTCCACCCATGTTACGAATATATGCCATGGCAGTAGTATTATCAGTTAGTATTCTAACTTGTGATTTATTTATCTTTACTAGACTACATAAGCCCAGATAAATAGCACGCAATTCTAGTGCATTAATATGGTCTGATTTTTCATCATCAAGCCATCTACCTCCTGTTGTGACCCCATCTCGATGAGCTCCCCAACCTTCTAACGAAGCATCAGTAGTAATTACCGTATTAGGTTCCGCCATGCGGATTGGATTTGGTGAACTCGCTATCTGTTGCATCCACCATCCAATATCCTGTAGCCCTTCTTGCGAAATAAACATCTTTCGCTCAAAATTCCCTTTAGTTCGTGTTAACGCTAAATTTTTATCTATTTCTAGAGATTTAATATGGGCCTTCCCGTATAGAATAGCGGGTGCATACGATATCATTATCCCAATAAGGACTGCGACCTGTCTAATTTTAGGTTTTGGTAACTTAATAAGCTGGGTCGCTGTATTCATAAACTTAATTAGTTTTTGTTCTGTTATCGACACTGTAAGAGACTGTGTATCCAGAATAAACCCTAAACATTTGAGTTGTTTTGTTGGTTTAAACACTGACTTTTGTGGATGTACATAAAACCCCAATTTAGTAAGTAATGCACATAAATCCAAAACTGCATTCACACAATCAATTTGTGTTGATGCTATAATAAAGGAATCATCTATGTATGGAAACATTATATGACCCTTCCGCGCCATTACTGAGAAAACAGGTTTAAGCAGTTTAGTGAATAAACGAGGGGCACAAGCTAAACCATTCGGCATGCAGGTAAACTCATAGAGTTGGTTATCCCAAAGAAACCGAAGAAATTTCCGGTCTTTTTCCCTTATGGGAAGCGTATAATATGCATCTTGTAAATCAACACTAGCCATCCACGCATCTGGCGTAATCAGATCTCGTGCCGTATCTAGCGAGAACATTTTAAAATGTCGATATTCAACCATTTTATTAAGGATTGTTAAATCCAGGATCATTCGAACCTCGCCATTAGGCTTTGGTCTCGAGAAGATGTTTGAAATAAACTCTCCTGAACAGTATGTCACTTTTTGTATAATTCCTTTCTCAAAGAATTTTTGTACCTGTTTAGTTAGTGCCTCTCGTTCAACCGGTTCAATGTTATAAGGAAAAGGTATCCTGCCTTGTACCGGAATTTGTATGAAGGGAATGTGAACACCCCTAACTATTTGTAAAATTTCTTGGTCACTAGTAATTTTGTGCCACTCAGAAATATGATTATTAATATTACCAGCCACAAAGTTGCTTACAGTTTGTGTGGTTTTAGAGGCTGGAAGGACTTGTAACGTTTGTGTTTCAACCTCTACTTGGACCCGCCCCTGGAGAAGGGTCTCGGCGAGTTGACACCTCGGCCCAGTGGCCGTGCAGTGTTGTCGGTCCAGCCTGAGCGAGCGCCCCAGCCCCGAAAAGCTTGACCGAAGTTTGAGCCCGGTCTGGTTCCCCTGGTGAACCGCTGTGGACGAAAATCCCCTCGTGACCTTTTGAAACGAGGAGTTTCCTGTTTCTTCTTACCATCCATGTTTTTGCCACTCTTGGCTGCAGTTTCTACCTCTTTATAGAGGTATTGTAGTTGACCGCCAAACATTCTCGTGTTATCTAAAGGTTTCCCTTTAATCGGCTCTGGAGCAAGAAAGAGCGTAAACTCTTTCCCATCATTATCGGTAACCTTCTTTGAACGAGCCCTTCTTTGCCAGCATCAGTGCAAACCGACTTGAAGACATTTTCATATCTTCGATACGACAGGTAATTACCTGCCGCCGCCAACAATGCAATACCTTTGTCCATCGTCTTAGCCAAAGACGAGAACTTATTTTCTCGTTGCACACGCTTAGCTATATGCTAATTGCTGGTACCTCACGTGCTTCCTTCTCCCTAGCCTGAGGCTAGCCTGAGGCTGTATACCGAGGTAAAATATATATATATATATATATGCATAATGTCGAAAACGCAATCCTCAATTTGAAACAACGGAATATTATTAGTTTGTAATTTGATACCGATCTGATATTTGAACAAAAAACACAAGAGACAGAAATATTATAGAAAAATAATGTATTCACATAATATACAACATTACATCAACCCACCCCTTCGACGAATCGGAGCAGTTTTCGATTTCGAATCTACGGGATATATTAACAGTTGGACATGAAATATTGTCAATATTCAAATTGGAGCCAATAGTCAAGTGTGAGGTTATGTATAAATGATAACAGTATTTACACAAATGTTGACATAACAAGATTAAGGATGCTATCTTAATTCGTCATAGTAAACATGTTTAACAATGCCAGCTCCCTCTTCTCTATCTAACGAAGCAGCCTTTTCGTAATTTTTATAACAAAAATTTAGGGTTCATTCCATAGAAAAAGAAATATTTACAACAAAATTTATATATGCCAAATTACACAATATCCATATATGCACCACATATATTTCTATAAACCACCTTTCATTATTTCGCATTTATTCCTGAACACCAACCATCGACATTCTTCGCCCTCACGACTGTCTCCATTAAAAATTATATTATTTACAATGTTTTTATCATTTATATCCTCAATATATTGTCATTAAACATAAAATATTTCTCCATTCACTTTTTCTAGGACGCTGTCGATTATTCAAATATCGACTCAACAGTTAATCAAGCGTGCACTAAAAACGCTTTGCTTTAATAACCGTTAGTTCATTCAATTATTAAAAATCCCGTTCACTCAAATTTGGATAAAAAAAAAATGAAATACCATAAGTAATAATAATCTTTTTAAAAAGATCTTTACCTGATGCTAATTTTAATTTTCACTAATTCCAATGTTATTGTTATGAAATAGTGATGGAGCAATGGATAAAAAAATGTATGTAAAAATATGAATCTTTTGAAGGTTTAACTCCAATGGTTATCGCAATTTTGTGATTAGTGTTTACGAAGCTTTACGCCTGAACTGTTCTGATGTACAATAAGGTTAGTATTTGCTCCTTCCACATGCATACTGTCATGCGCAATATTTGCATACTACCTTTTGATATCTATATGAATAAGAAGTATACATATAAAACACTTGAAACAGAATAGCATAAAAAATACATGAAACATATATGCCATATTTTATATGCGCATTCAGTACTATATACTGGATATAATGCATAATATATAACACAGAATATAGAATACACTACATATCCAACGTAATATTATATAGTAAATATCTATAAGAAACACTTATATCATACAAAATGCATGATAAATATGATGTGATATTAATATATATTATGTAAGATATATATATATATATATATATTGCAGATGTCTATAATTAATACATAACATATATCCACATGCGTATTATAATTTTATACCGGACACGATGGCCGAATCAGTAAGAGCACAGGCTTCCCATGTGGAAGTTCAAGAGCTCGAATCCTAGCCGAGTCAAACCAATGACTTACGTATCAGTTCCTAGGAAAGGTGCTCGGCTTTACTAGGATAGGGCAAAGACTGGTTTGCTCAGAATCAGGATAATGCGATGAAGTGAGAAATCAGGTCATGAGGCTGGCAGCCTGGTCTCCCAATGCGGAAACTGTAAAGACGCTGTGAGTGTGCACTGTCATAAGTTGGTACCCGTCCTGATATGACCTTACATATTACCAGAATGTAATACCCCAATAAACAACACAAACAAACAAAACACCATACTATATTAAATCATGCACACATAACCATGGTCCGTACATCTGTGAAGATATGGAATTCAAGGCTATTTCAAGGCTTTTCAAGGATGTTTAAAAAAAAAAAGAAGGAAGTCAACATTATTTGCATTTGGATTTCAGGAAAGAACAACAATTTCGGACTAATTTAGACCAGTGGGGACAGTTGATGAAATTCAAGGATTTTCAAGCCTAATTACCCAAAATAGGTTAATTTCAAGGATATTCAAGGCCTTGAAATGGGGCAAATGAAGGTCAAGATATTTCCAGACCCCGTACGACCCCTGTAAACAAACCTGCAATATGTGACTTGCAACACAGGCTGACACAATGACTTAACATAATTAATTAAGCATAAACATTAACAAAACAACTGAGAACCATTATCGAGTGTAATGCCATGTTTCATCGAGGGGGGGCATAACATGATATAGCTTACATATATATATTTACAGCTGTACAATTTCAATATGCCATTGCATCATTATCAAACGCATACGTGGGCAGGTTGTCGGGGATGACCTCTGGTGTCTTGGGGGCTTTCCCAGTCGTGCCCCAATCGTACTCCGGCTCCTCCAACACGTCCATCCAGCTCGACTTGAAGTCAGGCCCGGCCGAGGGCAGTCTCTCACGGTATTCCCTCCGGTCGCGACGCTTCACCAGGATCAGCACCACCACGACGACGACGACAAGGAGACTGACAATGATGAGCCAGACGGTGATGACGATGACCTTGACCCTGTCGGGGCGTTTGGCGGCGGCGGCGGCGATGGCGGTGGCGGCGTGGTCGGGGTCTTCGTCCCGGCCCTGGACCCCGGGCGGCCCAACGGGCCCAGGTTGCCCGCTGTAGCCGGGCGGGCCCCTGACGCCCACCATCCCCGGCACACCCTCCTTGCCGGGCAAACCGGCCGGGCCTTGCGGGCCCAGCCGCCCGTTCATCCCGCCGGGGCCCTGCGGACCCTTCTTGCCCGGAACGCCCCGCACCCCTGGGTTTCCCGCCCGACCTGGATCTCCTATGGAGCCGATGCCGCCCTGGGTAGGGATAGAGATAGATATAGTTAGCGATGGAGTTAGCGATGGAGTTAGAGCTGGAGTTAGAGATGGAGTAAGAGTTTTGTTTGTTTGTTTTTTTACATCCTAGCAACATTTAAGGTCATATCAGGATGGGTACTGACTTGTGAAAGTGCACACTCATGGTGACTTTATAGTGCCACCCCACTGGGACATCAGGCTGCCGGCACCATGATCTGATATCCCACTCAGTCACATTATCCTAACACTGAGCTAACCAGTCCTTGCCCTATCCTATTAATGCCAAGCGCCAGGCTAGGAAGTGACAAGTATCAATTTTATAGTCATTGGTTTGACTCTACCGGGAACCGAACTCCCGACCTTCCGCCTGCGCTCTACCAATTAGGCCAGAAGTTAGAGATAGACATAAGAGAGAGAGAGGTGAGGACGAGTGAACCAGTGTAATGGAGTACCCATCCGGATATAACCTTAGATGAAACCAGGACGTAAAACTCCAACAACTAACCTACCAACATGAATATGAACTCTAATTGGGAAACGGATTAATTTGACTTTAATTGCTGTGTATTATGTGCAGTATACACATTTGGGTGCTACTTTAGCGTGAGGTCTACTCGGATTAGCCCTGACACTGACCCTAACCGTGACATTAGCCCTAACCCTAACCATAAGCATAACCGTTTAGGGTTAGGAATAGCGTTGAAGTCCCAGTAGACCGAACGCTAAGGCAGCACCAACATTTCTCCATATGGAATAGCGCTCCTGGTCTCACAATCATTTAGATTTTTGTGCGCATATTGTATATTGTGTAAGGAAATCATGTCTATGCATTGCATGCAATAAGCATTAAACTCCACTGAAAACACTGGCACACTTACGCAATGCTGACTCGCGCACTTATAACATGCGTATACAGTAAAACCTCTCTAACTGACAACCTCCACATATTGACCACTCCCCTATATCGATCGCTTTATTTGGGTCCCAACATAACCATTGTAACCAGATTCTAGCTCCCTAAACCGAGCACCTCCCCAAATGGACCACTTAAAGTCGGTCCCAAGCTCTGTCGATTTAGCGAGGTTTTACTGTATACACATACATCCGAAATATGGGTGAGAATAATGCAGAGTGCACCTTTTCCATGGTTACACAACCAGTTGAACCTCGAGTTGTGGGGCAACTTTGGAAGCGAGCAATACGTGTTTGTACGAGGACCAATTATATTAATGCAACTACCACTGAACATCGGCGCTAATAATCGAATTTAACAACGAATAAATAAAAGAATGATGCTGAGCATAAATGGCTCATGTTGGTACATTTTCTTGATCGGAAATATAAAACACATAGCAACTAACGACTACAGTAGCAGCTCTAGAACATATCGACATTAGGAGTGCAGAAAATGTCAATTAGGCCAAGAGAACGATATGGCCAAATGAGTTGAGCGTCCGATTCAGAGGGAGGGGTGGTGGTGGAAATCCTCTATAAATTATAAGACTGTATCTACAGGGCATGCTATGTAGTGAGCTGCTACCCACAACGTTAGTTCTCTCCACTGCCGTCAGAGGGCGGGTTGGTGGTGGAAATCTGTAAGACCGTATCTAGAGAGCATGGTATATAGTGGGCTGCTACCCACACCGTTAGTTTCTTCCTCTGCCGCCAGAGGGTGGGTCGGTGGTGGAAATCAACAAGACCGTATCCATGCTATGGACTGAGCTGCTAAACACACCGTTAGTTCTTTTCACTGCCGTCAGAGGGCGGGTGGGTGGTGGAAAGCGTCTATAGAAATGTTCTATATACTCACGCGCATGCCCGGTGCGCCGGTGGCGCCGGGTATGGAGTTGTCTTGTTTTGCCGGGGGCACTATTGTCGGCAGTGACGGTCTTAGTTCCTCAGGGATGAGCAAGCCCAGCGGGCAAGGCTGGTCAGTTTTATTCGAATATCCTTTCAAATCTGAAAATTATTAATAATGTATGTATTTCAGAGGTGCCAAGTAGATAAGAGTGTGAGACAATTTTAAATGGATATAGTTATATATACGTGCCTTTCAAACTGAACTGTTGCCCACAACATTAAGAACATAAGAAAATCAGAACACAGGCCTATGATGCAAAGTAGACCTACCGGTATCAATATATGCTGTCAGTGAGAAATCAAAGGGAAACTTGAGCAGATCAAAGTCGACAATCTCAGAAAGCTTGGTGACGACGTCGTCTTTCTTGTATGTGTATATAAGGGCGGCTGGCTGGTTTTTGTCGAAGGCGTAGGCGACAGCGCTGGGTGACTTCTCGAGATAGACACCGAGGCGGTCATCCTTCTGAACACGGATGCACCTCTTGACGATCCTACTCTCGATGTAGATCTGGAAACATCAATGATGCATGGCTACAGGAAGACAATCTCTATGGGATTATATCTAGGAGCATATAGCTATGTGATGTATAAGAATTATATGAGTATAAATTCGCAGAAGTCGGCAACATCCTCCTATTACTCCTGGTGGCGCCCCCTCTCACTTTCTCCCGACTGGTTGTTTCTCCCCTCACTCGCCGCTCAATATATGTACATATATATATAATGTGGAGATATATATGTACACACATATATATATATATATATATATATATATATATATATATATATATATATATATATATAATTCAGTATTGTTAATTACTTCCATAGCAAAATAGGAGAGAAGACAAATGCATTGGATCGAGCTTAAGACTCTGGATGGCCCATGAGACCTACCGTTACATTTTATTGAGCAAAATCGATGGCAGAATGGGCAGATAGTAGGGGGGGGAGGGTGAGGCGCCACCTGGAGGGCAGGAGGAGAATTCGGGGAGCTGCCTCTTGCCTTCCAGGCTGCACCTCCAACCTCCAGGAACTCAAACAACAAAGGAACATATCAAAGGAGGTTACAGGACCAGTAGATAGCGACAATAAGAGAACGATAACAAAGTAGGAGAATTACCCATATAAATAATATATGCATAAGTACTTTTTAAGTCACATAATGGATGGTGAGTACATAAAGAGACGGAATACTTGTTATTATTGTCCATTGAGTAGATAATCAGGGTAAGGAATTGCTATATCTATTGGATATATGAATTGAATATTATTATTGTCCAATTGTGTAACACAAGGTTTTTATTTAAAACTAAATGTTTAAAAAGGCGAAGAAAACACCTAAAGAAACATAACAAAAAGAAAACAACTACCCACTGAAAACCACTTACATCCTCACGGTGATTGACAATGGAGGGTATGACCTTCAGCTCGAAGATCAATGTGAAAGGCTGCGATGTCGCATTACTGAGGACATCCTTCGAGACCGGCCGCCATATCTGAAGTCTGACGGGAGAGTCTGACCGGAAGAAGGCAGAGAAGGCGAACACTACACCCTCCTCCAGGTTGACGTTGTGAATGAGGAAGATGGCGCCTGGTTCCGGAAGGGTGTCCACACCCAAAGTGGAGGCGTTCAGCGGGTTTCCCAGTTGGATAACCCTAGAGCCTGCGTGGAGGGAAGGTAGGTAAAGGAAGCTGAGAGTTGCATTTTTGTTTGGTTTCGTTGTGTTTGTCTTTAATAGGGCTATTCCAGAAATGGTTGTTGGAATGTAGTACTATGCTGCCACCCAGCGTCTACAGTTGGAAGCAATGAAATGTATGAAGGACTTTTCTAAGCCCAACCATAGAGAACATCCACGGACCCAGTATTGGTTGAAATGGGAGAGTAGGCGGGGAAAGCGCCCACTTTGCATGCGGTGGTCATTGTTTGTTTGTTGCAGTTTTGCATCCTAGCAGCATCTACGATCATATCAAGCCGGGTACAGACTTATGACAGAGCGTACTCAAGGCGACTTTATAGTGCTGCCCCACTTGGAGACCAAGCCACCTGCACCATGACCCAATTTCCCACTCAGTTACATTATCCTGACACTGAGCTAACCAGTCCTTGCCCTATGCTAGTAATGCTAAGCGCCTGGATAGGTAGCGACAGGTATCAATTTTGTAAGTCATTCATTTGACTCGGCCTGGATTAGAACTCTCGACCTTTTATATGGGAATCCTGTGCTCTACCGATTCAGCCACTGCGTTCGGTTATAATTGAGCTAGATACGGCGGGCACGCTTAGGTGGCGATTCTTAGTAGTAAACACCTGTGTCAGAACAATTATGTGTTATCTGCTGTTTCTAACAGAGGGCACCACTAGACGCATGACTCCTCAGCTAACATGCATTTATAGAACTGTAAAGAAAGAACTCAAATAGTCAATATATTATATACATAGAATGTTGTACGACATACCTGAACTAGTGTTATAAACTTGATAAATATGTTCTTTTTTTAAATACCCATGCCGTTGACCAAGGTTGGTGATGAATCACAGTGCATTCAAATAAATTATGACTCACTGGAATTCCTACTAAAATCGAATACATTTCTACGGCAGATGTTGTGAGTTAATTGTTAGTGTGTAACTGGTTTCACTGGGTAAGCCCAACCAATGCTTCCAAAGCACTTTGAAGAATAAATAAATACATAAATAAATTTGTATATATTGTATATTTATATATGTATATATATATATATATATATATATATATATATATATATATATAAATAGCCTAAATAAATAAATAAAAACCAGTGAACCCTAGCCATAATCCAGTCTCTAGCACAACCATCTATTTTTACTGATTACTTCTGCCAGCCAGCCAAGGCGTATGTGCGGGAAATTTGTGATGTAAACAACAACACTCAGCGTATCTATAACAAAGAAGAGTTAGTTCGACAAATCGCCACCATTAGCGCCACCAGCATGTCGCCTCCCCAACACAGCGTGCTGCGTGCGTTGGGACTGTTCACAACCGGTTACATTGACATGGTTGTATCTTCTTTATTGTAGCATATATACACATACACACACATAAGCACATGTACATACATGCACACATATACATACACAACACATACATACACAAATACCTATATAACATACACACACCTACATATATACACATACCTCAGTAATGTATACATACACATACGCATAAGCATATATATGTACATACATGCACACACATACATACACAACACATACCTATACACATACACAAATACCTATATAACATACACACATACCTACATACATGTTCACACATACCTCTGTAGATGTATACATACACATACACACATGCATAAGCACATATACATACATGTACACACATACATATACAACACATACGTACACACATACACAAATACTTATATAACATACACACCTACATACATGCACCTCCGTAATGTATACATACACATAGATATGCACATACATGCACACACATACATACACAACACATACCTATACACATACACACATACCTATATAACATACACACACCTAAACACATACCTCCATACATGTATACATACACATACACACACACACACATAAGCATATATACGTACATACATGCACACACATACAAAAGATACATACACAACACACACATACACAAATACCTACATAACATACACACATACACATACCTACATGCATGTATATATACACATATACACACGCATAAGCATATATTATATATGTACATACATGTACATACATACACACATACATACATACCATACACATACCTAACTATATACACACATACATACATAACATATATACCTACATATATACAGAACTACAGTAAAACCTCTCTAAGTCTAACTGACCACCTCCACAGATCGACCATTCCCCTATATCGATCGCTTTATTTGGGTCCCAACAATACCTGTGTACTGGCACAGAAAGCAAAAGACAGGCCATGAAAAGTGGTAGGCACTAAACAGAAAAAATAGGGAAATTAGCTCTCCTAAGTATTAAGGAAATCAGGAAAGCTATCACCACATGGCGCAGTCCACCTGGGTATGTGTAATGGCACAAACCAACACAGAAGTGGACAGGCCACGGTCCTGCAACTGATCCACCCTGAAATACAAAATGACTAGGGAAGCAACACAGCCATCCCACCTGGCCGCAGTCCTAAAGGGTCCGAGTGTGTTCTAGCACACGAGTGCACTATCTAAGGACAGGGTTTAGGTGAAAGGATGCTGTAACAAATAACAAAAATCTGAATGGAACGAGATCCTCTCCCACAAGACTGCATGTCACCCAAGTAGATGTACATAGTAGGCTAAGGTATCATTACTCAGACTAGACAAAAAAAAATGGAAAATTACAAAAAAACTAACATAGGCTATTACTAACGACCAAAATTGCAGAAGGCTGACCCGAGCAGACACAGGTAAACACTCCTGGGCAAAGGAACAGATCAAGACAGCACCACAGCTGTCCAGCGTTGAAAACAAGCACCCTGACAGGAGCTTATACGTTATGGGCAGAGTAAATACCTCGTCAATAAAAAAAATAAAAACAAACAAAAAAACAACATTGCAAGGATATTCTAACTCCCTAGACCTCCCACCTCCCTAAATGGACCACTTAAAGTCGGTCCCATGGTCGGTCGATTTAGAGAGGTTTTACTGTACATACATACATAAGTACATACACACACATGTACTGCATCCTAGATTTATTCTGTGTTAATTTCCGTACCCGGTACACTTACATCAACATTATATTTGTACCAGCGTTCCAATTTTAAGTTTCTTATGGAAGACGCAATTAGATGTCTATGTATACATTGTAGTCTAGACACCACATTGTTGTCACGTCTGTTCCAAACAAAACAAATGAGAATCTGTCCAATTCACTGCATACGTGATGTGTGCTGCAACATATTTATATACACATCGAGTGTACACATACACACATATATTCATATTGAATATATATATATACACACACACTGCATGTGTGTATACACATACGTGTGTGTTTGAAGGTTGTTGGCTAAGTATATATCCAAAGTGAATACACTCAATGTGTACACATCTAACATGAACAAGTTACTGTCTGGCAAACAATGCACTCATCATCATCTGACCACCAGACAGACATACAGACAGACATACAAACAGACAGACAATCACGCAGACAGACAAACACACAGACAAACAAATATACAGACAAACACACAGACAAACAAACAAGCAGAGAGACAAACACACAGACAAGCAAACAAGCAGACAGGCAAACACACAGACAAACAAACAAACAAGCAGACAGACAAACACACAGACAGACGCACAAGCAGACAGACAAACAGCTCCTGTCCATTTCCGAACAGTCTCTAGCTCAGTAGCTGTGCCCCTCCCAGTATGAGGAATCCACCACAGACACAGTTCCCAACCTTAGACCTACCTTTATTTTGGGCCCGGCTACCGTCCAACCACAACAGCAGCGGCAACACAACCGCCACCACTCGACGCATCCACAGACATCGCATCCTGCTGATTTATACTTCTCCACTCTCTCGTCTGTCAACTTCTCTGTTTAGATGGCTTCCCCTAAATCGTTCATAACAACACCTTCCCTGCCAGTGTTGCTGGCTAGTCCTCCATTGCCTCTTGTTCACCTGTAAAGCTTTTATCCCACAGTTGCGCCTTCAGGCAAACACTCAGCCCTGATTGGCTGACGCCACGAAGCGGCACATGACGTCATCACGTCAATATTCAGAAGCCCATAGCCATATAAGGAAGTTAAAGTTCCGGACTCGGGGGGATTCCCCCTTCCCCACCCCCGCCCTCTGCTCCCACTCGCTTGTCTGTTTTAGATGGACAGGTGCCACTATCAAGGAGGGTGGGGGGGGGGGGGGGGGCTACCTGTCGGTGGTGGGGGTCCATCGTAGGCGTGACGTAGGAATATGGTAATAATCCAGGAGCGTCCTGGTTCTGGTTGGTTGGGCATGACCTGGATAGCTCACGAAGCATCACATGTGGGGTGGAGGTGGACGTACCACAACATTTGGGGGGGGGGGGAGGGATTGTGGGGGGGGGGGAAGTAGGCTCACCCACTGCAGGGTGTTTATGAGTGTGTGTGTGTGTGTGTGAGAGCGGCAGTCAAGTAATGAAAGCAGTCTTTGTCGCATCGCGACCGACAGCATGATGATGATGATGATGTGTGTGTGTGTGTGTTGGTGTACGTGTGTGTGTCGGTGTGTGTGTGTGTGTGCAAGGGAGGGGTGGCTTTTTGTTTGTTTTGTTTGTTTGTTATTTTACGTCCTATCAACATCTAAGGTCATATCAGGATGGGTACCGATTTATGAGAGTATGCACTCATGGCGACTTTATAGTGCTGCCCCATTGGGAGACCAGGGCGCCAGCACCATGACCCAACATCCCACTGAGTCACATTATCCTGACATTGAGCTAACCAGTCCTTGCCTATTAATGCTGAGTGCCAGGCTAGGTGGCGATAAGTATCAATTTTATAAGTCATTAGTTTGACTCGACTTGGAATCGAATTCCCGACGTTCCACACCTCTCTCTCTCTGTCCCCCTCTCCCTCTCATATACACAACACGGACATGTTAAAATCTGATCGTCCGAGCAGGTCTGGAGGCGGTAGTGACCAGACACAGCTGGTATCAGGGTGGCTAGGAGCCACTCACAGGTGGCGCCATAGTGGCAGAAGCAGGAACTAACTCCTATGACAGTAGGATAGTAAGTACTAACTAATATATAGAAGACAACTGATAAGTGGTAGTGTCCTTGTTTATATTCCCATAATAGATAATAGAGCACACATATGCATACAGTAAAACCTCTCTAAATCGACCGACCATGGGACCGACTTTAAACGGTTCATTTAGGGAGGTGGTCGGTTTAGAGAGTTAGAATATCCTTACAATGGTATTTTTGGGACCCAAATAAAGCGATCGATATAGGGGAGTAGTAGATCTGTGGACGGGCCGGTATAGAGATGTTTTACACTATATATGTTGTGTGTGTGTGTGTGAGAGAGAGAGAGAGAGAGAGAGAGAGGAGAGAGAGAGAGGCGTATATACATAGGCACATTGTGTTATATCCCTAGCAAGTCAACAGTGTTTATGGTTATAATTGCAATCCGTGCTTTATTTAGGACACTCATAAGGCATGACCCCCCCCCCCCTCCCCGCCGCCTGGTGACCAAATGCATAATAACGTGCACTGATTGCCGAATAACAATAACATACGTGGTGCTAATGTTGTTGGTTTGAATTTCTGCAGTAGGTCAATAGCAATGGGTGTGTTTATCCAGAAGCTCTACCCCTAAACAACACACATCAGCTACCTACCTCTCCAGGGTCACTATTTCACTCACAGCTGTCACCACCTGCCACCACTCACCTCACTCAACCACTCTCCCCCTGCGCACCCCACACACACACGCACACTGACAGTGACACTGACATAACCACCTCTCCCCACCGGACGTGGTGGCTGAATCTGTAGAGCGCAGGCTTCATGTGAGGAAGGTCGGGAGTTCGATTCGATATAATAATATGTGGGTGTTGTGTGTGTGTGGGAGAAAGATGAAGAGAGAGAGAGAGAGAGAGAGAGAGAGAGAGAAAGAGAGGCGTGCATACATATGTTCTTTGCGCTATGTATATATATATATATATATATATATACTATGTAGTGATTAGAGCCCCTCACAGGTGGCGACAGTGTGGCCAATGCTGTACTACACGTTGTCAGTTAGATAGGATACAGTGAATATACTATTACATAGGGAACTGAAGATAGATAGTGTCCTTGTTTATACTCCCATAATGGAGTATAGAGCACATATATATATATATATATATATATATATATATATATATGAGTTGGGACAAGTAGTTCTTCAAGTGGCTAGCACAGTCGTGCTTAATCAGTCCACCAAGATTGTCTTGTACACATACATTCACATATATAAATACATATCTATATTTGTATATATATATATATATAGTAATATATATAGTAATACATAATATATATATAATAACATATATATGTGTATATATATATGTGCACAAGACTACATAATTAGAAATGAATATCGTAATTCGAACAATTCCCTTCTGTATTGTTATACTCGCATAATACGTTATACATCATATATATATATATGTATATATATATATACATACTGAGAGAGCTACTTGTCCCAACTCAGATCTAACTGCACAATGCAATCTCTTGATTGTCTAACTAAGCCTCACTAGCACTGCTACTTGTCCCAGCTCAGCCCAGCTTTGGTGCCGGTGCAGATGAATACGTAATGAAATGAGTAATTGTTGTTTAGTTTGTGTAACAAAAGAAAGCATGTATTAGTCATGTCATAAATATTTAACAGCCTTTTCGCTCCTGCCTTTCAAATTACAGGGCTTAATAGAGAATAGCTTATAAAATTGGACTAAGCTAATTTTCAATTTTTTCCTAGTATTGTATCATTTTGAAATAAATGCTATGGCTAACTTGCAGAATAGAAGGAAAAAAAACACGCGCCAAATACTTACTAGATTTTTCCATAGACAGGTAGAATGCATACGGAACGGGAGCTGACCCTGGATGGGGATCCCATTAAAGTCGTTGAGAAAACCAAATTTTTGGGCCTCATTCTCGATGCAAAACTGTCTTTTGTGCCACATATAAAGTACCTGAAAACAAGATGCCTGAAAGCACTAGATATTCTGAGGGTGCTGTCCAGCTCAGAGTGGGGAGCGGACAGAGACGTTCTGCTCTCTGTGTACATAACCTTGGTTCAGTCACGAGTGGATTACGGCAGCATAGTATACGGTTCCGCAAGGAAATCATATATTGGGCTGCTAGACACAATCCACCACCAGGGACTGCACCTGGCCCTTGGGGCCTTCCGCACCTCACCAGTTTAGAGCCTTTATGTCGAAGCCAATGAACCATCACTTAACAACAGGAGAATCAAACTGGCCATGCAATATGTAGTCAAGATAAAAACTAATGCATTGAATCCTGTGCACAATTGTCTATTCGAGCAACATGACGAATCCAGGTATGAAGCCAGGCCGAATTACATCTGGCCACTGAGGCTCCGAATGAAACCTCATTTGGAGGCCTTGGGCATGGATTTGGACGTGTTGGAGGATGCCAAAGTCCCAGAACATCCCCCGTGGTCGTTGAGAAAGCCATCGGTTATCCTCCGAATCACGGAACTGAGGAAGTCTGGGACACATCCACTCGAGTACCAAGGACTGCATGCAGAGATTCAAGGCCAGTTTGCAGACCACCTCTCCATATACACTGATGGTTCGAAAGACCAAAGCTGGGTAGCTGCTGCGGCAGTTTGCCGAGGGGAAAAATTTGGTGTACGTTTGCCCGATCAGAGCTCAATTTTCACTGCAGAAGCCCGAGCACTCGTTCTCACATTGGACTGTATCGAGGTATCCAACCACACTAACTATGTTATATACAGTGATTCGTTCTCTTGCCTCCTGGCTGTTGCTGGACTGAAAACGAATCACCCTATTCTAGCAATGGTCATTTATAAAATGAACCAACTGACAACGGATGGGTATGACATCCACCTGTGCTGGGTGCCTGGCCATGCCGGCATACAAGGAAACGAACAAGCTGATCGGGCTGCGAAGAAGGCCCTGAACTGTGATCTTGAACGGTGTCTGATCCCTCACTCTGATCTGAAACCACTAATAGCCACCCACATAAAATCCAAATGGCAACATGAGTGGGATGAAAACATTAATAAACTTAAAGAAATTGAACCATCTGTGGGAAAGCCACCACAGACTCATGCGGGAGGTCGGCGGGACCAAGTGGTCCTTAGCCGCTGCCGTATTGGCCACTCGTGGCTTACACATGCTTTTCTGCTCAAGGGGGAACCTCCCCCTGAATGTATTGGGTGTCAGTCCCCGCTGACACTCAAATAATTTTACTAAGTTGCGTTGATTTTTTGACCCTGCATCAACAGTTCTACACTGCAGACAGTATGCATGACCTTTTTACGAAGGTAAAACAGGAAAACATTTTAGCCTTTTTGAGGGCAGCTGGACTGTACCACCTCATATAGTTTAATAAATAGATTCTTTCAATTATTAATAAAACTTTTCTTTTTCTATGGGAATTTGTTTCCCTTGACCACAAATATATGATTGTGAGCTTTCTAATTTAAGGAGTGTCTATTGGCACATAATTGATTGTCTGCCTTTACATGTAAAAGCGATGGTTTGAACAAAAAACAAACATTTCTCGCCGTGAATATGGCCTATGCTGCCGACACGGGGTAAAGCAACCACCAATCAATCAATCGATCAATCCATAGATTGTGTGCTTTTACACTCTGTGTAAAAGCGATGGTTGAATGAAAATGGACAGAATACAAGTTGAACACTTCTCACCGTGAATATGGCCTTTGTAGCTGACATGGCGTAAAACAACCTCACATTAATCAATCAATCCTTCTGTAGGTGAATGCTTTGTTACACAATAGTCCTCATGGGTGGGCGGAGTACTTTAACTTGGGGCAAAGCCAAAAGCCGAAGGCCCATGTTAAATAACCCCGCCCAATCACTATGACTATCACAATGCTTATACGTTACAAATAACTATAATTGTGTTTTAGCTTGTTTTCTTATCGCACATTTACAGAGTTATTCTACTATTTGTCATGGAACTATATTCTGATAACTTCATATGGCACTAGTGACATTCGTCCAAGCAGAAGGTATCCATGCATCAAGGTAATGTTTTCCATGGAGGAGGTGTACGCAGACAGCTGCTAAACACATAGTTCTTGCCACTGCCACAAGAACAGGTTAGAATATCTTCAGTTGGCTGGTTGCTAAAGTTTTACGTCTTGACAACATCTAAGGTTATATCAGGATGGGTACCAACAGTGTGCACTCATGGTGACTTTATAGTGCTGTCCCACTGGGAGACCAGGGCACCAGCACCATGACATGATATCCCATTCAGTCACATTATCCTGACACTGAGCCAACCAGTCCTTCCCTATCCTAATACTTATAATGCCGAGCACTTAGCTAGGAAGTGACAAGTATACATTTTTAAGTCATAGGTTTTACTCAACCGTTGGGTTCGAAATCCAAGATCTACCAAAATGGGAGACAGAAGAATATCTTCGATAAGACCTTTTCGACAGTGAACTATTACAGACAACATTAGTTCTTGCCACTGCCACCATAGGGTCGAAGACCAGACGGGATGGCCGAATGAGGTGAGCATCCCGGTTGAGTCAAACCAATGACGTACAAATTTATACTTGTCGCTTCCTAGCCAGGCACTCAGCATTATTAGGATCTATAGGCAAGGACTGATTGGCTCAGTGTAAGGATAATGTGACTGAGTGGGATATCATGTCATGCTGCTGGTGGCCTGGTCTCCCAGTGGGGCAGCACTATAAAGTCGCCAGGGGTGCACACTGTCACCAGTCGGTACCCGTCCTGATATGACTTTAGATGTTCTCAGGATGTAGGGTAGATAGGTGGTGGAAACCCCCCACGATACCTTTCCCATGGAGCATGCGCAGTGAGGTCCTACTCCACAGCTCTGTGACAGACAGGGCCGCTAAAGAACACAACAGACAAGGGTTTCGGAAGGCTGGTTTATGGACATAACCACATAAATTCGCAATCTCATATGCTAAATATATTGTTCAGACGCTTGTCTCCCATAGTCCGCTACTTTTGGAGTGAAGAATTCGTGACTTCATGTCGATTAATAGATTTTCTTATAGTGGTTAGCTTCTAGTGGTGGCCATCTTGTTTCTATTGCATTCTCTCCCAGCTCAACAACTCTATGCCAATATAAAAGAAACACTGTGCAGTGGAACAGCAAATATCAATTACTTGTTTATGATTTATAGTTTATGCCTGGATTTAGACATGGTTATAATTCACCCAGACTCTGCATATTTATCTACACATTAAGCTGGCTGCTATCCTCAATGTTACTTCTTTCCACTGACGCAAGAGGGCGGGTTGGTGGTGGAAATGGTCCATAATAATCCTGTCAACACTGACTTAAAAAAGACGAATAATAATATAGACTTCAGAACATAAGACGCACTTTCACCCTGTTTGAGGCATTTGGGAGGGTCGTTCTGGAAGGGTGTGAGGGTGGCGGTGTAGGTGTGGGTGTGGGTGTAAGGGCGGGTTTGAGGGCGGCGGTGTAGGTGTGGGTGTGGGGGGGTGAGGGGGCAGGGGTGTGTGGAGGGGGTGAGGGTGGTGGTGTAGGTGTGTGTGTGAGGGGGTGAGGGTGGCGGTGTGGTGTGTGGTGTGAGTGTGGGTGTGAGGGTGGAAGTGTATGTGTGAGTGTGAGGGTGGTGGTGTAGGTGTGGGTGTGAGGGCGGGTTTGAGGGTGGTGGTGTAGGTGTGGGTGTGAGGGCGGGTTTGAGGGTGGCAGTGTAGGTGTGTGTGTTAGGGCGGGTTTGAGGGTGGTGGTGTAGGTGTGTGTGTGAGGGCGGGTTTGAGGGTGGGGGTGGTGGTGGTGGGGTGGGTGTGAGGGTGGCGGGTAGGTGTGGGTGTGAGGGGGGTTTGAGGGGTGGGGGTAGGGTGTG
Source organism: Branchipolynoe longqiensis (assembly GCA_030323885.1). Lineage (NCBI taxonomy): Eukaryota > Metazoa > Annelida > Polychaeta > Phyllodocida > Polynoidae > Branchipolynoe > Branchipolynoe longqiensis. Next base: position 1,469,995 of record CM059193.1, on the reverse strand, counting down.
GTGAGGGCGGTTGAGGGTGGTGGGAGGGTGTGGTGGGGGGGTTGAGGGTGGAGTGGGTGGGGGGGGTGGGGGGGGGGTGGGGGGGGGGGGGGGTGGTGGGGGGGGGGTGGGGGGGGGGGTGGGTGTGGGGGGGGGGGGGGGTGGTTGGGGGGTGGTGGGTGGGGGGTGGGGGGTGGGGTGGAGGGGGGGAGGGGGTGGGGGGGCGGGGGTGGGGGGGGTGGGGGGGGGTGGTGGGGGTGGGGGTGGGGGGGGGTGGGGGGGGTGGGGGGGGGGGTGGGGGGGGGGGTGGGGGTTGGGGGGGGGTGGGGTGGGGGGTGGGGGTGGGGGGGGTGGGTATGGGTGTGGGGGGGGGTGGGGGGGGGTGGGGGGTGGGGGGGTGGGGGGGGGGGAGGGGGTGGGGGGTGGGGGGGGGTGGTGTGGGGGGGGTGGGGGGGGGGTGGGGGGGGGGGGGGGTGGGGGTGGGGGGGGGGGGGGTGAGGGGGGTGGGGGTGGGGTGTGGGGGGGGGGGGGGGTGTGGGGGGGGGGGAGGGTGGCGGTGGGGGTGGGGGTGGGGTGGGGGTGGGGGGGGGTGGGGGGTGGGGGGGGGGGTGGGGGGGTGGGGGGGGTGGTGGGGTGGGGGGGAGGTGGGTGGGGGGGGGGGGGGGTGGGGGGGTGGGGGTGGGGGGGGGGGGGGGGGGGGGTGGGGTGGGGGTGGGGGTGGGGTGGGGGGGGGGGTGGGGGGGGGTAGGGGTGGGGGGGTGGGTGGGGGGGTGGGGGGGGTGGGGGGTGGGGGGGGTGGGGGGGGTGGGGGTGGGGTGTGGGGTGGGTGGGGGGGGGTGGGGGGTGGGGGTGGGGGGGTGGGGGGGGGGGTGGGGTGGGGGGGTGGGGGTGGATGGGTGGGGGGGGGTGGGGGGTGGGGGGGGGGGGGGGGGGTGGGGTGGGGGGGGGGGTGGGTGGGGGGGTGGGGGTGGGGGGGTGGGGGGGGTGGGGGGGGGGGTGGAGGGGGGGGTGGGTGGGTGGGGGGGGTGGTGGGGTGGGGGGGGTGGGGGGTGGGGGGGTGGGGTGTGGGGTGGGGGGTGGGGGGGGTGGGGGTGGGGGGGGGGGGGGGGAGGGGGGGGGTGGGGGGGTGGGGGGGGGTGGGTGGGGTGGGGGGGTGGGGGTGGGGTGGGGGGGGGGGGGGGGGGGGTGGGGGGGTGGGTGGGGTGGGTGTGAGGGGGGGTGGGTGGGGGGGTGGGGGTGGGGTGGGTGGGGGGTGGGGGTGGGGGTGGGGGTGGGGGGGGGGTGTGGGGGGGGGGGGGGTGGGGGTGGGGTGGGGGGGGGGGGGTGGGGGGGGGGGTGGGGGTGGGGGTGGGGGGGGGTGGGGGGGGGTGGGGGGGGTGGGGGTGGGGGGGGGTGGGGGGGGGGGGTGGGGGGTGTGGGGGGGGGGGGGTGGGTGGGGTGGGGGGGGGGTGGGGGGGGAGGTGGTGGGGGGGGGGTGGTGGGGGTGGGGGGGGGTGGGGGGGGGGGGGGGGGTGTGGGGGGGTGGGGGGGGGTGGGGGGTGGGGGGGGGGGGGTGGGGTGGGTGGGGGGGGTGGGGGGGGGTGGGGGGGTGGGGGGGTGGGGGGGGTGGGGGGGGGTGGGGGTGGGGTGTGGGGTGGGGGTTGGGTGGGGTGGGGGGGTGGGTGGGGGGTGGGTGGGGGTGGGGGTGGGGGGGTGGGGGGGGGGGTGGGGGGGGTGGGGTGGGGGGGGTGGGGGGGGGGTGGGGGGTGGGGGTGGGTGGTGGGGGGGGGTGGGGTGGGGGTGGGGGGGGGGGGGGGTGGGGGTGGGTGGGGGGTGGGGGTGGGGGGGGGGGTGGGTGGTGGGGGTGGGTGGGGGTGGGGGGGGGTGGGGGAGGGGGTGGGGGGGGTGGGGTGGTGGGGGGTGGGTGGGGGTGGGGGGGGTGGGGGGGGGGGGGTGGGGGGGGGGTGGGTGGGGGGTGGTGGGTGGGGAGGGGGTGGGGGGGGGGTGGGGGGGGGTGGGGGTGGAGATGGAAGTGGAGGTTGGGTGTGGGTGCAGGTGTGTGGGGTGTGGGGGTGGAATTGGGTGTGTGGGGATGTTGGGGTGTGGGTATGACGTGTTGCGTACGGTATATGTATGGGTGTGTGTGGAGGTGAAGTGGATGTGTGTACGTGGGGGTGGTGGAGGTGGAGGTGAGGGTGGATATATTGTTTTGCTTTTGCGGAGTTTTCAGTCGCATTGGTGCACTGAAGGCTGCAAATCTGAAAGCAGTCCTATGTGGTTGGGAGTTGACTTCCGATGGGTACTGTTGGGGGGAGGGAGGAAGGAAAAAGGCAGCCTAAGAGCCCAACCACAGTCCTCTGAGAGGGCCGGGGGAGGCTGGGTGGTTGGTGTAGTTTTACGCTCCAGTAAGACCCTAGGCCATACCAGGACGTGCACTGACTTGTGACAGTGCGGACTCATGGTGACTTTATAGTGCTGCCCCACTGGGAACTCAGACCGCCGGCACCATGACCTGATGTCCCACACAATCACATTATCCTGATATGATGCACTCAGTCCCTGTCCTGACCTCACCAAGAGCCGAGCAGCAACAGGTACCTATTTTATAAGTCATTGGTTTGACTCGACCAGGATCCAAACTTCAGTCCTTCCAGATTCACCGGTATGCACAGTAAGGTGAATATAGAGCTGGAGGTTGGACGTGTGGGTGGAAATGAGTGTAGTGGGGTGATGTGTGTGTGTGTGTGTCGGTGTGGGTGTTGGTGCGGGTGTGGGTGTGGGGTGGGTGAGTTAATTGCGTGCATACAGGTACAATATACTCACCTTGGAGGTGCGCCGCAGGGCACACCTGAGTGACTTGTCCTGCTATGTGCGGTATGCCCGGTAGGTGCGGTATGTGGCCACTCTCCGGATGGACAGTCAGGAATTAGCGAAAACTCATAAGAAACGGGCTTCGTTTGTTTACACAGTGTCCAAGTGCGACCTAACGTAGTGTGTGTACCCGGGGGGGGGGGGGGGGTGAGGGGGAGGTGAAGAAGGAGGGGATGACCAGGGGGGTAGGGGCAGGTGAAGAAGGATGGGTGAACATTGGGGGAGGGGAGGAGATGTGGAGAGGTGAAGAAAGAGGGGGTGGTAGAGGGCCATCCACAGTTTTGAAAGTGTACAACAGGTGAGGGTAGGGAGGAGATGTGTGAAGGTGAAGGAGGAGGGGTGGTAGAGGGCCATCCACAGTTTTCAACATGTTCATGGTAATACAAAGTCTACACCAGGTGACGGAAGGGGAGGAGGATGTCAGTCAAGTACTACTTTATCATTTGCATAAAATTTTGATGTTTAAAATGTTTATATCCTATATTTTGTGTTCGGTAGAAAAATGTTGATGTGATCTCCTTTCAGGGAAAGGAGGAGGAGGTCGGGAAAAGTAGTCCGCTTAGTATGATTGTGGAAATGTTGAAAAAAGTTTGGATGGCCCCTTAGCTAAGTTGGTTTGATTAGGATAGTTGCATGACAGGTGATATGAAGGGGAGAGTTTGTAGTCTCCTGGGGTACTCACAGCGGCCGAGCAACCTCGTGTTTCCATAACCTGTCTTTAGCTGTGGCCCCTGTGATCGGCGAACCTGTGTCACGTGATAGCAATTGATGAAGGTACTCTGCCTTCCGCTTACGAATATTAAAACGTTTAAGCTAGCCTTAACGCACCTTTTGAGGGCTTCTTCTTAAAGCGAGCAGATTTTGAAGAGTGTAATTTTCAGAGAAATTACACTATTCGAAGCAACCCGGGTCCGGGCTCGATCGCGAACAGGCTGCTAGATCAAGACAATTCAAAGAAACGCCCCCAATTGGAGGAATCTGCTGAAGATCTGGTAATCGTTAAGATCGAGTAAGGTTTCTAATGGCTTCCGCTGAGGCTACGCATGGCAAGCTCAGATTAAATTTGTAATAAATGTTGCTAGCCATGTTAAATGCAGTAGAAAGCTGGTTTCACTAAGATCTATCGGCTGTTGTCTATTTTAAGGAACTATAGTGTGCACTGAGGTTAATTACATTAATTAAATGGAATTTATAGGAAATAATGTTGATTCAGTGGTCAATCTTGAGGCTTGTCAGTGGTACCTGTCTTCAAAAGACAACTCTGTATCCAGACCGATGGTGTATTGATATAGCAAGTGTCCTGCTTACCTTTGCTTATTTTGGGGCTTTACGTCCTGGTATCATCTAAGGGCATTTCAGGACGAGTACGGTCTTCTGACAGTGCGCATCTATGGCGACTTTATAGTGCTGCCCCACTGGAAGACCAGACCGCCAGCATCATGACCTGCCAGCATCATGACTCAGTCACAGTATCCTGATACCGAGCTCACAACTCCTTGCTCTATCCTAGTAATGCCATGCGCCATAACAGCTTAGGCCACAACGTCTTGTAAAAATATGGCAAAATTAGGGCCTGTGTTATTATACATTTGGTCGGTGTCATGATATACTTGGTCTGTAGTATTATAAGATTTTATATGTGTCACTATCAACACATACTGAGGAATAGTTTATATTGGCCAAATTCCAGATATGTTATCTGTACCCTAAATTTGGCTATAGTAATGAGAGCATTTTACTTGTATTTTATATATGTGAGAAAAGTGTGAATTGGTATTTAATGTACTAGAGGTGTGAAATAATGTGAAATAATATAATTCCCTTCTATACGAGCTAGAAAGATATATTTGGTATGTTTTAGATCCCCTTTAAATTCTAAGAATTATGGTATTGTTATCTAGTCTGTAAATTCATAGCTTTCCCAATACTCAGCATTTATAGGTAAATCATCTCAATTATATATATATATATATATATATATATATATCAGTCAGTCTCCACTTCAAGTGGGAGGGGGCTGTCCAGTGCTGTTATCCAAGGCCACCACTGCTTTCCTGATGATCACTAGGGGCGTAATCGATTAATCAACTCGGGTCACCCGAGCCACTTTTTGGCGCATGCGCACATCCTACAGACTCGGGTCGAATAATCGAATACGCTTCTCCGCGCTCGGGTGGACAATTTATTAATTTTTTTAAATAACCGATAAAACTACAGCAAAATAGGATTTAAAGTATTTTATGATGGTCTAGTTTAGCTATATTTCTAATTTAATTAATCTAAGTTATTCTTTAAAAAAAAGCATGTATGACTGGTACTGGTAGCTGTTATCCTGCAGGACGGTACCAGCGCAAATGTGACGTCATCGCTCATAGCCAACCCTAGCTAGGAGGTGGGTTACTTGGGTCAGATCGTTTTGCACATGGCACGTGTATTTGTTGACTCTACTCGCAGTGTTCGATTTGAAATTCTGACGACTCGGGTGACCCGAGTCGCTCGGGTCGTGTTAATCGATTACGGCCTATCAGTGTTGCTGGGGTCTGGATCACCCTAATGAGAGCCGAGATTACTGGATGGATACGCTGACCATCTAAAATATCTACACATTTATTAAATTTGGTGTGTCAATGGTATCTATAAGTCATGTAGTAAATTATGCTTTTGGAATAACACCAGAAGCTGGCAGCCACGATATATTATATTTGAGATAACAATTGTAATGATTTAATCATTCTATCTATGTGTGTCAACAAGTCAGTCTAATTGTTATTTTTAAGGCCACTAAAATATCTGAAACTCCTATCTTGCTGTGGGAGGAGCTATGTTGTATGTATTCGTTTATAAGGCTGGTGATTAAAAGATAAGACAGACACACAGATTTGCTGCAACCAAAAGGTCTCCTTGTTATTCACTGTTCCTGCCTGTAGAAGCATTCTCCCTCCAGAGTCAGAAGAGTATTTTAGGTATGATTTTGTCTTCATATTATATTATTTTATAGATTAATTTTAGAGCTAATTAATTGCATATGGCAGGAATTTACACTAATCATTCCATAACCATGGACACACATGGACAGATAATGGACAAACATCAGATGTTAAACATATGTGCACTACTGTAGTGGTCTGCACTGACCTCTCAGGCAAGTAACCACATAGACAGGTAGGTGTGGGGAGTGTGTTGATATCAGTGAGCCTAGGTGGTGTAATGGTTAGCACACTGGCCCGGAATGCAAAGAGATGTGGGTTCGAGTCCCGCTCTAGGCACAATAATTCCCATTTTCATCACCCCCATGACACTGGTTGCCGTGATAAGGATCCTGTACAAGCTTTGCGCTGTATGGTTGTTGAACCTACCCTGTGTATGTATGTGTTAGTGCATTGCCTGTATGTATGTAATTGTAAGCATTACAAGACTTACAATTCCAGGGGGACGAGTGTAGTGGTCTGCACTGACCTCTCAGGCAAGTAACCACATAGACAGGTAGGTGTGGGGAGTGTGTTGATATCAGGGAGCCTAGGTGGTGTAATGGTTAGCACACTGGCCCGGAATGCAAAGAGATGTGGGTTCGAGTCCCGCTCTAGGCGCAATAATTCCCATTTTCATCATCCCCATGACACTACTATGCTAATTCTGTACCCATGGAAACACATAGAACAATAATACTCATATCAGACACTAAATATATACACACTACTATGCTAATTCTGTACCCATGGAAACACATAGAACAATAATAGACTGATATCAGACACTAAATATATACACACTACTATGCTAATTCTGTACCCATGGACACACATAGAACAATAATAGACTGATATCAGACACTAAATATATACACACTACTATGCTAATTTTGTACCCATGGAAACACATAGAACAATAATACTCATATCAGACAGTAAATATAAACACACTACTATGCTAATTATGTACCCATGGAAACACATAGAACAATAATACTCATATCAGACACTAAATATATACACACTACTATGCTAATTCTGTAACCATGGAAACACATATAACAATAATAGACTGATATCAGACACTAAATATATGCACGGTACTAGATATGTAAACATGGAAACACACAGAATGATAATACTTAATAGACAAGCATCATACACTAAATATATATACACTACTGTAGTGGCCTGCACTGACCTCTCAGGCAAGTAACCACATAGACAGGTAGGCGTGGGGAGTGTATTGATATCAGGGAGCCTAGGTGGTGTAATGGTTAGCACACTGGCCCGGAATGCAAAGAGATGTGGGTTCGAGTCCCGCTCTAGGCGCAGTATTTCCCATTTTCATCACCCCCACGACACTGGTGCCGTGACCAGGATCCTGTACAAGCTTTGCGCTGTATGGTTGTTGAACCTACCCTGTGTATGTATGTGTTAGTGCATTGCCTGTATGTATGTAATTGTAAGCATTACAAGACTTACAATTCCAGGGGGACGAGTGTAGTGGCCTGCACTGACCTCTCAGGCAAGTAACCACATAGACAGGTAGGCGTGGGAGTGTATTGATATCAGGGAGCCTAGGTGGTGTAATGGTTAGCACACTGGCCCGGAATGCAAAGAGATGTGGGTTCGAGTCCCGCTCTAGGCGCAGTATTTCCCATTTTCATCACCCCCACGACACTACTATGCTAATTCTGTAACCATGGAAACACATAGAACAATTATAGACTGATATCAGACACTAAATATATGCGCGGTACTAAATCTGTAACAATGGAAACACACATAATGATAATACTTAATAGACAATCATCAGACACTAAATATATACACACTACTATGCTAATTCTGTAACCATGGAAACACATAGAACAATAATAGACTGATATCAGTACTGTACTAAATATGTAACCATGGAAACACAGAGAATGATAATAGACAAACATCGAATAGTAAATATATGCACACTACTAGGCTAATTCCGTAACCATGGAAACACATTGAACGATAATAGACCGATATCAGACAGCCATTAAATATATGCACGATACTACTTCTGTAATCATGGAAACAGGCAGAATGATAATGGACAAACATTAAATACTAAATATATGAGCTCTACTATACGAATTATGTACCCATGGAAACACATAGAACTACTGGTATCAGACAGACACTGAATATTTGCACGGTACAAATTCTGTAACCAAGGAAACACACAGAACGATAATGGGCCAACATCAGGCATATGCACACTAATAATTGTGTAGCCATGGAAATACATATAGCGGCTATACAATTCTGTAGTAGTGTAATCTTGAAGAGCGTTGAGAAATTGGGATTGATAGAGTTATTCAATGCAGTATTGCAGCAATGCTATAATGACGGTTAGATAACCATCACTGGGAATAGATCCACAATGCATTATGCTTAATTTAATTGGTCATAATTTATTGATGGAATTGTTGGGTTGATAATACCCTGTACCCCTCTCGCCCCAATCCAGGTGTCACGCATCAGTGACTCTGCCAGCTGCTGTCAACACATAATTGCTACCTTCCTGCCAATGTGGCTCACATATGCCATTCTCCACTGTCAGTTAGCCAGCCACTACACCACAACTGCATGCCTCAGTTGACACCCACCATTTCCCACCACCGGTTTGTTTTTATTTAACCACGCCTCTAGAGCACATTGAGTTTCGTATAACCGGCTATTGGACATCAAAGAAATTGTCATTCTGACATATTTCTTTTGGAGGAAACCCACTGCCACCACATAGGCTACTCTTTCCGATAAACAGCAAGGGGTCTTTTATATGCACGTTCCCACAGACAGGACACCACATACCACAGTCTTTGATGAACCCCATCACTGGCAATCCCAGAGCAAAATAATGGAGGCTGTCAACAGGGTCACATCCATCCTAATATGACCTTAGATGTTGCCAGGACGTACAACTTCAACAACCAACCAACCACCACAGTCAGCTGAACAGGATTGGTAGGTTTACGTGCTGGCAACATCTAAGGTCATATCAGGATGGATACTGACTTCTGACAGTACGCACTCATGGTGACTTTATAGTTGGTTGTTGAAGTTTTACCTCCTTGCAACATCTAAGGTCATATCAGGACGGATAGCGACTTGTTATAGTACGCACTCATGGTTACTTTATAGTTGGTTGTTGAAGTTTTACCTCCTTGCAACATCTAAGGTCATATCAGGATGGATACTGACTTGTGATAGTACGCACTCATGGTTGCTTAATAGTTGGTTGTTGAAGTTTTACCTCCTTGCAACATCTAAGGTCATATCAGGACGGATAGTGACTTGTTATAGTACGCACTCGTGGTGACTTTATAGTTGGTTGTTGAAGTTTTACCTCCTTGCAACATCTAAGGTCATATCAGGATGGATACTGACTTGTGATAGTACGCACTCATGGTTACTTAATAGTTGGTTGTTGAAGTTTTACCTCCTTGCAACATCTAAGGTCATATCAGGACGGATAGTGACTTGTTATAGTACACACTCATGGTGACTTCATAGTTGGTTGTTGAAGGTTCACCTCCTTGCAACATCTAAGGTCATATCATGATGGATACCGACTTGTGACAATCCACGCTCATGGTTACTTTATAGTGCTGCGGGATGGGTCGGGTGCGGTCTGGTGGGGTGGGGTGGGGTGGGGTTGGGTTGGGTTAGGTGGGAGGGGTGGGGTGCGGTAGGGGTGGGGTGGGGGTGGGGTGGGGTGAGGTGGGGTGAGGTGGGGTGGGGGTGAGGTGGGGTGAGGTGGGTTGAGGTGGGGTGGGGTGGTGTGCAGTGAGGTGAGGTGGGGTGGGGTGAGGTCGGGTGGGGTGGGGTGGGGTGGGGTGAGGTGGGTTGGGGTGAGGTGGGGTGCGGTGTGGTTGGGTGAGGTGGGGTGGGGTGAGGTGGGGTGCGGTGGGGTGGGGTGGGGTGGGGTTGGGTGAGGTGAGGTGGGGTGAGGTGGAGTGGGTTGAGTGCGGGTGGGTGGGTGGGGTGGGTGGGGTGGGGTTGGGTGGGGTGGGGTGGGGTGGGTGGGGTTGGGTTGGGTGAGGTGGGGAGGGTGGGGTGGGGTGAGGTGGGGTGCGGTGGGGTGGGGGTGGGTGGGGGGTGGGGTGGGGGGGGGGGGTGGGGGGGGGGTGGGTGGGGGGGGGGGTGGGGGGGGGGGGTGGGGGGGGGGGGGGGGGTGGGGTGGGGGGGGGGGAGGTGGGGGGGTGGGGTGGGGGGGGTGGGGTGGGTGGGGGGGGGGGGTGGGGGGGGGTGGGGGGTGGGGGGGGGTGGGGGGGGGGGGAGGTGGGGTGGGGGGGGGGGGGGTGGGGGGGGTGGGTGGGGTGGGGGGGGGGGGGGGTGGGGAGGGGGGGTGGGGGGGGTGGGGGAGGTGGGGGGGGGGGGGGTGGGGTGGGGTGGGGGGAGGGGGTGGGGTGGGGGGGGGGGGGGGGGGGGGGGGGGGGTGGGGGGGGGGGGGGGGTGGGGGGGGTGGGGTGGGGTGGGGGGGGGGGGTGGGGGGGGGGGGTGGGGTGGGGGGGGGGGTGGGGGGGTGAGGGGGGGGGGTGGGGGGGGTGGTGGGGGGGGGGTGGGGGGGGGGGGGGGGGGGGGGGGTGGGTGGGGGGGGGGGGGGGGGGTGGGGGGGTGGGGGGGGGGGGGTGGGGGGGGGGTGGGGGGGGGGGGGGTGGGGTGGGGGGGGTGGGGGGGGGGGGGGGGGGGGGGGTGGGGGGGGGGGGTGGGGGGGGTGGGGTGGGGTGGGGGGGTGGGGGGGGGTGGGGGGGTGGGGGGGGGGGGTGGGGGGGGGGGTGGGGGGGGTGGGGGGGTGGGGGGGGGGGGTGGGGGGGGGGGGGGTGGGGGGGGGGGGGGGGTGGGGGGGGGGGGGGGGGGGGGGGTGGGGGGGGTGGGGGGGGGGGGGGGGGGGGGTGGGGTGGGGGGGGGGGGGGTGGGGGCGGGGGGGGGGTGGGGGGGGGGGGGCGTGGGGGGGGGGGGGGGAGGTGGGGGGGGGGGGGGGGTGGGGGGGGGGGGTGGGGGGGGGGGGGGGGTGGGGGGGGGTGGCGTGAGGTGTGGTGGGTTGCGGTGAGGTGGGGTGGGGTGAGGTGGGGTGCGATGGGGTGGTGTGAGGTGGGGTGGTGCGAGGTGGGGTGGTGTGAGGTGGGGTGGTGTGAGGTGGGGTGGTGTACAGTGAGGTGAGGTGGGGTGGTGTGAGGTCGGGTGGGGTGGGGTGGGGTGAGGTGAGGTGGGGTGCGGTGGGATGGGGTGGGGTGAGGTGGGGTGGTGTGAGGTGGGGTGCGGTGGGGTGGGGTGGGGCATGAAGTTCAATGCCTTTCACAAATTGATTAGTTTGTCTCTCATGTCTACGCACACATACCGCCAATTCACTGTGCCCCGCGGTTAAGAATTTTAAAATTGCGTTTTCCTTTTCCTCAACAGAAAAGACCAACAGGAAGATAAATAGTTTTCCTTTCAAAGGCCACGTTCTGCTTCACTGGAAATGTAAGAGGCCGGATTTAAAAATGAATAAATAAATAAATAAACAAATAAATAGCGTCGCCACCTTTGGAGTGGTTTAGAAATTATTTAAAAAAAATATATAGTTTGACAAATATCAACAGCCACCCCTCCTGAATGGAAAATCACTTGAATAATAAGATATAGCTTTGTTATTGAAGATTTATACTGCCTATCATGGATAAGTCTGAATAGACTTGTTTTCACCATTATACAGTTTGTCGATAGAAAGCCTGAGTCTACACTTTTACCAACCCAAGGGATTTTTAACCTCCCACACCACATAGACATGGTGTGAGAGCAACTGGCCTTTGATGTCGCTATAAGTTATACACAGCGGAGGCAATCCAAATTGGCAGAGGTCGGGGCATGGGGAATCGAACCACCGACCTTCAGATTAGGAGTCCGACTTGGAAAAAAGTCAGACACTCTAACCACTCCACCACAGAGAGCAACATCTTTACTTATTTATTGGCTGTTCTTAAATTGGAAGATCGTTGTTGAGAGTGATGCATTACACACAATTCACAGCCACACTTTTTTTCAACATGATATCTTGTTAAAAAAAACTTCAGAGCGAGTGAGTGTCACACCCCGCGCAGGGGGGTTGGAGCGGTGCATGCCGGGACCCCCAACCCCCAACCCCACAGGGAGGGGGGAGACAGGACAGTATATAACTTATTACATGTGATAAAATACTTCTCTTTTAATTTTTTTAATTTTTATTGAGGCTGTATTTATACTGTCCATAGCCTATAAGCCTGGGTATTCAGGCTTGTTTTCAATGCTGGCCAGCTGTAGTGTTGGTGTTATCTTATTTCTATCCATAAACTCCAATTTTACGCGCCCTGATTTTACACAAATTCAGACATGTTTCATTGGACCTGGAATTCTTTAAGTACGTTGAACCCATAATTTAAGCCTGCTTCTTTTCGCGATGCTTTTTTAATGGACCCCAACGGTGGCGTTATAATGAGGTTTTACTGTCAAATGTATTTTGAAAATAGAAATACCGGAAAGGTAATTATATTTTTGTCTCCATAGACAAATAAGTGTTCACACTTCCTCTCTACCATTCGCTATTTTATATGTGATTTCAATAGATGTGTATTGTGTACGCAGCCAAAGTGTATCCAGTGGCGCCCTCTACGGCGATTTCCCTAACTGATGGGAGTAGAGCATTCTTTGTTGTTCACTCACTGCCTATATATCTGTGTATATATATATAACAAATATGTATGTAATCATCATCATCATGCTGTCGGTCACGATGCGACAAAGACTGCTTTCATTACTTGACTGCCGCTCTCCATTTAGCTCTCTGCTGTGAGAGTGATGTCCAGGAGTTGGTCTTAATGTCTCTCAGCTTCAGGTTTCTCTTGATGGTATCCTTGAACCGGAGACGAGGGCGCCCAGAAGACAGTTGAGAATAGAGGATCTGCTTTGGTAGCCTGTCTGATGACATCCTCATGAGGTGTCCAGTCCACCGGAGATTCTTTTTGATCAGAAGATCTTCCATAGAGTACAGCCCTGTCCATTCAAGTATTTCCTTATTTGTCCTTTCAGGTTAGCCTCATGATTTAACGCACATGTCGCATCATGAAGGCATGTTGCTTTTTCACCTGTCGTCTGTACACTGTCTAGGTCTCGGCTCTGTATAGTAGGGTGGATAGCACGATTGCACGGTAGATCTTGCCTTTGACCCGCATGGACACATGGTGGTTGTTCCAGAGTCTCTGGCGTAGTCGGCCGAAAGATGCACTAGCTTTGGCCATCCTCCTCTGTATTTCAGCATCAATGCATCCATCACTTGATATAGTGCTTCCGAGGTAGGTGAATTCCGGAACAGATTGATTGATTGATTGGTGGTTGCTTTACGCCGTGTCGGCAGCATGGGCCATATTCACGGCGAGAAATGTTAGTTTTTTGTTCAAACCATCACTTTTACATGTAAAAGCAGACAATCAATTATATGCCAATAGACACTCATTAAATTAGAAAGCTCACAATCATATATTTGTGGTCAAGGGAAACAAATTCCCATAGAAAAAGAAAAGTTTTATTAATAATTGGTAGAATTTATTTAGTAAACTATATGAGGTGGTACAGTCCAGCTGCCCTCAAAAAGGCTAAAATATTTTCGAATTCTACTTTAGTAAGGTCATGTATACTGTCTGCAGTGTAGAATTGTTGGCGCAGGGCCAACAAATCAACGCAACTTAGTCAAATGTGTTTGAGTATCAATGGGGACTGACACCCAATACATTCAGGGGGAGGTTCCCCCTTGAGCAGAAAAGCATGTGTAAGCCACGAGTGGCCAATACGGCAGCGGCTAAGGACAACTTGGTAACCACTTGGTCCCGCCGACCTCCCACATGAGTCTGTGGTGGTCTTGCCACAGATGGTTCAATTTCTTTAAGTTTATTAATGTTTTCATCCCACTCATGTTGCCATTTGGATTTTATGTGGGTGGCTATTAGTGGTTTCAGATCAGAGTGAGGGATCAGACACGGTTCAAGATCACAGTTCAGGGCCTTCTTTGCAGCCCGATCAGCTCGTTCGTTTCCTTGTATGCCGGCATGGCCAGGCACCCAGCACAGGTGGATGTCATACCCATCTTTTGCCAGTTGGTTCATTTTATAAATGACCGTTGCTAGAATAGGGTGATTCGTTTTCAGTCCAGCAACAGCCAGGAGGCAAGAGAACGAATCACTGTATATAACATAGTTAGTGTGGTTGGATACCTCAATACACTCCAACACGAGAAGGAGTGCTCGGGCTTCCGCAGTGAAAATCGAGCTCTGATCTGGCAAGTGTACGCCAAATTTTTCCCATCCGCAGTAGCTACCCGGCTTTGCTCTTTCAAACCATCAGTGTATATGGAGAGGTGGTATGCAAACTGGCCTTGAATCTCTGCATGCAGTCCTTGGTACTCGAGTGGATGTGTCCCAGACTTCCTCAGTTCCGTGAGTCGGAGGATAACCGATGGCTTCCTCACCGACCACGGGAGATGTTCTGGGACATTCGCATCCGACAACATGTCCAAATCCACCCCCAAGGCCTCCAAATGAGGTTTCATTCAGAGCCTCAGTGGCCGGATGTAATTCGGCCTGGCTTCATACCTGGATTCGTCATGTTGCTCGAATAGACAATTGTGTGCAGGATTCAATGCATTAGTTGTTATCTTGACTACATATTGCATGGCCAGTTTGATTCTCCTGTTGTTAAGTGATGGTTTATTGGCTTTGACGTAGAGGCTCTGAACCGGTGAGCTGCGGAAGTCCCCAAGGGCCAGGTGCAGTCCCTGGTGGTGGATTGTGTCCAGCAGCCCAATATATGATTTCCTTGCACAACCGTATACTATGCTGGCATAATCCACTCGTCACCGAACCAAGGTTCTGTACACGGAGAGCAGAACATCTCTGTCTGCTCCCCACTCTTAGCTGGACAGCACCCTCAGAATATTTAGCGCTTTCAGGCATCTTGTTTTGCAGCTACAGTTTTGCATCGAGAATGAGGCCCAGAAATTTCATTTTCTCAACGACCTTAATGGGATCCCCATCAAGGGTCAGCTCCGGTTCCACATGCATTCTACACAGCAGGCAGAAGTGCATGCAGACTGTTTTGGTCTTGGAAAATTTGAAACCGTTCAGAACTGACCATCGATGGATCCAATTTATGCTTAGTTGTAGCTGTCTCTCTATGACATTCATGTTAGGACCGCTGTAATATAAAACAAAGTCATCCACGAAAAGACTACAGGAGAACCCCTGCTTTACAGCAGCAGCAATACCATTGACCTTGACCCCGAAAAGGGTCACGGCCAGTATGCTGCCTTGAGGTACTCCTAGTTCCTGTGAGTGTAGGCTGGAATAGGTAGTCTTGACACAGACGGAGAAATGCCTGAAGGCTAGAAAGTTCCTGATGAAAATTGGCAAATGGCCACGAAGGCCAATCGCATGTAGATTCTCCATGATGCCATGCTGCCACATTGTGTCATAGGCTTTTTCGAGGTCGAAAAAGACAGCATCTCTTATGAAGGTCTCCATGCATACCAAATGGTCGAGGGTGCTGCGGCCCCGTCTGAAGCCACATTGAAGGTTCGACAGGTGGTGTCCTGACTGCAGTAGCCATGCACTCCATGGTTTTACAGATGCAGCTTGTGAGGGCTATGGGATGATAGTTGTTGGCTTCACTCTGGTCTTTACCAGGTTTTGGAATCGGTATTACTGTCACCTCCCGCCAAGAGGCGGGGATAACACCTGACTCCCAGATGTTGTTGAAGAGTTGAAGCAACAGTCTCAGCACAGGTTCAGGGAGATGTTTAAAAAATTGATAATGAATTCCATCAGGTCCAACTGCTGTGTCATGCGAGCTTTCCAAAGAACACCTCGACTCACCCATACTGAATGGGGAGTTGTAGTGCTCCTCACCATCGGAGGAAAAGTCCAAGAGCTTTTGCTCTGGAACAGAGTTCAGCTTGTTTCCGTCAGCCATGATATCCTCCTCTCGGGTTCTTGTAGAGTTGGGTTGGTACAGCACCTCCGTCTTCTTGAAGTTAATCTTCAAGCCAAACTTCTTCGATGCATCGGAGAAAGCGTCCACTATTTTCTTGATCTCTTCAGCAGAGTGGGCAACCAGTGCACTGTCATCTGCGAATAGCAGCTCTCTCATTGGTATCCAAGTAGTCTTGGTCTTCGCTCTGAAGTGTGCGACATTGAATAGGTCAGCACTCTGTCTGAACTGTATATAGATGCCATCCCCCATGTCTCGGAAAGCCTCGTTGAGCATTGCTGATAGGAAGATGGAGAAGAGCGAGTGGGCCAGTACACAACCTTGCTTAACCCCATTGGTAACTCAGAACGATTCCGAGACTTCCCCTCCAACACTAACGTTCACCATCATTCCTGTATGTAGAGCCTCGATCATAGTTGTGAACTTCTCTGGGCATCCATACTTCCTCAGTAGCTGCCATAGCCCGGACCTCCCGACTCTATCAAACGCCTTAGTGAAATCGACAAATACCATGTACAATGGTCGGTCCTGCTCAATGCACCTTTCCTGTTATATGTAATATATGTTAAATGTAATATATGTTTAATATAAGTATTATATGTATATAAATTGGCGGTGCTGCTCTTTATCAGTTATTTTTTCCTTTCTACGCTAATAACATACGTGATATTTACATTTGCTCCACATATTATTTGGTACGGGGCTAGTGGCACTACGTCACTTCCGGTGATGATCTGCCCCCAAATCAGAAGTCACTTGGAGATTTCAGCTTTATATGTTTGGTAGGGCTTTTTTTTGCTCGGCCAGAGCCCGAGAAAATTAAAAGAAAGGTTCCACCACTTCTAGTCCTCTGCTCTGTCTATTCTTTCACAGTCTTTTACAACTAGGCGAATTTATATATATACAATATATATATGAGTCAGCCTCACGAAAATGGGCCAATCGGTGGTCAAGTGAAGATATCGGCATCGCAATTCTTAAAAGTGTAGTGCATTTCTTTGTGTCATATTAAATTATCCTAGAAACAAATAAGGTTGTTGTATTTTCGCGACCTTTACATTCGGTATAAATTCAAGGACTTTCCAACATCTCTGTCAATGCTAAACTATAATTATACTGATCGACACCGACATCCAATGATCGACGCCGACAACTTTAACAGATGTCGGCGTCGCAATTCTTAAAGACTTGTGTATTTCTTTGTTTTATATTAAATTATCCTACAAACAAATAAGGTTGTTGTATTTTTCGGCGTTTATATTCAGGATAAATTTAAAGACTTTCCAACACCTCTGTCAATGCTAAATTATAATTATACTGATCGATACTGACATCCATGCTCGATGCCGACAACTTCCACCAATTGGCCTCTTTTCATGTTCCTGACCCATATATATATATATATGTATATATATATATTTATATATATATATAAATACACACACACAGGATGAGGTGGCCGAATCAGTAGAGCGCAGGCTTCCTGTGCAGAAGGTCGGGAGTTTGCTTGTCAGTCGAGTCAAACCAATGACGTACAAAATTGACACTTGTCATGAGTGGTGCTCGGCATTACTAGGATAGGGCAAGGACTGGATATCTCAGTATCAGGATAATGTGACTGAGTGGGGAATTGGGTCATGATGTTGGTGCCCTGGTGTCCCAGTAGGATAGCACTATGAAGTGACCACGAGTGTACACTGTTACAAGTCAGTAGATGTCCTAATATGACCATAGATGTTCCTAGGACATAAAATAACAACAAACAAACAAACCTGATATGAGAAATGAGTGTTGCCACGACGTAAACTTCCAACAAAGAAACTGATATATATTATATATATATATATCCAAGCGGTGAGTATTTATATAAGTGGTGAGTGAACACGCATATATATATATGAAGTGGGTGAGACTATTCGCCTTGTGACATTCGCGAGCGTGCGCTGATTAACCCGTATTTGGAAATATGGGCTACTCGCCATGGCAGACTCGCGAATGCCAAACATTCATGGGGCACCGGGTTTCCGGCCGTAAAGCGTTGCTAGGAGACGCAAATTGCGACTTGCCTGGCAACGATAGAAGGTCGGGCGTTCGGACCCAGACCGATCAGACGTATTCAATGATGCTCTGATGTTTTAGCCAAGTTTTAGGCCTATATTGTCGAAATTCTAAACTTGTTTTAACTTAATGATAATGGGAGGGGTTTGCATAATACATCTACGATATGTGCTACAAACGAATGTTAGTTTGGTTAAGAATAAAAGGCCGTGAGCTCTTGGAAAAGTAAATTGGAACGTTCCTTGCATTCTTTACTATCCTCCAGACTTCTATGGATTAACCGCTATGGTCAAACTTAACATTGGATTGCTTTATATATATAATTAAGGGCCTTAAGCCTGAATAGGCCTTATGCAGCTACTTAACCCATCAGCGGGGAGATTATACCAGACATATTAACAGAATTAACGTATAGATCTTTTGGCTAAAATATGACAGTAACATAGGCTGATTATCAGTGACAGTGGCAGTGACACTAGCGCATCTGCTTAGTCCTGGATCAATTCAAACATATTAAATACACCGTAAGGCGGGTAGACCAGCCAGTTAGTTGAAATAGCCAAGTAATTGCTTTAGGCCGATAAATGCGAGAGGGGACAAAATCCGTATTTAGACGATACTCTGGCTGGCCGACTTTAGCCCGGGAATGACACGGACGGACACGGACTACCTGTAGGCGTGACGGGAGGCAGCGGCGGCCCGCGGCTGGCCCAGGAAATTCACATGGAAATAATTATATAAATTAACTCGTAGGCCCGCCTTAAGCGGGGGTGGAATAGCCCGCCGGTTAAATATATATATACATATATATATATATAAGCGCTGATTGAACACACACACATCTATGTGTACAGTAAAGTCTCTCTAAATCGACCGACCATGGGACTGACTTTAAATGGTCCATTTAGGGAGGTGGGCGGATTAAGGAGTTGTTAATTTGTTACAGCGGACGATCATTTGGGACCCAAATAAAGCGATCGATATAGGGGAGTGGTCAATCTGTGGAAGTGGTCGGTTAGAGAGGTTTTTTTATTGTGGATGTATATATATATATATGTGACGTATAACGAATTATGCGAGTATAAAGATACGTAAGGGAAATATTATCATTATTGTTATACTCCGTAAGAGCCAACACTGTACTGTTGGCGCCACCTGTGGCCTCCTCGCCTCCACCGGTGGTAGACCAGTGTCACTCGCACCGGATGAATTTGGGCGAATGTGAATATATATATATATATATATATATATATATATGTATGGAGAGAGAACTAATGCCACTTTACTGTCACATTGAACAGAAGCATGACGACCGAGTGAGACAGAGAGTCTGAACCCCCTTCACTTTAATCAAGATTCATCTTTTATGTCACGTCAAAGGAAGCCAATTTTCAAGTGCAACTCATCTCCCTGCAATGTGCGCGCTTACTAACATTACACCGGCACTTTTCGCAGAACAGTTGGGTCCATGAACTAATTATTTAAGAACAATTGGGCTAAACAAACTAATTAATTAAGCCGAAAGCATCCATTTAACAAATATATATGCCTTTAATTATACCGTGTTGCATATTATTAAAAAATATAATTTTCGTTGGACCTTTGTATTAATTAATTAGCAAGACGTACATCCATTTCCCGTTTGCCAAAGAAGGATAGGCTATTCCGAAATAATGTGGTAATTCCTATAACTACATCCATTATTGTATGTAAAAAAACAACCCAGACCCACTTAGATCTTCCACCAAATAGAGTACAATGCTCGAGCATACAGAGTGTCTGCTTCCCACGCAGCAGGTCGAGAGTTACAACTGAATCACTCCTCTCCCCACTACATTGGTTAGCTCAGCAATCAGGATAATGTGACTGGAAACGGTTACACTTGCTATTCGGACCGCACTTCGTCCACACCTCTCTCTATTTCCTCTCCGCTGGCCTTGCTCCTCCTTAATATGTCTGAAAAGAGTTCCAGCAGGGGGAGCCCGCCAGCATTTCACTTTCTACTCCTACTCTGTCCGTGTCTTTGGTTCGCTGGATGGTCACCATAGAGCAAATAGACACAGTCCTTTGACTCAACTCTCCTCATTTCTCTTTCCTAGACTCTACCCTTTTTTTCCCTCCCAGGCTTACTTCTCGCCCTGAACAAGGGAGTTGTGTGCTTGGGTGGGGCCCTTTACCTTTAGGTTTCTCTCGCTTTGTTCTCGTTGCTGGAACCGCTGGACCCATCTTTACCCGCCCTTCCTCGGAAACCCTTGCTGCTGTCTGCTGGATACAAGCGCTGTGCTACCGCCGGACCGGAGATTCTGGACCGCCCCAATGACTCGGCGTTTAATCGTTGTAAAGACGTCCCCCAGCTTCTACAACGGTCCCACCAGAAGATTATTCTTCAACCAAAGATTGGCTGATTTATCGGAGCCTCTCTGTAATGTTGCAGTTCTGCAACCGGTAACCGTCGTAAGGTTACAACAACGCAGTATCCTCTGGAAAGGAAAGCTTGTTTTATGTGACTGAGTGGGAAATTAGGTCATAGTATCAGCGGCCTGGTCCCCCAGCAGGGTAGCACTATAAAGTCGCCATGAATGCGCACTGTCACAGGTCGGCACTGATCCTGATATGAGCATAGATGTTGCCATGATGCAAAACCCCAACAAAACCGCAGCAAATAAATCACTACAGGCCCAATATGGCCTAGATCAGCCAGAAGAGGACCTGTAAGGTAATCTGTAAGTTAAAATCATATTGTTCATTTAGTAAAATTATTGTACTATTTACACATGTGGGAGTTCTATTAGTATATATCATTTTTTTGGGGGGTAAAGTATTTATTCATCTGAATATGACATTTGTCAGCACCTGATCGCTGGTCTTCCGGCCATCTTACTATTGGAATTCACTGTCTATATCATCTAAGTTTGATCAGTGCTGTATTAGTTACAGCACCGATCCTGTAGAATTAAGGGAGTGGCTCCTGCTGTATAATGTACAGCACTAGTCACTGTAGTTCATGCAAAAATGGAGAGCAGCACCAAGTAGAAAGTGTATACTCGGGGCAACTCAAACAATTGTTGAGGGTTACATTTTTTCTCTTACAAAACAAGGTAAGTTTATAGTTGACAAGACATTTTGTCTGTCTTATATAATCTTCAATATGTTTAAACAGGTTGATAGTTCTGTAGGATGTTTGGTGTGTTGATGGTTTGTTCATAATGGTTAAGGCTGGTGGCAGGGGAGGGAATATAGCATTACTATAACACATACTATATAACCTTTATACAAACTTGGTATTCACTTCTAGAGTTGACCTACCGGACCCAGTGGTCGAATTGGTAGAACGCAGGCTTCCCGTCTGGAATGTCTACAGTTCAAATCCCAGCCGAGTCAAACCAGTGACCGATCAAATTGACATTTGTCGCTACCTAACCTGGCGCTTGACATTACTAGGATATGACACGGACTGGTTAACTCAGTATTAGGATAATGTGACTGAGTAGGATATCAGTTCATGGTGCTGGTGGCCTGGTCTCCCAATGGGACAGTACTATAAAGTCACCATTGGTGTGCACTGTCAGTGTCACAAGTGGGTACCTGTCCTGGTATGACCTTAGATGTTACCAGGATGTAAAGCTCCAACAACCAACCAACCTATAAAGGTGCGATGTGCACTCTCACTAACTTACAGATTAAAGTTGCATAGTCCGATGGTTTAGAATTTCTGTATTTTTTCTGAGATAAATATATTAAATTGATCACTAGCATCTATCTACTTTACATTAGGTCAAAGTAACTTTTATTTTAAATGGTAAACTTTTGAAATATTTTGAGTGCAAACATGGAAAATTAGTTTTGGCAACTGACACCATAGGCTTCTGCAGTAACAGGTTCTGTTAAATTGTGCTAGTCTCAGCTCATCTCAGCTCTTGTTTGAAACATAGAATACCAACTAAAAAAATATATATAATAAATTAAGATATTAATCTTTTATCCAACATTGCATTTACATCAATATAATATGCACATCTTATGCCATGTGCATTCAGATTTAGACAAATCTGGGCACTCAGACTAGTGTTAGAGCCATAGCCAGAGTCAGTTTTACTTATTTTATTAATGTTTTTATTTATATCTTATGATTATTGACATATGTAGAACTAGAAAATGAGTAGGGTTAATCAGATATTGGTTATATAGTTCTCTGAAACAAGTGTATGTTGACACATTCAGCATTTTAATATTTAGAACAAGAATTAATAATGGTGATGTGGATATCACTGATTGTTTTGTGTGGAATTGTATGTTTCTTAGCTCAAAATGTTTAACTATGGCTAGTTTTGTCTTAGCTATATTCATCAGATCATTATATTGCATGTGTGCATACATCTTTTTGCCAAATTGTTACGTATTTATATTCATTTTGAATAAAATCAAAGTTTTTCCCTATGCATATCGACAGACTCAATGGCCATTCGCATTTGCTTTGCTGCCAATTCCGTTTTCAGCGCATGCGCAATCGCAACCATCATCCCGTCTATTGCTATTGGTCCTCTGATGCGAGCTCATTATGGTAAAAAAAAGAGTGTTTTTTTTGCACACATAATGACATATGGAGGTCGATGGAGCCTTGAAGCCATATAACTGTAGGTCTCCTCACAAGTAGCTACCCAACCTGATATGACCTTAGATGCTGATAGGGTGTAAAACAACAAACAAACAAACGGGCGTCGGTGCACGACCCAGACTTTAGCTGAGTGCGCATGCTCCAGTATGTGTACGAACTACCTGTTACGCTTGGGCTGCCATTTTTAAACAGTGTCACCAACCACCATGACCTCCCAACACTGGCCTTAACTAGGTCAACCAACACCCTCCCACTGTGAACATGACACCAAATGTGGTCTACAACGGGCAGCCGGTGGCGGCGCCACCGTCTGCTACAACCGGCCGCGTGGCCTAATGGATAAGGCGTCTGACTTCGAATCAGAAGATTGCGAGTTCGAGTCTCGTCGTGGTCATAACTTTTTAAAAGTGGAATGCTTGATGCTGGGATATATTGAAATATGCACCATATAATTTATTATGTGAATGTGCTCCCACGTGTAGTTCAACTTATAAAAGTTCGCCATGGGAGTATATAGTAATGTGATCTTAATTATAGTTCAACTTAAATAGAATCTGTTCTTAATAATAAACTTATATGCTTACCTCAGAACGATAATGATAAGAATAAACTGCGATTAAAGGAGGAGACCCAACCAGCTCTTACATTGTGATGGGGTCGACTTAACAAGCCCCTTTTCATACATTATAGGTATGTGACAAAAAAAACCCTAACATTTACTGTATAGAAATGTAAAGAGCCAACCATATGCTTTTAAATGACACCAAGATCATGCATATTGGTCTAGTATTAAGAAAGTTATGAATTGTTATTGATTTAAAATCGCATGTTTTTTTGTCCTGTAATTAGACTGAAACAAAGGGATTGGGTGTGACCCTAAACAATGCAAACTGAATGAAAAAAGTACATAACTTCAATAGTTTTCATGATATTTAAATGGTTTTTGTAATAGATTAAAGAGAAGAAAAGGTCCCTTTTAAGGCTGCATCAAAGCCTGAGTTTGTATTATTAATTATTTAATTAACTAATTAATTGATTGATTAATTAATTAATCTCGACAAGTAGCTCAACCACAAAATATGCCATAACTTCCTTAATTTTCATGATATTTACAAGATTTCGGTAATAGATTATAGAGAAGAAAGGATCCATTTTAAGGCTCCATCAACGCCTGATTTTGTATTATCAATTAATTAACTAATTAATTGATTAATTAATCTCAAAGAGTAGCTCAAACACAAAATATGCCAGAACTTACTTAATTTTCATGATATTTACAAGATTTTTGGATGATTTCTCCCACAAAATAGAAATGCAGAACCGTAACCTTCTAAATTTAATATAATCGGTTCATTGAATATGTTTTCTATATGTGTGCCAAGCGGGTTTTTTCCAACTTGCGTGGTTTTAGAGATATTTCACTTTTTCTGTATGAAGATTACTCGTGCCGAGTGAAGGCCATTGACATATTTTTCGAGACGACCCAACACCCATCATACATTCCGAATCAAAATTACCAACTTTCGACGTATCAGATTGTGATAATCTTTGGTAGACAGTGAGAAAAGACATTGATAATTGCATCTACATACTTTTTAGTTATGTCCAAAGTGAATTTGAACTGATTTGAACATCTGAAAAGCAGAGCAAATGTTTGAAATGCTCTCACGAACGAACGAAACAACAGGAAGGAAAAATCTGAAAATGAGACCGTTCATAGAAGTTTCCCAATATGTGACGTCACCGGGATTCCCTGCTTGTCCCATCCGCTAGATAATGAGAGGCAATTTTGACAGGCATGTCGACACACGTTCGCGCACTCCCAATCACAGCGATCGGGAATGAAATGGCAGCCACACATTTTGGGGATTCCCACATACCTATACATTTGAACAAGTTTCATCGTTCTTCGCTCATCTTCCAAATACTGGATGTCAACCAATAGGAACGAGAAGGTGCTTAAGAATGCTAGGGCATCTGATACCGTTCTGAAAACTAACTTGGCACCTAGGAAGTGGAAATGCAGCTCAGAGCTATATACACATTTTGCAGGGGCGCCCAGAAGAGGACGTGGTCATTGGGCAGACAAACCCCAGGAAGGTCCACTCCTTACTCTACAGGTTTCGCTGGAGCAGGCTTTCAGACACGCCTGCCTACACAGCTGAACGACTACACCTACCAAGGTGCGCATAGGATCATGCCACTCACTCCAACCAATAGACCCCTTTCAATGTTTGTAAACATCGTGTATGCGCGCGCAGCTTGGCTGCAGAACGAATGCACACTGCCACTGAGTTTCCTGGTATGCACAGTGCAAAATGTTTATTTTATTCAAAATTAATAGAAATGCAGAAGCCTAACCATATAAATTGAATATAATCTATTCGTTGAATATGTTTTCTATATGTGTTCCAAGCGGTTTGTGTATAGGTGGTGTGGTTTTAGAGATATTTCACTTTTCCTGTATGAAGATTGCTCATGGCATTGACAATGCATTGAGTTTGCCGTACGCGCGGTGCAAAACGTCAGTTTTATTCAAAATTAATAGAAATCCAGAACCCTAACCATATCAATTTAATATAATCTTTTTTCGTAACCATGTTTTCTATGTGTATTCCAATCAGTTTGTTTCTAGGTGTTGTGGTTTTAGAGATAGTTAACTTTTTCTGTTTGAAGATTGCTCACTGCCATTGACAATGCATTGAATTTGCCGGTACGCGCAGTGCAAAACGTCAGTTTAATTCAAAATTAATAGAAATCCAGAACGCTAACCTCATTACTTTAATATAATCTTTTTTTAAACATGTTTTCTATGTGTATTCAAATCAGTTTGTTTCTAGGTTGTGTGGTTTTAGAGATATCTAACTTTTTGTGTATGAAGATTGCTCACGGCCATTGACAATGCATTGAGTTTGCCGATACGTGCAGTGCAACATGTCGATTTTATTCAAAATTAATAGAAATGCAGAACCCTAACCTTATAAATTTAATATAATCTCTTCTTTGAATATGTTTTCTATATGTCTTCCAATCGGTTTGTGTCTAGGTGGTGTGGTTTTAGAGATATTTCACCTTTTCTCTATGAAGATTGCTCATAGCCATTGAGTTTGCAGTGTGACCGGATGTTGTTCTGCAGCCAAGCAGTGCGCGCACTGACCTATAAATACATGTGCAATTGGTCAATAAGATCTTCAATGAGACTGTGGTTGGGCTCTTAGGCTGCCTTTTTCCTTCCTCCCCCCCCCCCCTCCCATCCCATTTTCTCTGACCACTACCCATCGGAAGCCACCTCCCGCCCACATGGGACAGCTTTCAGCAGTGCCCATACAGTGCTGCAGATTTGCAGCCTTCAGCGCACCAATGCGACTGAAAACTCCCCCAAAACAACAAATATATAGGCACACATATTTACCTGGGTGACATACCCACCTAACCAACATCTTTGGGGGTAAACATTCTGTTTTTCATTCTGTAGACATAGTGATGCAGGTAATACATGCGTTCAAATATAGATGCATGTTTGTCTCCTGGCATGTAGGTCGTTGCGTCGTTCTCAAATCAGTCGTATTCCAAAATCAATGAACAACCGGTTGTGGACTTGTATTTTGTGAAAAGCCACAACTTTTCTTTCATGTGTACAGTAAATAAAGTGACCCGTACTCCCAGACCGTGCCCACAGCCTATGGATCTCATGCATGCCATGACTATGATGCCCTCAGCCTGTGAGCCCTATGCATGATCTGGCACTAATGCCCTCAGCCTGTGGGCCCTATGCATGATCTGGGACTAATGCCCCCAGCCTGTCGGCCATACAGATGCCATGACTATGATGTCCTCAGCCAGTGGGCCCTATGCATGACCTGGCACTAATGCCCTCAGAGAATGGGCTCTATGCATGATCTGGCACTAATGCCCTCAGCTTGTGGGCCCTATGCATGATCTGGCACTAATGCCCATCAGCCTGTGGGCATCGGGCATGATCTGCATACAATGCCGTCAGCCTGTGGGCACTATGCATGATCTGAGTACATGCCCCTCAGCCTGTGGGCCCGCTGCATGTTCGGAGTACGTGACCTTCAGCCTGTGGGCCCTATGCATGATCTGGACCCTCATCATGTACACCTTGTTCATGATCTGAGTACATGGTCCGTAACCTATGGGCCCTATCCACGATCTGAGTGCATGAGCCTCAGCCTGGGGGCCCCATACATAATCTGAGTACATGGCCCTCAGTATGTGGAAAATATGCATGATCTGAGTACATAGCCCTCAGCCTATGGGTCCTATGCATGATTTTAATACATGACACTTACCCTGTGGGCCTCATGCATGATGTGAGTGCATTGTAATATTTACTGGAATGCCCGGCCGTCTGAGCCCCAGAAATACCACCTATTCTTCCCAGGTGCGTTCTGACAACTGTCTGTCAGTTCACATCTGCTGCCCCTCTCTAACAAACTCATAAGCAAGAAAGGGATGACAAGTCACAGAAGATTGATAGTGAAGAAGTTGTGCTTAATTGGCATCAACTCCTGTTCACCTACTAGCAGCCTATCACCCTGACTCCTTACCTTCTGTCCACGCCGAACCTCATTATTCTCTTTAGTATGTATAGGAATCAGTGGCTACAGCCCATTGAACCGGGGTCCCATGGTTGTTGCACACAGC
Source organism: Branchipolynoe longqiensis (assembly GCA_030323885.1). Lineage (NCBI taxonomy): Eukaryota > Metazoa > Annelida > Polychaeta > Phyllodocida > Polynoidae > Branchipolynoe > Branchipolynoe longqiensis. The sequence goes on along the minus strand of CM059193.1, from coordinate 1,442,818 downwards.
TCAGTTTGTATATGAAAGGTGGAGCCTCAGACAGAGTGTCTGGGTCTGTGGCCAAGAGAAGAGTGTGTTCGCTTCAAGAGTCCATCCAGAAGTGTGTCTCTCTCAAGAGTCAAGAATAGAGTGTTCTAGTAGTACCTGTAGCAGCATATAGATCAGAGTGTATAGAATAATCAATATCAAAATGAGGCTTGTGTGGTCAGGTGGGGCAAAGGGGTGCAGGTGACTGGGCCTCCTACAGCCAGCCAATCAGACGCCCTCTACAGCCTGGGTGGCGACTACCTAATATGGGCAGCTGTCACTCAACCCCAGCTATAGGTGGTGTCCATAATGTATGCAGAGTGGCTGGTGTACTTGCCCATCGGCCTGGTGGTAACAGGTAGTTGCAGACAGTTACAATAAACATATATATTAAAAATGTCCTTCTCCACATGCACCCTTACTGGTGCATAGAGGGAACATTTCACCAAACATTAACTGTCTCTTATATAGGAATATCTCGTAATAATCTAGGGCACTATGTATTAACATATTTTTCACATAGCCTAATATGTCACACAGCGAGTGGGGCACCCACTGCTTTTCTATTACATAACCTTGGTCCCCACTCCATCACCTGAGAATAATAATGCTCTCGGCCAATATATCATTCCGAACCGAAAATCCGTATATTTTTACAACATGATTTGCATGATTTGAATACATTACTGTCACCTTGTGGGCCCATTGCATGAATGATTTGAGTACATGACCTTCTCGTCATGTAAAGCTCCCCATGCATGATCTATGTACATGACCCTCATCATGTGGACCCCATGCATGATCTATGTGCATGACCCTCATTATGTGGACCCCATGCATGATCTATGCACATGACCCTCATCATGTGGACCCCAGGCATGATCTATGTACATGACCCTCATCATGTGGACCCCATGCATGATCTATGTACATGACCCTCATCATGTGGACCCCATGCATGATCTATGTACATGATCCTCATCATGTGGACCCCATGCATGATCTATGTACATGATCCTCATCATGTTGACCCCATGCATGATCTATGTACATGATGACCCTTATCATGTGGACCCCATGCATGGTCTATACGCATGACCCTGATCCAGTAGGCCCCATGCATGATCTGAGTACATGACCGTCATCATGTAGACCTCGTGAATGATGTGAATAAATGCCCATGGTATAGGTCTCACAACAGGAATCTAACCACCACGCCACTCAGCGGACAAAAGTGTTATTTGAACAAGGACGGAGGTGCCGGACCTATGTGTGTGGGCGTGTTGCATTGTAGTCTTAAGTCCCATGACTCACACCTCTGTACAGTCTGCCCATACTCAGTAGTTCTACCCCTCCACACATATTCACCTAATGTGCATACCGGGCGCGGTGTCAGAATCTGTAGAGCGCGGGCCTCCTGTGTGCGGGAGATCGGGAGTTTGGTTCCCGGTCGAGTAGAATTAATGACTTATAAAATTGATACTTGTCACTTCCTAGCCTGGCGCTTGGCATTAATCGGATAGGGCAAGGACTGGTTAGGTCAGTGTCAGGATAATGTGACTGAGTGGGATATCCAGTCACGGTGCTGGCGGCCTGGTCTCCGAGTGGGGCAGCACTGTAAAGTCGCCATGAGTGTGCACTGTCAAAAGTCAGTACCCGTCCTGATATGACCATAGATGTTGCTAGGACGTAAAATAACAACAAACAAACAAAAACCTAATGTACAGAACACACAAACAACAACGCTGGAGACTAACTGCACATTTGTTGTGTTCAAATCTTTTATTCCGGTTGAATATAATCTTCTTCTCAGCACCGAAGCGCTGGTCTTTCGGCCTTAGCAATTATAGTGCATATGAACTATTTATGGACGAGATGATGAGATAAAATGAACAATATAGACGATAGCAGGTAGCAATCAGGCATTACAAATATTACGGGGATCTTATTTTGTACATGTAGACTGAATGATCGTTATTTTTCTTTAGACTACGACATTTGATTTGCTGATCATACCTGTGAAGAGACTTTAATACAAAGGGTATGACGTCCTGCTTCAGCTATAGTAGTAGTGAATCTGGGATTGTGCATACAATGTTGCACGATTCATTTAAACTGTCTTAGTCAACTAAAGCTTTGTGATTAGTACATGTTTTATTAGTTCAGTCAGGTGTGACAGGGTGCATGTTATACCTTAGTAGTTGTTGTGATTTACTTTACTCTTTTTCCGCTTTCCAGTGCTGTATTGCGTAGTCACTATTTCTTTCACGGTCCTGTTGTTAGGACCGGGAAGCAGTGATTGTGACAACGGAAGCCGGGATAAGTCGGCCAAGTCACAAATGAAATATCCCCCGGCTGAGCCGGAACAAATGTAAATGATTGCTTTGTATCCCCACCCTGTGTGGCACTCGGTATTACTACTGTCATGGGGGTTATATCCCCACCTTGTGTGACACTCGGTACTACTACTGTCATGGGGGTTGTATCGCCACCTTGTGTGACACTCGGTATTACTACTGTCATGGGGGTTGTATCCCCACCCTGTGTGGCACTCGGTATTACTACTGTCATGGGGGTTATATCCCCACCTTGTGTGACACTCGGTACTACTACTGTCATGGGGGTTGTATCCCCCCTTGTGTGACACTCGGTATTACTACTGTCATGGGGGTTGTATCCCCACCTTGTGTGACACTCGGTACTACTACTGTCATGGGGGTTGTATCCCCACCTTGTGTGACACTCGGTACTACTACTGTCATGGGGGTTGTATCCCCACCTTGTGTGACACTCGGTACTACTACTGTCATGGGGGTTGTATCCCCACCTTGTGTGACACTCGGTACTACTACTGTCATGGGGGTTGTATCCCCACCTTGTGTGACACTCGGTACTACTACTGTCATGGGGGTTGTATCCCCACCTTGTGTGACACTCGGTACTACTACTGTCATGGGGGTTGTATCCCCACCTTGTGTGACACTCGGTACTACTACTGTCATGGGGGTTGTATCCCCACCTTGTGTGACACTCGGTACTACTACTGTCATGGGGGTTGTATCCCCACCTTGTGTGACACTCGGTACTACTACTGTCATGGGGGTTGTATCCCCACCTTGTGTGACACTCGGTACTACTACTGTCATGGGGGTTGTATCCCCACCTTGTGTGACACTCGGTACTACTACTGTCATGGGGGTTGTATCCCCACCTTGTGTGACACTCGGTACTACTACTGTCATGGGGGTTGTATCCCCACCTTGTGTGACACTCGGTACTACTACTGTCATGGGGGTTGTATCCCCACCTTGTGTGACACTCGGTACTACTACTGTCATGGGGGTTGTATCCCCACCTTGTGTGACACTCGGTACTACTACTGTCATGGGGGTTGTATCCCTTGTGTGACACTCGGTACTACTACTGTCATGGGGGTTGTATCCCCACCTTGTGTGACACTCGGTACTACTACTGTCATGGGGGTTGTATCCCCACCTTGTGTGACACTCGGTATTACTACTGTCATGGGGGTTGTATCCCCACCTTGTGTGACACTCGGTACTACTACTGTCATGGGGGTTGTATCCCCACCTTGTGTGACACTCGGTACTACTACTGTCATGGGGGTTGTATCCCCACCTTGTGTGACACTCGGTACTACTACTGTCATGGGGGTTGTATCCCCACCTTGTGTGACACTCGGTACTACTACTGTCATGGGGGTTGTATCCCCACCTTGTGTGACACTCGGTATTACTACTGTCATGGGGGTTGTATCCCCACCTTGTGTGACACTCGGTACTACTACTGTCATGGGGGTTGTATCCCCACCTTGTGTGACACTCGGTACTACTACTGTCATGGGGGTTGTATCCCCACCTTGTGTGACACTCGGTACTACTACTGTCATGGGGGTTGTATCCCCACCTTGTGTGACACTCGGTACTACTACTGTCATGGGGGTTGTATCCCCACCTTGTGTGACACTCGGTACTACTACTGTCATGGGGGTTGTATCCCCACCTTGTGTGACACTCGGTACTACTACTGTCATGGGGGTTGTATCCCCACCTTGTGTGACACTCGGTACTACTACTGTCATGGGGGTTGTATCCCCACCTTGTGTGGACACTCGGTACTACTACTGTCATGGGGGTTGTATCCCCACCTTGTGTGACACTCGGTACTACTACTGTCATGGGGGTTGTATCCCCACCTTGTGTGACACTCGGTACTACTACTGTCATGGGGGTTGTATCCCCACCTTGTGTGACACTCGGTATTACTACTGTCATGGGGGTTATATCCCCACCTTGTGTGACACTCGGTACTACTACTGTCATGGGGGTTGTATCCCCACCTTGTGTGACACTCGGTACTACTACTGTCATGGGGGTTGTATCCCCACCTTGTGTGACACTCGGTATTACTACTGTCATGGGGGTTGTATCCCCACCTTGTGTGACACTCGGTATTACTACTGTCATGGGGGTTGTATCCCCACCTTGTGTGACACTCGGTATTACTACTGTCATGGGGGTTGTATCCCCACCTTGTGTGACACTCGGTACTACTACTGTCATGGGGGTTGTATCCCCACCTTGTGTGACACTCGGTACTACTACTGTCATGGGGGTTGTATCCCCACCTTGTGTGACACTCGGTATTACTACTGTCATGGGGGTTGTATCCCACCTTGTGTGACACTCGGTACTACTACTGTCATGGGGGTTGTATCCCCACCTTGTGTGACACTCGGTACTACTACTGTCATGGGGGTTGTATCCCCACCTTGTGTGACACTCGGTACTACTACTGTCATGGGGGTTGTATCCCCACCTTGTGTGACACTCGGTATTACTACTGTCATGGGGGTTGTATCCACACCTTGTGTGACACTCGGTACTACTACTGTCATGGGGGTTGTATCCCCACCTTGTGTGACACTCGGTATTACTACTGTCATGGGGGTTGTATCCACACCTTGTGTGACACTCGGTACTACTACTGTCATGGGGGTTGTATCCCCCCCCTTGTGTGACACTCGGTATTACTACTGTCATGGGGGTTGTATCCCCACCTTGTGTGACACTCGGTATTACTACTGTCATGGTACTACTACTGTCATGGGGGTTGTATCCCCACCTTGTGTGACACTCGGTACTACTACTGTCATGGGGGTTGTATCCCCACCTTGTGTGGCACTCGGTACTACTACTGTCATGGGGGTTGTATCCCCACCTTGTGTGACACTCGGTACTACTACTGTCATGGGGGTTGTATCCCCACCTTGTGTGGCACACGGTATTATTACTGTCATGGGAGTGAGGGAAATGGGAAACATTGTACTCACAGCAGGATTCGAACCCACACTTCATGCCATTCCGGGGCTAGCCTGCTGACCATTACATAACCTAGGCTCCCTGATGCAATCACCCTATCTATGCCTACCTGTCTGTGTGGCTCATTGGCTGAGAGGTCAGTGCAGACTACTACACGTGTCCCCCTGGAATTGTAAGTCTTTTAAATGTTTTACGTCGATAAGTCGTTTCATGCTTACAATTACAAACATACAGACAATGCACTTCCGGGGTTAGTGTGCTTACCACTACACCACATACACTCCCTGATTTCACCACACCACCCATGCCTACCTGTCTATTTGTCTCCTAGCCCGAGAGGTCAGTACAGATTACTACAATAACAATAATACAAATGTGGCGAGTCAAAGCGGATGTGGATGTGATGTGTCATTGACTGTGTGCGCATGTCCGTTGGCGTTTTGGATGATTTCTCCAATCTGCTGAAAGGCCCGGATGTTGTTGGAACCAGGATGTGGCGTTCTTACACTCAGGACCCTCAGGACATATATGTCAGCTTATGTCAGAATTATTATACATGTTAGATTGTTTTCTATTCAGCCATTCCATGCACACACCGCATTTCCTCCAAAGATCCCCCTCACTCCAATTAGAGTTCCTACAAACAACTGAGCTATACGGTCTCCCGTAATTCACTAAGGCCGAGGATTGACTGGTATAGATTGGTATTTACTGAGTTTACTTTTTCCTCATGTGTTCTGGTTAGTTTCTTCATGGTTCCTGGTGACCCCCGGCTCACCGTTAATGCAGTACCCCCCCCCCCCACCCCACCCCCCGACCCACCCCCAACAAGGACTGGTTAGCTAGTGTCAGGATAATGTGACTGGGTGGGATCGTGGGTCATGGTTCTGGTGGCTTGGTCATCCAGTGGGGCAGCACTGTAAAGTTGTCATGAGTGTGCACTGTCACAAGTCAGTACCCATCTTGTTATGACCTTAGATGTTGCCAGCAGGTAAAACTCCAACAACCAACCAACCTAATGCCCTTAACACCTAATGCCCTTGAACCTAATGCCCTTAACACCTAATGCCCTTGAACCTAATGCCCTTAACACCTAATGTCCTTGACACCTAATGCTCTTGACACCTAATGCCCTTGACACCTAATGCTCTTGACACCTACTGCCATTGACACCTACTTCCCTTGACACCAGACGGGATAGGCTGAATGTGTTAGAGCGTCCGTCTCCCGTGTTGGTAGACCATGGGATCGTGGGTTCGAACCCTGGTCGAGTCAAACCAATGGCTTATAAATTGATACTTGTTGATTCCTAGCCAGGCGCTCGGCATTATTAGGATAGGCAAGGACTGGTTGGCTCAGTGTCAGGATAATGTGACTGAGTGGGATATCACTTATAAACCCATACAACCACGTGACTCCCATGCTGGTAGTGCCCACTTATAAACCCATACAACCATGTGATTCTACTGCTCAATGCGCTAACCCAGTTTCTGTGTTGTAGGCAGCTGATTGCTAACCCAGCTGTGGTTGAGCAACTCTCGGTTACCAATCAACCCGCTTTCTTTATTAAACCACAAGTCGGGGACACCACCTGACTGCCATGCTGGTAGTGCCCACTTATAAAGCCATACAACCATGTGACTGCCATGCTGGTAGTGCCCACTTATAAAGCCATACAACCATGTGACTGCCATGCTGGTAGTGCCCACTTATAAACCCATACAACCAGATGACTGCCCTGCTGGTAGTGCCCACTTATAAACCCATACAACCATGTGACCGCCATGCTGGTAGTGCCCACTTATAAACCCATACAACCATGTGACCACCATGCTGGTAGTGCCCACTTATAAACCCATACAACCATGTGACCGCCATGCTGGTAGTGCCCACTTATAAACCCATACAACCATGTGACTGCCATGCTGGTAGTGCCTACTTATAAACCCATACAACCATGTGACCGCCATGCTGGTAGTGCCCACATATAAACCCATACAACCATGTGACTGCCATGTTGGTAGTGCCCACTTATAAACCCATACAACCATGTGACTGCCATGCTGGTAGTGCCCACTTATAAACCCCCACAACCATGTGACTGCCATGTTGGTAGTGCCCACTTATAAACCCATACAACCATGTGACTGCCATGCTGGTAGTGCCCACTTATAAACCCATACAACCCCGTGACTGCCATGCTGGTAGTGCCCACTTATAAACCCATACAACCACATGACTGCCATGCTGGTAGTGCCCACTTATAAACCCCCACAACCACGTGACTCCCATGCTGGTAGTGCCCACTTATAAATCCACACAACCACGTGACTGCCATGCTGGTAGTGCCCACTTATAAACCCCCACAACCACATGACTGCCATGCTGGTAGTGCCCACTTATAAACCCACACAACCATGTGACTTCCATGCTGGTAGTGCCCACTTATAAACCCATACAACCATGTGACTGCCATGCTGGTAGTGCCTAATTATAAACCCATACAACCCCGTGACTCCCATGCTGGTAGTGCCCACTTATAAACCCATACAACCACATGACTGCCATGCTGGTAGTGCCCACTTATAAACCCCCATAACCACGTGACTGCCATGCTGGTAGTGCCCACTTATAAATCCACACAACCACGTGACTGCCATGCTGGTAGTGCCCACTTATAAACCCCCACAACCACATGACTGCCATGCTGGTAGTGCCCACTTATAAACCCATACAACCACATGACTGCCATGCTGGTAGTGCCCACTTATAAACCCACACAACCACATGACTGCCATGCTGGTAGTGCCCACTTATAAACCCACACAACCACGTGACTGCCATGCTGGTAGTGCCCACTTATAAACCCACACAACCACGTGACTGCCATGCTGGTAGTGCCCACTTATAAACCCATACAACCACATGACTGCCATGCTGGTAGTGCCCACTTATAAACCCACACAACCATGTGACTTCCATGCTGGTAGTGCCCACTTATAAACCCACACAACCACGTGACTGCCATGCTGGTAGTGCCCACTTATAAACCCCACAACCACATGACTGCCATGCTGTAGTGCCCACTTATAAACCCCACAACCATGACTGCCATGCTGGTAGTGCCCACTTATAAACCCCCACAACCACGTGACTGCCATGCTGGTAGTGCCCACTTATAAACCCCCACAACCCCGCCCCCCCCCCCACTAGGCTTACCTGCACAGAGGGACAATGGTTCCCCCAGCTGCTCAAGCTACCAAACCCATATACACACATCAAAGCCGTTCCATTCTTATAATATTGATATACACACTTTTATGTATCTTATAAATAGAAGTGAATGCGTGTATGTGTACCCGTGTTCGCAAACAGACTCTGCTGCCTTACAATCATCTCAAATGAACCACCAGGCGCTCCTGAAGGCAGTCGTGGCCGAGTGGTTAAGGCGATAGACTAGAAATCTATTGGGCTCTGCCCGCGCAGGTTCGAATCCTGCCGACTGCGCATGACTTTTGGAAAGTTGTGAGATTATCGTTCTCACTCAGCACATCAATGTGGCCATAACGGTTAACGCGGAAGCGGGAGGTAGCTCAGGTGGTAGAGTGTCCACCTGTGAAGGTGTGGGTCATCCTATCGATCCTGCTTGGTGGACACGTTTGCAGTTTGCGCTATTTTCCGTTCCAACCAGTGGTCAGCAACTGATTCATCAAAGGCTGTGGGATGTGCTCTCCTTGCTGTGGGAAAATGCATATAAAAGACCCTTTGCTGCTTATTGGAAAGAGTAGCCCGTGTTGAGGCAGCAGAGGATTTCCTCCAAAGAAATATGTCAGAATGACCGTATGTTTGAGGTCCAATAGCCGATGATAAAAATCAATGTGCTCTAGAGGCATTAGTAAATAAAAGAAGCTTTGCTAAAGCTTAATGCAGTCACGTTGCCCAAATCGGTAGCGTGCAGGCCTCCTTTGCGGCAGGTCAGGAGTTAGAAAATCTGGTCGAGTCAAACCAATGACTTACAAAATTCATACTTGTCGCTTCCTAGCTTGGCACTCGACATCATTAGGATAGGGCAAGGACTGGTTAGATCAGTGTCAGGATAATGTGACTGGTGGGATATCGAGTCATGGTGCTGGCGGCCTGATTTCCTAGTGGGACAGCACTATAAAGTTGCCATGAGTGCACACTGTCACAAGTCGGGACCCATCCTGATATGACCCTAGATGTTACCAGGATATAAAACTCCAACAACCAACCAAGTAATGCATGGGGCTCCAAGTGCAGAGAAGCTGGTGGACTTTTTGCACACGGCACTCAGCACAAGCCACGACTTAAAGTTGCATAGTCCGATGGTTTTGAGTTTTTGACATTTTCTGAGATAAATACATTAGGTTGATCATTATAATCTATCCTACTTTAGTTTTTAAGTAACTTTGATTATAAATTGCTAACTTTTGAGATATTTGATGTGCAAACATGCTATATTAATTTTGGCAGGCCTGACAAAAGTGATATCGTAGGCTTCTGCAGTAACAGGTTCTGTTAAATTGACTTAATATTCCCTTCTGTGTTCAAAGTTGCAGAGCCCGATTGTTTTGGGTTTATGTAATTTTTCTGAGATAAATATATTAGGTTGGTCGTTATAATCTAACTTACTGTAAAATATTCTGATAATGATGCACTGGTGGGGGAATGCAAATGTTATATGTGTGAAACAGGTATATAGGGCCAGGTGCATAGATGTGTTTATGTAGTTGCTGGTGGTGCTTGATTCATTGGTAAATAGTCATTGTGTGTTAGTCAGATAGTGTGTAAGGGGCCCTTGGAGCTCTACCCACTACCCCCTCCCTCCTCTGCTAGTCATGGATCACCACACACTCACTTCAGGGCAGGTGGTGACCAAAGGAGCCACACCGTGTGGTGGTGGTGGTGGGCAGATCACTGTAACCATGGGGACCATAAATGCTTGATTCTCATTGGTCGAGCTGTAGATGCTTGATTCTCATTGGGAGAATGTGGTCAGGTGATGTACCATACTGGTACCATATAAATAATAAACCAGAGGGCTTGACTCTCTCTCTTCTTTCAAAATTTATACTCTTCCTTTCTCTTTACCTGTATTGATTTCACTATAACCTGCCTACACAACCACAGATTCCGGCCGTGGACTTGACATTACTTTAGTTTGAAGTAACTTTTATTTTATATGGCTAAGTTTGGAGATATTTGAAGCAGAACCATGCACAATTAATTTTGGCATGCATGCCAAAACTCTGACACCATAGGCTTCTGCAGTAATCTGGGCCCGTATTCATTTGTGTCAGCATTCCCTTCTGTCTGATGACAAATGCTTAATGAGTGCACTAGTATCTAAGTTACATATGTAGGATCAAATCTAGGTAATTGTTTTGGTTTTGAAAATTTGATCTTTCATCAGACTATGCAGCTTTAAATTTAATAAGTGCATGTATATCTAAGTTAGATATGTAGAATCAAATCTAGGTCAGTGTTTTGGTTTTGAAAATTTGATGCTTTCATCAGACTATGCAGCTTTAAATTTAATAAGTGCATGTATATCTAAGTTAGATCTGTAGAATCAAATCTAGGTCAGTGTCTTGGTTTTGAAAATTTGATGCTTTCATTGGACTATGCAGCTTTAACTGTTTAACCAGGCAGTGCTCGTGTACTCGTGGCAAACGAGCCTCTGGGCAGACCAGCATTGTTAGCTCATAGCTGAGTGCATTTGTAGCTACACCAGGAAAAGCCCACTCCACTTTCCAATCTTTGATGAATACTCACATTCGTGATGTAATTATGGCCCACACAAATGTTCAGCGGTACAGCGAGTGAGGGTAATGGCCGCTGAGATGTGGGCGAGTAGGTGGCGCCACACGGGGAGGTGAGGTTGTATGAGTAGATGACCTAATGAGTAGAGGTGACCAACCGATGACTTAGTGCCTGGGGAGTAGATGCATCTTTCGGGATATTATGCTTGTATAATGGCTTGCATGCAGGTATTGCAGGTATAGCAATACCTCAGTGAGTTTGATGCCCCTGCCCTGCAGAGTTGTAAACCACTGCCTTGTGGGATAGGTTCTTGACAGAACCGAAGGCTAAGGGAGCAAACCCTAAACAGAAAACCATGTCACTGTGGCAGCATTAAGGGCAGTTGATGTATGGAACTCCCAACATCTCCCGACCAGCCACTGCAGGGACAAATAGTTTTGCGCCTTTCTGGACATGTTCTTGCCAGTGTGAAACCTCTATTTGCTCCTCGAGAGAGTGCCACTGGTAACTTGCAAAAGCCAGCAGCACTTCAACACTTTTGCAGCCAGCTTTCATGAAATGAAACCTGAAGCTGAGAGACATTAAGACCGACTCATGGACGCAACTCTCACAGCGCATCTTGTAGCTAGAAGTGAGTGCCTTGTAGCTAGGAGTCAGTGCCCAGCCAATCAGGAACCCCCTACAGCCTGGGAGGGTGACACCGCCCATAGGGGTGGCCGCCACTCAACCCAGCTGCAGGCAGCAGCCTCAGTGTATATGCAGATTAGGCTGGTGTGCTGGTCCCTCGCTATCATGGTAACAGGTAGTTGCAAACAGTTACAAATATATATAGATATATATATATATATATATATACCAAAAATGTCCTTTTTCTCCAATTGCATTCTTTATGAATACATCGAGGAACATTTCGTCAACCTTGAACTGTTTCTTATATATATAAGAACATCACTTCCTTAATCTTGGGCAGCATGTAAGGACATATATTTCCCATAACTTATATGATGTCACAATGTGAGTGGGGCATCATTACCTTTAGCTTAGAAAACCCTCTCCCCACTCCGTCGCCCAAGAATAATAATGCTCTCTGCCAATATATAATTCTAAACCGAAAATCCGTATATTTTTACAACATGATGTATACATATATACATACATATACACATATGCATATATGTGTATATGTATGTATGCATACACAGTAAAACCTCTCTAACCGACCACCTCCCCAGATCGACAACTCCATATATCGATCGCTTTATTTGGGTCCCAATAATACCGTTGTAATGATATTCTAACTCACTAAACCTCCCACCTCCCTAAATGGACCACTAAAAGTCGGTCCCAAGGTCGGTCGATTTACAGAGGTTTTACTGTATATATATATATACATATTACGTATATAATAATATTATATACATCTATGAATATACACATATACACATACATATACACATATGTACTTATTCGCATATATACATGTATATATGTATACATGTATACATGTATACATATATACATATACTTATACACATGCATGTGTACATATCTATACTATACATATATGCATGCATACATATACACACATCTACATATATACCTATACATAAGTACACATATAAAGATATGCATATGTACATCAAAATATATATTTATTTCTGTGCATATGTATATATTTATGTATATGTAATATACATCTGTCTCCATATACATATATATATATATATAAACCTTAACAAAGATCACGCGCTGAATTTGATACTTTACCTTTGCTGTGCGTCTCCTATTTGCACAAGGTTTAATATTTCCTGGGAAGTGCATTATGTCGACATTACCTCCATGTGTGATACTATTTTTTCAAGGTTACAAAGCTCTGTCGTCTGAGTAAAGCTAAGATTCCATATACGCAGTATACGTTATGCAAATCGAAAAGCATGTAAATGAATAGTGGTGCTTCCATGTATCCGAATGCGAATACGAATGCGAATGCGAATGTGAATGTGAATGCGAATGCAGCAAATGGATTGACCCATGGACCGATCGGTGCGAATGTGAATACGAATGCTGCTGCGTTTGCCATAAACAAACTTTGACTTTCCTTCACAAATTTGGAGCAAAAAACCCCAACAATGGGATGGGTATCTTTTTTTGGGGGGGGGGGGGTGTTTAACGACCCCCCCCCAACACAAAAAGTAGACATCGGCTATTGGAGGTTGGCATGGGTATCTATGCCGCATACCACCTTTGCATTCTCATGCTGCATGCCGCATACCGCGTATATGGAATCTTAGCTTAACGCTATACACCAGGGCGAATACAGATACTCCGCAGTGGTCACGTGACAGCTTTCAACCACACAGCTACAACCAATTCCCATCGGACGCAGTCGCCGAATCGGTAGAGCGCAGGCTGTCCGAGCGGAAGTTCGCGGGTTCTGTTCCCGGTCGAGTCAAACCAATGACTTACAAAATTGATACTTGTTGTTACCTAGCATGGCGCTCGGCATTATTAGGATAGGGCAATGACTGGCTAGCTCAGTATCAGGATAATGTGACTGAGTGGGAAATTGGAGCACGGTGCCGGTGGCCTGACCTCCCAGTGGGGAAGCACTATAAAGTCGACATGAGTGCGCACTGTCACAAGTCGGTACCCGTCCTGGTATGACGTAGTTGTTGCAAGGACGTTAAAATCCATCCAACAACAACAGCATCTAATCTTCAACATCGAGCTAGAATTAATTCCCCTCCAGAACCAAAATAAACTCGGAAAATGAAGAAATTCTTTCTAAAACAACACCATCACGTCATTTCTATTCTCCACACTTGGTTTCTTTTAACCTTTATTTTCCCTTCTTGATCCCCAACAACAACACCCAACAACAACACTGGAAGGATATAACAGCAGAAGAACAATGTGATGTAGAAAACTGATAGCAACCTCAAACAAACAGCACTTCGTGCAGTCCATCTTGATATATTTCCTTAAAGGTGTACAATCCAATGGTTTGGAGTTTTTGTTATATATAATTTGTTTCAACATAGAGAGTTATATATTGCGTTTATATCGCTTTAATATACTTTGCTTTTCGTGGTAGCAATTGGATCATAAATGCCTAAATTTGGAGATATTTGAAGTGAAAAGATGTCACCCAAATTTAGTTTGCACACCAAAATACTGGTTATCGCAAACTTACAAAGCTTGCAGAAGGACGAGCTCTAGTACTTTTTACGTGGTACATTAGTTGATTAAGCAGGAGAAATTTCAATCACATGCAATTGGTCTTCCCCTTTCTACTGCTCCTTGCCCTATCCTAGTAATGTTGAACGCCACACCTAGGTAGTGACTAGTTACAATTCTTAAGCTACGTTATGCAGTATGTAGGCTGTATGTATGTAGGTTGTGAGTATGTAGGCTGTATGTATGTAAGCTATATGTATGTAAGCTATATGCAGGCAGGTTATGTAGTATGTAGGCTATATGTATGTAGGTTATATAGTCTGTAGGCTGTATGTAGGCAGATTATGTAGTATGTAGGCTGTATGTATGTAGGTTGTGAGTATGTAGGCTATATTTAGGCAGGTTATTAATATGTAGGCCGTATGTATGTAGGTTATGTAGTATGTAGGCTGTATGTATGTAGGTTGTGAGTATGTAAGCTGTATGTAGCAGGTTATATAGTATGTAGGCTGTATGTATGTAGGTTATGTAGTATGTAGGCTGTATGTATGTAGGTTATGTAGTATATAGGCTGTATGTATGTAGGTTGTAAGTATGTAGGCTGTATGTAGGCAGATTATGTAGTATGTAGGCAAGTTATCTAGTATGTAAGCTATATGTAGGCAGGTTATGTAGTATGTAGGCTGCATGTATGTAGGTTGCGAATATGTAGGCTATATGTAGGCAGGTTATGTAGTCAGGAAAGTGCCAGTCGCTTGCTTTGCCGACAGGTGCATATTAATTGTCAATTGAGAGTTTTCATTCACAGAAGAAGTGCCGAGAATCACGTCTTGTGATGCGCGCGTGAATTTTGCATTTAATTTTGTTTAAAGAGGATCTACAAAGAACAGGATACACGAGTAACCTTAGTAGCCCTGGTAACACGGTATGCAGAGTCTGAAACCACGCGCACACAGTCAAACAAAGGGCATTTCAACCACACAGGTGGTCCAACGCATGGTCATGTGATCAATTCTGACCAATCAAGAGCGGGGCTTTTACCTTTGAAAAAGAAGAATAGTAGTGAAGTAGTCTGCACTGTGACCTCTCAGGCAAGCAGCCAAACAGACAGGTGTGCATGGGTAGGAAGATGACATCAGGGATCCTAGGTGGTGTAATGGTAGTGAAGTAATCTGCACTGTGACCTCTCAGGCAAGCAGCCAAACAGACAGGTGGGCATGGGTAGGAAGATGACATCAGGGATCCTAGGTGGTGTAATGGTAGTGTAGTAATCTGCACTGTGACCTCTCAGGCAAGCAGCCAAACAGACAGGTGGGCATGGGTAGGAAGATGACATCAGGGATCCTAGGTGGTGTAATGGTAGTGAAGTAATCTGCACTGACCTCTCAGGCAAGCAGCCACACAGACAGGTGGGCATGGGTAGGAAGATGACATCAGGGATCCTAGGTGGTGTAATGGTAGTGAAGTAATCTGCACTGACCTCTCAGGCAAGCAGCCACACAGACAGGTGGGCATGGGTAGGAAGATGACATCAGGGATCCTAGGTGGTGTAATGGTTAGTGAAGTAATCTGCACTGACCTCTCAGGCAAGCAGCCAAACAGGACATGGTGGGCTGATGGGTAGTAGGATGATGACATCAGGGAGCACAGGTGGTGTAATGGGTTAGTGAAGTAGTCTGCACTGACCTCTCAGGCAAGCAGCCAAACAGACAGGTGGGCATGGGTAGGGAAGATGACATCAGGGATCCTAGGTGGTGTAATGGTAGTGTAGTAGTCTGCACTGACCTCTCAGGCAAGCAGCCACACAGACAGGTGGGCATGGGTAGGAAGATGACATCAGGAGCCTAGGTGGTGTAATGGTAGTGAAGTAGTCTGCACTGACCTCTCAGGCAAGCAGCCACATAGACAGGTGGGCATGGGTAGGAAGATGACATCAGGGAGCCTAGGTGGTGTAATGGTAGTGAAGTAATCTGCACTGACCTCTCAGGCAAGCAGCCACACAGACAGGTGGGCATGGGTAGGATGATGACATCAGGGATCCTAGGTGGTGTAATGGTAGTGTAGTAGTCTGCACTGACCTCTCAGGCAAGCAGCCACACAGACAGGTAGGTGCATGGGTAGGGAAGATGACATCAGGGAGCCTAGGTGGTGTAATGGTAGTGTAGTAGTCTGCACTGACCTCTCAGGCAAGCAGCCAAACAGACAGGTGGGCATGGGTAGGAAGATGACATCAGGGATCCTAGGTGGTGTAATGGTAGTGAAGTAGTCTGCACTGACCTCTCAGGCAAGCAGCCACACAGACAGGTGGGCATGGGTAGGAAGATGACATCAGGGAGCCTAGGTGGTGTAATGGTAGTGAAGTAATCTGCACTGACCTCTCAGGCAAGCAGCCACACAGACAGGTGGGCGATGGGTAGGGAGATGACATCAGGGAGCCTAGGTGGTGTAATGGTAGTGAAGTAGTCTGCACTGACCTCTCAGGCAAGCAGCCACACAGACAGGTGGGCATGGGTAGGATGATGACATCAGGGATCCTAGGTGGTGTAATGGTTAGTGTAGTAGTCTGCACTGACCTCTCAGGCAAGCAGCCACACAGACAGGTGGGCATGGGTAGGAAGATGACATCAGTGATCCTAGGTGGTGTAATGGTTAGTGTAGTAGTCTGCATTGACCTCTCAGGCAAGCAGCCACATAGACAGGTGGGCGATGGGTAGGTGATGACATCAGGGAGCCTAGGTGGTGTAATGGTAGTGTAGTAGTCTGCACTGACCTCTCAGGCAAGCAGCCACACAGACAGGTGGGCATGGGTAGGAAGATGACATCAGGGAGCCTAGGTGGTGTAATGGTAGTGAAGTAATCTGCACTGACCTCTCAGGCAAGCAGCCACACAGACAGGTGGGCATGGGTAGGAAGATGACATCAGGGATCCTAGGTGGTGTAATGGTAGTGAAGTAATCTGCACTGACCTCTCAGGCAAGCAGCCACACAGACAGGTGTGCATGGGTAGGAAGATGACATCAGGGAGCCTAGGTGGTGTAATGGTAGTGTAGTAGTCTGCACTGACCTCTCAGGCAAGCAGCCAAACAGACAGGTGGGCATGGGTAGGAAGATGACATCAGGGAGCCTAGGTGGTGTAATGGTTAGTGTAGTAGTCTGCACTGACCTCTCAGGCAAGCAGCCACACAGACAGGTAGGCATGGGTAGGAAGATGACATCAGGGAGCCTAGGTGGTGTAATGGTTAGTGTAGTAGTCTGCACTGACCTCTCAGGCAAGCAGCCACACAGACAGGTTGGCATGGGTAGGAAGATGACATCAGGGAGCCTAGGTGGTGTAATGGTAGTGAAGTAATCTGCACTGACCTCTCAGGCAAGCAGCCACACAGACAGGTGGGCATGGGTAGGAAGATGACATCAGGGAGCCTAGGTGGTGTAATGGTAGTGTAGTAGTCTGCACTGACCTCTCAGGCAAGCAGCCACACAGACAGGTGGGCATGGGTAGGAAGATGACATCAGGGAGCCTAGGTGGTGTAATGGTAGTGTAGTAGTCTGCACTGACCTCTCAGGCAAGCAGCCACACAGACAGGTGGGCATGGGTAGGAAGATGACATCAGGGATCCTAGGTGGTGTAATGGTAGTGTAGTAGTCTGCACTGACCTCTCAGGCAAGCAGCCACACAGACAGGTGTGCATGGGTAGGAAGATGACATCAGGGAGCCTAGGTGGTGTAATGGTAGTGAAGTAATCTGCACTGACCTCTCAGGCAAGCAGCCAAACAGACAGGTGGGCATGGGTAGGAAGATGACATCAGGGATCCTAGGTGGTGTAATGGTAGTGTAGTAGTCTGCACTGACCTCTCAGGCAAGCAGCCACACAGACAGGTGGGCATGGGTAGGAAGATGACATCAGGGATCCTAGGTGGTGTAATGGTAGTGTAGTAGTCTGCACTGACCTCTCAGGCAAGCAGCCACACAGACAGGTGGGCATGGGTAGGAAGATGACATCAGGGAGCCTAGGTGGTGTAATGGTTAGTGAAGTAGTCTGCACTGACCTCTCAGGCAAGCAGCCACACAGACAGGTGGGCATGGGTAGGAAGATGACATCAGGGAGCCTAGGTGGTGTAATGGTTAGTGAAGTAGTCTGCACTGACCTCTCAGGCAAGCAGCCACACAGACAGGTGGGCATGGGTAGGAAGATGACATCAGGGAGCCTAGGTGGTGTAATGGTAGTGTAGTAGTCTGCACTGACCTCTCAGGCAAGCAGCCACACAGACAGGTGGGCATGGGTAGGAAGATGACATCAGGGAGCCTAGGTGGTGTAATGGTAGTGTAGTAGTCTGCACTGACCTCTCAGGCAAGCAGCCAAACAGACAGGTGTGCATGGGTAGGAAGATGACATCAGGGAGCCTAGGTGGTGTAATGGTAGTGTAGTAGTCTGCACTGACCTCTCAGGCAAGCAGCCACACAGACAGGTGGGCATGGGTAGGAAGATGACATCAGGGATCCTAGGTGGTGTAATGGTAGTGAAGTAATCTGCACTGACCTCTCAGGCAAGCAGCCAAACATACAGGTGGGCATGGGTAGGAAGATGACATCAGGGAGCCTAGGTGGTGTAATGGTAGTGAAGTAGTCTGCACTGACCTCTCAGGCAAGCAGCCAAACAGACAGGTGGGCATGGGTAGGAAGATGACATCAGGGATCCTAGTTGGTGTAATGGTTAGTACACTAGCCTGGAATGCAAGATGTATGTGTTCGAAACCTGTTCCAGGCACAGTTTTGACGTTTTCAATACCCCCCCCCCACACACACACACACATAACACTGGTTGCTGTGACCTGGGCCACATTCAGGGTACGCCTCCGAGACGACTCACGGAAATCCCTGACGTTACACTAGTCTGAACGGCAAAAGCAGTTGTCGCCTCGAAAATGGCCACCGCCTATGGCGGCGGCCATTTGCAATGGAAAAGCTGTGCTGTGATTGGCTGAAACCACTGAATATGGCGGCCATTTTCGAGGCGCTTTTTGTCTCCTGTCTGAAATGGGAGGCGTCTCCGAGACGTCTTCGAGACGCACCCTGAATGCAAATAGGCCAAAAGGCATCTCCGAGACGACTCCGCGGCGCCTCCAAGACGCACCCTGAACACAACCCTGGATCATGTACAAGTTACTCACTGTGTAAGATTGTTGAAACTACCTGTGTATGTGTATATCTAAGTGCATTGTCTGTATGTTTGTAATTGTAAGCATTAAGTGACTTATCGATGTAAACCATTTAAAGGACGTACAATTCCATGGGGGTGAGTGTAGTAGTCTGCATTAACCTCCCAGGCAAGTAGCCACATAAACCGGTAAATGTGGATAGGGTGATGACATCAGGGAGCCTAGGTGGTGAAATGGTTAGCCCTCTAGCACATAATGCAAAGGCTTGAATCCTGCTCTTGACACAATACAGTACAACCCCGTTAAACCAAGCTCGGTTAAACCAAACAATCGGTTAACCCAAACTTTTTTCGGCGGCCCGGCAAAATACTACCATTTATCATATAAAAAAGTTGGTTCAAAGTCGGTTAATCCAAAGTATCGGTTAATCCAAACAAAATTGTCTGCCCCAGGCCACTTCCGGTACAGTTAAACCAAACTTTCATGTTGTTTTAAGGTCATCCGAGACTTTTTTTATATGATAAATGGTAGTATTTTGCCAGATCGCCGACAAAAGTTTTGATTAACCGATCGTTTGATTTAACCGAGGTTGGTTTAATGGGGTTAAACTGTATATACATAAAAACAACAATAATCAGTGTCCACATACATTGTACATTCATAATGCACCCCCGTTTTTGCCAAAGCCAAGTCAAAGTCAACGCTCGGTTAAAACATTGATTGGTTAATCCAAATACATTTCTAGGGTCCCTTCAAGTTTGGTTTAACGGGGTTATACTGTATTTCCCATTTTCTTCATCCCACGACAATAGCTACGTTTCAGACCTAGGTTGTTCAGCTTTAATACAATTTTTGTTCTAAATCTGCCATAATAAAACCCATAACCTCTGAACTATTTACAACGGAGTTGGCAAGGGAACGACATGAAGCAGTAGTGGAGATAACGAAAAGTTGATTAAACAGAGACAGTAGCGCCTGAGCCCAGCCCTAGGGCGAAAAGAACATGTACAGAAGTAGGGTCCATGGTGGGAAAGTGTGCATGTCACCGGCTCACTGAGAAGTGAAGGTGGAGGGCAGAGCCATGGTTGACAGCGTTAAATATGTGAAAGCGCATTGACCAATCAGGTGGATGGACAATGAACTCGTCTGTCCAAGGCACAGCGGGCGGTGGAGGAAATGTATCATTCCTGCCAAATCAAACACAATGCAGACATTATGACCTATTGTAATGCTAATGGATTAACAACCAAGGCCTAACTCTCAGCCATATCTAGATATATGAGCTAAACTGAATGCTAAATATACCGTTATTGTCGGATATGGGGATTGATGCTTGAAGCTCCCTTGGACGGGTGATAGTTTGTTTGTTTCTTGGAGTTTCATGTCCTGGAAACATCCAAGGTCGCATCAGGACGGCTGACTGTGCACACTCATGGGGACGTTATAGTGCTGTCCCACTAGGAGACCGGGCCGCAATATCCCTCTCATTCACATTATCCGTACACTGAGATACTCAGCTCTTGCTCTATCCTCATAAGGCCAAGTGCCAGGCTAGAAAGCGACGAGTATGGTCATATCAGGACAGGTACTGACTTGTGATAGTGCGCACTCATGGTGACTTTATAGTGCTGCCACACTGGAAAATCAGACCCTGACCCGATTTCCCACTCGGTCCTTATTATCCTGACACTGAGCTAACCAGTCCTTGCCCTATCCTATTAATGCCACGTGCCAAGCTAGGAATTGACAAGTATCAATTTTGTAAGTCATTCGTTCGACTCGATCGGGAATTGAAGTCCTGATCTCCGGCACGGGAGGCCTGCGCTCTACCGATTCGGCCACCGTGCCCGGACTCACAGCTGTAGCTCTCTTGTGGGAATTGTGGGTGAATCGTGGATAAAACGCACCCATCACCTTAAGCCGCTGTGAGGGTGTAGAGACAACGTCAACACCACGCTACACCCAGACCTACGTCACCAAGGGCACGCCGGGCATCAGTTTTCATGTGTACGTATACACTGGGCATTCAAATCATAAGCATATTCAGCACTGAAAGGAGAGGGACAACAAGCCACACTTGAACTCGTCTGAGCATGTTTGAACTTGCCGGAAATGGACTTTCCTCTTCTCATTTTTGCCAGAACTCAGTGTCAGCCAATCAGAGCTGTTCTTTTTTATTGCAAATGGCCGCCTCCATGGGGGCCACCATTTGCAATCGAAAAGAACAGCTCTGATTGGCTGAGAACAGCTCTCAGTGTCAGCCAATCAGAGCTGTTCTTTTTTATTGCAAATGGCAGCCGCCATAAGGTGCTGCCATTTGCAATCGAAAAGAACAGCTCTGATTGGCTCAAATTATGCAACGGTCCCAGTCGAATACATCCATTATTTTTTTTAGTAGTATTTTATTCAGACATAGTCACACATATATTTATGTATCTTTTGCACAGATTAAACTGCTTGAAGTTTATTTAAAATTTATCTACATCAACTTCTGTTTAAATCACACAATATCAGTACTTAAAGAATGGGAAACTATTCCTGCAAAGGTATGCTCAATATGGGAGAGTGGTCACCCGTTTTTCCTCCTTTCCTCGTTTTCCTCGCTGTGGACCCTTCTCATTCAAATCGGCAATCTCTCCTCCCCTCAGGGCCAGTGAAGAGCTACACTTATATTGGCAACTCTCCTCCCCTCACTGCCAGTGAAGAGCTACACTTATATATTAGCAATCTCTCCTCCCCTGACGGCCAGTGAAGAGCTACACTTATATTGGCAATCTCTCCTCCCCTCATGGCCAGTGAAGAGCTACACTTATATTGGCAATCTCTCCTCCCCTCACGACCAGTGAAGAGCTATACTTATATTGGCAATCTCTCCTCCCCTCATGGCCAGTGAAGAGCTATACTTATATTGGCAATCTCTCCTCTCCTGATGGGCAGGGAAGCCAGGTCGATATCTTCTACCTCAAAATTACCAACCAACCAATCACCCGAGTGAGTCGCTCCAAAGCCCCAATCTGACGCATCGCTATATACCGCTACTGAAGAGACATGACCGCCCAATAGTTTTGCATAGACATTAAAGCGGTCGACAAAGTCGAGCCACCAATTCAGCTCAATTCAGTACATTCCTTACACGTGGTATGCGGTATGCGGTATGCGGTATGTGAATGCGAATGCGAATGCGACAAAAAATCGAAACGCCTTGAAGCCTATGGGCTACATTCCTTACATGCGGTATCCGAATGCGAATGCGAATGTGAATGCGACAACTCGATCGGTCCATGTAGCCATCGGTGTGGCATGCGGCATGCGGCAAGTGGTATGCGAATAGAAACCATCAGTCGCATGTGTCCATTAGTTTTAGACGAGGAGAGGTGACTGATCATTACGGAACGGTCACACACAGGGGTGTGGAGGGGACACACAGGCATAGAGGGGTGCCGTGTGTGCGGAGGGGAAACATATGGTAGTAGTAGTAGTAGTAGTAGTAATAGTAATAGTAGTAATAGTAGTAGTGGTGGTGGTGGTGGTGGTGGTGTGTACATAGTGATTAGTCTCACATGGGGGTTCCTACCTTTATAATTGCCAAAGCATAGATAACTATTCCTATTTCTGTGGATAAAGGTAGGAACCCCCATGTGAGACCTCGCCGCATGCTGCATACCGCATGCTGCATACTGCGTAGAAGGAATCATGCCATTCGCATACCGCATACCACATGCTGCATGCCGCATACCGCATACCGCATACCGCGTGTAAGAAATGCACGCTTTACACAGTGAGCCAGGAGCCCCGTGAGGCATTCCAGGTCCTTACGTGTGGCCTTATGTTTGCCCAAAAACAATAATAATTGATCCCTTAATTTAACCAATTTATCCTGGGGAAGGCGCAGCTGTAGTTCCACAGTCAATTTCAATACCGAGGAACCTGGTGCATTGAGACGGTGCTAGGAGTTTAGGATAGCTCAAATAGAAGCCAAGTCTCCTCAAGATGGCGGAAATTTTGTTTTGATTCAATAGGCATTCCTCAAATGTAGTGCCAATGATGGCGAAGTCATCCGAATAGTTAACTGACCTATCCATACCTTCCTGCACGCCACAGCGCAACACAAAATCGGAAATGCGGTTGAAAGTATAGGGACTGGAAGAAAGTCCCATACATAAACAGTTATGGAAAAATAATTCTAGGCCCGCCCCCCTACCAAGTCCCAGGAAATTACCTGACGAGGGCGATCACTCAGTGGATGCAAACAGCCCAATAGGCGTCCTTAATATCGATTGTAGCAATGTAGTCATTACGGACAAGATTACAGACTAAATCATCAAGGCCCATGTAAGAAAATGTGCTACATCCCTCCCCAACATAGTTATTTACAGAACGTCCACTTGGCTTACTGCAGTCAATAATAGTCTGCAGCCCCTCCTCGCTTGATCTAAGCGGGCATTCCTTACACGCGGTATGCGGTATGCGGTATGCGGCATGCGGTATGCGGTATGCGGCATGCGGCAAGCGGTATGCGAATGGCAGCATTCCTTACACGTGGCATGTGGCATGTGGCATGCGGCATGCGGCACACGACTGGCTATATTCCTACCTTTATAATTACCAAATTATAGATAAGTATTCATATTTTTGTGGCTCTGTTAGCATTTTTACCAACCTGAACCCCCACCACCACCACTACCATATGTTTCCCCTCAGCACCCTTGTGTGTGACAGTTCCGTAATGCTCAGTCGCCTCTCCTCGTCTAAAACTAATGGACAAGTGCGACTGACTGAACCCCACCACCACCACTACCATATGTTTCCCCTTAGCACAAACGTGTCCATAATTATCAGTCGCCTCCTCTGGCCTTAAACCTATGGACAAGTGCGACTGACGTTTCTATTCGCACACCGTGTGCCGCATACCACATGCCGCACCGATCGCTACATGGACCGATCGGTTTGACGCATTCGCATTCGCATTCGCATTCGCATACCACGTGTAAGAAATGTAGCCCATATACTTCAAGGCGTTTCGATTTTTTGTCGCATTCGCATTCGCATTCGCATACTGCATGCCGCATGCCGTGTGTAAGGAATGCACCCTTTAGGGACAGCAAAAACGCTATGCACACAAATTGCAGCGCTGTCTGCTTTACTTATATAGCCACAACTAAATTCGTTAGAGAGTTTCTTATGAATAAAGAGCTTCTCGCTATGAACTCTAGCGGTTCTAAATGGACATGAATAGTTAGCATCAGATGAGAGATTAATGACCTTAAACCAGAAAATAGCCCAGCTAGGATAAACTCAAAATTGTGTCAATTTTGCCTCATAAGAAGGATTCACACAGAATCCTACATGGCTTAAATTGCACTTGGGTATGACCTATAAAATGAACACAAGAACACACAGCATTCAAACAGCCACGTGACACGTCAAATTCAAGGTCATGCCCAGCATTATGCACGGGGAAATCAGGCATAGCACAGATGGCGCGTGCTGGCACCTCGGCCCCATTCAGTCCAATTGTCCAGCAAGTTTCCTAATCGCCCGGTCATAGTTGGCATGAGTTTTCTCATTAAAAGTGCCTGACTTGGCCTTGCCGCTATGTACCCTAAGTGCTTTAGGAGTCTAAGCAGTTTATCACCATGCGACACCTTTGAGGCAACGACCCAATTAACCAACGCCTCAATTAGTTCAAAAGCGGTCATTTGCTTGACGTCTTTCCCGTCTTCTACATGACGACGAACCGACCACTTACTGTGAGCCTTCCTCTCATGACTGGTCAAACGTTCATCTGACAAACTTGAACTGAGCGTCCAGCATTTATGGTGTCTCCTCCTCCTCTCCCGAGAAGGACTCTGCCTCCGGCTGCTACTGCGAGCCCCCAAACGGCTCCCGCTCCCGCTCCGTTCCTCTAAGAGATAGCATGACCGGTCACTTACCCGGTCATGCGCCCACTCGGTCATCTCCTCCCTCGCTCTATTGTGCGTTCAGTCAAGTGTCATATTGGTGACATATATGTATATATGTATATATGTGTATATGTGTATCTATGTATATATGTATATATGTATATATGTATATATGTATATATGTATATATGTATATATGTATATATGTATAAAGTTGGGCTACGGCAAAGGAGAGAGACACAAGGAGGTGATGGGTAGGACACTTTATTTGCGTCGTGGCAAGCATAATACAGACTACCGGTAAACATTTTTGAAAGCAGGAGACAGACTGACTGCCCGGGAAGTGTAGTGCCAACAGCACCCGGTGGTGGCACTGGCGTAGGCAAGGACCGGGGCAAATCCGGGCAAGTCAGCGATTGGACAATAATACTTGGAGAATAACAGAGGGAATGATCGTAATAATAATATCGATAATTATGCGAGAGCTCCGTCCCTTTTATATACGCATAATAGATTATACTCTCTATATATGTATATATGTATATATGTATATATGTATATATGTATATATGTATATATGTATATATGTATATATGTATGTATGTATAAAGTCAGGCTAAGTGAACAGAGAGGCGAGACGGGAGGTTGATGAACAGCCTAATTTATTCGATAAGGCTCTTGGCCGAGCAATAACCGCCCTACCTATACAAAGCTTAAAAGTAAAAATAGGTGTGTAGAGGGTGAGGGAGGCAGCTCAAGTGTGGTCAATAGTAGGTGGGGGGAGGGGGCTGCAGCAAAGCAGCGTACAGGCCCGCAGCAAATATATATCATGCACAAGAACAGTCATAACAAATAGTAGAATAATAAATAATCATTATTATAAAATACCCTCACCCGCCAATTTATATTTATATAATAGATTATATCACACATATTTGTGTATATGTATATTTGTATATATGTATATATGTATATATGTATATATGTATACATGTATATATGTATATATGCATATATGTATATTATGTATATGTGTATATATATAGAGAGAGAGTGTTTATGGAACATACAGGCACATAAGTATGATGGATAGCGAAGGGGAATCCCTAACTCACATCACGGTATGTGGGGTGAGTGTCCTGATATGAGCCCAGAACGAGGCTGGTCCCGCAAGTGATCATTGAACCATAGACGTCCTACTGGTCCCACAAGCAAACAGTGAACATTGAACTGTACAAGTGCTACTGGTCCCACAAGCAAACAGTGAGCATTGAACCATGCAAGTCCTACTGGTCCCACAAGCAAACTGTGAACATTGCACCATACAAGTCCTACTGGTCCCACAAGCAAACAGTGAACATTGCACCATACAAGTCCTACTGGTCCCACAAGCAAACAGTGAACATTGAATCGTACAAGTGCTACTGGTCCCACAAGCAAACAGTGAGCATTGAACCATGCAAGTCCTACTGGTCCCACAAGCAAACAGTGAACATTGCACCATACAAGTCCTACTGGTCTCACAAGCAAACAGTGATCATTGAATCGTACAAGTGCTACTGGTCCCACAAGCAAACAGTGAGCATTGAACCATACAAGTCCTACTGGTCCCACAAGCAAACAGTGAACATTGCAGCATACAAGTCCTACTGGTCCCACAAGCAAACAGTGAACATTGCACCATACAAGTGCTACTGGTCCCACAAGCAAACAGTGAACATTGAATCGCACAAGTGCTACTGGTCCCACAAGCAAACAGTGAGCATTGAACAATGCAAGTCCTACTGGTCCGACAAGCAAACAGTGACCATTGCACCATATAAGTCCTACTGGTCCCACAAGCAAACAGTGAACATTGCACCATACAAGTCCTACTGGTCTCACAAGCAAACAGTGATCATTGAATCGTACAAGTGCTACTGGTCCCACAAGCAAACAGTGAGCATTGAACCATACAAGTCCTACTGGTCCCACAAGCAAACAGTGAACATTGCAGCATACAAGTCCTACTGGTCCCACAAGCAAACAGTGAACATTGCACCATACAAGTCCTACTGGTCTCACAAGCAAACAGTGATCATTGAATCATACAAGTGCTACTGGTCCTGCAAGCAAACAGTGAGCATTGAACCATGCAAGTCCTACTGGTCCCACAAGCAAACAGTGAAGATTGCACCATACATGACCTACTGGTCTCACAAGCAAACAGTGAGCATTGAACCATACAAGTCCTACTGGTCCCACAAGCAAACAGTGAGGATTGAACCGTACACGTGCTACTGGTCCCACAAGCAAACAGTGAGCATTGAACCGGACAAGTCCTACTGGCCCCACAAGCAAACAGTGAGCATTGAACCATACAAGTCCTACTGGTCTCACAATCAAACAGTGAGCATTGACTCATACAAGTCCTACTGGTCCCACAAGCAAACAGTGAGCATTGAACCATGCAAGTCCTACTGGTCCCACAAGCAAACAGTGAGCATTGAACCATGCAAGTCCTACTGGTCCCACAAGCAAACAGTGAACATTGCACCATACAAGTCCTACTGGTCTCACAAGCAAACAGTGGTCATTGAACCATACAAGTCCTACTGGTCCCACAAGCAAACAGTGAGCATTGAACCATGCATGTCCTACTGGTCCCACAAGCAAACAGTGAACATTGCACCATACAAGTCCTACTGGTCTCACAAGCAAACAGTGAGCATTGAACCGTACAAGTCCTACTGGTCCCACAAGCAAACAGTGAGCATTGAACCATACAAGTCCTACTGGTCCCACAAGCAAACAGTGAACATTGAACCGTACAAGTCCTACTGGTCCCACAAGCAAACAGTGAGCATTGAACCATACAAGTCCTACTGGTCCCACAAGCAAACAGTACAAGTCCTACTGGTCCCACAAGCAAACAGTGAGCATTGAACCATACAAGTCCTACGGGTCCCACAAGCAAACAGTGAGCGTTGAATCATACAAGTCCTACTAGCCCCATAATCAAACAGTGAACATTGAACCGTATAAGTCCTACTGGTCCCACAAGCAAACAGTGAGCATTGAACCGTACAAGTCCTACTGGTCCCACAAGCAAACAGTGAGCATTGAACCATGCAAGTCCTACTGGTCCCACAAGCAAACAGTGAAGATTGCACCATACATGACCTACTGGTCTCACAAGCAAACAGTGAGCATTGAACCATACAAGTCCTACTGGTCCCACAAGCAAACAGTGAGGATTGAACCGTACACGTGCTACTGGTCCCACAAGCAAACAGTGAGCATTGAACCGGACAAGTCCTACTGGCCCCACAAGCAAACAGTGAGCATTGAACCATACAAGTCCTACTGGTCTCACAAGCAAACAGTGAGCATTGACTCATACAAGTCCTACTGGTCCCCCAAGCAAACAGTGAGCATTGAACCATGCAAGTCCTACTGGTCCCACAAGCAAACAGTGAGCATTGAACCATGCAAGTCCTACTGGTCCCACAAGCAAACAGTGAACATTGCACCATACAAGTCCTACTGGTCTCACAAGCAAACAGTGGTCATTGAACCATACAAGTCCTACTGGTCCCACAAGCAAACAGTGAGCATTGAACCATGCACGTCCTACTGGTCCCACAAGCAAACAGTGAACATTGCACCATACAAGTCCTACTGGTCTCACAAGCAAACAGTGAGCATTGAACCGTACAAGTCCTACTGGTCCCACAAGCAAACAGTGAGCATTGAACCATACAAGTCCTACTGGTCCCACAAGCAAACAGTGAACATTGCACCATACAAGTCCTACTGGTCTCACAAGCAAACAGTGAGCATTGAACCGTACAAGTCCTACTGGTCCCACAAGCAAACAGTGAGCATTGAACCATACAAGTCCTACTGGTCCCACAAGCAAACAGTGAGCATTGAACCATACAAGTCCTACTGGTCCCACAAGCAAACAGTGAACATTGAACCGTACAAGTCCTACTGGTCCCACAAGCAAACAGTGAGCATTGAACCATACAAGTCCTACTGGTCCCACAAGCAAACAGTGAGCATTGAACCATACAAGTCCTACTGGTCCCACAAGCAAACAGTGAGCATTGAACCATACAAGTCCTACTGGTCCCACAAGCAAACAGTGAGCATTGAACCATACAAGTCCTACTGGTCCCACAAGCAAACAGTGAGCATTGAACCATACAAGTCCTACTAGTCCCACAAGCAAACAGTGAGCATTGAACCGTACAAGTCCTACTGGTCCCGCAAGCAAACAGTGAGCATTGAACCATACAAGTCCTACTGGTCCCACAAGCAAACAGTGAGCATTGAACCATAAAAGTCCTACTAGTCCCACAAGCAAACAGTGAGCATTGAACCATACAAGTCCTACTGGTCCCACAAGCAAACAGTGAACATTGAACCGCAGAAGTCCTACTGGTCCCACAAGCAAACAGTGAGCATTGAACCATACAAGTCCTACTAGTCCCACAAGCAAACAGTGAGCATTGAACCATACAAGTCCTACTGGTCCCGCAAGCAAACAGTGAGCATTGAACCATACAAGTCCTACTGGTCCCACAAGCAAACAGTGAGCATTGAACCATACAAGTCCTACTAGTCCCACAAGCAAACAGTGAGCATTGAACCATACAAGTCCTACTGGTCCCACAAGCAAACAGTGAACATTGAACCGCAGAAGTCCTACTGGTCCCACAAGCAAACAGTGAGCATTGAACCATACAAGTCCTACTAGTCCCACAAGCAAACAGTGAGCATTGAACCATACAAGTCCTACTGGTCCCACAAGCAAACAGTGAGCATTGAACCATACAAGTCCTACTGGTCCCACAAGCAAACAGTGAGCATTGAACCATACAAGTCCTACTGGTCCCACAAGCAAACAGTGAACATTAAACTGCAGAAGTCCTACTGGTCCCACAAGCAAACAGTGAACATTAAACCGCAGAAGTCCTACTGGTCCCACAAGCAAATAGTGAGCATTGAACTGTACAAGTCCTACTGGTCGCACAAGCAAACAGTGAGCATTGAACCGCAGAAGTCCTACTGCGGTGTCTCTCTCTCACCTGGCAGCATCAACTGCATGCTCCAAACATGAATTTCTTATTAAAGTTGCATGGTCCGATGATTTTGAGGTTCTGTCACTTTCTGAGATAAATATATTAGGGTGATCGTTATAAATCTACCTCACTTTTAGTTTGGAATCACTTTGACTTTAAATGGCTAACTTTTTTAGATATTTGAAGCGCAAATATGCTAAATTAATTCTGCCAAGCATGCCAAAACTCTGGCACCATAGGCTTCTGCATTTACAGGTTCTATTGAATTGACTCTGTAATCCCTTGTATGTGGTGATAAATGGTTAATAAGTTCACCAGTATCTCAGTTAGATATGTAGAATCAAATCTAGATAATTATTTTGGTTTTGAAAATTTGATGTTTTCATCGGACTATGCAGCTTTAAATCAGTAGTTTTAGACAGGGGAGGTGTGTGTGGGTGTGTTGGTGTGTGGGTGTGTGATTGGGTGTGGGTGTGTGTAGGTGTGTGTGTGAATGGGTGTGTATGTAGTTGTGTATGTGTTGGTACAGGTGAGTGGGTGTTTTTTTGGGTGAGTGTGTGTGGGTGTGTGAGTGTGTGTGGGTGTGTGTGTTTAGGTGTGTGTGTTTGGGATCCATGGGTATGTAGGTGTGGGTATGAGGTGTGGGTGTGGATGAGTGTATGGGTGTGGGTGTGGGTGTGTGTAGGTGTGCGTGGGTGTGGAGTCTAGGGAGAGACCTGCAAAGTGATCTGGGTGTGTGTGTGCGTTTGGGTGTGTGTAGTGTGTGTGAGTGGGTGTGGGTGTGGGTGTGCGTAGGTGTGTGTGTTGGTACGGGTGAGTGGGTATGTTTTTGGGTTAGTGTGTGTGTTTGGGTGTGTGTGTTTGGGTGTGTGTGTTTGGGGTGTATGGGTATGGGTATGTAGGAGTGGGTATGAGGTGTGTGTGTGGGTGAGTGTATGGGTGTGTGTGTGGTGTGGGTGTGGGTGTGTGTGGGTGTGGAGTCTAGGGAGAGATGTGCAAAGTGATCTGGGGGGTCGTGAATTTTGAAAACGATAAAACAACAAATATGCGTGACGTAATTTATGCCGCCCCTTAACTGTGACAGCACGGGGTGGGTGGCCTAAGGCACACGTCACAGTCTGTCACCTGTCGTGACAGACACACAGACAGGGTTCATTCTGACAAACAGCCTACATTAAATACTGCACAATACTACGCAGCTGCAACTGGTTACCAAAGCATGCAACCACCAAGTAGGGCCATGTGAATGACAGCCGCAGCTGATAACCAACGATAACAATAGCTGGGTTAGCAATGGCTGGTGTACCAATGGGTGCTTTAGCAATGGTTGGGTAAGCAAAAGGTGGGTTAGCAATGGGTGGTTTAGCAATAGGTGGGCTAGCAATAGGTGGGTTAGCAATGGTTGGTTTAGCAATGGGTGGGTTAGCAATGGGTGGTTTAGCAATGGTTGTGTTAGCAATGGGTGGTTTAGCAGTGGGTGATTTAGCAATGGTTGGGTTAGCAATAGGTGGGTTAGCAATGGTGGGTTAGCAATGGGTAGTTTAGCAATAGGTGGATTAGCAATGGGTGGTTTAGCAATGGGTGGTTTAGCAATATGTGGGTTAGCAATGGGTGGTTTAGCAATAGGTCGGTTAGCAATGGGTGGTTTAGCAATGGGTTGTTTAGCAGTAGGTGAGTTAGCAATGGGTGGTGTAGCAATGGTTGGGTTAGCAATAGGTGGGTTAGCAATGGGTGGTTTAGCAAGAGGTGGGTTTGCAATGGGTGGTTTAGCAATGGTTGGGTTAGCAATGGGTGGTTTAGCAATGGTGGTTTAGCAATGGTTGGGTTAGCAATAGATGGGTTAGCAGTGGTGGGTTAGCAATGGGTGGGCTAGCAATGGGTGGTGTAACAATGGGTGGTTTAGCAATGGTGAGTTAGCAATGGGTGTGCTAGCAATGGGTGGGTTAGCAATGGGTGGTTTGGCAATGGGTGGTTTGACAATGGGTTGTTTGGCAATGTGTGGGTTAGCAATGGGTGGACTAGCAATGCGTGTGCTAGTAATGGGTGGGTTAGCAATGCCTGGGGTAGCAATGGGTGGGTTCGCAATAGGTGGGTTAGCAATGGGTGGCTTAGCAACGGGTGCCTTGCTAGGACTTGATCTGGCAGTGGGAGGGCAGTGTGACAGGGGGAGTAGGAGAGAGGGCCCAGTGCGGTTGGATCTATTGATTGTACACTGAGAGACATTATTCAGGAAAAACTACAAAACCAGTTTAGCTTGCATCATTATATGTGGGGTTTCTTC
The DNA here is from genome assembly GCA_030323885.1 of Branchipolynoe longqiensis. NCBI lineage: Eukaryota > Metazoa > Annelida > Polychaeta > Phyllodocida > Polynoidae > Branchipolynoe > Branchipolynoe longqiensis. The sequence continues at coordinate 1,410,087 of CM059193.1, read as the reverse complement.
TTCAAAGGTAAACACAATACTTGCAGTTTATCACGCACCTGTTCCGGTTAACCTGGTCTTCAAACAGAACGCTATGAAGCAATTCACAATATTGGCAGCTGTATAATTTTGCCCCAAACAGTGTTTATACTGGGTAGGCCATTTTATACCGGTGTGATGCTATTTCCCTGATATAGAATTACCTACTACAAATAGCAATAGGAATGGTTGGTGTGGTTACAGTTATATATATATATATATTTCTATCGAAAACAAGTCTATTAGGCAGTATAACTCTTTCAGGCAGTATAACTCTTTTAGGCAGTATAACTCTTTTAGGCAGTATAACTCTTCAATAATCTTTTTTTTCTATACATTGTTCTTTGTCTGAATACGACCTGCCTTCAGTGCTGAGGCACTGACTCGTTTTCCAGCCGTGCTTCACTTTGATCATTTACACCATTTAATCAATTGAACAATTTAAAACAATACAATATTATTGCATTCAGCTAAACAAGTATTTGTGCTATATCTGGTCAGTGTATACATTCAGTGTATGCATTTAATGTGGGTGGTGCTTTAGTTTGCTAAGCAGGGTTATCGTACCACCTTGTGACACCGCACATTCATGGCGACTTTATTAGCGGCCGTGTAGCCAAAAAGAGTTTATGGTACTGTAACTGAAGAGTTATATTGAGTTATTATTCTAACTGGATTGACAGTGTTGCTGTAAGACCTCCACATGACGGTCGATAAGATTCATGTGGAGGAGGTTTTACAGAATTGTCACGCCTAGATTGGCGCTTAGCACTAATAGGATAAGGCAAGGACCGGTTTGTCCAGAATCAGGATAATTTAAACGAGTGGGATAGCAGCTCATGGTTCCTGGTTTCTCAGTGGGGCAGCACTATAAAGTCACTATTATCGCTTACAATTACAAGTCGGCGCCCTTAATGATGTAATCTTAGACATTGATTAGACATGAAACCCCAACAAATAAGTGTGGTGTTCTCTGTGGCGGAGTGGTTAGAGTGTCTGACTTTTTTCTAGGTCGGACTCCTAATTTGAAGGTCGGTGGTTCGATTCCCTATGCCCCCATCTCTGCCAATTTGGATTTCCACCGCTGTGTATAACTTAGTGTCCATCAAAGCCAGTTGCTCTCTATGTGGTGTGGAGGTTAAAAATCTCCTTGGCGGTACAAGTGTAGACTCAGGCTTCATCGACAAACGTGTCTAATGGTGAAAACAAGCCATTCTGCTATCCATGTTAGGCGTATAAATCTCGACACAATGTTATGATCATGAAACGAGTCGAACAGCGACTCATTGATTCATAAACTCTTCACTTCGGTCTGTCAGACGTCCGCTGCCAGCACCATAATGGTGACAGGCAGGTTGCCAACATCCGTCCCACAGACATAATGGTGACAGGCAGGTTGTCAACATCCGTCCCCTCACACATAATGGTGACAGGCAGGTTGCCAACATCCATCCCTTCACACATAATGGTGACAGGCAGGTTGTCAACATCCGTCCCCTTACACATAATGGTGACAGGCAGGTTGCCAACATCCGTCCCCTCACACATAATGGTGACAGGCAGGTTGCCAACATCTGTCCCCACACACATAATGGTGACAGGCAGGTTGTCAACATCCGTCCCACAGACATAATGGCGACAGGCAGGTTGCCAACATCTGTCCCCCCACACATAATGGTGACAGGCAGGTTGTCAACATCCGTCCCCTCACACATAATGGTGACAGGCAGGTTGCCAACATCCGTCCCCACACACATAATGGTGACAGGCAGGTTGCCAACATCCGTCTCCACACACATAATGGTGACAGGCAGGTTGCCAACATCTACCCCACATACATAATGGTGACAGGCAGGTTCTCAACATCCATCCCCTCACACATAATGGTGACAGGCAGGTTGCCAACATCCGTCCCCCCACACATAATGGTGACAGGCAGGTTGCCAACATCCGTCCCCACACACATAATGGTGACAGGCAGGTTGCCAACATCCGTCCCACACACATAATGGTGACAGGCAGGTTGCCAACATCCGTCCCCTCACACATAATGGTGACAGGCAGGTTGCCAACATCCGTCCCCTCACACATAATGGTGACAGGCAGGTTGCCAAACATCCGTCCCCTCCACACATAATGGTGACAGGCAGGTTGCCAACATCCGTCCCCTCACACATAATGGTGACAGGCAGGTTGCCAACATCCGTCCCCCCACACATAATGGTGACAGGCAGGTTGCCAACATCCGTCCCCCCACACATAATGGTGACAGGCAGGTTGCCAACATCCGTCCCCCCACACATAATGGCGACAGGCAGGTTGCCAACATCCGTCCCCTCACACATAATGGTGACAGGCAGGTTGCCAACATCCGTCCCCTCACGCATAATGGTGACAGGCAGGTTGCCAACATCCGTCTCCCCACACATAATGGTGACAGGCAGGTTGCCAACATCCGTCCCCTCACACATAATGGTGACAGGCAGGTTGCCAACATCCGTCCCCCCACACATAATGGCGACAGGCAGGTTGCCAACATCCGTCCCCTCACACATAATGGTGACAGGCAGGTTGCCAACATCCGTCCCCTCACATATAATGGTGACAGTCAGGTTGCCAACATCCATCCCCCCACACATAATGGCGACGGGCAGGTTGCCAACATCCGTCCCCTCACACATAATTGTGACAGGCAGGTTGCCAACATCCGTCCCCTCAGACATAATGGTGACAGTCAGGTTGCCAACATCCGTCCCACACACATAATGGTGACAGGCAGGTTGCCAACATCCGTCCCCCCACACATAATGGTGATGGGCAGGTTGCCAACATCCGTCCCCACACACATAATGGTGACAGGCAGGTTGCCAACATCCGTCTCCTCACACATAATGGTGATGGGCAGGTTGCCAACCTCCGTCCCCCCACACATAATGGTGACAGGCATGTTGCCAACATCCGTCCCCTCACATATAATGGTGACAGGCAGGTTGCCAACACCCGTCTCCTCACACATAATGGTGACAGGGAGGTTGCCAACATCCGTCCCCACACACATAATGGTGACAGGCAGGTTGCCAACATCCGTCCCCACACACATAATGGTGACAGTCAGGTTGCCAACATCCGTCCCCACACACATAATGGTGACGGGCAGGTTGCCAACATCCATCCCCCCACACATAATGGTGACAGGCAGGTTGCCAACATCCGTCCCCACACACATAATGGTGATGGGCAGGTTGCCAACATCCGTCCCCACACACATAATGGTGACAGGCAGGTTGCCAACATCCGTCCCCACACACATAATGGTGATGGGCAGGTTGCCAACATCCGTCGCCCCACACATAATGGCGACAGTCAGGTTGCCAACATCCGTCTCCACAAACATAATGGCGACGGGCAGGTTGGCTGTCGAACCCTCTGCGGTGTATCCAGTTTGGGCGGATCAGGTGGCGAAACGTGTTCTTGGCAAGTTTGGTGCTGCTAAAAACTAAGATTTTTTTTTTCGTGATTGTTTGTTCATTCTGCTCATAATGGCCAAGTGCATGCACTTGTTTTTGCAGCTGTGCAGTCGTGGTCATAATCCATATGGATTGATTTCCTTTATCAATAATTTCTGTAAACTTGTTTATTGTGTATAATTGGGGCGTTTCCAATTTGTTTAGTTTTTTATTATAATTTTGTGCAAGTTTATTTAGTATGGCGTCTCCTATTGTTTTGTAATGTTTTATGGATTACTTGCTGTTTATCCCGTATCTATTTCTCAGTACATATTTCTTTATCTATATCTAATTTCCGGTCTTTCCATTACGCTTTCTGTCAAAGCGACCACAGTTGGATCTTTCTGTTCTTTTATTCACTCACTACCAGACCAGTCAGCTGACGGCTTGCGACCACTTTGCCACCACAAAAGAGGGGTGGCCACAATGAGGTTGCAAATGGGCTCAAAATAGTCTCAAGTGGTCACAAAGTGGTCACAAGGTGGTCCTCTGTGGTCACGTACTACGTTGCAACCATTTTGGTCACAAGGAGGTTGCAGCTGCTGCAGTAAAACTTCTTTGCGACCAAACTGGTCACCCGGAGGTCGGCGACCATTGCACTGGTCGCAATGAGGTCGCAATAAGGTCGAAATATGGTCGCAATGAGGTCGTAATGAGGTCGCAATGAGGTCGCAATGAGGTTGCAATGAGTTCGCAATAAGGTCGCAATACAGTCGCAATGAGGTCACAATAAGGTCGCAATACGGTCGCAAGGAGGTCGCAAGGAGGGCGCAATGAGGTCGCAATAAGGTCACAATACGGTCGCCATGAGGGCGCAAGGAGGGCGCAAGGAGGTCGCAATGAGGTCGCAAGGAGGTCGGAAGCAGGTGGGTTTTTCGGTCAAAAGTGGTCGCAAAGTGGTCGCAAGCCGTGGTGTGACGGGGTTAAATGCACCTACAGGTTAGACGAGCTAACAGACAAGATGCTTCATAATGCACAGGCTATTCTCCACAAATAGTAATAGTATAAACCACACTTCAAACATCTGCAGTATATTATTTAAGCACATTTCAATCATCTGGGTGTACATTGTTAAAGCATAATTAAAATATCTGGAGTACATTATTTATATAAAAACATACTTCAAAATTCTGGAGTGTATTATCTAAACACACTTAAAATATTTCGAGAACGTTATTTAAGCATACTTCAAACACCTGTTGCACATTAGGATAATGTGACTGAGTGGGATATCAGGTCATGGTGCCAGCAACCTGATTTCCCAGTGGGGCAGCAAAATAAAGTTGCCATGAGTGCGCACTGTCACAAGTCGGTGCCCGTCCTGATATGACCCTAGATGTTGCTAGGACATATATATACATATTTATCTGTGTATGTTTGTGCATCGCGAACATCCGAGCCATCATTCCAAAGTGATGAAATGTGAACACCCGCCCCTGGTGCAATGTTACCTGTCCCAATAGACATACCCGTCTCCGTCCCCCCAGAAAGGCCAGCACTCAACACACAACTTGACCTGACACACATTCAGTACAAGATCTTCAAGGAGAGGCCCAGACTTGAGGTCAGGAAACACTCATTTTTCTTTCGAGTGACAGATCCAGGGAACAGTCTCCAGACCAAGAGGTTGAAGCACCAACAACGGTAGAAGCATTTGAGAGAAGGCTGGATAGATATCGAAGAGCACACCCACAATTATATGACTTCAGGGCTCGGACAACGTCCATATGTATGCAAAGAATGTTATTTTTACCATAACAAGCTGGCATTAGAGGCCTGATAGGGCCAAGATTGGCCAGAAGAGGATCTGTAAGTTAACCTGTAAGTAAATTAAGTCACGTGACTGTCCTGCTTTCTGTCAGTGTCTGGCTCTGCCATCTTCTATCATCCTGATATGACCTTACATGTTGCCAGGAAGTAAGACTCCAACAACCAACCAACCAATAATCATCTTCTCCTGGTGCACTACTGACCTCTTCGACTTCACGTTGTGAAGCCAGACAACATGTTATTGTCCGTCTGTTCAAATTGTATTGCCTGGCTCTTCTCGATTTCCAAACAACTTAATTAATTTATCCAGTATTTTCTTTTACCTGAAGTTGCTGCATCTATATAAATATAAGCAAATACGTACATGTTTGTTTGTGTATTCACAACAAGAACCTGCTGTCTGACAATGATCTCAACTTGATTGTGAAGTTGTATTTGCTTTTATTGTCTACTCCAATCAAGTGTCTGCTCATTAAAATTCGTTTTTAATTATTCTAACTAATCTAAGCAATTAGTTATATCAACGGAAGTGTCGTTTGACACATACTTGATTGCACGCTTTTACATTCTGTGTAAAAGTGATGGCTGGATAATGAGAAGACGGCATTCAACTTGAACACTTCTCGTCGTGATTATGGTGTTTGCTGCCGACATGACACTGAGCAATCACCACTAACTAACGAAGTAGGTGCGTTTACTGACCATGCACGTTAAATAAGGTGGGTGTGGGGGAGCAGTGCTGTCGACATGACACTAAGCAATCACCACTAACTAACGAAGTAGGTGCATTTACTGACCGTGCACGTTAAATAAGGTGGGTGTGAGGGGAGCAGTGCTGTCGACATGACACTAAGCAATCACCACTAACTAACGAAGTAGGTGCGTTTACTGACCGTGCACGTTAAATAAGGTGGGTGTGAGGGGAGCAGTGCTGTCGACATGACACTGAGCAATCACCACTAACTAACGAAGTAGGTGCGTTTACTGACCGTGCACGTTAAATAAGGTGGGTGTGAGGGGAGCAGTGCTGTCGACATGACACTGAGCAATCACCACTAACTAACGAAGTAGGTGCGTTTACTGACCATGCACGTTAAATAAGGTGGGTGTGGGGAGAGCAGTGCTGCCAACCTGACACTGAGCAATCACCACTAACTAACGAAGTAGGTGCGTTTACTGAGTATGCAGGTTAAATAAGGTGGGTGTGAGGGGAGCAGTGCTGCCGACATGACACTGAGCAATCACCACTAACTAACGAAGTAGGTGCGTTTACTGACCGTGCACGTTAAATAAGGTGGGTGTGAGGGGAGCAGTGCTGTCGACATGACACTGAGCAATCACCACTAACTAACGAAGTAGGTGCGTTTACTGACCGTGCACGTTAAATAAGGTGGGTGTGAGGGGAGCAGTGCTGCCGACATGACACTGAGCAATCACCACTAACTAACGAAGTAGGTGCGTTTACTGACCATGCACGTTAAATAAGGTGGGTGTGAGGGGAGCAGTGCTGTCGACATGACACTGAGCAATCACCACTAACTAACAAAGTAGGTGCGTTTACTTACCATGCACGTTAAATAAGGTGGGTGTAAGGGGAGCAGTGCTGCTGACATGACACTGAGCAATCACCACTAACTAACGAAGTAGGTGCGTTTACTGACCATGCACGTTAAATAAGGTGGGTGTGAGGGGAGCAGTGCTGCCGACATGACACTGAGCAATCACCACTAACTAACGAAGTAGGTGCGTTTACTGACCGTGCACGTTAAATAAGGTGGGTGTGAGGAGAGCAGTGCTGTCGACATGACACTGAGCAATCACCACTAACTAACGAAGTAGGTGCGTTTACTGACCGTGCACGTTAAATAAGGTGGGTGTGAGGGGAGCAGTGCTGCCGACATGACACTAAGCAATCACCACTAACTAACAAAGTAGGTGCGTTTACTTACCATGCACGTTAAATAAGGTGGGTGTAAGGGGAGCAGTGCTGTCGACATGACACTAAGCAATCACCACTAACTAACGAAGTAGGTGCGTTTGCTGACCATGCACGTTAAATAAGGTGGGTGTGGGGGAGCAGTGCTGCCGACATGACACTAAGCAATCACCACTAACTAACGAAGTAGGTGCGTTTGCTGACCATGCACATTAAATAAGGTGGGTGTGGGGGAGCAGTGCTGCAGACATGACACTGAGCAATCACCACTAACTAACGAAGTAGGTGCATTTACTGACCATGCACGTTAAATAAGGTGGGTGTGGGGGAGCATTGCTGCTGACATGACACTAAGCAATCACCACTAACTAACGAAGTAGGTGCGTTTACTGACCGTGCACGTTAAATAAGGTGGGTGTGAGGGGAGCAGTGCTGTCGACATGACACTGAGCAATCACCACTAACTAACGAAGTAGGTGCGTTTACTGACCGTGCACGTTAAATAAGGTGGGTGTGAGGGGAGCAGTGCTGCCGACATGACACTGAGCAATCACCACTAACTAACGAAGTAGGTGCGTTTACTGACCATGCACGTTAAATAAGGTGGGTGTGAGGGGAGCAGTGCTGTCGACATGACACTAAGCAATCACCACTAACTAACGAAGTAGGTGCATTTACTGACCATGCACGTTAAATAAGGTGGGTGTGAGGGGAGCAGTGCTGCCGACATGACACTGAGCAATCACCACTAACTAACAAAGTAGGTGCGTTTACTGACCATGCACGTTAAATAAGGTGGGTGTGAGGGGAGCAGTGCTGCTGACATGACACTAAGCAATCACCACTAACTAACGAAGTAGGTGCGTTTACTGACCATGCACGTTAAATAAGGTGGGTGTGAGGGGAGCAGTGCTGCTGACATGACACTAAGCAATCACCACTAACTAACGAAGTAGGTACATTTACTGACCATGCACGTTAAATAAGGTGGGTGTGAGGGGAGCAGTGCTGCCGACATGACACTGAGCAATCACCACTAACTAACAAAGTAGGTGCGTTTACTTACCATGCACGTTAAATAAGGTGGGTGTAAGGGGAGCAGTGCTGTCGACATGACACTAAGCAATCACCACTAACTAACGAAGTAGGTGCATTTACTGACCATGCACGTTAAATAAGGTGGGTGTGAGGGGAGCAGTGCTGCCGACATGACACTAAGCAATCACCACTAACTAACAAAGTAGGTGCGTTTACTTACCATGCACGTTAAATAAGGTGGGTGTAAGGGGAGCAGTGCTGTCGACATGACACTAAGCAATCACCACTAACTAACGAAGTAGGTGCGTTTGCTGACCATGCACGTTAAATAAGGTGGGTGTGGGGGAGCAGTGCTGCCGACATGACACTAAGCAATCACCACTAACTAACGAAGTAGGTGCGTTTGCTGACCATGCACGTTAAATAAGGTGGGTGTGAGGGGAGCAGTGTGTCGACATGACACTGAGCAATCACCACTAACTAACAAAGTAGGTGCGTTTGCTGACCATGCACGTTAAATAAGGTGGGTGTGAGGGGAGCAGTGCTGCCGACATGACACTGGGCAATCACCACTAACTAATAAAGTAGGTGCGTTTACTGAGTATGCACGTTAAATAAGGTGGGTGTGAGGGGAGCAGTGCTGCAGACATGACACTGAGCAATCACCACTAACTAACGAAGTAGGTGCATTTACTGACCATGCACGTTAAATAAGGTGGGTGTGGGGGGGAGCAGTGCTGTCGACATGACACTAAGCAATCACCACTAACTAACGAAGTAGGTGCGTTTACTGACCATGCACGTTAAATAAGGTGGGTGTGAGGGGAGCAGTGCTGTCGACATGACACTGAGCAATCACCACTAACTAACGAAGTAGGTGCGTTTACTGACCATGCACGTTAAATAAGGTGGGTGTGGGGGGAGCAGTGCTGCCGACATGACACTGAGCAATCACCACTAACTAACGAAGTAGGTGCATTTACTGACCATGCACGTTAAATAAGGTGGGTGTGAGGGGAGCAGTGCTGTCGACATGACACTGAGCAATCACCACTAACTAACGAAGTAGGTGCGTTTACTGACCATGCACGTTAAATAAGGTGGGTGTGGGGGGAGCAGTGCTGCCGACATGACACTGAGCAATCACCACTAACTAACGAAGTAGGTGCGTTTACTGACCATGCACGTTAAATAAGGTGGGTGTGGGGGGAGCAGTGCTGCCGACATGACACTGAGCAATCACCACTAACTAACGAAGTAGGTGCGTTTACTGACCATGCACGTTAAATAAGGTGGGTGTGAGGGGAGCAGTGCTGTCGACATGACACTGAGCAATCACCACTAACTAACGAAGTAGGTGCGTTTACTGAGTATGCACGTTAAATAAGGTGGGTGTGAGGGGAGCAGTGCTGTCGACATGACACTGAGCAATCACCACTAACTAACGAAGTAGGTGCGTTTACTGACCATGCACGTTAAATAAGGTGGGTGTGGGGGGGAACAGTGCTGTCGACATGACACTGAGCAATCACCACTAACTAACGAAGTAGGTGCGTTTACTGAGTATGCACGTTAAATAAGGTGGGTGTGGGGGGGGGGGCAGGGATGTGCAATTATGTGCATGCAATACGTGGAAACCACCAATGGAAGCGTTGGCTGCCAACATCTCCTGCACTGCAATGTCTGCCACCAGGGGGAGCAATGGAAGGCGACGCCGTCGTCATCAGCCGAATAGACTTTTTCCACAAAGTATGCTGTACAGTGAGTTGGTACCCACAACATTAGTTCTTACCCCTGCCGTCAGAGGACGGGTTAGTGGTTGGTTGTTGGAGTTTTACGTCCTGGCAACATCTACGGTCATATCAGGATGGGTACCGACTTGTGACAGTGCACACGCATGGCGACTTTATAGTGCTGCCCCACTCAGAGACCAGGCCGCCAGCACCATGACCTGATATCCCACTCAGTCACATTAACCTGATACTGAGCCAACCAGCCCTTGCCCTAACATAATAATGGCAAGGACTGGTTGGCTCAGATTCAGAATAATGTCAATGACTGGGATATCGCATCAGGGTGTCGATAGCATTGTATCTCGTTGTGGAAGCACTATAAAGCATGCGCTGTTGCCAGTCAGTAGTACCTCAGATGTTGCCAGGACATTACCTCCAAAGCAGTCACTCCACTGTTTCCCAAACATTTTGATTGATTGATTTTATTTTAGTTACTCGATTTGTTTATTTTATTTATGCCATGTCATTGTCATGTGAGAAATTGAAAATTACCCCCCAAGACAAACATGTGTTAGTGAATCTGGGACCTTGTCAATATGACAAAGACGCCTCCCCCCTACTTTAAGCCGATGTAGTTAACGTGAACATATATTACAAGCCTGCCTTTGGCCAAGTCCACGTTTGACTAACTAACCCATCTTTGCAAGTTCCATCTGCCAACAACTTAAAGTTGCATGGTCCGATGAAATATAATTTTGTCAAAATTAAAACAACTACTTACATTTGATCCTATATATCCAACTTAGATACTGGTGTATTAGCTAATGATTTGGGACAGCATATACAGAATAACCAGTGAATTTATAACCTCACCCCTTTGAACACTCAGTTTGAAACACCCATTATGCAGGGAGGCCATTAACCAATTAGGCCAATCTCATGACCTCATTAGCCCTCCCCAACCAAGTAGGCCTACTGTGCAGGGTCATAGAGGGGAAGGGGAAATGAGGTGGATGTTGCCCCCCCCCCATCCATGTTGGATATTCAATGCTGTTTGGTCAATTCTATAAATATAATTATTCAATTTGGGTAATTTAAATTGTGAAATTTATATATATATATATTAGTATTGGCCGATCAATATATATATATATTTTGTTTGGTCCATATATATATAACGATAATGCATGATCAGAGCAGTTGCTGCCCTCATAGCATTAAACCTGGAAATCTGCATTGCTATCTAATGAATTTGCATTTCTTATATATGGGTCACTCTCCTGAAAACTGGTCAGCATGGGATGGGATTTTAAAACATCAATAAAACAAATCTTACTTATTTTTTTCCTTATACTTTTCATATTCATGTTCAGATTTGATGTCAGAAATAAGGGAAATAAAATAAACCACGTGCAACTTTGGTCTTTTTTAGTTAAGAAGTGTTTTTGTACCAAAAAAAAACATTTTACAGCCAGCCATTTGTAACATGACATATGGGACATGGTTGGATCCTTACTAACACTTGTATTGCATTGATATATCAAACAAAACAGTTCCCAAATCAGAAGGAAGTATTTCATAACATGTATGCATGTTTAAATTCTTTTAAAATTAGTTGATGTCTTCAGAAATAACATTACAAATTTCCATCACAGATGTAAGCAGTGGTGTCTGGATGTCACACAAATATTGTACACTAATTATTCAGTGAATAAAGCATGGCTGGGAAATACTTATTTTAAATCAATATAAACATAGTTCTGTATATTATGCCATGATTAATATGCTTCTCAGTATGAAATTATTTAATTCTGCTTAGATTTGTATTAAGCAGACTGTATGTGACCCTAAACAGAAATACCTACCTACAGCCCTGTCAGGTTCCAGGATAAGTAGGTCATCTCACATCACGTGGTGTCCGCGAAATGACCATCTATGTCATAGCCACAGGAGTTTTGGCAAGCTTGTCGAAATTATGTTGGGTTCTTTCAGCTCAAATTGCTTCAAAACTAGTCATTTTTCATCAAAATGACTCCAGACTAATGATTAGTACCTCACGATGATCACTTTGATATATTTATCTAAAAAATAAGACAAAAATTCAAACATAATCGCACTATGCAGCTTTAAAGCGGCATAGTCCAACGAAGTATCAAATTTCTAAACAAAAGCAATTATCTAGATTTGATTCTACATACCTAACTTACATAATGCCGTATTTATTGAAGAAGTGTTGCAATACAAAAGGGAGTACTGCAACAATTTAATAGAAGCTGTTACTGCTGAAACCTCGGGTGTCAGAGTTGTGGCCAGCTTAACAAAATTTATTTCACATATTTGCACTTCAAATATCTTAAAATTTAGCCATTTAAAATAAAAGTTTCTTCAAACTAAAGTAAGGTAGGCTATGACAATCAATTTCATACTTTTACCTCAGAAAGAATTGTAGAAACTCAAAACCATCGGACGATGCAACTTTAAACTTCCAGCAAACAAAATGCAAGCAACACATGATATGATGACATCGCATGTTGCTTACTTTATAATATAAGAACTGACTGTCTTACTCAAACTCAAAGGTGATGTTGGTTGTGTGCTCGGTCCTTCTTCATGTGTTCAATATGGCTTCATACCTTTTGGTGAAATGTTAATGGCCAGACGCTCTGAGGCCCATAGTCATCCGTGTAAAAAGCTGTGCCTGCAGATGTCTTGTCAAACATTGCCATTCTCATTATTAAGTGAGTGGATCGTTACAAACACATTCAACAAGTGAAAGGACAGTTTCGAAACGGACAAATAAAAGTTGCTTGGGCTTCCGTTTCAGGGGATGTTGAGAGTAGCTGTTGAAGGTTGTCACTTCTCATGTCTAATGCCTACATGCTGCGGGTAAAGGTGCAAGTTTGGTACTGGTCTGGTACTGGTCTGGTACTGGTCTGGTGCAGGTCTGGTACTGGCCTGGTACTGGTCTGGTACTGGTCTGGTACTGGCCTGGTAGTGGTCTGGTGCTGGTCTGGTACTGGCCTGGTAGTGACCTAGTACTGGTCTGCTACTGGCCTGGTGCTGGTCTGGTACTGGTCTGGTAGTGGCCTGGTGCTGGCCTGGTACTGGTCTGGTACTGACCTGGTGGTGGTCTGGTACTGATTTGGTACTGGTCTGGTGCTGGCCTGTTGGGGGTCTGGTATTGATATTGTACTGGTCTGGCACTGGTCTGGTACTGGCCTGGTGCTGGTCTGGTACTGATATTGTACTGGTCTGGTATTTGTCTTGTACTGATCTGGTACTAGTCTGGTACTGATATTGTACTGGTCTGGTGCTGACCTGGTACTGGTCTGGCACTGATATGATACTTGTCTGGTATTGATATTGTACTGTTCTGGTACTGGTCTGGTACTGGTCTGGTGCTGGTCTGGTACTGATATTGTACTAATCTGGTACTGATATGGTACTGGTCTGGTACTGATATTGTACTGGTCTGGTACTGATATGGTACTGGTCTGGTACTGATATTGTACTGGTCTGGTACTGCTCTGGTGCTGGTCTGGCACTGGTCTGGTACGGATATGGTACTGGTCTGGGACTGATATTTTATTGGTCTTGTGCTGACCTGGTACTGGTCTGGTTCTGATATGGTACAGTCTTGTACTGATATGGTACTGGTCTGGGTCTGGTACTGGTCTGGTACTGCTATTGTACTTGTCTGGTACTTTCCTGGTGCTAGTCTGGTACTGATATTGTACTGGTGTGGTGCTGGTCTGGTGCTGGTCTGGCACTGGTCTGGTACTGATATGGTACTGGTCTGGTATTGATCTTGCACTGTTCTGGTCTGGTGCTTGTCTGGTACTGGTCTGCTACTGGCCTGGTGCTGGTTGGGTACTGATATTGTACTGATCTGGTACTGATATGGTACTGGTTTGGTACTGACATGGTACTGGCCGGGTACTGGTCTGATACTGGCCTGGTGCTTGTCTGATACTAATATTGTACTGGTCTCGTACTAATATGGTTCTTATCTGGTGCTGGTCTAGTACTGGTGTGGTACTGGTCTGGTACTGATAGTGTACTGGTCTGGTACTGGCCTGGTGCTGATATTGTACTGGCCTGGTACTGGTCTGGTACTGGTCTGGTACTGGTCTTGTACTGATATGGTACTAGTCTAGTACTGATATTGTACTGGCCGGGTACTGGTCTGGTACTGGTCTAGTACTGATATGGTACTGGTCTGGTACTGGCCTAATACTGGCCTAGTACTGATATTGTACTGGCCTGGTGCTGGTCTGGTACTGGTCTAGTACTGATATGGTACTGGTCTGGTACTGGCCTAGTACTGATATTGTACTGGCCTGGTACTGGTCTGGTACTGGTCTAGTACTGATATTGTACTCGTCTGGTACTGGTGTGGTACTGGTCTAGTACTGATATTGTACTGGTCTGGTACTGGTGTGGTACTGGTCTAGTACTGATATTGTACTGGCCTGGTACTGGTCTGGTAATGGTCTAGTACTGATATGGTACTGGTCTGGTGTAGGCCTGGTCCTGGTCTGGCTTTTCCTCAAATCTGCACCCAAGCACAGGACTAATCCATATGCAATTCGTCTAACAGAATAACTTCGTATTCACCCCAATCTTGACCTGACAATATTCACTGTCCGCCCTGTTATCTCGCAATTCTGTTGGGTAACATCACAACTCTTTCTTTTCATTGTGGCAAACCTTTATTGATTTTAGACTATTTTATATATGTGAATGAATGTAACATTATGGCCAGAAGACCAGTGCCCCAGCACTAAACTAAATACCATTGACCGCTAAATAAAAATGATCATTTATCAACAAACTAAATGATACAGACTTCAATTTTCACCCTGCAAGCCAAATTACGTAAAATCCGAAATGCTGCATAACCGAAAGACCAGTGCCTCGGCGCGACAAAAGAAGTTGTTTATTGAATAAACTTAACTTTTCTTTAAAAGAACACACCAAAAAACACAATGCAATAAATCCACAAAAACTATAATTCACGAAGACAAGTATATATAATCAAATAATAGACTTTATTCATACAAAATATAAATAATTATGTACAAACAACATGTCCCAATGCATCCTTGCGAAATAAGACAATTGTAGATTCTCTGTATTAGTAGCACCGCTTATACAAACACGCACTGTAAGAATAAACAGCAAAACTGCCGTCATCGATTAGCCACGCAGAATTGCAAACAATATTTGTATATATATATATATATATATTATATATATATATATATACAGATGAACCTCGATCCAACGGACTAATAGGGGGGAGCAGTTGTCCGTTAAAACCATTTGTCCGTTGCAGCAACAACATTTTCCGGGGGGTACGAAACCATGGTGGAGAGATGAGTTTCTTTTGCCGTGATCGTATAGTGGGACTCAGAGTAGCTCTCCACCCCCACCAGGGTGACCTTCCCCACTCCCTTTGTAGGAATCAAATGTGCTGAAAGTGAGCGAAGCCTCAACCCTTGCCTGAGCTTACCTCTGGCATAACCTCTCAACTTAAGATCATTATAAACTTTAAAGCGCGCAAATGTTCAGATATTCACTCTAGCGGATTGTGTCTGTTGGATCCGGAATCCGTTGCATCGGTGTCCGTTGGATCGAGGTTCATCTGTATATATATACCGTCTTTGAACCTGCTTCCCTCGGCCAATGGGGAACATTCAGTTAAACACTTGCCTCCAACAACAACAAAAAAAAGAAGCAGAAATTGGACTTCCGGTAAATCTGACAGTGTTAGATATATAAGTAGAAATGACCTATATAACCGAGGAAAGAAAAAAGTGCGCCATTTCTCAGGCTCCGGACCATTATTGAGGTCAATCTGAGTTTCGGTAAATCTGATTGTGTTAAGCATATGAGGAATGACCCATATAACTAAAGAATGGGAAAATAATTCGGAATTCCGCGGAAAATCGGAAATTTCTCTCCCCTGAATATTATTTAGGACAATCTGAGTTTCGATAAATCTAACAGTGTTAAAGTATCAGAAGAAATGTCCCATAGAACCAAAGAACCGCCAAAAAAGAAAACAAATTGAAATCCGCTGAACATCCGAATTTCTCACCCCTGACCATTATTTAGGTAACCTACCAGGAGAAATTACCCATACAACCAAAGAAAGAAAAGAATCGGAAATTTCGAATCAGAAATCCGCCGAAAATCCACCGAAAATCGGATATTTCTCACCCATGATCATTATTTAGGTTAATCTGAGTTACGGTAAATCTGATAGTGGTAAACGTATCAGTGGAAATCACCCATAGAACCGAAGAAAGAACAACAGTATATGAATGCATATCCTATGTGTACAAATTATATAACATATAACATATTATATAACCTGTATACAATATATCATATACCATATAATATATAACATATATAATATATATGATACATAATACATGCCATTCCACACACAATAAAGTAATGCAATGTATATTATTTACTGCATAAAATATATCAAATATAGCTGATGTGGCATAACATGATAGATAATATATCTGATATATAATAGACGTAGTATCATATCCATACGGACAAATTACCCCATTATACAATATATTATATCATATGACAGTGCAATACAATTATACTTGTGTATCTACTATATATTTTACATTTTAAATGACATGATATATTTAGTAGATATTATGTATAATATACATATTTTGTCATGAATTAATGATGAATTATAACTAAGTGGTACAAATACAAAGCCAAACTTCGGATTAGTTTGTTTGGCTTAATTGGTGGGGATGCTTTTCTTTGCATGAACCGCATTACACACAATTTACAGTGATGATAGCTTCAATGTATGTTTATATGTATACATTTATGTATGAATTAGATGTGAAGTGATATGCGAGTTATGCTATAATTTACAAAGTGAGAATGACTCGAAAGACAACGGTATGAAGATTGGTGAACACATTCATATGTGAATTATTTACATTCAAACTAAATTGTTGCAATTGCACCCAATATAAATGTTAACAAGTTAAAGTGATAATAATTCTAGTAATTTAGTACAGTGCTGATTGAACCAACTCTGATCAGAGAATGGCATCTCCCAGTCTATCCACATCTGGTACTGGTCTGGAACAGGTCTGGTACTGGTCTCTGATCAGAGAATGGCATCTCCCAGTCTATCAACGTCTGGTACTGGTCTGGTGCAGGTCTGGTAGTGGTCTCTGATCAGAGAATGCCCTCTCCCAGTCTATCGGCGTCTGGTACTGGTCTGGTACAGGTCTCGTACTGGTCTCTGATCAGAGAATGGCATCTCCCAGTCTATCAGCGTCTGGTACTGGTCTGGTACATGTCTGGTACTGGTCTCTGATCAGAGAATGCCATCTCCCAGTCTATCCGCGTGAATAGACAATAGTTTTGCGATAATCTGTTATTGCTATAATGCTCAACATCTATATTTCTCTTTCCATTTGACCTCAAGATTTTCAATTGCTAACCAGGTGTTTTGGGGGAATGATGTGCTGAAGAACACTAAGAAAAACCCGCCTTACTTAATGCATGGCTTAGATAAAGGCGACAGTATCCATCATGGCCCGAACAGTCAGTCAATACCTGATAATCACTCACCTCTAATCAGTCAGCAAAAGCCGGAATCTTATCGTTGGGGGCTAAGGAAACCATTACCCCAATTTAGGTCAACTCATCGACTGCTGTTGGGGGAGCACCATGTGGCCAGTTCTTCTACATGAAGGTTCAACACGCTGTTGTAAATATTACAAATATTCTACTCAGTCATACGAGTATATATAGCTGATGTTATTAGATTTCACAATATACACCCACCTAGGTAAGATTTCTTAGTCACACGTACTAAACACCCTTAATACAAGTCAAACTGCCCATATTTTCTCGATTAGGCCAAATAAAAACAAAATTAATTGGTGATCGTCCTTTTGATCACACAAATCAGGGTCGGGCGGGTGGTTTTTATTTGTATTTGTTATTTTTCTGGCGTATGACGTAGATGTAATACGTAACCAGACGTGATGGCCAAATGAGTTTAGTGTCCACCTCCCGTTCTGGTAGGTCATGGGATTTGAACTCCTGGGTTCGAACCCTGGGCAAGTCAAACCAACGACTTAAAAACTGATACGAAAGTTGAATTGCTGCTAGACCAACGCATTTTAAGCTTTAACAAAATCAAGGGCGGGCGATTTTTTCAGGCATGGGCAGGGACGATCATCAATATCTTTTTTATTTGGCCTTAGCAGGATTTTCCTTCACGAACCAAAAACTACCTAACATTTCCATTTGGCAGTTTAAAAAGCTGGCTCCATAGACAACCCTCTGGTAACCACAGACATATTCCCATTTACGTGTAGTACCATACATCTTCAAAGTACAAAAGACTGTTGAGAATTACCAACATGTTCATTGTTTTAACTAGCATTCTAATATTTCTATAACTATTTCCTTTTTTTTGTTATATTCATTGATTAAGTAAATCACATTTCAATCGCAGACAATTAGGCTTCCTTATTCCACTGCTCGTTGCATTATTCTACTAATGCCAGGCACCAAGCTGGGGCGCGACAAGTACACCTTTTTTTAATGCATTAGTTTAACGCAGCCAGGGTTCGAGCCAATGATCTGGCATGTGGGAAGCGAGTGCTCAACTCTATTCAGCCATCCAATTTGGCTCCATATGATTCCCTCCAAATTATGTGTAAGCATTAACTTTGCAAGCTCTCATCAGGTGCAGAACAAATATGGGTTGACATAACTATAGTTAATCACTTGTGATTGCTTGTCAGTAAATCGGACATTATTCACACAAGCTTATATATATATAATTATATACATGATATGGCGCTCTCTTGTCTCTGAATGCAAAACTTCATCTCTGATGTCCTACATCTTAACCTTTGACAAAAAAAATTTCTGCACAGCATTCGCAATGAAGCCGGTACCAAACAATATTGGTTCTTGCCACTGCCATCAAATATGAGGTGGTGGAAATCCTTTATAATACCTTTCAATCAGAGCATGTCACACACTGAGCTGGTAACCACAACTTAATATAGTTCCTTCATTGCCGTCAATGGGCAGCTTGGTGGTATACATCGTTTATTTCAATATCTAAAATTGTTTATTTCAATATTTTGAATCAACTGGATTACAGAATGCTGCAATGTCCAACACATCCTACAACTTGTAGCTTTCTGGCACTCTGCCAATTCGTACTTACAACTTTATCTGGTGCTAGAAAAAACCCTCAAACCACCCAACTAAAGAACACAAATAAAACCCACTTTTGTGAATGTGTAGCATACAAAAACCCGCCTGTATTAATGCATGGCTTAGACTAAAGTGACAGTAGCCAACCTGGCCCAACCAGTCAGCCAGTATCCGATAATCACTTGCCTCTAATCAGTCTGCAAAAGCCGGAATCTTATCGGCAGGGGCTGAGCACCCCATTACACCAACTTAGGCAAGCTTCTCGACTGCTGTTGACGGAGCACCATCTTGTCTGTTTATCAGCTTGGTTAAGGGTCAGCATTACATATTTCAGGTCAGACATTTCATCACCATTATATAAAGTCTGACAAAAAAACCTGGATGTTGCTTACTTCACTCAGTGCGCATGCGCCATGACCGCTTGATGCGCATAATTTGATAGTGACCGCTGAAGTGTGGGAGAGGTGCAAAGAGCCATAGGCCAGGCGGAGGGCAGTGGGTCAGGCGGAGGTCAGTGGGTCAGGCGGAGGGCAGTGGGTCAGGCAGAGGTCAGGGATCAGGTGGACTGCGCTGCAGGTGGGAGTGTTCATATCGATATTTCCGATGTTCAGAAGCAATGTTTCCACCCCCACTATGTGTTATAGGTACACCACCAGTCAGTGCACCGTGCCACTTTATCCAAACAACATTGCTGGCAATTTCAGCAACAGAGAACCCTCTTTTCTTTTTTTTTTAAAGAGATTTTTCTTTGAGAACTTTTGTTTATCTGAAAACTATTTTTTCTCTGCAAACTTTGTTTCTCTAAGAACATTTTCTCTGCAAAGGTATTCTCTCCGCAAACTCGCTTTTCTCCGTAAATTTACTTTTCTCCAAGAACAATTTTCTTCTGGGAGTTTTTTTGTCTCCAAGAACTTTTATTCATCAGAGAACTTTGATTCTTTGAGAACTTCTATTCTATGCGAACTTACCCCCCCCTGCAAACCCCTCTTCTCCGCAAACTATTTTTGTTCTGCGCAAACCTTTTTGTTCTCCGAAAACTTTGTTCTCTCTGATAACTTCAATTTTCTGAGAGAACTTTTATTTTCTCTCTCTCACAGAAGCACTTTGCTTCCCAGTCCTCTACGTGCCGATCATGTGCAGGTCACCCTGTGACAGATTCCCCTCGTTATCATAGGCGCGCGTGATGGTGTCCGGCGTCGATGATATCTCGTTCTCGAACGGGAATTCATTCCGGAAACCGGGCGTCGTCGGTGATGTCACTTCCGATGTCGTCGTCGGCGGCGGCAGCGAGGACGCCATGATATCGGGCGGCTGCTCATAGCGCAGCGTCGAAGTCATTTCCGGTGCGTCCGACGACTTGGACATTGAGCGCGTGAAGAAGTTGGGCGATGTCGTCGATGGTGTTGTTGGTGATGTCGGGGTCGTCGGGGTCGTCGTCGTCTGCGGAGTCGACGTCGCCATGTTGTTGTTGAGTGCGTGCTGGCGTCGCGACTTGCGCTTCCCGTCGACGATGATGGTGTCATTGGCGTAGTCGGCCTCGGCGTCCTCCTTCATGGTGCCCATCCAGTCAGAACCTCCTGCCACATCGTCCGTGGCGAACACCGACACACCGGGGGCCAGCGCAGACGTGAACGAGCGGTCGTTCTTGCGCATGCGCTCCACGTCCTTGGCGTCGGCGTGCTTCTTGCGCATGCGCATCATCACCACGAGGATGAGGATGAGGATGAGGAGGACGGTGACGATCGCCAGCCACACAAAGAGGATGAGGACCGTGACGGGGTTCGAGAAGAAGCCGGCGGTGGCGGAGGTTGCGGCCAGCTCTGGGTTGCCGGACGGGCCGGGCGGGCCGGGGCGGCCCCGGGGCCCTGAGACGCCGACGTCCCCCCGGGGCCCCGTGCTGCCGAAGCGGCCCATCGGCCCGGTGGCGCCCAGAATGCCGCCCTTGCCGACCAGGCCCGTCGCCCCGGTCGCCCCAGGTGGACCGACGGGGCCGAATGGACCCTGCCGACCGGGTGGACCCGTCCCTCCCAGCTGGCCTGCTGGACCGGCCGGTCCCTGGAAAGAGACGGAAACGGGGGTAAAATAGGGGTTAAAATTAATGTCGCCTATGACTGAGTGTTTGTAGTCATTCACTGATTCAATAGATACGTAACGGAAACGGGGGGAAAGTGGGGGTTAAAATTAATGTAGCCTATGACTGGGTGTTTGTAGTCATTCACTGATTCAATAGATACGTAACGGAAACGGGGGGAAAGTGGGGGTTAAAATTAATGTAGCCTATGACTGAGTGTTTGTAGTCATTCACTGATTCAATAGATACGTAACAAAAACGGCGGTAAAATGGGTGTTAAAATTAATGTAGCCTATGACTGAGTGTTTGTAGTCATTCATTGATTCAATAATTACATGATGTGTTAGGAGTTCCTTCCATAACAAAATAGGACTAATGGAGTCAAGACAATGATAAAACCTCACATGCCAATCACCCACACTGGCCCCTCCCACTCACCTCTCACTGTCACTGTGGACTCCACAGCAGCCAATCAAAACACTCCCCAGCTGAGCTCCTCACAGCAGCCAATCAAGACACTCCCCAGCAGAGCTCCTCACAGCAGCCAATCAAAACACTTCCCCAGCTGAGCTCCTCACAGCAGCCAATCAAAACACTTCCCCAGCTGACCTCCTCACAGCAGCCAATCAAAACACTCCCCAGCTGAGCTCCTCACAGCAACCAATCAAGACACTCCCCAGCTGAGCTCCTCACATCAGCCAATCAAGACACTCCCCAGCTGAGCTCCTCACAGCAGCAAATCAAAATACTTCCCCAGCTGACCTCCTCACAGCAGCCAATCAAAGCACTCCCCAGCTGAGCTCCTCACAGCAGCCAATCAAAACACTCCCCAGCTGAGCTCCTCACAGCAGCCAATCAAAGCACTCCCCAGCTGAGCTCCTCACAGCAGCCAATCAAAACACTCCCCATCTGAGCTCCTCACAGCAGCCAATCAAAACACTCCCCAGCTGAGCTCCTCACAACAGCCAATCAAAACACTCCTCAGCTGAGCTCCACACAGCAGCCAATCAAAACACTCCCCAGCTGAGCTCCTCACAGCAGCCAATCAAAACACTCCCCAGCTGAGTGCCTCACAGCAGCCAATCAAAATACTCCCCCAGCTGAGCTCCTCACAGCAGCCAATCAAAACACTCCCCAGCTGAGCTCCTCAGCTGCAAACTCCTTGAGGGTCACTCCGCTCCCAACCACAGGACTGACCACAACAACCTTTTATATATATATTATATATAATATATTTAATACATATAATATATAATATATATAATATATATAATATATATAATATATATAATATATATAATATATATAATATATATAATATATATAATATATATAATATATATAATATAAGCAAAAAACAATCGAGTGGAGCGAGGCCGGCGCGCCGACAGTGTATTTATAGGCCGGCGCAGGACCGAATCACTGCCGGGGGAGGCTCGCAGCAAAAGCATAGTGCCGAAATCAATAGACCATTTCATAATAATCCTGGTTAACATTCGAAGAAAAGCATAATGTATTTTACGTCTACCTATATTCGCATAATTCTTTATATGCCTTATATATAGATAATATATATAGAATATATAGAATATATAGAATATATAGAATATATAGAATATATAGAATATATAGAATATATAGAATATATAGAATATATAGAATATATAGAATATATCAAATATATCAAATATATCAAATATATAGACTATAGAATATATATATATAGACTATATTGACATTTGGTGAATATTAATCAGTGAATATCAACAATCGCGGAAATCTTTCATCTTGTGTGTGAGACCTACCGCTGGTCCGGATGGTCCCGTAGCGCCGGGTTTTCCCGTTGGGGGCAGCACCGTCGCAGAAAGCGCATCTTGGTTGATCTTGAGGTTTGAGGAGCAGGCAACGAAGTCTGAGCCGGGCACGTAGTTGGGGTAGCTCATCATGTCTGACGGAAAGAAGCACAGGCAAGGGGTCCTTGTTAATTACAAGCAAAACACCTGTTCACAATCCAGTCTTCATTTGGGTTTAACGTTCTAGCAACATCTATGGTCATATCAGGATGGCTACCGACTTGTGAAAGTATGCACTCATAGCGACTCTATAGTGCTGCCCCACTGGGAAATCAGGCCGCAGGCACCATGACTCGATATCCCACTCAGTCACATTATCCTGACACTGAGCTAAGCAGTCATTGCCCTATCCTATTAATGCTGAGCGCAAGTCTAGGAAGCAACAAGTATAAATTTGGGTTTGACTCGGTCGGGTTTTCGAACTCCTGACCTTCCGCACGGGAAGCCTGCGCTTTTACCGATTCGACCATCGCGTCCGGTCGCCATGAGAGGAGAGGTCTCGGTGGTTGAAATCCTCTATTAGATGTTTTGTACTTAACATGCTGCACAATACTCTGATAGCCACGTTACTTCCTGCATTAGGGAAATGTGGTCAAAGTGGATATTATGAAACTCGGCAATTTTACTCTAATCCCAAATATTACCAACGTCGGAATGCTAAGTGAATGCTAATTGATCTATGGCGTACATTCCTTTTGGTAATTAGTCAACCACAGTGCGCCTACTGCAATCATCTGCCCACACACCAGAAACTCTTCTCCCCATACCGATACCTCGCTTTGCAATTAGAGGGATAACCCCCAAAAGCTGTCGTCTGCACTGACGGGATTTCCTATGAATCGACTGAAAATCATCCAATTCCATCTATTCGTTAGAAGAGAGTAGTCTGTTGGTTTCCATAGCAACTATATTTGGCAGCTGACGACATTTAGCAGCTGCAGACGACGGTGACTGTCAGATGTATACACTTGGTAGTGTGCACCTCTGGCTTTTTGTTGTTGGCGCGAAAACAGAACTTGGCTTGTAGCCAGTCACTGGCCTCATTAGGAGGGCACGTGATATGCACCATGCTTGTGGTATGTGTGTTTTGTGGTATGCATGAGGTATGTGAACACCCCCACCCTCTCACCCACCCACTCGTCTTCCTGTCTTCATAAACATCCAAACTGCATTTCTCTTAAAGGTACTCAAACACGCCAAGCCAACTTTGCATTTTAAAGTTGCACGATCCGATGTTTTGGAGTTTGTCATTTTCTGAGATAAGTATATTAGGTTGATCGTGATAATCTACATTAGTTTCTGAGATAAGTATATTAGGTTGATCGTGAGAATCTACATTAGTTTCTGAGATAAGTATATTAGGTTGATCGTGATAATCTACATTAGTTTCTGAGATAAGTATATTAGGTTGATCGTGAGAATCTACATTAGTTTCTGAGATAAGTATATTAGGTTGATCGTGATAATCTACATTAGTTTCTGAGATAAGTATATTAGGTTGATCGTGAGAATCTACATTAGTTTCTGAGATAAGTATATTAGGTTGATCGTGATAATCTACATTAGTTTCTGAGATGAGTATATTAGGTTGATCGTGATAATCTACATTAGTTTCTGAGATAAGTATATTAGGTTGATCGTGATAATCTACATTAGTTTCTGAGATAAGTATATTAGGTTGATCGTGATAATCTACATTAGTTTCCGAGATAAGTATATTAGGTTGATCGTGATAATCTACATTAGTTTCTGAGATGAGTATATTAGGTTGATCGTGATAATCTACATTAGTTTCTGAGATGACTATATTAGGTTGATCGTGATAATCTACATTAGTTTCTGAGATAAGTATATTAGGTTGATCGTGATAATCTACATTAGTTTCTGAGATAAGTATATTAGGTTGATCGTGATAATCTACATTAGTTTCTGAGATGAGTATATTAGGTTGATCGTGATAATCTACATTAGTTTCTGAGATAAGTATATTAGGTTGATCGTGATAATCTACATTAGTTTCTGAGATAAGTACATTAGGTTGAACGTGATAATCTACATTAGTTTCTGAGATAAGTATATTAGGTTGATCGTGATAATCTACATTAGTTTCTGAGATGAGTATATTAGGTTGATCGTGATAATCTACATTAGTTTCTGAGATAAGTATATTAGGTTGATCGTGATAATCTACATTAGTTTCTGAGATGAGTATATTAGGTTGATCGTGATAATCTACATTAGTTTCTGAGATAAGTATATTAGGTTGATCGTGATAATCTACATTAGTTTCTGAGATAAGTATATTAGGTTTGATCGTGATAATCTACATTAGTTTCTGAGATAGAGTATATTAGGTTGATCGTGATAATCTACATTAGTTTCTGAGATGACTATATTAGGTTGATCGTGATAATCTACATTAGTTTTCTGAGATAAGTATATTAGGTTGATCGTGATAATCTACATTAGTTTCTGAGATAAGTATATTAGGTTGATCGTGATAATCTACATTAGTTTCTGAGATGAGTATATTAGGTTGATCGTGATAATCTACATTAGTTTCTGAGATAAGTATATTAGGTTGATCGTGATAATCTACATTAGTTTCTGAGATAAGTACATTAGGTTGAACGTGATAATCTACATTAGTTTCTGAGATAAGTATATTAGGTTGATCGTGATAATCTACATTAGTTTCTGAGATGAGTATATTAGGTTGATCGTGATAATCTACATTAGTTTCTGAGATAAGTATATTAGGTTGATCGTGATAATCTACATTAGTTTCTGAGATGAGTATATTAGGTTGATCGTGATAATCTACATTAGTTTCTGAGATAAGTATATTAGGTTGATCGTGATAATCTACATTAGTTTCTGAGATAAGTATATTAGGTTGATCGTGATAATCTACATTAGTTTCTGAGATAAGTATATTAGGTTGATCGTGATAATCTACATTAGTTTCTGAGATGAGTATATTAGGTTGATCGTGATAATCTACATTAGTTTAACTTAAAGTTCTTTTAATTTTAAATGGCCAACTTTTGAGATATTTGAAGTGCAATCATGCAACAACTTATTTTGGCAAGCATGCCAACACATAGATAAAGGATTCACCGGTACTCGCAGTACAAGGTGAATACCAACCCTATATAAAAACGGTCAAAAAAGCGGGTTAATGAAATGAGAACCTAATTTCACAATCTAAGAAGCAACATTTATTCTTTGTGGATGTCTTCATATTTACCCGCTACCTTTGAGTTGAAAAATATAATAAAATAGCTAGTTTAATATGATTTAACATTGAAATTGATGGCCTTCTTGGGCTGCCATCTTGGATTTTTGCAATCTCTCCCATTTCACCAAATCTGTGCCAATATATGTAGCCATTTGATCATGGAACCACAGTTTCTACTTCATGTTCCATACTAAAGCTATTTTCACCCGTATTTAGACTACATTGTCATTCACCCGTGTACGACAAGTACTGGGTGAATCTTTTATCTAGCCAACACTCTGACGCCATATGCTTCTACAGTAACAGGTTCTATTCAATTGCCTGAGTGAGTGATGAGCTGAGTGAGTGATGAGGGAAAGGAGGGATATTCCGAGTTTTTAAATATTATACTCATATAAAATTCTTATACAGCTTATATATATATGAGTGACTGGGCGCAGCCAGATAAGTTACAGCATTTGCAGGCAGGGCGACACAATCGACAATGAACAATTAATAACAGATCAGTACAGTAGATGACTTAGCATAGGAGTGAAAGCTTCCAATTAATTATACTTGTATAATGTTTATATAACAAAGCCGTTAGGACATACATACAACAAAGATGGCCGAAATTGAAAACCACCAGACTATCCAACATTAACAGAAGAAGCAAGTGCTCAGTGGCGCCGCCTACCGGTGTCGATATAGACGGCCAGTGAAAACACGTGGGGGAACGTCAGCACGCTGAACTGCACCATGTCGCCCACGTTGGCGGGCAGCGAGTTGTTGGGCAGCTTGTAGCTGAGCACCTTCGGGTATCTGTCGTTGAACCGGTATCCAACCGCTCCAACTGTTCCTTCCTCGTAGATTCCCAGCCTGTCATCATTTTGGGTCACGATGCACAACTCGTTAATGTAATCCTGTAAGAATTAAAGGATGAACACATGCTAAGTCCTTTTGTTAAATGCTCCAATTCTAAGGCAAAGTACAAGGAAGGGTTATTGGAACCACAGGAATACAACAGGCAGAGGTTTATGGGAACCACAGGGATACAACCGGCAGAGGGTTATTGGAACCACATGGATACAACAGACAGAGGTTTTTAAAAAAATTATATATTTTTTTTATTGAGGCTGTATTTATACTGTCCAAAGCATGTAAGCCCAGGTACCCAGGTTTGTTTTCAATGCTGGCCAGCTGTAGTTTTGGTGTTGTCTTACCAAGCAGTAGCTGCTGATAAGTTATTTGGTTGTCTGCATTTCAGTAGCAGATAGATAGTCTGTTGGTATGTTTAGTAGTCTATGTTAGTTTTTTTGGGGCCCTCTTGGCATTGTATCTTTGTTCTATTCTTATTACTATGTTAGTTGTTTTCTTAAGGTTCTATGTTAATGTTTTGGGGTTTTCTTTGGAAGGGTTATGGGAACCACAGGGATACAACAGCCAGAGGTTTATAGGAACCACAGGGATACAACAGGCAGATGTTTATTGGAACCACATGGATACAACAGGCAGAGGGTTATGGGCACCACAGGGATACAAAAGGCAGAGGTTTATTGGAACCACAGGGATACAACAGGCAGAGGGTTATTGGAACCACATGGATACAACAGGCAGAGGGTTATTGGAACCACAGGAATACAATAGGCAGAGGGTTATTGGAACCACATGGAAACAACAGAAAGAGGTTTATTGGAACCACATGGATAGAACAGGCAGAGGTTTATTGGAACCACAGGGATACAACATGCAGAGGGTTATTGGAACCACATGGATACAACAGGCAGAGGTTTATTGGAACCACAAGGATACAACAGGCAGAGGGTTATTGGAACCACATGGATACAACAGGCAGAGGGTTATTGGAACCACAGGAATACAATAGGCAGAGGGTTATTGGAACCACATGGAAACAACAGAAAGAGGTTTATTGGAACCACATGGATACAACAGGCAGAGGTTTATTGGAACCACAGGAATACAACAGGCAGAGGGTTATTGGAACCACATGGATACAACAGGCAGAGGGTTATGGGAACCACAGGGATACAACAGGCAGAGGGTTATGAGAACCACAGGAACACAACAGGCTGAGAGTTATGGGAACCACAGGAACCACAGGGACACAACAGGCAGAGCGTTCTGGGAACCACAGGGAGAAAACAGGCAGAGCGTTCTGGGAACCACAGGGAAACAACATGCAGGGGGTTATGGGAACCACAGGGATACACCAGGCAGAGGGTTACTTTAGTTCTTGCTGTCTCCATCTAGGCTTACTATACCTGTAGACTACGTGTCTGGTTTAGTTCCTGGTGCCTACATCTAGGCTTACTACACCTGTACACTACGTGTCTGGTTTAGTTCTTGCTGTCTCGATCTAGGCTTACTATACCTGTACACTATGTGTCTGGTTTAGGTCTTGCCGTCTCCATCTAGGCTTACTTTACCTGTACACTATGTGTCTGGGTTAGTTTGTGCTGTCTCCATCTAGGCTTACTATACCTGTACACTACATGTCTGGTTTAGTTCTGGCTGTCTACATCCAGGGTTACTATACCTGTACACTACATGTCTGGTTTAATTCTTGCTGTCTCCATCTAGGCTTACTATACCTGTACACTACGAGTCTGGTTTAGTTTGTGCTGTCTCCATCTAGGCTTACTATACCTGTACACTACTTGTCTGGTTTAATTCTTCCTGTCTCCATCTAGGGTTACTAATACTATACCTGTACACTACATGTCTGGTTTAGTTCTTGCTGTCTCCATCTAGGCTTACTATACCTGTACACTAGGTGTCTGGTTTAGTTTGTGCTGTCTCCATCTAGGCTTACTATACCTGTAGACTACATGTCTGGTTTAGTTCTTGCTGTCTCCATCTAGGCTTACTACACCTGTACACTACGTGTTTGGTTCAGTTCTTGCTGTTTGGTTCAGTTCTAGGCTTACTATACCTGTAGACTACATGTCTGGTTTAGTTCTTGCTGTCTACATCTAGGCTTACTATACCTGTACACTGCGTGTCTGGTTTAGTTCTTGCTGCCTACATCTAGGCTTACTATACCGGTACACTACGTGTCTGGTTTAGTTCCTGCTGTCTAAATCTAGGCTTACTATACCTGTAGACTACATGTCTGGCTTAGTTCTTGCTGCCTACATCTAGGCTTACTATACCGGTACACTACGTGTCTGGTTTAGTTCCTGCTGTCTACATCTAGGCTTACTATACCTGTACACTGCATGTCTGGTTTAGTTCTTGCTGTCTACATCTAGGCTTACTATACCTGTACGCTACGTGTCTGGTTTAGTTCTTGCTGTCTACATCTAGGCTTACTATACCTGTACACTACGTGTCTGGTTTAGTTCTTGCTGTCTACATCTAGGCTTACCAAACCTGTACACTACGTGTCTGGTTTAATTCTTCCTGTCTCCATCTAGGCTTACTAATACTATACCTGTACTGGTTTAGTTCTTGCTGTCTAAATCTAGGCTTACCAAACCTGTACACTACGTGTCTGGTTTAGTTCTTGCTGCCTACATCTAGGCTTACTATACCTGTACACTACGTGTCTGGTTTAGTTCTTGCTGCCTACATCTAGCCTTACTATACCTGTACACTACATGTCTGGTTTAGTTCTTGCTGTCTCCATCTAGGCTTACTATACCTGTACACTACATGTCTGGTTTAGTTTGGGCTGTCTCCATCTAGGCTTACTATACCTGTACACTAGGTGTCTGGTTTAGTTCTTGCTGCCTACATCTAGGCTTACTATACCTGTACACTACATGTCTGGTTTAGTTCTTGCTGCCTACATCTAGGCTTACTATACCTGTACACTACATGTCTGGTTTAGTTCTTGCTGTCTAAATCTAGGCTTACTATACCTGTACACTACGTGTCTGGTTTAGTTCTTGCTGTCTACATCTAGAGCTCTGCGTGCCGCGCCCTGTTCAGTATTTGCACATTGTCAGTGTGTCGTGACACCTTCCTTATATTAGACGTACAGGCTATGCACACTATCGGCGCACACAGTGAGGCTGAGGGAAACCAACCATGACATTCCACCAATTCTCCTATGGACATTTCTTTTTCAAGTGACAGATCAATGGACCAGTTTGTTTGTTTGTTTGTTGTTGTTTTACGTCCTAGCAACATCTAAGGACATATCAGGACGGGTACCGACTTCTGACAATGCTGCCCCACTGGGAGACCAGGCCACCAGCACCATGTCCTGATATCCCAATCAGTCACATTATCCTGACACTGAGCCAACCAGTTCTTGCCCTATCCTAATAATGCCGAGCGCCTGGCTAGGAAGCGACAAGTATCAATTTTTAAGTCATTGGTTTGACTCGACCAGGGTTCGCGAACCCATGATCCCACGGTGTACCAACACGGGAGACGGACGCTCTAACTCATTCGGCCATCCCGTCTGGTCTCCATGGAACAGTCTCTCAGACCAAGTTGTTGAAGCGCCAACAGTAGAAGCATTTGAGAGAAGGCTGGATAGACATTGGAGAGGACACCCACACTTATATGACTTCAGGGTTCCGTCGACCTCCATATGTGTGCACAAAAATAGTTATTTTTTGCCATAGAGGCCAATATGGCCTAGATCAGCCAGAAGAGAATCTGTAATGCCTAGTACACACCTGCCGTTTGTGCGCACCCACCTACCGTATACGATCTAAAACTGCCCATTTCGCGCACAAAAATCGCTAGGTGTGCGGTCCCCGCACACACCTAGCGATTGCGATTCGCGACTAAAAACTCAGTTTTAGGGCTAAAATGGGCCGATTACGATTGCGATTCGCGATTCGAAAAATGAATTGGCCCGTTTTCAGTTTTAGGCGAGTTGGGTTGAGTCGCGAGTTTTAGTGCGCGAATCGTATACGGTAGGTGTGTACTAGGCATAAGTCTGTAAGTTAATTTTCGCCCAAAACATGCTATGCTATTGCTTTAAATTAATCCATTAGCCAGCATAAACCAATAATTCAAACCGGAAGCAGTGGCCGAATCAATAGAGCGCAGTTTCGGTGCGGAGGGTCGGTGGTTCGAACCGTAGCTGAGTCAAACCGATGATTTATCAAATTTATCCTTGTTACTACCTAGCCTGGCGCTCGGCATTAATACAAATAGGATAGGACAAGGACTGGTTAGCTCAGTATCAGGATAGTGTGACAGTGTGGGATATCAGGTCATGGTGCTGGCGATCTGGTCTCCCAGTGAGGTGGCACTATAAAAGTCACCATGAGTGCGCCCTGTCACAAGTCAGCACCCATCCTGATGACATTAGATGTTGCTAGGACATAAAACAACAATAAACAAACCAATAATTCAAACGCAAATACAACATTTGCTTCTTTGTCTATTGTAAGAGAAAGTCCACAAATAAACACCCCCGACATGACCCCCCCCCCCCCCCTCCCACACACAGTCGTACACCACCCGGCAAATTGAGTCACATACACGGAAGTACATTTAACAAATATAGTTTTGCTTATAAATTGCACACGGAACACAGTTGTTCTGCGTATCAATTGGTTGTTTTTGCGTCTTATGTCCTAGCAACATTTAAAGTCATATCAGAATGACTACAGGCTTGTGGCAGACAACTTTATAACGATTAGCATAATATAGTTAGTTATCTCAGAAAATTACAGAACCTCAAAACTATGCGGCGTCGAATAGAGTCCGGCCACCTTTACCCCAACGCCACCGAGCGGGACGCGTGAACTTAGACGCAGACCGCACAGGCTTCGCGTGCGGATGGTCAGGAGTTCAATGCCCAGTCGAGTCAAACCAATGACGTACAAAATTGAAACCAGTCGCTTCCTAGCCAGGCACTTTGCATTGGTAGGATAGGGCAAGGACTGGTTAGCTCAGTGTCAGGATAATGTGACTGAGTGGGATATGGGGTCATGGTGCCAGTGGCCTAATTTCCCAGTGGGGCAGCACTATAAAGTCACAGCGAGTGCATACTGTCACAAGTTGCGTACACAGTCAGTAAGCTCAGATGTTGTCAGGAGATTAAACTCAAACAAACAACTTAGACGCAGCGCACTCAGGTGTGTTGTTGTTGTTTTACGTCCTAGCAACATCTAAGGACATATCAGGACGAGCGCACTTAGGTAACCAGCGCAACAGTGTTACCAAGCAAGTCGGCCGGGCTCTGGGTCTCGCCAGGTACAAGCGTCATGGTCACGTGACTGGGAACGCCGCTGCGCTGGTTTCGAGCGAGAGACGCGCAGTGGTTGGTTGCTGGTTAGAGTTTTACATCCTAGCAACATCTAAGGTCATATAAGGATGGGTACCGACTTGTGACAGTGCACTTTATAGCACTGCCCCACTGGGAGACCAGGCCACCAACACCATGATCCAATATCCCATTCAGTCACATTATTCTGACACTAAGCCAACCAATTAATCCTATCCTATTCATGCTGAGCACCTGGCTAGGAAGTGACAAGTATACATTTTTAAGTCATTGGTTTGACTCGACCATGGTTTGAAACCATGGGCTCGAATCCCACGATCTACCAAAGTGGGGGACAGACGCTCAACTCATTCGGCCATCCCGTCTGGTCTAGACGCACAGTGAGGGAGTTAGCTGTGGAAGGCTATAGTAGCCTTTGCGCTCACACATCGTGGGTGGGTGGGAGGTGGGGGGGGGGGGGGGACCCGGAGGGCTGCTATTTCACACTGGTCCCGTTAATTGCCCTCATTCCAGAACAAATACTGACTTGACAACAGTCACGAACCCCGGACTGTGACCTACTTAACGAAATTGCGTCAACAAATTGAACGCGGGAAGTTCATACACCGAAATAATAATGTTACAATTTGTTTAGAAAAAATAAACACACACACAAGACAAGGGAACATTACAAGTGCACCATCATCCTATATTGCATTATGATGCCGAACATTTAATTTGAATTGTGTCAGAAGTCATACCGTTTCATTAAGATTTACCACATGTCCTACATTGTCACAAAAAGTGTACCACATGTCCTACATTTTCATAAAAATTGTACATGTCGTGCATTTTTATAAAAATTGTACATGTCCTATTCTTTCATAAACATTGTAGCACATGTCCTACATTTTCATAACAATTGTAGCACATGTCCTACATTTTCATAAAAATTGTAGCACATGTCCTACATTTTCATAAAAAAATGTATCACGTGTTCTACATTTTCATAAAAAATGTGCCTAATGATCCTTCATTAACATAAACAATGTACACCATGTGCTATATTTTCAGAAACATTGTACCAGATGGTCTACATCTTGAATTGTATCTTACAGCAAAACATCGCACCCGATATCCCACATCTAAGTAAAATCGCGCAAAATGTTGAAAATCTCATTTGAATTACACCAGATGACCTACATTTTCATAAAATTGCACTGGATTTGCTAGATTTGATTAATACTGCACCATGGCTCCTTCATTTATTTTGGCAACATGCACAGAGGACTCTTTACATTGAAAGGGATCCGGTATAGGACACTCCCGTCCTGATATGAACTTAGATGTTGCTAGGACGTAAAACAACAACAAACAAACAATACTCTCCAAACACACCTCTTCAGTTTGTGTAACTGAATATGTGGAGGGAGAATGCTGAGGTCAGCATCCACGGTGGCTAGTGTGCACATGCTTTATTACCGGTCTGTGGGGAACCCCTCTAGGTCATGTGATGAGGGAATCCCACCTGTGACGTCATTAATACATTGGTCGTAATGCGAAGCATTTCGTTTGATGTGAGGGAAGGGAGAGCGACTCCCCCCCCCCCCCCCCTCCCCCCCCCGCTACCCGCGCTGTCACCCAGCCCTCGCGCCTCGCGCGACGCCCGCTCTCACCCTCCCCCTCCCCCGGCCCTGAGCCTCTCACGCCCTCCTGCCACTGCTCCCTCGTTTGATGCGAGGGAAGACAGAGCGACTCCCCCCCCCCCTCCCCCCCCTCCCCGCGCTCTCCCAGCACTCGCGCCTCGCGCGACGCCCGCTGCTCACCCCCGCCCTCCCCCGGCCCTGAGCGACTCACGCCCTCCTGCCACTGCTCACCTTCCCCCTTATAAGGCCGCCCGCCGGCCTCCCTCAGGCACTCAGCCTCCAGCCGCCTTCCACCTCTCTGCCCCTTTCTTCTACTTTGGCCGGCATTCCTTCTCCTCGGACCGCTGCACCTCTGCCGACCTCCACCATGCCCGGACGCGGAAAAGGCAAGAGCCGGAAAGCAGCCAAGATCTCCGGTATGGCCACACCCGGGCCGTCCTCGGGCTCCCCGGGGGGATCCCTCCCCTCCACGGCCCCGTCCTCGCCCGCAGCACCCTCAGGCCACGCCAGCAGCGAGATCGCCCTCCTCATCGAGTCCATCAACCGCCTCACTTGCCGCGTGCAGGCCGTCGAGACGGGGATCGCCCGAGGGGCTCCCGAGGAGCCTGCACCCGCGCCACGGCAGGAGCCCGCATACAGCCTGGCGCCCCGCCCCGGCCCCTCGGGCGCACGCCGCACCCGGGAGCCGGCCGCCGCCTCCACCTCAGGCGACGCGGCCCGGAGGCCTACACCCGGAGTACGAGCAGTACTCCCGCGTACACGCCAGCTCGACACCGACAGCGCCGCCCACCTACCGCCAGCACCCCGCGGAGCACACCCCCACCTCCGCGGCCGACGCAGTCCGCGACATCCTCGCATCCGCCGAGGCGCAGCACACCATACGGCGCCGAGGTATTCCTGCTGACTATGTTTTTCCTTCTGATCTTGTGGAGAGGGGTCCGGGGCGCAAGGCGGTTAAACTCGGGGAGGCGACCAGGGACGAGTATAGCCTCGCCCTCCTCTCACTGGTGAACCACCCTGCCTTCCCGGCCCACTCCCTCCAGGGCCTACACCACCACCACCTCACCGTCATGAGGGACATCCTCATCCACCCCTGGCCGACCGTCCGCCAGTACTCAGAGACCATATTTTCCTGGATCGCGGACGGAAGGCTCCCCCAGGGGTGGCATGACCCTGTGGCCCTCAACGCGGTCAGGCTCGACTCCCTCACCACGCCCACCACCCCGCCAACACCAGCTCCCCGAGGCGACGAGGGGGCCCGAGGCGCACACTTGCCCCGGCAGCAAGTCGACACCCGCACCGCCTACGATAGGCACGCTCACGGGGCTCCCTGCACCGCTTGGAACCGCGATCCCGCCTCGTGCGATCGGGCACCTCTCGGAGAGGCTCACGGCGAGGTGGGAGACAGGCGCCGGCACGTCTGTGCGTATTGCGCCAACGTGCGGCGCATACTAACAATGCACAGCGAGGCCGGATGCCGCACCAAGCAAGCCCGTGAGCGCCAGACCCCGGCCGCCTCGGCGGATTTTTGATCCGCCGGCCTAGGCCGGCACCTCATCCCAACCATTCCCGACAGCCCCGCGACGCCCACCGACGGCCACCCAGCGAACACCGATCGAAACGCCGCCCAGAAGAAGCCGAGGATCATCACCTCGCACCTCACAGCTCAGACGACTCAGCCCAGCCTCACGAGAGACCCACCCAGCCCAGCCCTGAGGAGTTCGCTGCCCCCCTGCTCGACCCTCGCCGGACCTCCTCCCCCAAGGCCTCAGGAGCGGGCCTCCCTTTTTTGGCCGCCCGCTCCCCCTCCACGTAGGCCCCGGACCCTCTTCTTAACCAGGCCTGCCTCTCCGGGCCCCGCCTCGGGCGCCCCGCGCCCCCGCCTCGGGCGCGCCTCGAGCCCTCTCCTTACTCTTTGGCGGAGGGCTCCTCGGCCCCCCCTCTACCAACTCTGACACTGCTCCTTCTGAGCCCCTCCTCTATTTATCCTCTGCTCCTCATGAGCCCCTTACTGTATTGCTCCTCATGAGCCTGTTGCTCCTCATGAGCCCCTCTTATTGCTCTCTGCTTCCTCAGCCTGTTACCTCCTCTGCTGCCCTGCTTGTACCATTTACCTTACTGTTTCTCATATGTTTTTGTTCCTTATCACTGTTCTCTGTATCTGCCCGAGGCGTCTCAATAAACGCCTCAGTTTTTCCCACCTCCGCCTCTGTTCTTCCTTCTCGCGCATCACAGACTTCAGCACTCTCTCGACATATTCAGTTGCATAAACTGAAAAACAAGAGAAAGGTGTGCTTGGAGAGCATTTGCCGGCGTACACTCCAGTCGCAATGGCCTATTCCAGATTCTGTTAAGCACACACTACTTTTTCTGAGTGGTCTATATACACAAGGAGCCTCGTTGTCGTACTAAGCACATAAACTAGAAAGCCTTTCATGCACAATACACACTGGACGCAGTCGCCTAATCGGTAGAGCGCAGGCTTCCCGTACGGAAGGTCGGGACTTCGGATCCCAGCCGAGTCAAACCAATGACTTATAAAATTGATACTTGTCGCTACCTAGCCTGGCGCTCAGGATTAATAGGATAGGGTAAGGACTGGTTAGCTCTGTATCAGGACAATGTGACTGTGTGGGATATCGGGTCATGGTGCTGGCGATCTGGTCTCGTAGTGGGGCAGCAATATAAAGTTAAAATGAGTGCAAACTGTCACAAGTCAGTACAAACATACTGTAGCGTTCTGCACTGACCTCTCAGGCAAGGATCCACATACACAGGTAGGCGTGGATAGGGTGATGACATCAGGGAGCCTAGGTAAGGTAATGGTTAGCACACTAGCCTAGAATGCCAGAGATGTGGGGTTAGAATCTTGCTCCAGGCGAAACATTTCCAATTTCCATCACCCCACGAAGATATCATTCTCTAGAAGTGATGCCATCTACCGCAACAGAATGATCTCATCGGTGTGGCATGTTCTTGATTGGCAGGTGCGCACAGGTGCGTACAGGTGCGCATAGGTGCGTACAAGTGCGTACAGGTGCGGTTAGAACGGTCCGCTCCTGTGACACATTGGAATTTGTCGTCTCACCTGTCTGCCAGAGCCGGGTGGGGGTGGGAGTGTGGGCGGGGGTGTGGGCGGGGGGGGGAGGGGGGAATGAGTAACCACAGCACGTTCAGGAGGGGGTGAGTAATGATGGTCAGTTCGCGTCACCGTCTTCAACACCTGCAGGGTCATAGCTGTGGTTTTCCAGCCACCACTGAGCTGCTGAGTGGTATGTGGGTTAGTCTCTGAAACTGGGCACCACATATTTGGCTTCCATATTACGATGGTGGTATTTAATTTTATTCTTAACTTTTGGCAGTAATTCAAATA
This sequence comes from Branchipolynoe longqiensis, assembly GCA_030323885.1. Classification (NCBI taxonomy): domain Eukaryota; kingdom Metazoa; phylum Annelida; class Polychaeta; order Phyllodocida; family Polynoidae; genus Branchipolynoe; species Branchipolynoe longqiensis. The sequence continues at coordinate 1,372,481 of CM059193.1, read as the reverse complement.
CAGTAAACCCTTTCTAAATCGACCGACCATGGAACCGACTTTAAATGGTGCGTTTAGGGAGATGGTTGGTTTAGGGAGTTTTGAAAGTCTTACGATGGTATTGTATGGCCGATTGTTTGGGACCCAAATAAAGCGATCGATATAGGGGAGTGGTCGATCTCTGGATGTGGTCGGTCAGAGAAGTTTTACCGTAATTATTGTTTCCTCTGTGTGGTGTGCATGTTGGCAACACTACATGTATTTAATCTATTCCACAAAATGTATTAAAGATATACTCGTATGATTTATGGTAAAGTGAAAATGTGAAAATTTAGACCTCAATAGCATGCACTTACCTAAACCTTTTTCAGTTTCTTGTAAGACATAATCTGGTTTGCTTACCTGTAGCCAATGCAATTTTGTTTGAATTTGTGGTGTGTGTTGAACTGATGTTGCAGGTGTGTGTTTGATTTCCATGTTACACAAGTGACAATAAAGTATCGCTAAATTTGCATAAAATCAAAATCAAAAAGTAAAATTGCTTTTTCTAAACCCTGACATATGCGAAACATGTAACATTTGGAATGTTTTTCTATTGTTTGGAAGGTTTCACTTTTGGTTTCCATGTCACAGATTAGTGGCCAGTTTCAGAGAGAATGTTCCATATGTAAAGTCTTACATATATGATATATTATATTCATTATATATAGTATGCACATTATATATAGTATGTTTTATATGTGAATAATGTACAATGCGACTTTCTGCAATGGGTCGAGCGCTGTTCCCACTCGGCTATCACGTGCTATCCATACATGCTGAAGGGACGGCTCAGATTTCTATTGATCGGATTGCAAGTGTCTAGCGGAATGTGTCAACATGGAATTCCCCACCGTCTTTGTTGTACGCCATTGAATAACGTCGCAGGGAGTGAGGCCTCAGGAAGCTGGAAAGTATTGTACCTCGAGCAGGATTCTTTAAACAAACTTATTCCCATTCTCGGGAGAGTGTGCTAACCACTACCCACCAGACGGGTGGCCAAATCAGTTGAGTGTCCATCTCCTATTTTGTGAGATCGGGCATGGGAACCCAAGGGATCGTGGGTTCGAACCCTGGTTGAGTCAAACCAATGACTTAAAAATGGATACTTGTCGCTTCTTAGCAAGGTCCTCGGCATTATTAGGATATGGCAAGGACTGGTTGGCTGAGTGTGACAGTAGTAAGTTAGACTTACACACAATCTAAATCCCATCAGGAGATGGCAAGGACTGGTTGGCTGAGTGTGACAGTAGTAAGTTAGACTTACACACAACCTAAATCCCATCAGGTAGAACGCCCCCTGTCCCTCCATTCTCGTTCCCTCTCACCCCAGGGTCTCCCCCTGATCCTCCCCCTGTCTCTCCCCCTGTTTCTTCCCCACGCTCTCCCATCCCTCCCCTCTCCCTCCCTTCTCCATTCCTTCTCCCTCCCCTCTCCCTCCCCTTCTCTCCATCCCTTCTCCCTCCCCTCTCCCTTTCCTATCCCTCCCCTCTCCCTCCTCTTGTCTCCATCCCTTCTCCCTCCCCTCTCCCTCCCCTCTCCCTCCCCTATCCCTCCCCTCTCCCTCGCCTCTCCCTCTTCTCTCCATCCCGTCTCCCTCCCCTCTCCCTCCCTTTCTCTTCATCCCTTCTCACGCCCCTCTCCCTCCCCTCTCCCCCCTCTTCTATCCATCCCTTTCCCTCCCCTCTCCCGTCCCTCTCCCTACCCTCTCCCTCCCCCCTCCCTCTTCTCTCCATCCCGTCCCCCCTCCCCTCTCCCTCCTCTTCTCTCCCTCCCTTCTCGCTCCCCTCTCCCGCCCCTCTCCCCCTCTCCCTCCACTTCTCCCTCCCTTCTCCCGCCCCTCTCTCCTTCTCCCTCCTTTTCTCTCCATCCCTTCTCCCTCCCCTCTCCCGCCCCTCTCCCTCCCCTTCTCCATCCCTTCTCCCTCCCTTCTCCCGCCCCTCTCCATCCCCTCTCCCTCCTTTTCTCTCCATCCCTTCTCCCTCCCTTCTCCCGCCCCTCTCCCCCTCCCTTCTCTTCTCTCCATCCCTTCTCCCTCCCCTTCTCCCTCCCCTCTCCCGCCCCTCTCCCTCCCCTTCTCCCTCCCCTTCTCCCTCCCTTCTCCCGCCCCTCTCCATCCCCCCTCCCTCCTCTTCTCTCCATCTTTTCCCCATCCCTTCTCCCTCCCCTCTCCCCGCCCCTCTCCCGCCCCTCTCCCTCCCCTCTCCCTCTTCTCTCCATCCCGTCTCCCTCCCTCCCCCCCTCCCTCCTCTTCTCTCCATCTTTTCCCTCCCTTCTCCCGCCCCTCTCCCGCCCCTAGGATAGGGAAAGGACTGGTTTGCACAGTATCAGGATAATGTGGCGGTGTGGAATATTGTGTCATGGTCCCGGCGGCTTTGTCTCCCAGTGTGGCAGCACTATAAAGTCAACATGAGTGCACACTGTCACAAGTCGCTACCCATCAGCATATGATGTAAGATGTAGAACTGTAACAACCAACCAACCTTTAACTCCAACAACCAACCACCCTTTAACTCCAACAACCAACCAACCTTTAACTCCAACAACCATCCAACCTTTAACTCCAACAACCATCCAACCTTTAACTCCAACCACCAACCAACCTTTAACTCCAACAACCAATCAACCTTTAACTCCAACAACCAACCAACCTTTAACTCCAACAACCATCCAACCTTTAACTCCAACAACCAACCAACCTTTAACTCCAACAACCATCCAACCTTTAACTCCAACAACCAACCAACATTTAACTCCAACAACCAATCAACCTTTAACTCCAACCACCAACCAACCTTTAACTCCAACAACCAACCTTTAACTCCAACAACGAACCACCCTTTAACTCCAACAACCAACCAACCTTTAACTCCAACAACCAACCTTAAACTCCAACAACCAACCAACCTTTAACTCCAACAACCATCCAACCTTTAACTCCAACAACCAACCAACATTTAACTCCAACAACCAACCAACCTTTAACTCCAACAACCAACCTTTAACTCCAACAACCAACCAACCTTTAACTCCAACAACCAACCAACCTTTAACTCCAACAACCAACCTTTAACTCCAACAACCAACCAACCTTTAACTCCAACAACCAACCAACCTTTAACTCCAACAACCAACCTTTAACTCCAACAACCAACCAACCTTTAACTCCAACAACCAACCTTTAACTCCAACAACCAACCAACCTTTAACTCCAACAACCAACCAACCTTTAACTCCAACAACCAACCAACCTTTAACTCCAACAACCAACCAACCTTTAACTCCAACAACCAACACAACCTTTAACTCCAACAACCAACCTTTAACTCCAACAACCAACCTTTACATCCAACAACCAACCAACCTTTAACTCCAACAACCAACCAACCTTTAACTCCAACAACCAACCAACCTTATACTCCAACAACCAACCTTTAACTCCAACAACCAACCTTTACATCCAACAACCAACCAACCTTTAACTCCAACAACCAACCAACCTTTAACTCCAACAACCAACCAACCTTATACTCCAACAACCAACCTTTAACTCCAACAACCAACCAACATTTAACTCCAACAACCAACTAACCTTTTGTTTGATGCAACTTTCGTGTTTTTAAATCGCTAACTTTGGCGCTATTTGAACTAAGAACAAAAGAAAAAAGTGTTTGAAGTAAGAAGAACAAATGCCAGTTTAACGGTGCAAATTGTGAACCGGCTATAAAAACTGAATATGCCCCCGGTCACACCGATACAGACAGAGCTATTAATATGTCACTCGTACATTGCACACACACTAATACCAACACTGGGAAGTACCTCGGGTAATAGTCACCACAACGCAGCTTTTAGAGCGGTTCCATTTGGCAAATTGTCGTCTGCCGTGAAAAGCGATTAAAACAAGTAAAGGCCATAACTGAGCGTGACGCCAGGTGGCAGGCCGCTTTGGAACGCTCTCGTTTGCAACACGTTTGTGGGTGGTGTGCTTGTGTGGGTGGTGTGCTGTTGTTGTTGTTTTACCTCCTAGACACATCTAAGGTCATATCAGGACGGGTTGTAGGGGATGTAGGGTGTGTAGGTGGTGTGTGGGTTTGGTGTGTGGGTTTGGTGTGTAGGGTGTGATGTGCATGTGGTGTGTGATCTGTGTACAGTGCCTATTGTTAATGTGGTGTTGGGTGGTGTGTGGGTGGAGTGTGTGGTGTGTGTGGTGTGTGGGTGGAGTGTGGTGTGTGGGTGGTGTGTGTGGTGTGTGTTGTGTGTGTGTGGTCTGTGGGTAGCCTGTGTGGTGTGTGGGTGGTGTGTGTCGTGTGAAGTGGTGACTACCACCTCAGGCTTTTCAATTAAAAAAGAAATTGCTGGCAGTTCGTTCCACCTGTGAACCACACACCGGCAAATACAGCCCGGATTTGTAGTTGGTAGTTGGTAGTAGGTACATGAGGGGGTGGTTGGTAGTTGGGGCTAGAGTACCTGAGCGGGTGGTTGGTAGTTTGTATGTTGGTAGTTGGTAGTTGGTGGTTGATACCGGTGTACCTGAGCGGGTAGTTGGTAGTTTGTATGTTGGGAGTTGCAAGTTGGTGCTGGTGTACCTGAGCGGGTGGTTGGTAGTTTGTATGTTGGTAGTTGGAGTTGGTTTACCTGAGGGGGTGGTTGGTAGTTTGTATGTTGGTAGTTTGTATGTTGGTAGTTGGGAGTTGATGCCGGTGTATCTGAGGGGGTGGTTGGTAGTTTGTATGTTGGTAGTTGCTAGTTGGTAGTTGGTGATGGTCTACCTGAAGGGGTGGATGGTAGGGAGACGGGTAGAAGGTAGCTTGTCAGGTATGGGACCTTGAGAGATGGGTTGGTGATGGTTGCGATGGTAGTGGGGAGAGAGTGGACAGAAGGTGTCAGACAGGTAGGGGTCGGGAGGGTTAGGGGGATTGGGCGTGGAGGGTTGGGGGGCAGTGAGCGGGACGGGGACTGGGGGTGGTGGGGGGGGGGGGGTGGAGGAGGATGAGGGAAGGGTGGAGGAAGTTTAAATGGACTAACACGAAGTATAGTGAACACTACTCTCCTGTAACCTATAAAACCATGATGTTTAAATGGACCAACACAAAGTATAGTGGAAACTACTCTCCCTCTAACCTATAAAACCATGATGTTTAAATGGACTAATGGTGCAGTCACACTACGACGCTTCTCCCGGCGACCGGTCAGCGTTGAAAATAAAATCTTGCGCGTCGAGAAGCGTCCAACTTTTCGGCGGTTTGGGGAAAAAGATCGGCGTCAGCGCGGCGCATTATGCGCACGCAGCCAACGTGTCGACGCGTTGGGGAAAAAAAAGAAGTTTGGCACGACGTCTTCATCTAACCTTAAATATTGCTAGGGCGTAAAACAAAAATGCCCCAGTTTGCCGCAACATGTGAGCAACGACCCTCCCGCGCGCGCACCATATTCCTAGCGTTCCCATAACATTATTCAGGCGCGTCCAAAGCATCGCGACGTGCGCCTACTGTCCTTACCCATATATTTGCGCGCGCTGCCGGTCGTTGTTTTTTTTTTGACACGCTTATAACCTTGGGCGACTGGCAACGCGCGCCGACGTTGTCCGCCGACCATCAACATCAAAGATAGTGTATCGACATGTACCGACACGCTCATAACGCGCCACCAGCGCGTCCAGACGTTTCACTTATTATCGCCCAAAATCACTACACATTGCCGTGTCACCGGTGAGAAGCGTCATAGTGTGACTGCACCATAACATGAAGTATAATGAAAACTACTCTACTGTAACCTATAAAACCATGATGTTTAAATGGACTCACACAAAGTATAGGGAAAACCTGATGTTGGACTGTTTGCAATCTACAGTTAAAAGTCATAAATAAGAAGCAAGAAAACCTAAAGTTTTACTAAAACAAAATTCATAAGATTTGAATCGAATTGGACTAGTGCTGCCCAGCGGTGAAAACAAGTGTTAACACACTGATCCGTTATGAGCAGGGTAAATAAATTCATGAACAAATTATATATATATATTATATGTATTATATATTAATATATATTAATATATATAATATATTATATATATTATATATAGTATATATATTATATATATTATATATATTATGTATATTATATATATTATATAATATATATATTATATATAGTATATATAGTATATATAGTATATATAGTATATATTTTATATATAGTATATGTATTATATACATAATATATACATTATATACATTTTATGCACTATATGCACTATATGCATTATATGCATTATATGCACTATATGCATTATATGGATTATATGCATTATATGCATTATATGCATTATATGCATTTTATGCATTATATGCATTATATGTATTATATATATTATATATATTATCAATGCCTCAGCAATGTACGACGCCATATATGGTTTTTATGTCCACTCTATTATGCATACACACCCTCTTCTCGCTCTAAATGCGCCTGTAATGTCAGTACTGGCGCTGTCCTCTGAGGTAGTCCCAATTGCCCATTATGAGCGCTTTTCTGGGGGCTCCGAGGCCGAGTCGTGACGCGCACACAAAGCTCACTTATAATGTTATATACGTCTCTTCCCAGTAAGTGACCGAATCGGTGGAGCGCAGGCTTCCCGTCCGGAAGGTTGGCAGTACAAAAAGCCAGTTGAGTCAAACCACTGACTTATACAATTGATACTTCTCGCTACATAGCCTGGCGATCGGCATTGTTAGGATATGGGAAGGACTGGTTGACTCAGTGTCAGGATAATGGGACTGAGATTGATATCCAGTCATGATGGCGGCAGCCAGTGGGACAGCTCTTGACACTGACACTGAGCCAACCAGTCCTTGCCCTATCCTAATACTGCCGAGCGCCTGGCTAGGAAGCAACAAGTATAAATTTGTAAGTCATTAGTTTGTCTCGACAAGGGTTCAAACCCATGTGTTCGAATCCCACGATCTTCTAATATGGGAGACGGGCGGTCACTCAACTCATTCAGCCATCCCGTCTTGCGATTCGCGTTTTAAGCACTAAATCTGAGTTTTAAGTCGCGAATCGCAATGCTCTGGTGTGCTATGGGGGCGCACACCTAACGACTAAAACTAAAACTTAGTCGCGAAACGGGCCGTTTTAGGTCGTATACGAGAGGTGTGTGCCGGGCATTAGCCATATTCACGGCGTGTAGCACCGATATGGGCGTCTTGGAAGTGACCTATTGAAGGCACCCAGCGTGACTTGGTGACAGGTGTCTCCCTGCCCAGGGGTGTGGTCCACAGTTCACACGGGGTGGAGTGGCGCCCCCACCCGGCCAGGCCCCAGACGCCAGTCGGCGCCGCGTCCCCTGGCCGGCGTCCGATTGTCGTCTGCCTCGACTAAATGGAACGCACTGACTGAAGAACATTGGCTCATTGTAGCTGCACTTGTCACCTTGCATATATATATATATATATATATATATATATATATATATATATATATATATATATATATATATATGGCTTCTGGTGACACACATACCGTTAGAAGGAATATTGGTTCATGAGTGTCATTGTCTACCGGAATGACTGCTCTTGATGCATTTTCTACCAGGGCAGTGAATGTAGAGATGGCTCCCGCACTTAGAAATGCAGAACCCTGCTCTAGTAGTAGTACGCCACGCCACCTACCGTCGGGTAATGAAAGCAGCACACCTTGGATGCGGGCTGATTTAAGCAGGCGAGCCCGCAATCTCATCTTAATTGGCACTGGGCTACTATGTTATAAGGTTGTAGCAAGTTCAATTTTGCAAGTATGCGTTTTGTATGATCATTAAAATTGGTTTATTATTCTAATTGTAAAGCCGTAGTTATATGAGCTGAAGGCTCATGTCGCCCCCCCCCCCCCCGCCCCACAGGAGCAAGCTTTAAGGTCCATGCAGAGCAAGGCTTTTAAAGCTGCATAGTTCGATGAAATATCAAATTTTCAAAACTAAACCAATTATCTAGATTTGATTTTACATATCTAACTTAGATACTGATGCACTTATTAAGTAGAAGGCAATACTCAGTCAATTTAACACAACCTGATACTGCAGAAGTCTATGGTGTCAGAGTTTTGGCAAGCTTGCCAAAACTAATTTTCCATATCTCAAAGGTTTACCATTTAAAATAAAAGTAACTTTGAACTAATGTAAAGAAGATACTAGTGATCGATCTAATATATTTATCTCAGAAAAAATACAGAAATTCAAAACCACCAGACTCTGCAACTTTAACCTTGTGTTATATCAAATCAATAGCAATATTTTCGGACCTAAAAAAGTTGGGAAAGGTCCAACTGTCGGTGGCGCCTCCCTGGTAGGTTCGAGGAACTAGGATTATATATATAAATATAAATATAGGTAGTACCTAAATGTATGACATAACAATAAGAGTAAGACTAGTAAGGTGAGTTCCTTATAAATAATGCACTGTATGAATGTATGAATATATATTCATACAGTGCGTTATGCATATTTATACAGCGCTCTTTATGAATACATATATATTCATAAAGAGCACTGTATGAATATATATACAGAGCGCACTGTATGAATATATATATTCGGACATGGTGCTGTATAAATGTATATATATATATGAATATATATATGCTGTATGAGAATTATACGAGTATAATAACCCGGAATATCCCTCCTCTCCCTCATCGGTTACTCGGCCCCAGGGACTGTTGGAGCCTCTCATAGTCATCTCCTACTCCAGCCTCCCCACCTCAGCTCAGTGGGGGCGCCCCCCCCCCCCCCCCCCTTTCACTATATATTCAGACAGTGCATTATTTCTATATATATACCATATGCATAACAAGAATCACCTGGCAATTGACTAAATGTCGTCTGCCGCAACATGTACACTTAGATTTTAGAATGTGTGGGAAGAATTATCTCCAAACCAAATGTTGAAAACAAAGAATGTTATTTGGGATAGAAAAGAAGAGATGTATATTCCACAACTGCAGTTCGCATTTGACGATGGCTACATTTGATGGATCTTTCTTTATGGAATGGTGGGGTGGGTGGGCGGGTACATTCTGTGAGGCTCTTTGTGCCGGGTGTGACTCAGGGTCGGCCCCAGGGGTCGGGTAGAAAGGGGCTGTAGGAGGACGATGACAGGTGGCAGGGGAGGGGGTGCACACACCCCCACCTCACCCCCATGAACTCACATCGGTATTATTTCACGTACTGCTAGCTCACATGATGCAGACCCCCCCCCCCCCCCCCCCCCGCCCCCACACACACACACCGCCACAAACCACCACCACACACCACTATCCACCACCACACACCGATATCCACCACCACTATCCACTATCCACTATCCACCACCACACACCACCACACACCACCACCACATACATACCACTACCATTGACCCCCCTCCCTGCACAGTGCACCCATTTGCAGCTTGGCTTATTTTTCCGTTCCAACCAGTGGTCCACAACAGGTTCATCAACGGCTATGGTATTTGCTGTCCTGTATGTGGGAATTTGCATATAAAAGACCCCTTGCTGCTTATCGGAAAGAGTAGCCTATGTGGCGGCAGTAGGTTTCCTCCAAAGAAATATGGCCAACAGCCAGTGATAAAAATCGATGTGCTCTAGAGGCGTTGTTAAATAAACCAAGCTTTACTTTAAACTCCACGCACCACCACATACACACCACCACATACACACCACCACATACACACCACCACATACCACATACACACCACCACATACACACCACCACATACACACCACCACATACACACCACCACATACACACCACCCCCATTAACCACCACATACACCCCCCACATACACCCCCACATACTCACCACCACACACACACCACCACATACACACCACCACATACACACCACCACATACACACCACCACATACACACCACCACATACACACCACCCCCATTAACCACCACATACACCCCCACATACACCCCCACATACTCACCACCACATACACACCACCACATACACACCACCACATACACACCACCACATACACACCACCACATACACACCACCACATACACACCACCCCCATTAACCACCACATACACCCCCCACATACACCCCCACATACTCACCACCACATACACACCACCACATACACACCACCACATACACACCACCACATACACACCACCCCCATTAACCACCACATACACCCCCCCCACACATACACCCCCCCACAAACACCCCCCACATACACCCCCCCACATACACCCCCACATACTCACCACCACATACACCCCCACATACCCACCCCCACATACACACCACCACATAACACCACCACATACACCCCCCACATACACACCACCACATACACACCACCACATACACACCACCACATACACACCACCACATACACACTACCACATACACACCACATCATACACACTACCACATACACACCACCACATACACACCACCACATACACACCACCACATACACACCACCACATACACACCACCACATACACACCACCGCATACCACATACACACCGCCACATACACACCACCACATACACACCACCACATACCACATACACACCACCACATACACACCACCCCCATTAACCACCACATACACACCACCCCCATACACCCCCACCTACACCCCCCACATACACCCCCCACATACACCTCCACCCCCACACATACACCCCCCACATACTCACCACCACATACACCCCCACCTACCCCACCCCCACATACACACCACCACATAACACCACCACATACACACCACCACATACACACCACCACATACACACCACCACAGACACACCACCACATACACACTACCACATACCACATACACACCACCACATACACACCACCACATACACACCACCACATACCACATACACACCACCACATACACACCACCCCCATTAACCACCACATACACACCACCCCCATACACCCCACATACACCCCCACATACACCCCCCACATACACCCCCACAAACACCCCCCACATACTCACCACCACATACACCCCCACCTACCCACCCCCACATACACACCACCACATAACACCACCACATACACACCACCACATACACACCACCACATACACACCACCCCACCACCCATTAACCACCACATACACCCCCCACATACACCCCAACATACACCCCCCACATACACCCCCCACATACTCACCACCACATACACCCCCACCTACCCACCCCCACATACACACCCCCGCATAACACCACCACATACACCCCCCACATACACCCCCAAATACACCCCCCACACACACATACACCCCCACCCCCCACATACACACCACCACATACACACCCCCACATACACCCCCCCACATACCCACCACCACATACACACCACCACATACACACCACCACATACCACATACACACCACCACATACACACCACCACATACACACCACCACATACCACATACACACGACCACATACACACCACCCCCATTAACCACCACATACACACCACCCCCATTAACCACCACATACACCCCCTCACATACACCCCCACATACACACTCACAACACATACACCCCCACATACACCCCCACATACACACCACCACATACACACCCCCACATACACACCACCACATACACCACCACATACCACATACACACCACCACATACTCACCACCACATACACACCACCACATACACACCACCCCCATTAACCACCACATACACCCCCCCACATACACCCCCACATACACCCCCCACATACACCCCCCACATACACCCCCCACATACTCACCACCACATACACCCCCACATACCCACCCCCACATACACACCACCGCATAACACCACCACATACACCCCCCACATACACCCCCACATACACCCCCACACATACATACACCCCCACCCCCCACATACACACCACCACATACACACCACCACATACACCCCCCACATACCCACCACCACATACACACCACCACATACACACCACCACATACACACCACCCCATACCACCCCCACATACACACCACCACACACCACCACACACACCACAACATACACACCACCACATACACACCACCACATACACACCACACAACACCACCACATACACACCACCACATACACACCACCACATACACACCACCACATACATACCACCACACACACCACACACCACCACCACATACACACCACCACACACACCACCACACCCACCACACAACACCACCACATACACACCACCACACACACCACATACACACCACCACACACACCACCACACACACCACCACATACACACCACCACATACACACCACCACATACACACCGCACAACACCACCACATACACACCACCACATACACACCACCACATACACACCACCACATACATACCACCACACACACCACACACCACCACCACATACACACCACCACACCCACCACACAACACCACCACATACACACCACCACACCCACCACACAACACCACCACATACACACCACCACACACCACATACACACCACCACATACACACCACCACATACACACCACCACATACACACCACCACATACATACCACCACACACACCACCACCACATACACACCACCACACACACCACCACACCCACCACACAACACCACCACATACACACCACCACACACACCACATACACACCACCACATACACACCACCACATACACACCATCACATACACACCACCATCTACCACAGATGTAAACTGTATGTTCATGTTTGGGACTGTGTTCCACAGTGTCGGGTTTAGATGAAGAGAGGCTGGAGGCTATTCCACTTGTGAGGTCCCTCCCAAACGCCTCCTATGTCAGCGACACAAAGATCATACACATTGGCCAGAACCCGCCTACATTTTGAGGCCCTAGGCTTCAGGCTGCCAGGTTTATAGGTAAGCCTGCCACTGTGTCATAGCCATGCATTCTGGAAGCCAACTTCCCAGACGGGTGGCCGAATGAGTTAGAGTGTCCGTCTCCCATGTTGGTAGATCGTGGGTTCGAATCCTGGTCGAGTCAAACCAATGACTTAAAACTTGATACTTGTCGCTTCCTAGCCCGGCGCTCGGCATTACTAGGATAAGGCAAGGAGCAGTGGAATGAGGAAGACCAGTCATCTGCGACTGAAATTTCCGCTGCTTAAACAACTAATATACAACAACAAAAACACTAAAAAACTAAAAAACTTACTACCAGTCAAATGCAAGGCGATTTAGTGACACAATTCTGTATGCTTTTTATTTAACACAGCCAAGAATAGAACCTATGAACTCCCGCCTAAGAAACGGGCCCTCCACCCACAAGGCAACACGCTTTCGTGTTCGGCCATGCTGTTTATACACAGGCAACTGGATCAGGGCCTTGCTATTACGCACTATATAATTTATTATGTGGATATAAATAACAGCAGCCCCCTTAAAGTTTCTCTCTAACCACCTTAACTTCTGTGTTATTCACTGCGGAGCGGGCATTCTCTCCCCCTCCCCCCACTCCTATGCTCCGTGAGCCAACTGTCACTCTGCTCGCTTTCATATATATATATGCTAAATAATGTATTATGTGAATACAAATAAAGAATAGTCGTAATGTTTTTCGGTGTCCTTGTCCGGGCACCTCTCGCTTCCCAACCCCCCTCATTCTCTCCAGGCTTCACTGTAACCAGGAACTCTCTGCTTCACTTGTCCTGGCAACCGACTCCAACGGTCTCCCATCTCATCTCTCACTTCAAACTTATCTGATGAATAACACATTATACAAGTATAAATACGTGGAGGGGAATACATGTTTGTTATCTGTATTATCTACCCTCACTTCCCCATCACTGACTGACTCACCAGATTCAAATCCATGGGTTCATGGGTTTGAATCCTGGTCAAGTCAAACCAATGACTTAAAAATGGATACTTGTCACTTCCTAGCCAGGCGTTCGGCTTTATTAGGATAGGCCAAGGACTGGTTGGCTCAGTGTCAGGATAATGTGACTAAGTGGCATATCAGGTTATGCTGGTGGTGGCCTGGTCTCCCAGTGGGGCAGCACTATAAATTCACCATGAGTCCGCACTGTCACAAGTCGGTACCCATCCTGATATGACCTTAGATGTTGCGAGGACGTAAAACAACAACAAACAAAACAACAACTGATTGGTGGAGTGCCCCCTCCCTTCATTGTGCGCTTGAAACCAGTACCTCCCTCCCCTCGGAGTCAGTCTCACAGGGGGAATTCTTCTGGTCTTTTTAAATTCCAGTTCAATAATATGGTTGTAAAGCATGAACGCGCTGGTCCTTCAGCCATAGCCGTTACTGTACATTTGACATATTTATGGGTGAGATGGTGAGATGGCATGAACACTATAAACAATAGCGGAGAACTATCAAACTTTCCAGATTGATTGATTGATTGATTGCTGATGGCTTAATGTCGTGTCCGCAGCAAAGACCATATTTATGGTGAAAAGCTAGTGGTATTTATTCTGTCTGTCTTATCAATCACATTCACGTGCCTTCATTTAAATTTACACAAAATTCCGAAATTGTCTGAATTATGTAAAATGATAACAAATACCATCGCCAATATAATTTTGAAGTTGTCAGGATTGTGTTAACTGACAGAGAAATCGAAACCACAAAAAATAGTCCAAAATACAGGAAGTGATATAGCCCCGTTATTTTAATGAACTCTACGATCCAGAGATTAGGTGTATCATAATTTGTACATATGAACTTGAACATAATTGACTTTATAAAACATCATTGATTTGTTTGGTATATCGCTGGAGGTGAAACTATGTAAACTAAACAATCTATATCCATGTGCATACAAGAAAATCGAAGGAGCTGATTTAGCTTTGCAGTCTGTTGTGGAATATAAGCCTGTAAATGGATGTATCTCAGAAATAAATTAGACGATAAAGCTGCATAGTCCGATGAAACACCAAACTTTCAAAACCAAAACAATGATCTAGATTTGATTCTACGTATCCATCTTAGATAGAGGTGCATTCGTTAAGCATTTGTTGCTGCATAGAGGGATACAACGTTAATTTAATAGAACCCGATACTGCAGAAACCTATGGTGTCAGAGTTTGGGCATGCTTGCCAAAACTAATTTGAGTTGTTTGCACTTCAAATATCTCAAAGGTTAGCGATATAAAATAAAAGGTACCTCAAACTAAACTAGTGTGCAAGAAGTGTAGGTTCGAATCCTGCTGTAAACGCACTATTTCCTATGCTCATCACCCCCATGACACTGGTGCCATGACCAGGATCTTGTATAAACTGAGTGATGTTTGATTGTTGAACCTATCCTGCATTTGTTTATATATGCCAGTGCATTGCCTGTAGGACTACGTATGTAATTGTAAGCATTAAACAACTTATGGACATACCCCATTTAAAAGACTTACGATTCCAGGAGGACCAGTGTAGTAGTCTGCACTGACCTCTCAGGCAAGGAGCTACATACACATGTAGATGAGCCTGTCTCAAAAGGTGATAACTGTTCTTTTTTTTTGTCCATTGTAACGGTTGACACAAAACAGCACAGAAACGGTTACACTGAAAACACAAGGACATTTGCTTCAAATCAATATGTATTCTATTGGGATTATGAAACACCTTGTGAAAAACAAATCAGTTTATCCTGAGCAAATGCACAAGCACATAATATGTTGATCGTTACAATTGACACAGTTTTGTCCCATATTGCTTCACACCTTTTGAGACAGTCTCAGGTATAGATCGGGTGATTGCATCAGGAACACTAGGGGGTGTAATGGTTAGCATGGTAGCCCTGGAATGACAAGAAGTATGAGTTAAAATCCTGCTCTAGGCGCAATATTTCCCATTTCCATCAGCATCCAGGACAATAGGATAGTTTTGGTTAAACCAGGCACTGCCCTCTAGGGCTGGCCGGGACTGGCGCCAATATGTAAATTAGAAAAAGCCACCACACCTCGGCTTGACTGTCGGTGTAGTTGGTTGGTTGCTGGTTGGAGCGTTAAGTCATGCCAATATCTAAGGTCATATCAAGCTGGGTACCGACTTGTGACAGTGTGCACCTCTATAGTGCTGCCCCACTGGGAGGCCAGGCCACAAGCACCATGACCTGATATCCCACTCAGTCACATTATCATGACACTGAACCAATCAGTCCCTGCCCGATCATAATAATGCCGAGTGCCAGACTAGGAAGCTAGAAGTATCAATGTTGTAAGTCATTGGTTTGACTCGCCCGGGAATTGAACTCCCGACCTTCCGCACACTGTCGGTCTAAAGCACATACATTCACATCACCAAACACACAACTATTTCACAGGAACACATTTCATATACAGGTACTGCACGCAGTGCCCGAATCGCTAAAGCGTAGGCTTCCCTTGCGGAAGGTAGGGAGTTTGAATCCCAGCCCAGTCAAACCGATGACTTACAAAATAGATACTTGTCGCTACTTAACCTGGTGGTCGGCATTAATAGGATAGGACAAGGACTGGTTGGCACAGTGTCAGGATAATGTGACTGTGTGGGATAACGGGTCATGGTGTCGGCGACCTGGTCACCCAGTGGGGCAGCACTATAAATTCGCCATGAGTGTGCACTGTCACAAGTCGGTACTCATCCTGAATTCACCTTAGATGTTGCTAGGACGTAAAACCACATCTTATATGAGGGGACGCTACACTTCCTTGTGATCATTACTAGTTTTTATTAGTGCAAAGGAAAGTCACTAGACTGTGACGGGTCATACAGTGCTGCCCAGGTAGATACCAAGTCCGCCTTAACCTGACAGCTTTGTCTACTTGTTGGGGTTTTACATCCTGGCAACATTTAATGTCATATCAGGAAGCATACCGACTCCTGACCACGACTTTATAGTGCTGCCTTACTGCGAGACCAGGCTGTCTGCACCATTACCTGCTAGTTAGTGAATATTAAGAAACTACTACTGCTTATTCACTACCAAATATAGCTTTCCCATCTGAGATCAAAATCCCGTAAATATAGCAGATATCCTTATTTTAAAACCATATTCGCGAATTCCTCATTTACACCTACCAATTAATATCTTACCAGGCAGAGACTGGGACAGTCTACCAGATATCACCTCACATAACATGCCCATGGAGAAGTTTCAAGTTTATTACAAAACATAATCTCATATGCAGTTTCCGTAAAATCCAAGGTTCAGCACAAGCAGTATTCAAATTAGGGTCAACAGCCAATCACAGACAACTACTCCACACCCACACAGCGGTAGTGCAACACACACCTACCCTCCTGAATCTGGCCCTCTACTCCAATCCCGCCACCCCCTGGGCCGACCTTCCCGTAAATCGCATTAACCAATCATACACATTTAACTCTGTATATTCATATGCATATGCATATGCATATATATATGGTGGTTGGCTACAGGTAGATGTGTGATTCTCTCGGGAAAGACTACCTTCTTTCTCTGATAAAGAAGCAGCACACAGACACGAGATAATAAATAAAGGAAAATTCTCAACAACACACGGCTCATATATGTACACAAAAAGCAGCATCTTGTTTGCCCTAGAGCCGGTTTGCCGCCTGCACACTTCGGGAGGGGCCACCTGTGGGGGCGCACAGAGAAGAGGCCTGATGGGGGGGGGGGGCAGGGGTGTTGTTTGTAAGTATGAGGCTTTTTGTAAAATTCTCTCATATCATGAGGAATTACAGTGAATCGGAGTATCGGAAATAAGGGCAGGTCCCCGAAATGGTAGCAGGGATTGCAGAGATATATCTGGGTATATCTGTCCATATCTGTCTATATGTGGATATATATGGCTATATCCGGCTATATCTGGCTATATCTGGTTACATCTAACTATATTTGGCTATATATGGCTATATATTGCTATATATGGCTATATATGACTACATCTGGTTATATCTGGCTATATCTGACTACATCTGGTTATATCTGGCTATATCTGGCTAAACCTGGCTATATCTGGATATCTGGCTATAGCTAGCTATATGTGACCGACGCCAACGGTCTCCATGCCCTCAAGTCTAGTCTTTCCTTCTCATTTCCTGTTCGACTGTGTACATATATATATATATATATATATATATATATATATATATATATATATATATATTGATACCATATGACTTAATATATGAAAATATATGGATATAAGTTTTAAAAAGAATGATATATATATATATTTATATCCATATATTCATATATATACCTATATATATCGATATATATATATATGTATATACGTATATATATATAGCTTTAGAATCGTGTCCCTGCAAGTTCTCCACGCAACCTGGATACACTATCAGAGTCTACAATTCCAAACCGGTTCTCTGCCTCTCTCAATATATATATATATATATATATATATATATTGTGGCCACAACAACCCGCGCTTCTGTCATTGATTGGTGGAGAGCTGCAGGCATGCGCATTGCGATCCTTTGGTTTGTTGTTAGGGGGTTGGGGGGGGGGGGACCTAGCGTCTTGGATACATATATCGGTCACATGAGGTCAGGTACCGACCTGTCACTCTGTGTGCGTTGTTTGTTGGGGCTATTCATCCTAGCAACATATGAGGTCACATGAGGTCAGGTACCGACTTGTCACTCTGTGTGTGTTGTTTGTTGGGGCTATTCATCCTAGCAACATATGAGGTCACATGAGGTCAGGTACCGACTTGTCACTCTGTGTGTGTTGTTTGTTGGGCTATTCATCCTAGCAACATGTGAGGTCACATGATGTCAGGTACCGACTTGTCACTCTGTGTGCGTTGTTTGTTGGGGCTATTCATCCTAGCAACATATGAGGTCACATCAGGTCAGGTACCGACTTGTCACTCTGTGTTTGTTGTTTGTTGGAGCTATTCATCCTAGCAACATATGAGGTCATATCGGGTCAGGTACCAACTTGTCACCCTTTGTTTGTTGTTTGTTGGGGCTATTCACCCTAGCAACATATGAGGTCACATCAGGTCAGGTACCGACTTGTCACTCTGGGTTTGTTGTTTGTTGGGGTATTCATCCTAGCAACATATGAGGTCATATCTGGACAGGCCCCTAGTTGTTGCTACCTAGTCCGGTGTTGCGCATTACTAGGATAGGCCAAGGACTGGTTTGCTCAGTATCATGATAATGTGCCTGAGTGGGCTATCGTGCCAATGGTGCCAGACACTCGATCATCCACTGGGGCAGCATTATAAAGTCGCCATGATTTGTGCATTGTCACAAGTCGGTAACACTTCTTGTATGTCTGTGTAACAGTGTGTAGTCCTGGAGTGTGCTCCACTCTGAACCTACCATGGTCAAGTGTCTGACGACCGACTCGGTTGACACACACTTTCGTATCTCCGAAGTGGCATATTACTCAAATGTAATAGAATACATACAGGGTAAATAATACCACATATCAGACACTCCCAACCCCATTCTGCCACCCCCCCCTTCCCCCACACCCACTCCCCAAACCTCCCACCCACCCACACAGCTACCCCATCACCTCCCACCCATCGCCATCACCCCCACCTCCCACCCACATCCACCCCCACGACCTAAGACATCTCCCTCCACCCACCCTCCTACAATACCCCCACCCCACACCCCCACAACCACACAGACCGTATTTAAAAAGACTTGGACCGCGCCGCAATGCATTGTGGTCACGACGTCAGGGGCGCATGCGCACCGCAGCATGTTGGACACAAAGCCACCGCCAGAGGGCGCCGTGGGGGCCGACATGGGTGGCGCCACGGTCCGCTGGCGGTGCATAAAAGAACTACCACCTAGGGCTGGGTTTCTGGGCGTGGAACCAGGTGGCTGGTTCGCGCATGCGCCGCGACAAGTGCATGGGCAGAAGGCTGTAAAGCGGCAACAGAAATGCCCACCAGAGGTCGCGTCACTACTCATGTTACTTATGTATTAAAGTTGCATAGTCCCATTAAAGTATCACATTTTTGGGAAGGAAAACACTTGGTTAGACATGAACCTGTATGTACAACTTAGATGGTTTGGTTCTTGGAGGTTTATGTGTGCAACGCCACACAACATGTCAAGTTACTTTGATATACTTGTCGGCATCATATTCGTCCTCATGCATGGGTGTAGTGACTTCAAATGAATCTGAATTTATAATCACTTCGAATTAATAGAAAATCACTTCTCCCACGTACTCAGACTATAACTAGTATACATGCTTAGGCGAATGTAAAATTCTGTATTTCGATTATATTTTATAACGCGGTTTGTGTCAACATGCTAAACACCAACCATTTACTTAGGTGTTACGTCCTAGCAACATCTAAGGTCATATCAGGATCGCTACCGACTTGTGACAGAGCATACCCATGGCGATTTTATACTCCTGTCCCACCTTGACACCAGATCACCAGCACCATGACCCGATATCCCACTCAGTCACAGTATCGTGATACTGAACAAACCAGCCAGTCCTTACTTACCTGGACAAGGTAGCGGTTGTGGACCGACATCTTCACATGTGGACACTCTACCGCCTGAGCTACGGCCCGCTTCCCCTCTTGGGTACACGTGCCTGTCATGCATCATGCAATCCACATGACCGTTTAGTCATGCATATCTGGCTGTATACAGACAGCTGCTTGTTATGTTTAACACGTGCAATAATACTATAGCTACTAACATAGAAAAAGGCAATGAGATAAACACGGAAGTGAAACTGTTGCTACCACGCATCACGCACTGCGCATGACGTCATCAGGCCTGTGTAAAAAGAGCTGTGGGTGTGGGGGGTGAATGGCGGGGTGGGGGGGGGGAGAATATGATGTAGGCATAGTGTTATTTGTTCTCGCTACGGAAATGCACTCAAGTTCAAATGTGAATGTTGCAAGAACGCAAGATGTTGATTTGAGTGTGGGGGTTTTATGTCGTGGCAACATCTAAGGTCATATCAGGATGGGTACCGACTTATAGCAGTGTGTACTCATGGTGACTTTATAGTGCTGCCCCACTGATACATCAGGCCGCCAGCAGCATGTCCTGATATCTCACTCAGCCGTGCCCCTGAGCTAACCAGTCCTTACCCTGTTCGAATAATGCCGAGTGCCTGGCTATGAGGGTGAAGAGTAATTGGAAGTCATTGGTTTGATTCGACCGGGAATCGAACTGCCGATCTCCCACACGGGAGGCCTGCGCTCTACCGATTCGTCCACCTCACGCAGTATGTGTGTGCGGTGTTTATTTGGTGTGTTTTTGTGGACTTTTATTTTGTTCTTTTCAGGTGTGGGGGGGGGGGGAGGGTGTAAAAGAAATCTGGGTGTGGTGCGTGTGTCTGGTAAGGTGAGTCCATGGTGGTATAGGTGTTTTAGTATCAGATACAAAGAAGGTGCTTGAGAGCGTTCAGCCTTAAAATGTCACTCCTTCTTAAACATATCATACGTATATATGTGATGTATAACGCATTATACGAGTATAAATGCAAGGGTAATATGTACACCGTATATTTCCTCTGTGCGCATTGGTGGAGTGCTTTCCTTATCCTAGTAAAGCCAAGCGCCAGGTTAGGTAGTGACACATATACACACATATATATATATATATATAAATAATGAATATAAAAAAAGATATAATAAAAATACACTGAATATCAAGGAGGAAAACTTTAAATTTTAAGCCAAAAGTAATGATCACTAATGCAAGCTGGTGAAGGCAGTCAGGGAAAATAACTATAGGTAAGGAACTAACAGAATCACAGGGGGGAGTGGGCCACAACAGGAGAAGCAGCGTACATAATAGCAACTGAACAAACAAGGAACTAATTGTAGAACTAACAGAATCACAGAGGGTTGGGAGATGTGGAACAACGCTTACAAACAGAGAAAGAATGCATGCAGTACATAACTACACATCAACTGGAAGTAATAAAACAAGGGGAACCATGAGACGATTACTGTCTAGCGGTGAAAACAAGTCATTAGACTTAACCATTATGGGCATCATAAATACACCATCACCAAAAAAACTAAAACAAATATGCTCGATAAGTCATGACCTTGACTGGGCGAGAATTCGAATGCCTGACCTTCCACACAGGAAGCCAACGCTCTTACCGCTTCAGCACCGCGTCCCGTGGGAACGCGCACAGCTGAACGACTTTACCATATTTATTGTTGTTTTTGGGGAGTTTTCAGTCGCGTTAGCACGCTGAAGGCTGCAAATCTTCACCACTACATGGGCACTGCCAAAGGCGGCCCTATTCAGCCCCATTCGGCCAGGAGTTGGCTTCCGGTGGGCAGTGGTCAGAGACATCAGGGGGGCAGCAAGGTTATGGGCGACTAGGCCAGCAAGGCAGCGCGAGGGGGTTGAGAGAAAAAGGTAATCGAGGAGCCAAACCCCGGTCCTCTAAGAGGGGAGGTTGATTCGTTGCTGGAATTTTATGCCTAAAACCCTAGGCCATACCAGAATGGGTACTGACTTGTGACAGTGTGCGCTCAAGGTGACTTTATAGTGCTGCCTCACTATGAGACCAGGCCACCGCCACCATGACCTATTGTCCCACACAGTCACAAGGTCGTGAACACTGTGCAACCAGTCCTGGTCCCAACCTAGCAACGCCAAGCACCAGGCAGCGACAAGTATCATTTTGTAAGTCATAGGAGGCATTCGACTGGGACCTTTCTATCCGCAATGTTTACGGATGGATCGGATGGAGCCACAACACACATCCGAATCATGCGTATATAAACCCACTTCCGGTCCCAGTCGAATAGGAATTTGTAAGGAAATATTTTGATATTCGCATAGAGATGCCCAGTCGAATGCCCCCATTGGTTTGACTCGGCCAGGATCCGTTGCCATAGTCACCTTTTGAATGGAATGGGAATACACACACCCCCCTCGCCCACCACCACCACTCACTCACGGTGATACTGCTAGCATGTGGTGGAACTGCCTCTTTGTCTATGCACGCGACTATTAAAACTAAACCGGAAGTACCAGTATTTAGGTCAGCCTGTCACAGTCTGCCTCCTTTCATCCTGGCGACGTCCATAAATCAATGGCTGCGTGTTGTTGTTTGTCCCTGGTAGGTTTGTAAAATTGTTTGTATTTCGCGAGCCATTTGCAACAGACAATGTGCACTGTGCACTGGCCGCGGGAGGGCGCTGTTGCTTTTGTTTGATTGGCCAGTAATAGACAGCCAATCAGGACGTGTTCAATAAGTCACGTGCACGCACAAGTGCATGCTGGGACACGCACGGACACAACTGTCTATATTTATTACCCCGACCCCACCCCCACCCCGCCTCACCAACACCCCACCCCACTGCCCCACCCCACCCACACCCCCACCTCCACCAACCCACCACCACCCCACTGCCCACCCCACCCACACCCCCACCTGCACCAACCACCACCACCCCACTGCCCACCCCACCCACACCCCCACCTCCACCACCACCCCACTGCCCCACCCCACCCACACCCCACCTCCACCAACCCACCACCACCCCACTGCCCCACCTCACCAAGACCCCCACCTCCACCAACCCACCACCGCCCCGCCCCGCCCCGCCCCGCCCCGCCCCGCCCCGCCCCGCCCCGCCCTCATCCCCTCCACACCCAACCCGCTCACGCACAATAAGAACTGGCGGGAACTTCAGATTGTCATCTGCTATCGCGACAACCACGTGAAATGCCCATAAAATTCACTGTAATATCATATATTATTTTCCAATGAAAGTCAGAAGAAACACAATTTGAATGACTTGCATGTTGATGCCGAATCTCGTCTGCTATTGCAGTGTTATCAGTCAATTTAAGAGCAGACGACATGAGGTGCAGCCTATCACGAGGCCATGCTTCAGTGACGCTGTGCTTAGAGTGTCACCCTTTCTAGTTTCAATATCGGCTCAGATTATATCTGTAGATTGTCTGTGGATATGCAAACAAACGATTGGTTTAGCATGTCCTGACACGATGATTCAACACATTGCCCATAAAACAGTCCTATTTTAGTCAGAATGGGAGAAGTTATTGCATGAGTCACACATTTCAACCAAATCAAATCAATAGGGTGCGGAGGGACGCGCAAATGTGTCTAACGATTTAAATTAATTAAAAACAAATCGGTTAAAACTAATTCAAAATCGGTAAAAAAATGCAGATAACATTGGACGAGTTCGGGAATAATTCTTTTGGACAATCTAAAGCAAATACAAGAAATTACACTGTTGAATTGATAGCCATTCTTTGTTTCCTCCAACTGCTCAATAGACGATTTGCAAAGTTCTAACCCGGCAGACTTGCTCTGTGAAAAGTCGGACACGCTCTGAATAACGCGAATTGGTTATTACAACAGAAAATGCACGCAGCACACTGTTTCTAATCTACAACAGTTGGTTGGTTGTTGGAGTTTTACGTCCTGGCAACATCTAAGGTCATATCAGGATGGGTACCGACTTGTGACAGTGCACACAAATGGCAACTTTATAGTGCTGCCCTACTGGGACACCAGGCCACCTGCACCATGACCTGATATCGCACTCAGTCACATTATTCTGACACTGAGCTAACCAGTCCTTGCCCTATCCTACTAATGCCGAGTGCCAGGATAGGAAGTGACAAGTATCAATTGTCTAAGTCATTGGGTTGACTCGACCAGGAACCGAACTCCCGACCTTCCGCACGCGAGGCTCACGCTGTACGGATTGGGCCACTGTGCCCGGTTGGTAGATGGGTAGCTCGGTGGGTCCTTTGGTAGGGAGTATTTGTAGATTACGATGGATGTTTACTGGGTTAGTGGGTTAGCTATCACTATCAGGGGTATGTTCAGTATTATGAGAGAAGGTTATTTATTCAAATGCCATTTAAATATCAAAATCTACTCCCCAGCAAGGCTATACGCAACAAGATAAAGTCATTTAATAACCGCTCCATCCGCATAATATCGGGTTTGCGTCACTCGGTGAGGGAAGGGTCTATCTTGATCAGACACTGGAATGCGAATCAAGCTCGAGTTTGTCCATTTCAGACTCCCAGGCGTCAAGCCCCCATATCCGGCAATAACTGATTAATTTTAAGTGGAGACACATGATTCATATATGCTAGAAACCTTGAACTATGACCTCCTGGAAACATTGCCAATTGCCACGCAATACACTTCAGCCTCTTCACATTCATGTATGGGGCGCGGTGGCCGAATCAGTAGAGCGCCGGCCTCGCGTGCAGAAGGTCGGGAGTTCGGTTCCCGGTCGAGTCAAACCAATGATTTAATATAAAATTGATACTTGTAGCTTCCTAGCCTGGCACTTGGCATTAAAAGGATAGGACAAGGACTGGTCAGCTCAGTATCAGGATACTGTAAGTGAGTGGGATATCGGATCATGGTGCTGGCTTGATATCCCAGTGGGGCAGCACTATAAAGTCCCCATGAGTGTGAACTGTACCCATCCTCATATGACCTTAGATGTTGCCAGCACGTAAAACTCCAACAACCAACCAACCAGCCAATATTGCGCTAAGAACCACGTGGCGTTGTCTATGACCTTGGAATGAATGACATCACTTCAATTAATTGCAGTTGCAAATCACACCCGATTTTAATTTTTCTTTTAATTTTATATTATCGCCCACCCCGTGACACAGAACATGTAGCCCCCGTTTCGTGCGGACGCTCAGGTCATCAAGGAAACAGCTTAGCAACAAACGAAGCCTGAATAATTAATGAACCCGGGGCGACTCGCCTCCATAACTGTGCGCAGCCACTCACTAACATTTCACCCATCATGTTTGATTAAAGTTTCATCGTCCGATGGTTTCGCGTTTCTGTCATTTTCTGAGATAAATACATACATTAAATTGGTTGCGGTAATCCCAGTTGAAGTTTGAAGTAACTTTTATTATAAATGGCTAACTTTTGAGATATTTGAAGTGCAGACATGTAAAATTAGTACTTTTTAGTGCTGTCCCACTGGGTAGTCAGGTTCCCGGCATCATGACCCGATATTCTACTCAGTCACATTATTCTGACACTGAGCTAACCAATGCTTGCCCTATCCTGTTAATGCCGAGCGCCAGGTTAGGAAGCGTCAAGTATCAATTTAGTAAGTTATTTGTTTGACTCGACTGGGAATCGAACACCTGACCTTCTGCATGGGAAGCCTGTGCTCTACCGATTCGGCCACCGCGTCTGGTCCACATATATGATATGCATAGTGCATATGCACTTTTATAGGTATGTATATGCAATATATATATACAATGCCTCTGTATATAATTTTATGATGAAGAGTAATGAATGACCCGACCTGAGTGCTGGGAGAGATGCTTGGCTGGGTTAATTAAGTTTCTGTTATTTATTAATGTGCCATGGGCTGACCTAATTCTGACAATTGTCCCAACTCAATCGTGTGCTATAAATAGCCTGCTGAACGCCCCCTCCTACCCACCCCTTTACACACACCAGCGGGAAAGTTGAAGAATGAATTTGGCAAGTACCAACTAATGAATCTCCCCCGGAATGGTTGAAAAATACAGATACCATAATAGATTTCTTTAAGGTTGGATAGTCTGATCAAACATAACATTATCAAAGGCTAAACACTCACCTAGATTTGATTCTACATATCTAACTTAGATACCTATACACTTATTATTTATTAAACACTTGTTGCCACATAGAAGGGAATACTCCGTCAATTAAATAGAACCTGTTACTGCATAGACCTATGCTGTCAGAGTTTCAGCATGCTGGCCAAAACTAATTGTGCATCTTTGTGCTTCAAATATGTCTAAATTAACCATTTAAAATATGTTACTTCAAACTCAAATAAGGTAGATTATAAAGACCAACCTAATATATTTATCTCAAAACAATGGCAAAATGCAAAACCATCGAACAATGCAATATTTAGTGAAGGTCAAATGTTGTGAACCTTCTTGCCTAAAATGCCAATGAACCTACCCATGATATGACCTTAGACGTTGCCAGGACGTACAATCTTATCATATTGTATTCAATGTCAGCATATCTGTATACAATTACCCCCAATAGCCGATGTCTACTTTTTGTGCTGGGGGGTCGTTCAACAAACAAAAACCAATTTCAGCAAATCTGTATTCAAATTCAGCATATCTGTATACAATTTACGCATATCTGTATACAATTTCAGCATATCTGTATACAATTTCAGCATATCTGTATACAATTTCAGCATATCTGTATACAATTTCAGCATATCTGTATACACTTTCAGCATATCTGTATACAATTTCAGCATATCTGTATACAATTTCAGCATATCTGTATACAATTTACGCATATCTGTATACAATTTCAGCATATCTGTATACAATTTCAGCATATCTGTATTCAAATTCAGCATATTTGTATACAATTTACGCATATCTGTATACAATTTCAGCAAATCTGTATTCAAATTCAGCATATTTGTATACAATTTCAGCATATCTGTATACAATTTACGCATATCTGTATACAATTTCAGCATATCTGTATACAATTTCAGCATATCTGTATACAATTTCAGCATATCTGTATATAATTTACGCATATCTGTATACAATTTCAGCATATCTGTATACAATTTACGCATATCTGTATATAATTTATGCATATCTGTATACAATTTCAGCATATCTGTATATAATTTACGCATATCTGTATACAATTTCAGCATATCTGTATACAATTTCAGCATATCTGTATACAATTTCAGCATATCTGTATACAATTTCAGCATATCTGTATACAATTTCAGCATATCTGTATACAATTTACGCATATCTGTATACAATTTCAGCATATCTGTATACAATTTACGCATATCTGTATACAATTTCAGCATATCTGTATACACTTTCAGCATATCTGTATATAATTTCAGCATATATTTATACAATTTCAGCATATCTGTATACAATTTCAGCATATCTGTATACAATTTCAGCATATCTGTATACAATTTCAGCATATCTGTATATAATTTACGCATATCTGTATACAATTTCAGCATATCTGTATACAATTTCAGCATATCTGTATACAATTTCAGCATATCTGTATACAATTTCAGCATATCTGTATACAATTTACGCATATCTGTATACAATTTCAGCATATCTGTATACAATTTCAGCATATCTGTATACAATTTCAGCATATCTGTATACAATTTCAGCATATATTTATACAATTTCAGCATATCTGTATACAATTTCAGCATAGCTGTATACAATTTCAAGGCATTACGCAAAACAGTTAGAGGGATTGGTCTGCATCCTGTTCATGAATGCCTGCCTGTCTGTCTGTCTGTCTATCTGTCTGTCTGTCCATCCGGCTGTCCGTCCACCTGTCTGTATATCTCTCTATCTAGCTATGCAGTAAGTCACCCAGTGGGAAGCTGTGCGCTATATATAGCCATCACGTGATCAATAGTGAGGCTGGAATGTGTGCACGTTGCTTAGCAGTGTTCATGTTACACCACAAAGTGAGCAGTGTTGACTGTGCATGTGTATCTGTTGCCAAGGCCACCTTCCACTCAGCTGCTCAAACACCAGACGCTGTCATACATATAACGTGGTGGTGGTGCGAAGAGGTGAATGTCTCTATTTATTCATGTTGCACATGTGTATGTGCTGTATAATGCATTACGTGAATATAAACATAGCCGGTTGTGCGTGATTGTTAGGTCCTATACTTCCTCATTATTTTCCTATATTTCACTACATTTACCTATATTTCTTTAAGTTATACATGTATGTCCCTATATTTCCCTATATTTCCCTATATTTCATCCTATTTAACTATATTTCAGAATTGTCCCTATATTTCACTATCTTTCACTATATTTCATCCTATTTAACTATACTTCACAATATCTCCCTATATTTTACTATATTTCCCCTATATTTCACTATATTTCCCTATATTTAACTATAATTCACTATATTTCACTATATTTAACTATATTTCACCCTATTTAACTATATTTTCCTATATGTTCCTATATTTCCCTATATTTCACTAGTTACCATATTTCACTAGTTACAATATTTCACTACACTTCACTACATTTCAGTATAATTCAGTATATTTCACCCTATTTCCCTATATTTCCCTATATCTCACAATATGTTATGATATTTCAAATTTCTTTATATTTCACCCTATTTAACTATAGTTCACCATATTTCCCTATATTTCAGTACATTTCACTATATTTCGCTCTATTTTTACCATATCTCAATTTATTTCACTATGCATATCGTGGCTATGAAAAGTGTGACAAAGGAACTTAGAGCATGTCTAAACATAGGCGCTGTATAAGGAGTTATGCAAATATAAATAACACAAGTTCCTCCTCATTTCGCAGAATGACAGATGGTAGCCTTTAACAAACCAGATGTAGTGAAATATTTACATATATATTGGGCAGCGCGCCCAGTGAGGGCGTGGATAAGTGGACTCAGCGCTGTGTCCTTGGGGTGTCGCAGGGTGGGGGAAGCGGGGGATTGAATGCCCACAACGGAAGTGGCTTTTGAACTAATCCACAACATTTGGCTGGAAGAATGGGACTGCAATCTCAATGACAATAACCAATGTTGACCAGCATGAACAGTGCTGTCAAAGGGTTTGTTGTTGTTTGTTTCGTTGGTACAGTAGTTCATTAATCAGGGGAAATTTCAACCGCGGATGATTGGGCTTCCTCATTCCACTGCTCCTTGTCCTATCCTATTAATGCTGAGTGCCTGGCTAGGAAGGGACAAGTATTAATTTTTAAGTCATTGGTTTGACTCGACATGGGTTCGAACCTGTGGTTTGGAATCCCAAGACTTACTAAAACGGGAGATGGACGCTCAACTCATTCGGCCATCTCGTCTGGTAAATACTTAAAAAAGGTTCAAAGTGATTGAATGAATAGGACATATACCGAAGGATATGGTTTGGAGCAGCACCAACCCTAACTTCCGGTGTGTAAACACACTGGAGGACAGCTTCAGGCCCTCCTGATGGACCAGCTGACAGTAACTTGGAATATACACATTAATTGGGAGGGAGTGTGCATCCCAGCTCAGTCAAATCAAAGACTTATAAAATTGATACTTGTCACTAGCCTGGTGCTTGGTATTACTAGGATAGGAAAAGGACTGGATAGGTCAGTATCAGGGTAATGTGACTGTGTGATATCAGGTCATAGTCTAACATTCTCCGATTAAGTATGTATTGAATTGAGTATCGAGATGGCTAAATGGGAAACAGTACTCCCTTTATAATGATCACACCGGGGTAGGGAAGAAGTGCCCCTTTAAGCAGAATCCCTCCCCCTTATTTCACCCAGCCCTTATCTGCCCAGCCACACGGTCACCGTCATGTTATGTGGTAATCCAATGATGGCTAGGTGGTGGCCGGAGCTGGGTGGGAGGGAGGTGAGTTCTGAAGCAGCCAATGGTGAACGATGCTAGGGAGAGATCATGCGGGAGAGGAATGACTGGTGTGTATGAGTGTAATAGCCAATAAGGAGGTCTATAACATCCACTGTTGTGTATATTTGAAAACATTATATAAGTGAATAAAACTAACCATTCATGATGTATTATCTACACTTCTGCTGGTGCTGAACTCGGATCGCGTGTTGTGTTGTGTGTTGTATCTACTATGGGGTAAGCTCTAATATATAATTCATATAATTCGAAGAGAAAAGGGGAGCTATGAACCGTATGCATTACACAGGATATCAGGGCAGTATAGCCTTGTTGAGCAGTACAGCTAATGCCAGGAAAGAACATAGTGACAGTAACCCTAACCTCCGTGTATGACCTAACGGGATCGGCCATCAATAGCATTCTAACGCCCACATATATGATGTGCGGGGACCCGCAAATACGGGATTTCATAATAGTGCCAGTGGCTTGGTCTCGCACCATTGGGGCAGCACTATAAAGACGTCACTGTCACAAATCAGTACCCTTCCTGATATGACCGACCTTAGATGTTGGTAGGACGTAAAGCAACAACAAACAAACCAACCTTATCCACATTCATTGAACCCAAGAGTCTGCCAGTGCTAAATCCACAACTCCATAAACTACTCACGCGCTCGCCCCAGCGAGCAGCTAGTTGTCGTCAATTGGATCATGGTGGGAGAACAAGCAAGAGTCTACTCACCACACTGAAGTGCTTGGCGGCTGCTGGCATCACTTTGAGCTCACCAACCAGCCGGTAGGTCAGGTCACCGGATCTGACACCAGGGACGCCAGTAGGTGGCGGCACTGGTCTCCAGATCTGTAAGCGGACAGGCTGGATATGCGTGTAATATGCTTCGAAGGCGAAGAGCACTCCTTTTGACAATTTGATCTCGCTGAGCAGGAAGATAGTTCCACCGGTGTTCTCCGCTAAGGTAGTCTTCACCACTTCGTTGCCAAACTTCACCAGTCTGTGCGTTTCTGTGACAAGTAAAGAATGTTTCTCTTTGAGGAATGCTAATTCAGGGATAGTTTAGTTTTATTCATATTTGGGTCATTCTCTGAAACTGGACATGAAAATATGACATGGAAACCGAAAGTGAAAACCTTCCAAATAATAGCAAGAAACAGTCTAAATAATAGCAGAATCCATGTGTCTATGAAGGTTTGCATGTTCTGCCTATATCAGAGTTGAAAAAGAAATTTCACTTTTGGATTTAGATCTGATATAAAGTGTGCAAATAGGTTAATATCATTCATGTAACATGAAAATCAAAGACACATTCAAAACATCATTTTAACATACACACCAAAGTCAAACAACATTTTATTGATTTGAGTTAAACAAACAAGGTTATGTCGTATAAGAAGAAAATTGAAGAAAAGTTTAAAAAGAAGTTTGGCTAAATGCATGGTGTCAACGTGTAAGTTTGGACTGTGCATTTGTATGTTTTCATTTCCATTGATTCTTCTTTCATTATTACCTACTGAGGGGTATATTTCTATGATTCTCTAGAATCTTCCTTTCTTCTTTTTTATTGGGGAGTCATATTTAAAATCTTTTTTCGAAGCATATCAAGTTTGCACTTTAGTGACAACAATATACATTTTCTCTTCTCAGATTAGACATAATTGTATTCACATTAATCTCAAACTATTGGAACATTATGGATACTCTACCTCGTGCTCCATTATAACATCATAACTATCATATAGCTAAAGACATTTCCCCAACTGTAGAGCTTTAGTGAGTTAGTTTTGGTTTTGTGTCGATTTTTTGCGTCTGTACATATGTTTTGGTGTGTGTTTTTTGTTTGTTTTTGTTTGTTTTGGTGTGTGTGTGTGGCTTGGTGTGTGCTTTTTGTGCATACCTTTGTGTGTTTTTGGTGTGTTTGTGTGTGTGCTTTTGTGTGTGTTCTTTGTGCATGTTTTTGTGTGTTTTTGGTGTGTCCGTGTGTGTATTTTTGTGTATGCTTTGTGTGTGTTTTGTGTGTCTGTGTGTGTGTATTTGTGCGTGTTCTGTGTGTATGGTTTTTGTGTTTTTGGTGTGTCTGTGTGTATGTGTTCTGTGTGTATGTTTTTGTGTGTTTTAGTGTGTGTGTTCTTTATGCATGTTTTTGTGGGTTTTTGGTGTATCTGTGTGTGTGTGGTTTTGTGTGTGTTCTATGTGTATGGGTTTTTGTGTTTTTGGTGTGTCTGTGTGTGTGCTTTTGGTGTGTCTGTGTGTGTGTTTTTGTGTATGTTTTGTGTGTGTTTTGTGTGTCTGTGTGTGTGTTTGTATGTGTTCTGTGTGTATGTTTTTTTCTGTTTTTGGTGTGTCTGTGTGTGTGCTTTTGGGGTGACGTGTGTGTGTTTTTGTGTATGTTTTGTGTGTGTTTTGTGTGTCTGTGTGTGTGTTTGTGTGTGTTCTGTGTGTATGTTTTTTATTGTATTTTTGGTGTGTCTGTGTGTGCTTTTGGTGTGTCTGTGTGTGTGTTTTTGTGTGGATTTTATTTTGGTGGGAGTATTTCTCTCCCTTGTTTGTTGTTACTAAATATCGGCATAGCAACAGAAGAGTCCCACACTTGAATACCATCAGAATTGAACAAAAAAACCACTAAAAACCCCAACTAATTAACTATCCAGTAACTCAAAAAGCTATCAAACCTTTTCAAAGAGATTTCGTTAAATATAAAGCAATGTTTTCGCGTTGCTAGCGACCACACAGAAATCGACTAAATACACAACTTTTAATTCTTGTCCTTTAAATTTTTTAGACGTGACCAGACGGGATGGCCATATGAGTTGAGCGCCCGTCTCCCGTTTTGGTAGATCGGGGGATTCGAACCCACGGGCTCAAACCCTGGTCGAGTCAAACCAATGACTTAAAGATTGATACCTGTCACTACCTAGCCAGGCGCTCGGCATTATTAGGATAGGGCAAGGACTGGTTGGCTCAGTGTCAGGATAATGTGACTGAGTGCGATATCAGGTCATGGTGCTGGCACCCTGGTCTACCAGTGGGGCAGCACTATAAAATCACCATGAGTGTGCACTGTCACAAGTCGGTACCCCTAATGATATGACCTGAGATGTTGCCAGGATGTAAAACTCCAAAACCAGAACCAAATGGCTGAGAGGCCGTATACGTAATGACAATTAGAAAGGTTGCACTGAGCTGTGGGCACGTGAACACGGCGAGCTGGATGAACACAGGCGCCAGCAGTTCAGTCAATAATCAATTGGGATCCAGTCCATGTTTCGATTGGACGATCAAAACCAGGCCACTGTCCATGCTGCCTGAGAACCGCCGCCACCAAGCGGCGGTGAATCGAACTAACTCATGATGAAATATTGACGCGGTGTTAGACCGCAATGAGGCTACGCATTAAAGTTGTATAGTCCGACGGTTTCCGCTTGTGCCACATTTATTTAGATGAATATATGTATATATAGATGTATATATATATATGTATATATATGGGTATATATAAATATATATCTTTATATTAGGCTGGTCACTATAATCTACCTTAGTTTAATTTGATGCAACTTTTTTGTTTGTTTTTAAATGGTTATTTGAAGTAAGAACATGGGCAATTACTTTTGGTGTGCACACCGAAATTGTGGACACCCTGGGCTTCAGCAGAAACAGTTTTCTTTGTGTTAACTTGACTTTGTATTACCTAGTATGGCGCTATTTAAAATGAAAATATGAACAATTACTTTCGGTGTGCACACCGAAATTCCAGAGACTATAGGCTTCAACAGTAACAGTTATTTATTAAACTAACTTGATGACTTGTATTCATTCAGCAAAATATATTTTCTAGGTGCACCAGCATTCAAGTTGGGTATGTAGGATACAATCTAGATAAGTGATTTTGTTGAGACAATTTGATGCTTTCGTCGGACTATGCAGCTTTAATAAGTGAATCAGTACTGAATTGGTTATTCATGATCAAATTAAAGGTAACTTGTAAGCACGCGCTTTGGTTTCATTGACTTATGCAATGTTCACCACTGCGAACAGTGCTCTCCCTATTCTAAATCTGTGATGTCGTCTGCTGGTACTGGATGTCGTCTGCTGGTACTGTATGTCGTCTGTTACAACTGTATGTCATCTGCTACTACCACTTTGCGAGCACTTTGCTACTAATTTGGACCAAAGAACCCAGTTACTGGTGACCTACTTGGCACTAAAGCAATGGTCACCGACCTCCGGGCGACCATTTTGGTCACAATGAGGTTTTCAGTGAAGGCTGCAACCTCCTTTTGGCCATTTTGCGACCTGTTTGCAACCAACTCTTTTTTGTGCTCGCAAAGTGGTCGCAAGCGGTCACAAGCAGTGGTGTGAGTGGGGTATTCAGTGCAGTTAGGCGAATCAGTGATATAATATTATGTCTGTCACTATCAATAAGAACAGCCGACATTTGATCTCCGAAGACAGAATAATAGACACTACAATGAACATGTCAAAGTGAACTACAGTAAAACCTCTCTAATGTGGCTGTCACACTATGACGACGACAGCCCAGCGACAGCGACTTCCGGTCTGTCATCGATTGTCGTCGATTGTCACTCAGCTGTCGCGCAGCTGTCGCCGTGACACCTCCGCGACAACTCCAGTTTCTCGACTGTTTCTCGACTGTCGCCGGGTTGTTGTCGGCTTTTTGGACATGTTGAAAAACTTCGACGACAGGCGACGACAGCCGATGTCGGTCTGCTGTCGATACGGTGTCGCTATGGTGTCGCTAAGGTGTCGCTACGGTGTTGTCGTTGTCGCTAAGGTGTCGTCTTGTTGTTAAGCTGTCGTCGCTTCTCTCTCAGTCCCATTCTTCATATTTCTCATGAAGACTGCTTCCTAACAGGTCCGCCGCATATACCTACATGTTTGCACCATCCCATTCTTCATATTTCATATTTCTCATGAAGACTGCTTCCTATCAGGTCCGCCGCATATACCTACATGTTTGCACCGTCCCATTCTTCATATTTCATATTTCTCATGAAGACTGGTTCCTAACAGGTCCGCCGCATATACCTACATGTTTGCACCGTCCCATTCTTCATATTTCTCATGAAGACTGCTTCCTAACAGGTCCGCCGCATAAACCTACATGTTTGCACCGTCCCATTCTTCATATTTCTGTGTGTGTGTGTCTGTGTCTCTGTGTGTGTGTCTGTGTCTGTGTGTGTGTGTCTGTGTCTGTGTGTGTCTGTGTCTCTGTGTGTGTCTGTGTGTGTCTGTGTGTGTCTGTGTCTGTGTGTGTGTCTGTGTCTGTGTCTGTGTCTCTGTTTGTGTGTCTGTCTGTGTCTGTGTGTGTCTGTGTCTGTGTGTGTGTCTGTGTCTCTGTGTGTATGTCTATGTCTGTGTGTGTCTGTGTCTCTGTGTGTGTGTGTGTCTGTGTCTGTGTGTGTGTCTGTGTCTCTGTGTGTGTGTCTGTGTCTCTGTGTGTGTCTGTGTCTCTGTGTGTGTCTGTGTCTGTGTGTGTGCCTGTGTCTCTGTGTGTGTGTCTCACTCTCACTCTCACTCTCACTCGCACTCTCACTCTAACTCTCACTCTCACTCTCACTCTCACCCTCACCCTCACCCTCACTCTCACTCATACTCTCACTCTCACTCTCAGTCTCACTCTCACTTGCACTCTCACTCTCACTCTTACCCTCACCCTCACTCTCACTCTCACTCTCACTCTCACCCTCACTCTCACTCTCACTCTCAGAGACACACACAGAGACACACACACAGACACACAGAAACACAGAGACACACACAGAGACACACACATACACACAGAAACACACACAGAGACACATACACACACATAGAGACACACAGAGACAGAGTCACACACACAGATACACACACAGAGACACACACACAGAAACACAGAGACACACACAGACACAGAGACACAGACACACACATAGAGACACACACAGAGACACAGAGTCACACACACACAGACACACACAGAGACACACACAGAGACACACACAGAGACACAAAGACACAGACACACACATAGAGACACACACAGAGATACAGAGTCACACACACACAGACACAGACACTGTCGTCCCGCTGTCGTTCCGTCTGTCGTCACGATGTCGTCCGGATGTCGTCCGATTGTCGTCCAACTTAGCCCGAATTTGCATATGTCGTCGGGAATTCACAAAATCCCAGTCGCCGGGCTGTCGTCACCCCCTTGTCGTCGTAGTGTGACTGCAGCATAACCGACCACCTCCACAGATCCACTCCTCGATATCGATCACTTTATTTGGGTCCCAAACGATCGTCCATACTATACCATTGTAATGATAACAAAACTCCCTAAACCGACCACCTCCCTAAATGGGCCATCTAAAGTGGGTCCCATGGTCGATTTAGAGAGGTTTTACTGAACATACAAAGTAGACAGGGCAGGTGGCCGATTCGGCAGAGCGCGGTCCTCACATGCGAAAGGTCAGAAGTTCGGTTCCCAGTCGAGTCAAAGCAATGACTTATAAAATTGATACTTGTCGCTTCCTAGCCTGGTCCTTAGCATTAATAGGATAGGGCAAAGACTGGTTAGCTCGATGTCAGGATAATGTGACCAAATGGGATATCACATCATTGTGCCGCCGACCTGATTTCCCAGTGGGGAAGCACTATAAAGTCACCATGAGTCCACACTGTCACAAGTCGGTATGGACCTGATATGAGGTGCGATTTTTCCAGGATGCAAAATTCTAAGAACCAACCAACCATACAAAGTAGACATGGAAGAGGTATTTACATTGAAGTTCCCACACACTTAGCACAATCAAATCATCACCATCAGGACACTCGCTGCCATCTGAGTAAGCGTATTATGCAGACTGGAAGAGGTATTTAAATTGAAGTTCTCACACACTTAGCACAATCAAATCATCACCATCAGGACACTGGCATCTGAGTAAGCGTATTATGCAGACTGGAAGAGGTATTTACATTGAAGTTCTCACACACTTAGCACAATCAAATCATCACCATCAGGGCACTCGCTGCCATCTGAGTAAGCGTATTATGCAGACTGGAAGAGGTATTTACATTGAAGTTCTCACACACTTAGCACAATCAAATCATCACCATCAGGACACTCGCTGGCATCTGAGTAAGTGTATTATGCAGACTGGAAGAGGTATTTAAATTGAAGTTCTCACACACTTAGCACAATCAAATCATCACCATCAGGACACTCGCTGGCATCTGAGTAAGCGTATTATGCAGACTGGAAGAGGTATTTACATTGAAGTTCTCACACACTTAGCACAATCAAATCGTCACCATCAGGACACTGGCATCTGAGTAAGTGTATTATGCAGACTGGAAGAGGTATTTACATTGAAGTTCTCACACACTTAGCACAATCAAATCGTCACCATCAGGACACTCGCTGGCATCTGAGTAAGTGTATTATGCAGACTGGAAGAGGTATTTAAATTGAAGTTCCCACACACTTAGCACAATCAAATCGTCACCATCAGGACACTCGCTGGCATCTGAGTAAGCGTATTATGCAGACTGGAAGAGGTATTTACATTGAAGTTCTCACACACTTAGCACAATCAAATCGTCACCATCAGGACACTCGCTGGCATCTGAGTAAGTGTATTATGCAGACTAGAAGAGGTATTTACATTGAAGTTCTCACACACTTAGCACAATCAAATCGTCACCATCAGGACACTCGCTGGCATCTGAGTAAGTGTATTATGCAGACTGGAAGAGGTATTTACATTGAAGTTCTCACACACTTAGAACAATCAAATCGTCACCATCAGGACACTCGCTGGCATCTGAGTAAATGTATTATGCACACTGGAAGAGGTATTTAAATTGAAGTTCTCACACACTTAGAACAATCAAATCGTCACCATCAGGACACTCGCTGGCATCTGAGTAAGCGTATTATGCAGACTGGAAGAGGTATTTAAATTGAAGTTCTCACACACTTAGCACAATCAAATCGTCACCATCAGGACACTCGCTGGCATCTGAGTAAGCGTATTATGCAGACTGGAAGAGGTATTTAAATTGAAGTTCTCACACACTTAGCACAATCAAATCGTCACCATCAGGACACTCGCTGGCATCTGAGTAAGTGTATTATGCAGACTGGAAGAGGTATTTAAATTGAAGTTCTCACACACTTAGCACAATCAAATCGTCACCATCAGGACACTCGCTGGCATCTGAGTAAGCGTATTATGCAGACTGGAAGAGGTATTTAAATTGAAGTTCTCACACACTTAGCACAATCAAATCATCACCATCAGGACACTCGCTGGCATCTGAGTAAGCGTATTATGCAGACTGCATATTGTCCCACTCTCCCCAGGTCAAGCTAAGTAAAGAACTATTCAAACATAGTGACAAACATAAGAAGCAGCACCACCATTACTGTTGTGGTAAGGGTGATGAAAATGGGAACTATTGCACCAGGATTCGAACCCATCCCTCTCGCATTCCGGGCTAGTGTGCTAACTATTACACCAGCAAGACTCCCTGATATCATCACCCTATCCACATCTCTGTGTCTATGTGGTTCCCTGTCTGAGAGGTCAGTGCAGACGACTACACTACATATGTTCTATTCTATCGATCCAATTTAAAGAAGGACTATAGCTGAAAATGTTGTTTCATGGGGAGGGGTAGGAGAAATATGAAATGTCTAAATGTTTAAATGCACTAACACAAATTATAATAAAGGATTTTGAACTGTTTGTAATCTACAAACAGTTACAAGCCATAAACAAGAAGCAAGAAAACATAAATTATTACTAAGACAAGATTCAGAAGATTTAAATGAAATTGAATTAGTGGTGCCGAGCAGGGAAAATAAGTGTTAACACACTTATCCGTTATGAGCAGGGTAAATAAATCTATCACTACAAGATAAAGAGAACAACAAAAACGGGTATATTTGGAATAACTAACTTCATTACTTAATACAGAATATATGATTTTGCAGGCATTTTCTTAGAGAAAGTTCTTAAGAACTTTCATAGAGCTACAAATGTAGCATGTATCCTCTTCTAAGTTCCATACACACAAAGTAAGGTCGCCTCATATAAACAAAGCTACATATTCATGTAAGTAATCGGGACTATATCCCCTCCTAACGCCTCCCACTTAGATGTGTTTGTGTGTTGTTGTTTTACATCCTAGCAACATCTAAGGTCATATCAGGACGGTACACCACAGAAAGTACACATCTGAACTTAATTACCAAGATCCAAGTCTAAATCCCTGTCGGGTCCTTAAATCAGTACAGATGTAAAATCTAATTAGCATTTAATTATTCATGCAGTAATTAAGAGAGACCCTAGAACAGCGGGTGTAGCGAAGGTTAACTGCATCCGAATCAGGGCAGGTAGATGGTGAGGTGCTGTTCACACTGCAACGCTCACCTTTGACGTGGTCAGAACGAGTAGTATTTGAGTAGGAAGCATACAAGAAGCATTGCAGTGAGCTATACTCACTCACTTGGATCTGTTTAGTTAAAGGACATTTAATGTTTTCCCGTTGTTTCCCTTCTAGCCATGCTTCCTTATCACGCACCGGACGCGCTGGCCTAATCGGTAGAGCGCTGGCTTCCCGTGCGGAAGACCGGGAGTTCGAATCCCAGCCTTACAACATTGATACTTGTTGCTACCTAGCCTGACGCTCAACATTGATTGGATACGACAAGACTCGTCTGTTCATTATCACTATCAGGATAATGTGACTGAGTGGGTTATCAGGTCATGGTGCTTGCTGGCTGCCCCATCTCCCTGTGGGGCAGCGCTCTAAAAGTCACCATGAGCATGCGCCATCACAAGTCAGTATCCGTTGTGATATAACCTGAGATGTTGCTAGGTTGTAAAACCCCAACAACAAACAAATCCTGCTCTCTGTCTACCCTGAGTCTATTTCGCTTCGTCGTGCATCAGGTATATGCGATCAGGATTATTTTAGTCGACAACTTGTGTCTTAAAGCTTCATCGTCCGAAGAAAGCATCAACTTTTCTAAATCAAAACAAGTGTCTAGATTTGATTCTACATATCGAACTTAAGTACGAATGCACTTATTAAACATCTGTCGTCACGTAAACATAAGGGAACTGATGTAAGGGAATAGTTTAACATTAAAGTAAGACTATAATGATTAATCTAATATATTTATCTTATAAAATGACAGAAACTCAAAACCACCGGACTATGCAACTTTAACCACTACATTGCACCATCACCAACACCACCAACACCACCAACACCACCAACACCACCACCAACACCACCATCACCAACACCAACACCACATTATCTGAAAATAGAGGCAGGTCAATCGGTGTGAGTCTGAAATAGCATTTCACCCCGCACCCCCCCCCCCCCGCACCCCCCACCCGATTCAATTCTTCTATCTTTAACCTGCAAATCGTGATGTCGACATCCCAGATCACGACCACATTACGGTCCAACGCGGACAGGTCAGTGGGTGTGAGGCGGAACCAACTATCACCCACCCACCGGCCCTCGTAAGTCTGTCTATTTTTAACTTTCCAACAGTGATGTCTAAATTCTAAATGATGTTTCATTACATGCATTGATTAAGCAGGAGAAATTTCAATCACCGATAACTGGGTCTCCGCATTCCACTTTCCCCTTGCCTTGTCGCAATAATGGCGCGTTCCAGGCTAGGTAGCGACAAGTATAACATGTTTAAGCTGCAGTTCCATGAAACTATAACATTGTCTAAATCAGAGCAATTATCTACATCTTATTCTACATCAATCAATCAATGGGTGCCGTCTTCTCGAAGAAGGTTGGCTGCAATGGACCTCCATCTCTTCCTGTCATTCGTTCCTCTCACGCATTCCGCATAGCTCATTGCTGTCCACTCAGTGATGTTGTCCATCCATGTTGTTCTCCTTCTCCCTCTTGGTCTTTTCCCTTCTATCTTCCCTTCCAGTATTCTTCTCTGTGATTCCTGGTGTCGTATCATGTGGCCAAAGTATTTAATTTTTCTGTTTTTGATCGTTTGTATTATCTGTCTCTTTATTTTCATTCTTGTTAGGACCTCCACGTTGCTTATCATTGCTGTCCATGGAATTTTTAACATTCTTCTGTATTGCCACATTTCAAATGCCTCGAGCTTTGTTGTTATTGCTTTCTTCAAAGTCCATGTCTCGCAGCAATATAAAAGTGTAGACCACACATAGCATCTTAGCAGTCGGAGTCTTGTTTTTATATTTATGTCTGTAGATGTTAGTACTTTCTGCATCTTTAGAAATGTTGTTTTGGCAATGTTTATACTCCGTTTAATCTCTCTTTCACATCCGCCATCACTAGTTATCACTAGTTATTATTCTACATATCAAACTTAAATACTGGTGCACATATTAAACATCTGTCATCACACAGAAGGGACTACTGAGGCGATTGAATATAGCATCTTACTGCTGAAGTCTATGGCATCAGAGTTTTGAGGTTCTTGCCAAATTTAATTTGACATGTTTGCACTTCAAATTTCTCAAATTTAGGCATTCAAAATAAAAGTTACTTCAAGCTAAAGTAATGTAAATTATAATGATCAACCTAATATATTTGTCTCAGACAATTAGAGAAACTCCCAACCAGCGGACTACGCAACTTTAATTCATTTGCGGCAAACACTCGGTCATGGTTTCGAACGCAGGATTCGAACCCCACGACCTGACACGCTGGAACAGTGGAAGTGGGTGCATAAGTCATTGTGAGGGGAGGACAAATGGCCAGGTGGTTTGCAAACTAGTGCACCAGCCAAAAGACTGTCCATCTGCACGAAGCAAAACACTGGTCTCGCCCTACTGCCTCCCGCCCCCCCCCCCCACCCTCCCACCCTCCTCCTACCCTCTCCTCTCCCCTCTCCTCTCCCCCTGGCGGCACAGAGTAGACTTAGGGATAGCACCTCCTGTTCCCAGGCGTAATCACCCACCTCGTAATGGGCCCAAGTCACGCCAGCAACCAGACAATGCACGATGGTAGGGATTGGAGTTTTACATCCTGGCAACATCTAAGGTCATATCAGGACGAGTACAATACACACTGGTAAGCAGGTCGGTTGTTGGAGTTTTACATCCTGGCAACATCTAAGGTCATATCAGGACGAGTACAATACACACTGGTAAGCAGGTCGGTTGTTGGAGTTTTACATCCTGGCAACATCTAAGGTCATATCAGGACGAGTACAATACACACTGGTAAGCAGGTCGGTTGTTGGCGTTTTACATCCTGGCAACATCTAAGGTCATATCAGGACGAGTACAATGCACGATGGTAGGTAGGTTGGTTGTTGGAGTTTTACATCCTGGCAACATCTAAGGTCATATCAGGACGAGTACATCAATGGCAGCGATGGGTATCGGTACGGTTGCTGGTTGTTGGATTTGTTTTTACATCCTGGCAACATCTAAGGTCATATCAGGACGAGTACAATGCACGATGGTAGGTAGGCTGTTGGGGCGGGTGGGGTGGGGGTGCGGGTGGAGGGGTGAGTGGGTGGTCGAGTAGGGTGATTGTGTGTGTGTGCAGGGTGGGGGGGGGGGTCCCCAGGAGTGTCATTCTGACTTGTCTATTCCGCACAGAAAGTGCCCAATTCACCAAGCCTTATAGTTAGTAAAGGAGGCCTATATTTAGGCATGTGGGCGGAAGGGGTTCAAGAAGGGCGATATTAGGAGTCCGATTAATGGATGCCCCGCACTTGCACCAACTAACTGCCTGTCCATGAGGAATAGCTCAACCGGAAGTGGTTTCAGGTGTTGAGACAATTTCAGTTCGAGCTGTCTACTTGTTGTTGTTGTACATTAGTTGTTTAAGCAAGGACAATTTTAATCGCAGACAATTGGTCTTGCTCATTCCACTGCTCCTTGCCCTATCCTACTAGCCTGGTGTTTGGCATTACTAGGATTCATAGAAATGTAGAAAAACAGGTAACTTACTTACTTATGATGATAGTCTAAGCAGG
This sequence comes from Branchipolynoe longqiensis, assembly GCA_030323885.1. Classification (NCBI taxonomy): domain Eukaryota; kingdom Metazoa; phylum Annelida; class Polychaeta; order Phyllodocida; family Polynoidae; genus Branchipolynoe; species Branchipolynoe longqiensis. The sequence continues at coordinate 1,328,946 of CM059193.1, read as the reverse complement.
GAGATCACACTGCGTTTTGAATTCTATACGACTAAACTGATGGCACCATTCACAACTTGAACGATTATGAAAACACCGCATAATATATAATAGCTATCGCATAAAAGAACATTTAAAAACTCAAGGTTCTTTAAAAACAAAAATTAAAGCATGTTTCAATAATATATTCTTCCAATGTCGAATGAGTTGAGAGCCCAATTCCTGCCATTTAAACGATAAACCTAAAATATTTTGTCTTTAAAAATTGAGAAACTGAAAACCGTCGGACTATGTACCTTTAAATGGACATGAATGCGAGATGTTGAACTAAGATGTATAGCCATATAAATACATGAGACGCATATCCTTAGAATGCCACACTGACTGGATGCAGTCGTCAAATTGGCGAGATGTTGAACTAAGATGTATAGCCATATAAATACATGAGACGCATATCCTTAGAATGCCACACTGACTGGATGCAGTCGTCAAATTGGCGAGATGTTGAACTAAGATGTATAGCCATATAAATACATGAGACGCATATCCTTAGAATGCCACACTGACTGGATGCAGTCGTCAAATTGGCGAGATGTTGAACTAAGATGCATAGCCATATAAATACATGAGACGCATATCCTTAGAATGCCACACTGACTGGATGCAGTCGTCAAATTGGCGAGATGTTGAACTAAGATGTATAGCCATATAAATACATGAGACGCATATCCTTAGAATGCCACACTGACTGGATGCAGTCGTCAAATTGGCGAGATGTTGAACTAAGATGTATAGGCATATAAATACATGAGACGCATATCCTTAGAATGCCACACTGACTGGATGCAGTCGTCAAATTGGCGAGATGTTGAACTAAGATGTATAGACATATAAATACATGAGACACATATCCTTAGAATGCCACACTGACTGGATGCAGTCGTCAAATTGGCGAGATGTTGAACTAAGATGCATAGCCATAAAAATACATGAGACGCATATCCTTAGAATGCCACACTGACTGGATGCAGTCGTCAAATTGGCGAGATGTTGAACTAAGATGTATAGCCATATAAATACATGAGACACATATCCTTAGAATGCCACACTGACTAGATGCAGTCGTCAAATTGGCGAGATGTTGAACTAAGATGTATAGCCATATAAATACATGAGACGCATATCCTTAGAATGCCACACTGACTGGATGCAGTCGTCAAATTGGCGAGATGTTGAACTAAGATGCATAGCCATATAAATACATGAGACGCATATCCTTAGAATGCCACACTGACTGGATGCAGTCGTCAAATTGCTGAGAGCACAGGGTTCGTGTGTGGAAGGTCAAGAGTTGAAACCCGCTCACTCAATCCACTGACTTACAAAATTGATACTTGTCGCTACCTAGCTTGGCGCTCAGCATGACCAGGATAGGGTAAGGACTGGGTAGCTCATTATCAGGATAATGTGACTGAGTGTGTAATTGAGTCATGGTGCCAGCAAACAGTATAACGGCAGCACTATAAAGTGGACATAAGTACGAATTGGCACTAGTCAGTACCCATCCTGATAATGTGATATGACTTTCGATAATGTGAGGATGTAAAACGCCAACAAACAAACATATTAGGCCAGACGTGTATGTGATATAACACTTGCAGCAATTTGATTAAGTGACTGATCATTCACCGGGTATGGGGGAGTGAGGTGTGTGCAGACATGGACGAGGTGGTCCCGTAGAAAGATGGGTGGTTGGTGGAGTTTTACGTCCTAGCAACATCTAAGGTCATATCAGGACAGCTACCGACTTGTGACAGTGCACACTCATGGCGACTTTATTGTGTTGCTTCACTGGGAGACTGGGATGCTGGCACCATGTCCCGATATTCCACACCACCACGTTATCCTGATACTGGGATAACCAGTCCTTGCCTTATCCTATCAGTATCAATGCTAAGCGCCAGGCTAGTTAAGTCATTGGTTTGACTCGTACAGGAATCGAACCCCCGACCTTCCGCACGGCAAGCCTTCGCTCTACCTATTCACCCAATGCGTCCCGTAGTAAACTAGGGAAACATAACACTTGGTAATATAATACAAAGATGCTGAGTATATGGTTAGCAAATCTGAGAAGAACTGAGTGGAAATGATGTCCGTGTTTATATTCCCATAACTGGATTACACAGTACATATATGTACATGTATATACATGTATATATGTGTGTCTATATATTGTTATATATGTACATTAAAGCTTACAAAAGTGAAGAACGAAAATGGAAGTTACCCACCCGTTGGTCTCCCCACCTGTAAGCACATCTTACCTGTATCCAACAGCTAATTACAGGTATGTGCCACGGAAGCTACCAGTCACGTGATCACCGTGACCTGTAGTGTCTCTCATAGATCACCATGACCTGTAGTGTCTCACATAGATCACCGTGACCTGCAGTGTCTCTCATAGATCACCGTGACCTGTAGTGTCTCACATAGATCACCGTGACCTGTAGTGTCTCACATAGATCAGCATGACCTGTCGTATCTCACATAGATCACCATGACCTGTAGTGTGTCTCATAGATCATCGTGACCTGTAGTGTCTCACATAGATGACCGTGACCTGTAGTGTGTCTCATAGATCACCATGACCTGTAGTGTCTCACATAGATCACCATGACCTGTAGTGTCTCACATAGATCACCATGACCTGTAGTGTCTCACATAGATCACCGTGACCTGTAGTGTCTCTCATAGATCAGCATGCCCTGTAGTGTGTCTCATAGATCACCATGACCTGTAGTGTGTCTCATAGATCAGCATGACCTGTAGTGTCTCACATATATCAGCATGACCTATAGTGTGTCTCATAGATCACCATGACCTGTAGTGTCTCACATATATCAGCATGACCTGTAGTGTCTCACATAGATCACCATGACCTGTAGTGTCTCACATAGATCACCATGACCTGTAGTGTCTCTCATAGATCACTGTGACCTGTAGTGTATCTCATAGATCATCGTGACCTGTAGTGTCTCTCACAGATCAGCATGACCTGTAGTGTCTCTCATAGATCAGCATGACCTGTAGTGTCTCTCATAGATCACCATCACCTGTAGTGTGTCTCATAGATCAGCATGACATGTAGTGTCTCACATATATCAGCATGACCTGTAGTGTGTCTCATAGATCATCGTGACCTGTAGTGTCTCACATATATCAGCATGACCTGTATTGTCTCACATAGATCATCATGACCTGTAGTGTCTCACATAGATCACCATGACCTGTAGTGTCTCTCATATATCACTGTGACCTGTAGTGTCACTCATAGATCAGCGTGACCTGTAGTGTCTCTCATAGATCAGCATTACCCGTAGTGTGTCTCATATATCACCTTGACCAGTAGTGTCACCATGAACTGTAGTGTCTCTCATAGATCACCGTGACCCGTAGTAGTCATAGATCACCGTGACCTGTAGTGTCAGAGGTCACCATGAACTGTAGTGTCTCTCATAGATCACCATGACCCGTAGTGTGTCTCATAGATCACCGTGACCTGTAGTGTCAGAGGACGCCATGACTCGTAGTGTCTCTCATAGATCACCAGGACCCGTAGTGTCTCTCATAGATCACCGTGACCTGTAGTGTCAGGGGTCATCATTACCCATGGTGTCTGTCCTCCGCAGCCCCACTTCTTCCTTCTGTCAGGACGCCAATCCTCCCTCAACCCCCCGCCGTCTCACTCCCCGACCCAAGGACCCCCCCCCCCCCCCTCCGCACACACCAACTCTCCACCCTTGCCCTTCATGCCCTGCCCTGCCTCTCCACCAGACCCATGGCGAGTGATGCGTGACGGTCGGGACGCTATTTTCCCAGCGTGGAAGTCGGCGGGTGTGAGTAGAGTACCACTGCCCCTACACACCCACCCACACCACCCACCCCTTCACACCACCAGCGATCAGCACACCAGCCGCGTCCCCCAACCCCACAAACCTTACCCCCACCCCCCACCCCCCCTTCCTCCCTCCTCCACCCTCTAGCCCCCCTTCTCCCCCCCCCCCTTCCCACCCCACCTGTGGCGCAAGCATAGCGACTAGTTGCAGTGTCAGGATAATGTGGCGAGAGGGGGAATGGAATGGGGAGAATGGAAGAGGGGAATGGAAGGGGGGAATGCAAGTGTTGTGGGAGGCTACAAATTTCTTGGGTCGGTAAAAGTGTAGGCTCGGGCTTTCTGTCGACAAACTGTCTAATGGTGAAAACAAGTCTATTCAGACTTATCCATGATAGGCAGTATAAATCTTCAAGAAGAAGAGGGAATAGGGGGAATGGAAGAGGGGGGAATGGGGGGAATGGAAGAGGGGGAATGGGTGGAATGGAAGAGGGGGGAAATGTGGAGAATGGAAGAGGGGAATGGAAGACTTGGATGGCGAATGGACAGCTGGTATCACATATACCTATAAGTTACGACTGAGCGCTCACATATACCGTTTCTTGAACGGTCCGATTCATTTTTCGAATCTTATAAGATTCCAGTCTTAAGCCATAAAACTCAGTTTTAAGTTAGGAATCGAAAGACTCTGGTGTGTTAGGGGGTCACACATCTAACGACTGAAACCGACGAAAAACCGAACTTTAGTCGTGAAACAGCCGTGTTCAGGTTTTATACGGGAGGTGAGTACCAGGGCTGGTTTGAGTCCCCGGCTCCCTCATGACGCACGAACCACACCCCCTGGCGGCGGCAGCGTCCAACAGCAGAAGCGTGAGACGCCTCTTCATCCCCCCCCCCCCCCACCAGACCCGCCCCCGGCCCCTCTGACCGCCACCCTCCCCCCTCCCCTGTCACATTGCCATTTACCCGGCCACTCCGCTAAAACACACTCCGACAATTGCGATGATAAACTTCACTTTGTAAAAATATACGGATTTTCGGTTTAGAATTGTATATTGGTAGACAGCATTATTATTCTTGGGCGATGGAGTGTGGACAATGTTATGTAAACTAAAAGTAATAATATCCCACTCCCATCATGACATGATATAAGCTATGTGAAATATATGTTCATACATGATGCCTAAGATTAATGAAGAGATGTTCCTAAATAAGAGACAGTACATGAGTGTTGAAATACTTCTCAATGCATTCATAAAGAGTGCAATTGGAGAAAAGACCATTTTAACAGAGATCTATTGTAACTGTTTGCAGCTACCTGTCCCTACATGACCACTGGGTGGGTCCACCAGCCTAATCTGCATATACACACAGGGCACCACCTGCAGCTTGGTTGAGTGACAGCCACCCATACTGGGGGGGGGGGGGGTGCCACCCAACCAGACTGTGGAGGTGCCTGATTGGCTGGCTGAGGACTGCCCAGTCACCCACTTCCCATTGGCCCTCTGACCACACTAGCCTCAAACCAAGATCATATTTTCTAGGCTCTGCTCCAGACCCCTTGGAGAGAGATCACTCTACTCCTGGCTCTGGAGTGAGACAGACCTACTCTAGAGCAGGAACCCCAGACACTCTGTCTGATGCTGGCTAAATTCATATATTCCAATTGAGTGTGAACACGGCCATAGGACTCCTGTCCCATGTGCTATGGACACTGCTTTCTATACAGGCTAAAGTAGTAATGAGATACTATGTGGCTAGAAGGTAAAGGGGTGTGGATGATAGGTCACTGGTAGGTGGACAGGAGTTGGTGTTAATAAAGCACAACTTCCCCACTGTTTATCGGTGTGACTTGTCTTCATTCTTCCTTAGCATTGGTTAAATGAGCTGACAGATAAGAGATAATGACGGGGAGAGTTTTGTAATATTATCTGGTGTCCCAAACGTGGCCGGGCATTCAGTAATATCACAACTTGTTTAGCCCCGTCCTATTGGCCACAACCACAACAGACGACCGGGAGTTCGAATGCCAACCGAGTCAAACCAATTATTTATCAAATTGATACTTGTATTTACTTAGCATGGAGCTCAACATTACTAGGATAGTGCAAGGGCTGGTTAGCTCAGTCGTGACTCAGTGTCAGGATACTGTGACTGAGTGGGGAATCAGGTCATGGTATTGGTGGCCTGGTCTCCCAGTGGGGCAGCACTATAAAGTCGCCATGAGTGCGCACTGTCACAAGTCGGTACCCCTCCTGATATGACTTTAGATGTTGCTAGGATGTAAAACAACAACAAACAAAACCAATCTAGATGGCGCGTTGTGCTTGCCCACAGGTGGCTGGTTCTTGGCATTCACTTCAATCTAAGGGCGTAATCGATTAATCGACTCTGGTCACCCGAGCCACTTTTTGGCGTATGCGTACATCCTGCAGACTCGGGTCGAATAATCAAATACGCTTCTCCATGCTCGGGGTGTAGTGTCACCTGCACACAGAGATGATTTTCAGACACATTGAAGATTGCAAGGGAGTGACAATAGGTGGCATGAACGTCAACAATCTTAGATATGCCGATGACAGTGTAATACTAGCAGACAGTGAGAAAAACCTACAAGATATAGAGAATAGAATCAATAAAGCTGGAATACTATTCAACATGAAGATGAATGCCAGGAAGACCAAAACAATGGTTATAAGTAAAAAGACAGATAAACCAAATGTCAATATAACCATAGATGGCACAAACATAGAACAAGTATCCGAATTCATATATCTCGGACAAAAGATTACAAATGATGGGAGATGTGAGGAAGAAATTAAAAGAAGGATAACAATAGCCCGAACAACATTCTCCAAAATGTATAGAGTGTTAACATCAAGTAAGATATTAATACAAACAAGGAAGCGTATTCTTCAGTGTTATGTGTGGTCTACTCTATTGTATGGGGCAAAGACATGGACAATCTCTAAGAAAATGTACAAACGTTTAGCAGCATTTGAGATGTGGACTTATCGAAGGATGATGAAAATATCATGGACAAGGAAGATCACCAACAAAGAAAAATTAAAAATAAGAAAAGCTTGTTTGCCACTATACAGACAAAGAAACATATTTATTTTGACCACATCATTCGTCAGAGTTCAATATACCGTACATTGTTGGAAGGGAAGGTGAATGGCAGCAGAGGGAGAGGGAGACCAAGAACATCATGGTTTACAAATATTTCACAGTGGACAGGCTTGAATTATTCACAGTCTATCAGAACCGCACAACATTGGGACAAGTGGAGAACCATTGCATCCAACCCTCGACTAGAGGATGGAACTATTGATTGATTGATGCTCGGGGTGACAAAAATGGTGGCCCTTTTATTTGTTTTTTAATAGTCGATATAATTACAGCAAAATATGATTTAAATATTTTTATGATGGTATAGTTTAGTGATATTTCCATTTCATTAATCTATGTTATTACCATAAAAAATATGTATGACTGGTACCGGTGGCTGTTATCCTGCAGGACTGTACCAGCGCAAATGTGATGTCATCGCTCCTTGCAAACCCCAGCCAAGAGGTGGGTGACTGGGGGTCGAGTTCTTTTGCACATGGCACGTGTATTTGTCAACTCCACTCGCGGTGTTCTATTTGAAATTCTGACGACTCGGGTGACCCGAGTCGCCCGGGTCGTGTTAATCGATTACGGCCTAAATGTGGAGCACGGGTGTTGGCTGGTTCCCGCCAAAGCCGTAGAACCAACAACACCCCCTCAACCAGCGCGCCGCAGGTCTAGTCAGCACCTGAGCGGTGCAGGCACAGTGTCACCCTCTACATGGTCGCGGGCTGATTTGCTTGTTTGTTGGAGGGTTTTACATCCTTGCAACATCTACGGTCATATCAGGATGGGTATCGACTTGTGACCGTGCACACTCATGACGACTTTATTGTGCCGGAACCACAGGGAATCCAGGCCGCCCACACAGTGACATCATTTCCAACTCAGTCACATTATCCTGATACTGAGCTAACCAGTCCCTGCCATATCCTAGTAATGATGAGTGCCAGGGTAGGTAGCAACAAGTATCAATCTTGACTCTGCTGAGATTTGAACTCCCAACCTTCCATATGGGAAGCCTGTGCTCTACAGATTTGGCCACCGCGTCCGGTCGTCGAAGTGTGGTTTAACTACTTAGCTCCCTTACAGTGTATAAGCAGCTTTGTGGTTGTTGTTGTCAACTATTATTTGTACAGTAGTATCTCTCTTTAACAGACAACTGTGCACTCACACACCAACGCTCTCCATTCATAGCGTGAGGTATAAACGACTTATGCAAGTATTATTCATGTATGTAATTATCCTGCTTCTTATTAATAATTGTTCTCTTATCTGCTTCTACTCCCTTAACCCCTTTTTGATATGTTCTTGTGTAGTTGTGAGTATGCAATTATTGCATGTATAGCAATACCTCAGGGATTAACGCCCTCGCCCTGCAGAGTTGTAAACCACTGCCTTGTGGTACAGGTTCTTGACAGAACCGAAGGCTAAGGGAGCAAACCCTAAACAGAAAACCATGTCACTGTGGCAGCATTAAGGGTGGTTGATGTATGGAACTCCCAACATCTTCCGACCAGCCACTGCAGGGACAAATAGCTTTGCACCTGTCTTGACATGTTCTTGCTGGTGTGAAACCTCTATTTGCTCCCCGAGAGAGTGCTGCTGGTAACTTGCAAAAGCCAGCAGCACTTCAACACTTTTGCAGGCACATTTCATGAAATGTACAACCGCACAAAACAGTGGCAGTCAAGTAATGAAAGCAGTCTTTGTCACATCACGACTGACAGCATGATGATGATGATGATGTGTTACTGGAGGTGGGGGTGCAGCCTGGAGAGCTGGAGGTCTGCCTTCAAGCAGCTCCCCTGATTCTCCTCCTGCCCTCCAGGTGACGCCTCAACCCCCTACTATCTGCCCATTTCGCCTCCGATTTTGCACAGGTGTCCTTGCCCTCAGCGGGGGACAATCAAATGAAACAATGACAGTTTGTGCATTGACAAATTGTCCGCGCATTGCAGGGGTCCGTTGGGCATAGCGATTGTTGAAGACGGGTACTACTGTATGCCTTTCTTTAGTGCAAGACAATGTCCCGGGTATGTGACAGATATGCAAGGGGTGGCAGGGCAGGAGGGCAGCTAATCTCTTAAAAGTCTAAAATAAATTATTATATTATTATTTTAAAAACATGTCTCGGGTTTTAACCATTATTGTATAATGTATTAAACGAATATTTAAAATGCGGAGGGAGAACATGATATCGCAATTATTATATTCCGATCCCACTTGTTGCATCGATGGTATTCGACGCGGCATGCCTATCATTTCTACAAGATTAATACAGATTTTGGCGCCACCTCCGGCAACTTTTGTAACTACCATTTTGTGCATCATTTGTCCATCATTTGTGCATCATTTTGTGCATCATTTTGTGCATCATTTGTCCTACAATTTTGTTTCTTTGTATCCTCAGAGAAAAATGTAAACTTAACTCAACCCAAGAAAAATTGTTCTGTCTGTCTGGTGGGTAAATCTCTCTCTCTCTCTGTCTACCTATCTATAAATAGTATAATATATATACACACACAATGAAGCCCCAATAGTCTCGCTTACTATGGGTCTCAAAGCAATTACTTCATGAATAACGAGGGAGCCTTTATTGACCCTATAATAAAGGAACATTTGAGTCTCACCTAATGTGGTTGTAATGATGGGTTGACCGCTGTATCGGGTAGATGGCTTTATGGGTCTGGACTGTATACATTGCCGCATATACCCCACTGAGACACGACTACTTACTCTGTATTCATAATGCTTCAACCATCATCGGCACCCCTTACTCCAATATCCCTTCAACATTGGGACAGCTCCCCCCCTCCTCCCCCTAGCACCACCACTGGCAAAGAGGTGGCAATAATCGGGACATCCTACTACAATATCCCTTCAACATTGGGACAGCTCCCCCCCCCTCCTCCCCCTAGCACCACCACTGGCAAAGAGGTGGCAATAATCGGGACCCCCTACTCAAATACCCCTTCAACATTGGGACAGCTCCCCCCCTCCTCCCCCCTAGCGCCACCAGTGGCAAAGAGGTGGCAATAATCGGGACCCCTACTCCAATACCCCTTCAACATTGGGACAGCTCCCCCCCTCCTCCCCCCTAGCACCACCACTGGCAAAGAGGTGGCAATAATCGGGACCCCCTACTCCAATACCCCTTCAACATTGGGACAGCTCCCCCCTCCTCCCCCTAGCGCCACAACTGGCAAAGAGGTGGCAATAATCGGGACCCCCTACTCCAATACCCCTTCAACATTGGGACAGCTCCCCCCCTCCTCCCCCTAGCGCCACAACTGGCAAAGAGGTGGCAATAATCGGGACCCCCTACTCCAATACCCCTTCAACATTGGGACAGCTCCCCCCCTCCCCCCCCTAGCACCACCACCACTGGCAAAGAGGTGGCAATAATCGGGACCCCTACTCCAATACCCCTTCAACATTGGGACAGCTCCCCCCTCCTCCCCCTAGCGCCACAACTGGCAAAGAGGTGGCACTATAGCAAATAACATATTACTATTAACACAAACAAAAGGAATAACAAGATGAGTATAGTAATATTCGTAGCTCCAGCTCAGCAACACCATCTCACTCATCACGTTTAACCAGTCTTGAAGTTAAGGCCCTGTCACATTACGATGCATCTCGCAAGCAGACGGCCAACGTGTAAAATCACTTTTTTACGTCGAGAAGTGTAAAACTTTTCGGCACGGGGGGCAAACTTGGACGTATACATACCGTATACATAGCGTATGATCAACGTATGACCAACGTATGGCTAATGTGCTTCCGGGCAAAAAACGCTTGAATTATGCACAAAACTTTGCCGACCCCCTGACGCGCGACGCCATATCTCAACGAACATCAACATACATTGACATACACCAACGAGCGCCTAAGACACACATAACGCATAATCACGTAGTGGCCAAAAATCACATACGTCGGCATACGTTGGTGCGATGCGTCGTAATGTGACAGCCCCTTAAGTTTTTAACAAAGTAGATGCCATAATGCCCATTTTCAGCGACCTCTAAAATTACCCAAACCCCTTTTTAGGTGAGGGACAATTTTTCAATGTATAACATGTTCTTGTTTCATTTGATTGCACAACCGATGACAATGACAACATGCCATGTCAGAACAACTATGGTCTGGATGCAGAGTTGTTCGTTAAAGACAAGTGGTATATTATACTGTATTGTCATCCACGCATCATGACGACACAATCTTTGCCTTCGGAGTTGAAGTGTCTATGGTTAGTTGTTGGAGTTTTACGTCCTGGCAACATCTAGGGTCATTCAGGATAGGTACTGACTTGTGACAGTGCACACTCATGGTTACTTTATAGTGCTGCCCCACTGGGACATCAGGCTGCTGGAACCATGACCCGATATCCCACTCAGTCACATTATCCTGACACTGAGCTCACCAGTCCTTGCCCTGTCCTATTAATGCGGAGCGCCTGGCTAGGAAGCGACAAGTATAAATTATATAAGTTATTGGTTTGACTTGACCGGGAACCAAACTCCCGACCTTCCGCACCGGAGTCCCGCGCTCTACCGATTCGGCCACCACCCCTCTACATTGACCATACATGTATATTTATACGAGTATAGATGCTAGGGAAACATATACTTATTATTATTATTCCCTTGGTGGAGTGCCTCCCGCCACCCCCAGCTGTCGGGGTAATCTATTCGGGTGCCACCCCCCCCCACCCCCCACCCCCACCCCCACACACACACTTCGCGCCGCACACACTGGACATGTATATAACTTGTATAACTATTTACATACACAATCATTAACATTCAATTATATAAATAAGCACACTTACGAGCATCGACAGTCATGGCACACGTCAGTATCAGCGTCAGTATCCATCCCAACAGAAGACTTTGGAGAGAACAGGTAAGAAGCGGTGTAGTAGTATCCTTCCTCCCCATTTTCACTTGTGTTGCCGTGGCGACAGTCTAGTGATGCTCAGGTCAGGTAAGGTCCGTTCGTCTGCTCTGTATCTACTTCACACATGCGTGAAGGAACCTCCTCTATCTAAACGCAGTTATATTATAAACTTGTTTCTGCTACTGTTGCCTCAACACCACGATATATATATATATATACTCCAGCCCGAACAGACGACTTCTTGATAACTTTAACACACAGGTTCGCAGTGTTTACGCTGGCGGTCTGCACACGCTGGGCACCAGCGACGGTTGTTGCTCTGCACTCAATGCGCTGCTGAGAGATCTGCGAGCAGTGGGCGGGGCCTAGCCAGCGCGCCGGGAACCAACCAACGGCAACGCTCGCTGGGTCGCGTGCCGATGACGTCACCGGAAACTTATTCTCGGAGGTCGGGGGAAGCCCCTGCTGAATAATTAACGCCAGAGGAGGCGTGGCTTACTTGTGTGGGCTGCGTGTGCGTGGGTGAGTGTGAGGGTGGTGGTGGTGGGGAGTGGGGGAGTGTGAGGGTGGTGGTGGGGAGTGGGGGAGTGGGTAAGAGCGTAAGTAGAGGGAGTGGAGGACAGTGGTGGGGGCGGCGGAGGGGGATGGGGGGGGGGGGTGCTAAAGGGGGGGGGGGGAGGGTAGCTGGCAGAGAGGAGGGAATGTTCTGGAATGAGTTGGACTGTGGAATGTTATGAGGACCTTCCACGCTGACTACGTCACATAACAGAGGAGGCCAGGTATTTCAGTAACGTATGTTCTAGATAAGATACGTAAGGGTTAATTATTACTCTTATTTGTTATACTCCATAAGACCAACCCTGTACCGGTGGCTCCACCTACCCTCCTCGCCTCCACCGGATGTAGACCAGTGTCAATTGCACCGGAGGATTTTTTCTTTTTTTTTAGGGGCAAGGGCCTATTATCCTTGCCAGAGATTAAAACTATTCAACCCACTACCTGTTTGTTTCTCCCTCATTTGTACTGGAGATATGTTTATATATACAGTAACACATCTCTAAATCAACCAACCATATAACCGACTTTAAATGGTCCATTTAGGGAGGTGGTCGACTTAGGGAGTTCTTTTTATCATTACAATGGTATTGTATGGGCGATCGTTTGGGACGTAAATAAAGCGATTGATATAAGGGAGTGGTCGATCTGTGGAGGTGGTCGGTTCGAGAAGTTTTACGTTATATGTATATACAGTAAAACCTCTCTAAATCTATCGACCATGGGACTGACTTTAAGTGGTCCATTTAGGAAGGTGGTCTGTTTATACATACATATATATATATATTGACTTTCCCCTCCCTGAAATCACTGAGGGTATTGATGACGAATGGCCAGTGTATTCACCGACGTGACTAACACACCCACTTTCTCCGAAGATGAGCAACAAGAAGGTAGGTTAGCAGGAAACCATCATTACTAGTTACTACCAATTTGTGTGTATGCTTCTTAGTAATTAGACCAACTATGTCCTCCATGACTCATCTTCTACTTAGTACTTGTGACAGTTTCAGTTGTTTCTGGCGTTCCCACAGATTTCTGTATTGTCCGATGAAAGCATACAGTTTTCGAAAACCAAAGAATGATCTACATTGAACTCTACATATCCAACTGAGATATTGGTATGGCAGGCCGTGGTGGCCGAATCGATAGATCCGATCGATACTGGTCAGTGGACACATTTGCAGTTTGGGATATTTTCCCTTCCAACCAGGGGTCTACAACTGGTTCATCAAAGGCTGTGGTATGTGCTGTCCTGTTTGTGGGAAAGTGCATATAAAAGACCCCTTGGTGCTTATCAGAAAGAGTAGTCTATGTGGCGGCAGCGGGTTTCCTCTAAAGAAATGTGTCAGAATGACCAAATGTTTGACATCCAACAGCCGATGATAAAACTCAATGTGCTCTAGAGGTGTCATTAAATAAAACAAACCTTTCGAATCAATAGAACGCAGGTTTCCCGTGTGGAAGGTCGGGAGTTCGAATCCTGGTCGAGTGAAGTCAATGACTTATAACATTGATACCTGTCACTCGGCCGAAAGGCTCTGTTACACATCACCGGATTGGGGAAACGGAACGAAACCGAACAAAGGCCATTGATATCCGGCAAAGTCCGGTTTGTGTCTGTTACATATCCATTGCATATTCATTGATATCCGTTGATATCCGTTGATATCCGTTGATATCCGTTGATATCCGTTGATATCCGTTGATATCCGTTGATATCCGGCATGATCCATTACAAGTTTTGAGCACGCACAAAACTTGTAACGGATTGCATCGGACTGACCTATGTGGTTATTATCCGTTACGTCCGTTCCCCGTCCGTTCCCCGTCCGCTCACCGTCCGTTCCCGTCCGTTCCCGTCCGTTCCCGTCCGTTCCCGTCCGTTCCCGTCCGTTTCCGTCCATTACATATCCATTACATAACCATTGATTGATTGATTGATTGATTGGTGGTTGCTTTACGCCGTGTCGGCAGCATAGGCCATATTCACGGCGAGAAATGTTTGTTTTTTGTTCAAACCATCGCTTTTACATGTAAAAGCAGACAATCAATTATGTGCCAATAGACACTAATTAAATTAGAAAGCTCACAATCATATATCTGTGGTCAAGGGAAACAAATTCCCATAGAAAAAGAAAAGTTTCATTAATAATTAATAGAATCCATTTAGTAAACTATATAAGGTGGTACAGTCCAGCTGCCCTCAAAAGGCTAAAATGTTTTCTGTTTTTACCGTAGTAAAAAGGTCATGCATACTGTCTGCAGTGTAGAACCGTTGGCGCAGGGCAAAAAAATCAACGCAACTTAGTAAAATGTGTTTGAGTGTCAGTGGGGACTGACACCCAATACATTCAGGGGGAGGTTCCCCCTTGAGCAGAAAAGCATGTGTAAGCCATGAGTGGCCAACACGGCAGCGGCTAAGGACCACTTGGTCCCGCCGACCTCCCGCATGAAGGGAGGTCGGCGGGACGTGGTGGCGCTGCAGTAGGGAACTCGGCCAGCGATTGGCTAATACACATATCTTCTCGCGGGATAATAATCTAACACATTAGGACAGCGTGGTAATAAACAGGATACAGTAACAAGGGGGGGGGGACGTTCCTCCATGTTATGTATCGATAATTAATTACCCAATCTATATATATGGTGGGCCGGATGCGGTAGCCGAATCGGTAGAGCGCAGGCTTCCCGTGCAGAAGGTTGGGAGTTTGAATCCCCGCCGAGTCAAACCAATGACTTATAACATTGATTATTGTCGCTACCTAGTCTGGCCCTTCGCAGTAATAGGATAGGGAAAGGGCTGGTTAGCTCAGTGTCAGGATAATGTGACTGAGTGGGATATCGGGTCATGGTCCCAGCAGCCTGGTCTATCAGTGGGGCAGCACAATAAAGTTGTCATAAGTGCACACTGTCAGAAGTTGGAACCCGTCCTGATATTATCTTAGATGTTGTTAGGACGTAAAACAACAACAAACAAATATCCACCTATCTTACACTTCTACACATCTACGCACCTCAACACCTATACACCCACACACCCACTCACCCATACATCTATACATCCACACACCCATATACACACTCACCCATACACCTATTAACCCACACATCCACACATCCATACACCTACGCACCTCTACACTTCTACACCCACGCACCTATACAGCTATACACCCATACACCTATACACCCGTACACCTATACACCCATACATCCACACATCCATACACATATACATCCATACACCTAACCACCCACACATCCATACACCCACACCTGTACATCCATACACCCATACACCTATACATCGATACATCCACACACCCATTCATCCACACATCCATTCACCCATACACCTATACACCCATACACCTATACCCCATACATCCACACACCCTACATCCATACACCCCCACACCCACACACCCACACACCTATACACCCATACACCTATACACCCATACATCCACACCCCCACACCCAATCACCCACATACATATACACCCATAGACCTATGCACCCCTACGTCCACACACCCATGCATCCACTCACCCGCACACCCATACATCCACTCATACACCCACTCACCCACACCTCCATACACCCACTCACCCATACACCTATACACCTATACATCCATACATCCACTCACCCGCACACCCATACACCCACTCACCCATACACCGCCGTGTATGCTAGGGGGGGGGGGTCGGGTGTGGTGGTGAGGAGGAGGGGGGGCAGAGGAGTAGGTGGATGTGAGAGGGGGGGGGGGCACACCCTAACCTCACCCCCCCTCCTACATCACCTCACAAATACCTGTTTGTATAGACCCGTGCGTCCCCACAAAACTAACATCTAGTATTGGACCAAATATTCAATGTCAATATAATCTAGAAACCTTCTGCAATCCGAATTATAATAATACCACAAAACGCAAATAAAATAAAACCTGCTACTACAGAACCATGCACAGAGCTGCATAGATCTTGTAGAAGTAGCACAGACGTTATGTCTGTGTCACCTGTGTGCCGCTTCAAAAACCCATCTCTCTTTTCCCGAGAGCCGCTTCGGTCTGGGCCTTTGGACTTGAGATCCCATATCGACTAATACAGCTGCAAGCTTCTTCTTTTAAATTGTTTAAAGATTGTTATTAATATTATTTCCCCTTCAAGTATTTGAGAATACGATACTGGCGCATGTGACTAGACTGCAAGTCAGCCAGACGAGGATTCTGCCATGGTGTTGTGGTCGGTTTCTCTGTCCCTCATTCTTACTCGCCTCTCACTCTCCTCTCACTCTCCTCTCACTCTCCTCTCACTCTCCTCTCACTCTCCTCTCACTCGCCTCTCACTCTCCTCTTATTCTCCTCTTATTCTCCTCTTATTCTCCTCTTATTCTCCCCTCACTCTCTTCTCACTCTCCCCTTACTCTCCTGTCACTCTCCCTGCACTCTCCTCTCACTCTCCTCTCACTCTCCTCTCACTCTCCTCTTATTCTCCTCTTATTCTCCACTCACCCTCCTCTCACTCTCTCCTTATTCTCCTCTCACTCTCCCTGCACTCCCCTCTCACTCCCCTGTCACTCTCCTGTCACTCTCCTGTCACTCTCCTGTCACTCTCCTGTCACTCTCCTGTCACTCTCCTGTCACTCTCCTCTCACTCTCCTCTCACTCTCCTCTCACTCTCCTCTCACTCTCCCTGCACTCCCTCTCTCACTCCGCTCTCACTCTCCTGTCACTCTCCTGTCACTCTCCTGTCACTCCCTGTCACTCTCCTGTCGCTCTCCTGTCACTCCCTGTCACTCTCCTGTCACTCTCCTGTCACTCTCCTGTCACTCTCCTGTCACTCCCCTGTCACTCTCCTGTCACTCTCCTGTCACTCTCCTGTCACTCTCCTGTCACGCTACTGTCACTCTCCTGTCACTCTCCTGTCACTCTCCTCTTACTGTCCTCTTACTCTCCTCTTACTTTCCACTTACTGTCCTCTTACTGTCGTCTTACTGTCCTCGTACTGCCCTCTTACTCTCCTCTTACTCTCCTCTTACTCTCCTCTTACTCTCTTCTTACACCTCTTACTCTTACTCTTCTGTAACTCTCCTCTTACTCTCCTCTTTCTCTCCTCTTACCCTCCTCTCATTCTCCTCTCACTCTCCACTCACTCTGCTCTCACTCTCCTATCACTCTCCTCATACACTCATACTCTGCTCTTACTCTGTTCCTAATCTGCTCTTACTCTGCTCTTACTCTGCTCTTACTCTGCTCTTACTCTGCTCTTACTCTGCTCGTACTTTCCACTTAGTCTCCTCTTACTCTCCTCTTACTCTCCTCTTACTCTCCTCTCATTCTCCCCTCACTCTCCACTCACTCTGCTCTCACCCTCCTATCACTCTCCTCATACACTCATACTCTGCTCTTACTCTGCTCCTACTCTGCTCTTACTCTGCTCTTACTCTGCTCTTACTCTGCTCTTACTCTGCTCTTACTCTGCTCTTACTCTGCTCTTACTCTGCTCTTACTCTGCTCCTACTCTGCTCTTACTCTGCTCTTACTCTGCTCTTACTCTGGTCCTACTCTGCTCTTACTCTGCTCCTACTCTGCTCTTACTATGCTCTTACTCTTCTCTTACACTGCTCTTACTCTGCTCTTACTCTGCTCTTACTCAGCTCTTACTCTACTTACACTGTTCTTACTCTACTTAGTGTGCTCTTACTCTGCTTTTTGTTGGCTGGTCAGAGTAATCGGTTTGTATGTGTGCTGTTTGTGTGGACTGATAAAGTAACATGTGTACACGTATATTTATTAACTGGGTCCGTGCCGAGGATGCCTATGACGTATATTCACTACCTTTCTCTGACTTGTTGTCTCTCTTGTTGACCTGCCTGAGTTGCTGTTTCTCTGTCCCTCGCTGTCCCTATCTGTCCCTCTCTGTACCTATCTGTCCCTCTCTATCTCTCTATCCCTCTTTATCTCTCTCTGTCCCTCTCTGTCTTCTCTGTCCCTATCTGTCCTCTCTGTCCCTCTCTGTCCCTCTATGTCCCTCTCTGTCCCTCTCTGTCCTTTCTGTCCCTCTCTGTTCCTCTCTGTCACCCTCTGTTCCTCCTGTCTCCCTCTGCCCCTCTCTGTCCTCTCTGTCCCGCTCTGCCCTTCTCTGCTTCTCTCCGTCCCTATATGTCCACTCTGTCACCCCCTGTCCCTCTCTGTCCCTCTCTGTCCCTCTCTGTCTCTATATGTCACTCTCTGCCTCTCTCTGTCCCTCGCTGTCCCCCTCTGTTCCTATCTGTCCTCGCTGTCACCCACTTTCCCTCTCTATCCCTCTCTGACCCTATATGTCCACTCTGTCACCCCCTGTCGCTCTCTGTCCCTCTCTGTCCCTCTCTGTTCCCCTCTGTTCCTATCTGTTCTCACTGTCACCGACTTTCCCTCTCTATCCCTCTCTGACCCTCTCTGTCCCGCTCTGTCCCTCTCTGTCCTCTCTGTCCCCTCTGGTGGACCCTGTTCCTCTATGTCCCCTTCTGTCCCTGTCTCTCCTCCTCTTTCCCTCTCTGTTCCTCTCTGTCACCGTCTGTTCCTCTCTGTCCCCTTCTGTCCCTCTCTGTTATTTCTCTCCCCCCGTGTGTCTCTCTCCTCCTCTTTCCCTCTCTGTTCCTCTCTCTCACCCTCTATTACTCTCTGTCCAGCTCTGTCCCTCTCTGTGAGCTGTCCCTCTGTGTCCCTCAGTCCCTCTGTGTCCCACTCTGTCTCTCTCTGTCCTTCTCTGTCCATCTCTGTCCATCTCTGTCCTCTCTGTTCTCTATGTCCCTCTCTGTCCTCTCTGTCTATCTCTGTCAGCTGTCCCTCTGTGTCCCACTCTGTCTCTCTCTGTCCATCACTGTCCTCTTTGTTCTCTCTGTCCCTCTCTGTTCTCGCTGTCCCTCTCTGTCAGCTGTCCCTCTGTCTCTCTGTGTCCCACTCTGTCTCTCCATGTCCTTCTCTGTCCATCTTTGTCCATCTCTGTCCTCTCTGTTCTCTCTGTCCCTCTCTGTCCTCTCTGTCCATCTCTGTCCTGTCTGTCATCTCTGTCCCTCTCTGTCCTCTCTGTCCTCTCTGTCCTCTCTGTCCCTCTCTGTTCCTCTCTGTCCCTTTCTGTCCCTGTCCGTCACTCTCTGTCCCTCTCTGTCCCTCCGTGTCCCCTATGTCCCTTTGTGTCCCTCTGTGTCCCCTCTGTGTTCCCCTCTGTGTCCCTCTGTCGCTCTCTGTCAGCCTGTCCCTCTGTGTCCCTATGTGTCCCTATGTGGCCCTATTTGTCCCCATCTGTACCGCTGTTTCCCTCTCTGACCATCTCTGTCCCTCTCTGTCCCTCTCTGTCCCTCTCTGTCCCTCTCTGTCCCTCTCTGTCCCTCTCTTTCCCCCATGTCCCTCTGTGTCCCTCTGTGTCCCTCTGTGTCCCTCTGCGTACCCTCTGTGTCCCACTCAGTCTCCCTCTGGCCCTCTGTGTCAGCCTGTCCCTCTGTGCCCCTATATGTCCCTCTGTATCGCCATCTGTCCCTCTCTGTCTCTCTCTGCCACCCTCTGTTCCTCTCTGTCCCTCTCTGTCCCTCTCTGCCCCTGTCTATCTCTCTGTCCCTCTCTGTCCCTCTCTGTCCTCCTCTGTCCCTCTCTGTCCCTGTCTCTCCCTCTCTGTGCCTCTCTGCCCCTATCTGTCTCCCTCTGTCCCTCTCTGTCCCCCTGTGTCGCTCTCTGTCCCTCTCTATCCCTCTCTCTCACTCAATGTCCCTCTCTGCCCCCCTCTGTTCCTCTCTTTCCCTTTCTATCCCTCTCTGTCCTTCTCTATCCCTCTCTGTCCCTCTATGTCCCTCTCTGTCCCCCTCTCTCCTCCTCTGTCCCTCTCTGTCCCTCTCTATCCATCTCTGCCCCTATAATTCCTTCTCTGTCCCTCTCTGTCCCTCTTTCTCCTGCTCCGTCCCTCTCTGTCCCTCTCTGTCCCTCTCTGCCCCTATCTGTCTCTCTCTGTCCGCTCTGTCCCTCTTTGTCCCTCTCTGCCCCTATCTGTCTCTCTCGGTCCCGCTCTGTCCCTCTCTTTCCCGCACTTTCCCTCTCTGTCCCTCTCTGTCCCTCTCTGTCCCTCTCTATCCCTCTCTATCCCTCTCTGTCCCTCTCTGTCCCTCTCTGTCCCTCTCTGTCCCTCTTTGTCCCGCTCTGCCCCTATCTGTCTCTTTCTGTCCCGCTCTGTCCCTCTCTTTCCCGCACTTTCCCTCTCTCTCCCTCTCTGTCCCTCTCTGATCCTGTCTGCCCCTATCTGTCACTCTCTGTCCCTCTCTATCCCTGTCTGTCCTCTCTGTCCCGCTCTGTCCCTCGCTGTCCCTCTCTATACCTATCTGTCATTCTCTGCCCCCATCTGTCTCTCTCTACTCTTCTCTGACCCTCTCTGTCCCTCTCTTTCCCTCTCTTTCCCTCTCTGACCATCTCTTTCCCTCTCTGTCCTCCTCTGTCCCTCTCTGTCCCCATCTGTCCCTCTCTACCCCTCTCTGACCCTCTTCTCCCCTCTGTCCCTCTCTAGCCTCATCTGACCCTCGCTTTCCCTCTTTTTCCCTGTCTGTCCCTCTCTGTGCCCATCTGTCCCTATCTACCCCTCTCTGACCCTCTTGTCCCCTCTGTCCCTCTCTACACTTCTCTGTCCCTCTCTTTCCCTCTCTTTCCCTCTCTTTCCCTCTCTTTCCTCTCTTTCCTCTCTTTCCCTCTCTATCCCTCTCTGTCCCTCTCTATCCCTCTCTGTCGCTCTCTGTCGCTCTCTGTCCCTCTCTGTCTCGCCTCTCCAACATGCCTCTTTGTGTACGTAGCCCCGGCTGCTTGCTCTCACTCTATGTGCACGTATCCGTCGCTCCGCATCCCCATTCGCTCCCCTTCTGTCCTTGTCTTCCATCCCTTTAACCCAGGTTCCTTAGTACAATTAGGTATCCCAAGTGCCTTGCCAATCCACCAATGATCTATTTGTGGAGCCTTAAAATTAATCATTTTCAATTTATTGGTGTGTTCTAGGTTGTTCATCAATTGAAATAAAATTTAAAGCAAATTAAGCTATGTATTTCTTCTTTCCAATAGTACCTTGCACATCAGGATATGAATTTGCCCAGCTAAAGAGAACCAATGCTTTGTCAAGTCCATTTATGTAGAAAATCACCTTCTTTCCTTGTCTTCCATCCCTTTAACCCAGGTTCCTTAGTTTGTTTGTTTGTTCTTGTTTTACATCCTAGCAACATCTAAGGCCATATCAGGACGGGTACCGACTTGCGACAGTGTGCACTCATGGCGACATTATAGTGCTATCCCACTGGGAAAACAGGCTGCCGGCACCATGACCTGGTATCCCACTCAGTCACATTTTCCTGACACTGAGCACACCAGTCCTTGCCCTGTCCTAATAATGCCGAGCGCCTGGCTAGGAAGTCCTACAATTAGGTATCCCAAGTGCCTTGCCATCATCATCATCATCATCATGCTGTCGGTCGCAATGCGACAAAGACTGCTTTCATTACTTGACTGCTGCTCTCCATTTAGCGCTCTGCTGTGAGAGTGATGTTTTGTGTGGTTATACATTTCATGAAAGCTACCTGCAAAAGTGTTGAAGTGCTGCTGGCTTTTGCAAGTTACCAGCGGCACTCTCTTGGGGAGCAAATAGAGGTTTCACACCCACAAGAACATGTCCAGACAGGCGCAAACTATTTGTCCCTGCAGTGGCTGGTCGGGAGATGTTGGGAGTTCCCTACATCAACTGCCCTTGTTGCTGCCAAAGTGACATGGTTTTCTGTTCAGGGTTTGCTCCCTTAGCCTTCGGTTCTGTCAAGAACCTGTACCACAAGGCAGTGGTTTACAACTCTGCAGGGCAGGGGCGTCAAACTCCATGAGGTATTGCAATACCTGCATACCCATACTAGACTTATGATATATCATATCACATTATGTAAAAATGTACAATAATAGCAGTTAACACATATGCTCACATATATGATCTGTAGCATGTATAAACACTAACAAGACAGAGATAACACTGGTAATGCCATCGGTACCATCTGTTGACCCCGTGTGTAGCTGCCGTAGAATCTTCAAGATCTGCCATTTTTTAAGACAGGTAAAATTCCTCTATCGGGTTTCACAAATCTTTGTAGCACCTCTGGTGAGCTGATGAGTTCCTTCGAGTAGTAGTTCCAGAGCAGGTCCTTGTCCTTGAGGAACAGGTTCTTGGCGAGGAACTCATTGAAGGACACGGCTAAGTTGTCCTGCTCCATCGCCACAGAAACCATTCTCATATAGAATGACGTCACCATCTCATTGAACCTCGCCGTACCACACGTCGTGGTCACCGATCCCCGCCATGGAGTGGCCCCGACACCGCAGCACCGAGCACACGTCCTGAATTATCGGGAGGCACTGTTCATCAAGGCGATGTGCCACGCCCTCAAACTGGTCGTCTGACTTCGCTCAGCTAAAGAAAACCAATGCTTTGTCAAGTCCATTTATGTAGAAAATCACCTTTTGTTTCAACTAACTTATGCATGAAATTTTACACTACTTCTTCAAACCTCTGGTGCCTATTCACAAGAGCTAGCATCATCATGCCAATGGTATCATTTTGTTGCCAATTCTACAGGCCATAGATTCATATTTTGTTCTTGAATACATTCTTTGTCTATCTATTTTAAATCTTAAATTAAACTTTTGAATTAACCACCATTTCTGAACCAAATAATTCATAACTTAGATTTTCACATGAAAATAAAGCTGTTTTTTTCTTCTAAAAATGAGTAAGTTTGTCACGATTCTTAGCAATGCATGACATTAAGGCGCGAATGTGAGACAAAATAAATGTTGGCTCTACTTAATAATTGAGTGCTAAAGTTGTTATGTAATGTGCCAGTGTTGTATGGTATTAATTGGTGTAAGGCTTACTACTCCATAAACACCCCCCACCACACACACACATCCAAACGCAGGGTGTTGAAAACATTTAAGAAAAAACATTCACACCTATCAAATTGTATTGTCTATAATGTAAACAGAAAGAGCATATTGAAGATAATACAGCCATAAAATGTCATGCACTTATCTTGTCTGGGTGCTTTTCTGTACCATTTCAAGCCTTCTCGAAGTTGGGCATTTCCTTTTACCGGATTTTATCACTATCAATTTGAGCTCTGGACCATTTTAAACCTATTTTCTTAAGCTGTTCCCAAGCATATGTGCTCCTGAAAAAAAATAGCAGTGACAAGACTCATCAATAGGTTAGGGATAAATCAGAATAATTTAATAAGGATGCCAATTTATTCCACAAGCAAACCCCTAAAAGTGGTCCAAAGTGAAATCTGGAAATTGGTGAAATTAAGGGAATTGTTATTTTTAGCATTTCTTGAAATGTAACCACATCATACCCCTGGATTCTTTTTATTCTCATTGTTTTGGCCATGGACTTGAAGGAAAAAACACTAGTAGTCTCATATGGTGGTTACTTTTAATTTTTGGGGGCCATCAAAAATGCTATCTTTTTAGTTTTGGGTGGGAGCAATTAAGTAACAACCTAAAAAAGTCCACATGTTCTTTAATATTAGAGCGATTTTCACAAATGAAGTGTCATTTTATTTCAAATTCAATATACTAACAGGTGAAATCCATTAAATCAAACTCAAAACTATTTTTGAAAATCACTTGGGGTACTTAGGACAATCTATTATACGAAGAGACCATTCCATGCCCGTTCGTAGTGCTTGCTAATCTATCATTAAGCCAGCAACAAACTCCATCGTCCCCACGAAAAGTAGGTCAAGATCCACTTGGCTACTCACGTATTATATAATTATGTAGTGGTGTGCATTAACATCCACATCGGAAGGACCACATTCCTAGGTAGGCCTCGGTATGATGATTGCATCAGGGGCCATCCACAGACTAGTGGTTAGGATACTAGCCCCGGTGTGACATAAGTCGCCATGAGTGCGCACTGTCACAAGTCGGTACCCATCTTCATATGACCTTAGATGTTGCCAAACACTGGACGTAGTGGCCGAATCGGTAGAGCGCAGACCTCCCGTGCAGGTGATCGGGAGTTCAATTCCAGGCCGAATCAAACCAATGACTTACAAAATTGATACTTGTCACTACCTAGCTTGTAGCTCGGCATTACTAGGATAGAGCAAGGACTGGTTAGCTCAGTGTCAGGATAATGTGATTGAGTTGGATATCGGGTCATGGTTGCCTGATCAGCCAGTGGGGCAGCACTATAAAGTCGCCCTGAGTGCACACTGTCACAAGTCGGTAGCCATCTTGATATGACCTTAGATGTTGCCAGGATGTAAAACTCCAACAAACACACTGAATCAAGGGCAAATACTGGTTCGATCAACATCAGGATACTGTGACTGAGTGGGCTATCGGGTCATGTTGCTCGCGGCCTGATTTCCTAGTGGGGATAGCACTACAGGTCGCCATGAGTGTGCACTGTCACAAGTCGGTACTCGTCTTGATATGACCTTAGATGTTGCAGGATGAAACACCCCAACAAACAAGCACATTGAGTTGAAGGTGTGGAACCGTTGGCAAAACTGAGCGTGCCTGAATGTACCTTACTAACCTATATTCACCAGCAATAGCCAGCATTACTGCTCTCAATCTCCAAGCACAGTCGACAGTGGAAGCTCAGTCCGCTGTTACAGCGCATGCGTCCGAGGCGAGACGCGGGGGCAGCGTGCAAAAATCCGCAGACCGTGAAGGACACGTTCGGATAACAACTCCATACCTGTTGTCAACGGACAACACCAGACCATGTGGCCAAATGAGTTGAGCATCCATCTCCCGTTACTGTAGATCATGGGACCCTGGTCGAGTCAAACCAATGACTTAAAAATTGATATTTGTCGCTTCCTAGCTTGGCGCTTGGCATTAATAGGATAGGACAAGGACTGGTTAGCTCAGTGTCAGGATAATGTGACTAAGTGGGATTTCAGGTCATGGTGCCAGTGGCCTGATCACCCAGTTTGGCAGCAGTATAACATCACCATGAGTGTGCACTGTTACAAGTCAGTACCCATCCTGATATGACCTTAGATGTTGCCAGGACATAAAACTCCAATCAACGGCCAACTCTGCAGCCAGACCAATGCTGTCCCAATATGGCAGGTGTCCTGTCACCAGAAGGACTGTGAAATGAAACAAAGTAACAGTTTGTACACTAGCAAAAAAAACCTGTCTGCATTTGGCTGGTGTTCGCTGATCACTGTGCGCGTGTGGTTGTTTTACCTCCAAGCAACATCTAAGGTCATATCAGGAGGGTTACCGACTTGTGACAGTGCACACCGCTGGCGACATCATAGTGCTGCCCCACTGGGAGACGAGGCTGCTGGCACCATGGCCCGACATCCCAGACAGTCGCATTATCCTGATACTGTGCTAACCAGTCCTTGTCCTATCCTATTAATGCCAAGTACAAGGCTAGATAGCAACAAGTATCAATTTTCTAAGTCATTGCCTTGACTCGGCCGGCATTCGAACCCACGACCTTCCGCACGGGAAGCCTGCGCTCTACCGATTGGGCCACCGTGTCCGCGATGCTGATCACCGAGGTCAGAGGTCGGTGTAGATGGGTGCTAGTGTAGAACACCCTGTACTTGTAATAGATCGTGGCATGGAACCCATACAAAAGCCACATCACCCTAAGAAAAACCCTCCAACAATTCCACCAAACAGGAATAAACACCTATCTAGCAAATTGAGATGATTGAGATTGACAAAGATGCACTTCAGGGAGGGGTGGGGGTGTAAGGGGTGTAAGGGTCGCCATAAACCTAATGAATAAATTGTGCTTCCCTTAAAATAGCGAGTTACTTCGAATAAGGATCTGCTTCAGAATCCGCGCTTCCTTGGAACAGCAGCTTTATTGTGAACTAATAACAAACTGACACACACAAAAACAACCTACAAACCTGTCCCCTCCCATTAAATAATCCATGCCTCCATGGAACAGCAGCTTTATTGTGAACTAATAACAAACTGACACACACAAAAACAACCTACAAACCTGTCCCCTCCCATTAAATAATCCATGCCTCCGTGGAACAGCGGCTTTATTGTGAACTAATAACAAACTGACACACACAAAAACAACCTACAAACCTGTCCCCTCCCATTAAATAATCCATGCCTCCGTGGAACAGCAGCTTTATTGTGAACTAATAACAAACTGACACACACAAAAACAACCTACAAACTGTCCCCTCCCATTAATAATCCACGCCTCCATGGAACAGCGGCTTTATTGTGAACTAATAACAAACTGACACACACAAAAACAACCTACAAACCTGTCCCCTCCCATTAAATAATCTGCGCCTCCATGGAACAGCGGCTTTATTGTGAACTAATAACAAACTGACACACACAAAAACAACCTACAAACCTGTCCCCTCCCATTAAATAATCCACGCCTCCATGGAACAGCGGCTTTATTGTGAACTAATAACAAACTGACACACACAAAAACAACCTACAAACCTGTCCCCTCCCATTAAATAATCCACGCCTCCATGGAACAGCGGCTTTATTGTGAACTAATAACAAACTGACACACACAAAAACAACCTAGAAACCTGTCCCCTCCCATTAAATAATCTGCGCCTCCATGGAACAGCGGCTTTATTGTGAACTAATAACAAACTGACACACACAAAAACAACCTAGAAACCTGTCCCCTCCCATTAAATAATCCATGCCTCCATGGAACAGCAGCTTTATTGTGAACTAATAACAAACTGACACACACAAAACAACCTACAAACCTGTCCCCTCCCGTTAAATAATCTGCGCCTCCATGGAACAGCGGCTTTATTATGAACTAATAACAAACTGACACACACAAAAACAACCTACAAACCTGTCCCCTCCCATTAAATAATCCACGCCTCCATGGAACAGCGGCTTTATTGTGAACTAATAACAAACTGACACACACAAAAACAACCTACAAACCTGTCCCCTCCCATTAAATAATCCATGCCTCCATGGAACAGCGGCTTTATTGTGAACTAATAACAAACTGACACACACAAAAACAACCTAGAAACCTGTCCCCTCCCATTAAATAATCTGCGCCTCCATGGAACAGCGGCTTTATTGTGAACTAATAACAAACTGACACACACAAAACCAACCTAGAAACCTGGCCCCTCCCATTAAATAATCCATGCCTCCATGGAACAGCAGCTTTATTGTGAACTAATAACAAACTGACACACACAAAACAACCTACAAACCTGTCCCCTCCCGTTAAATAATCTGCGCCTCCATGGAACAGCGGCTTTATTATGAACTAATAACAAACTGACACACACAAAAACAACCTACAAACCTGTCCCCTCCCATTAAATAATCCATGCCTCCGTGGAACAGCGGCTTTATTGTGAACTAATAACAAACTGACACACACAAAAACAACCTGGAAACCTGTCCCCTCCCATTAAATAATCTGCGCCTCCATGGAACAGCGGCTTTATTGTGAACTAATAACAAACTGACACACACAAAAACAACCTACAAACCTGTCCCCTCCCATTAAATAATCCACGCTTCCCTGGAACAGCGGCTTTATTGTGAACTAATAACAAACTGACACACACAAAAACAACCTACAAACCTGTCCCCTCCCATTAAATAATCCACGCTTCCTTGGAACAGCGGCTTTATTGTGAACTAATAACAAACTGACACACACAAAAACAACCTACAAACCTGTCCCCTCCCATTAAATAATCTGTGCCTCCATGGAACAGCGGCTTTATTGTGAACTAATAACAAACTGACACACAAAAACAACCTAGAAACCTGTCCCCTCCCATTAAATAATCTGCGCCTCCATGGAACAGCGGCTTTATTGTGAACTAATAACAAACTGACACACACAAACAACCTAGAAACCTGTCCCCTCCCATTAAATAATCCATGCCTCCGTGGAACAGCGGCTTTATTGTGAACTAATAACAAACTGACACACAAAAACAACCTAGAAACCTGTCCCCTCCCATTAAATAATCACCTTATTTGGAGGCAGCGGAGAAGGGCTTCTTTGGTGGAGACGTGAGTGTTCTGCTTTCACTTTTACTTGATAATATAGGTTGCTATTATTTACAGGAACCATTTCTTTTAAGGGTCACTTGGAATGGGCCGAGATGGCCGACAAGATAGAGCGCTATATTCCTATACAGGACATCGTGGGATCAACCCCTGGCCGATGACAAATCGTTGAATTACAAAATATATGCTTGTCGTTATTAGGCCTCGGGTTTGACATTACCAGGATAGGGCTAGGACTGGTGGTCTCTGTACCAGGCTAATCTGACTAAATGGGTCATGGTGTAAGCTTTCTTGATATTAGGGGGTGATATTAGGGTGTTTGTTTGTTGTTGTTTTGCGTCCTAGCAACATTTCAGATCATATCAGGGCGGGTACCGACTTGTGGCAGTACACACTCATGGCGACTTAATATTGCTGCCCCACTGGGAGACCAGTGGGGCACCATGACCCGTTATCTCATGCAGTCACATTATCCTAATACTGTGCAAACCAATCCTATCCCATTAATGCCGAGTGCCAGCCTAGGTAGCGACAAGTATCAACTTTATAAGTCATTGGATTGACTCAGCTCGGAAACTGACAAGTATAATTAGCAAAACAAACACAGCGAATATAGTATGCCTTTTTTGTTACAATTTTTAGCTCTTGTCGTCAGTACAGTCTCTTAGGTAGTTATGTGATGTCAAATGAGGCTTAGGCACGCTTATAACCCTATATCCCGTTCTCATCGTGGGGTGGGTGGGATGGCAATTTAAGGCAGTTGTTGTCCTCGTGGCTCCCGTGTCAAAAGTGAAATGTTCGCAACTAGCAGTCGCTTTTATAGCCGAAGACGGGGAATTTAGTTCAGAAATATGACACCGGTGGAGCCGCAGTTGGCTTGTTTACTCGGCGATATATGGCGGAAGTGCCAGAAAACTGCTAGTCGGCTTAAGCTATAGTTAAGTTAGTTCAGCAATGATCCGCCAGTCGGCGACATATCGAGCAGCCTTAGTTACTAGCGCTTGGCTGTATTTGCCGCCAAATTACCCGTAATGCTTCAACATTACGAACAACTTCTAAAGTCATTCATTTGAATCGGCCAGGGTTTGTA
The DNA here is from genome assembly GCA_030323885.1 of Branchipolynoe longqiensis. Taxonomy (NCBI): domain Eukaryota; kingdom Metazoa; phylum Annelida; class Polychaeta; order Phyllodocida; family Polynoidae; genus Branchipolynoe; species Branchipolynoe longqiensis. Next base: position 1,299,324 of record CM059193.1, on the reverse strand, counting down.
CCCATGGGTTCGAATCCAACGACCTACCAAAATGGGAAGCGGGTGCTCAACTCATTCTGCCAAATAACAGCGAAGCACCGACACTGAAAGCGGTAATAAAAACAGCATTAAGCAGGGCAAAGAGTGCTTTGTTATCGAAGTTGGTGGGTGGTATTATGCTTAACTCAATGGGAGTGGTACAACCACAGCCAAAGGCCTTGAAATGCCTACTGGAATTTTTTATATTTCACGAAGTCTGGCTTACTAGAACAAAAGAAAGGAAAGTCACTTACAAACACTGTTATTGTTAACGAAATGGGTCCTTCTATCCGTAGTGAGGTGTGCTGAACGACTCACGTGAAATGCCACATGCACAGGTAGGCAATAACAGGTTGATTGCATCAGGGAACCTATATGATTTACTGGTCACGGAACTAGCTCCGGAATGGCAGAATTATGGGTTCCATTCCCACTCTAGACACAACCAAATCATAACCAAAAAGAAAAAAAGAAGAAATTTGATGGAATCAGATATCAGGCAATGGTGACGTCAGCATGGTACCCCAATAGGGCAGCACCATAAATCCGCACTTAGTGTGAACTGCACCAAGTCGGTACCCGTACCCGTCCTGATATTGTATAATATGTTGTTCGGAGGTGAAACCCCAACATACACAGCAAACATAGCTGAGATATGCGTTGCCAATTTAGTACGGGTGTGTGTATATGCACATAACAACATGTGCGTCAACTGTGCTACCTTACTGAGTCACCGAATCAGTTGTGTTTATCTACCAACACCAAACATCTAAATACAGAAGACAACTGTTGACTACGCATTCATGTGGCACCATTCACTGGAGAATAGATCCAGGCTATCCTCTCAGACTGATTACAATCTTGTTATATATATATATGATAGTTGGTTGGTTGTTGTGATTTTCCGTCCTGGCAACATCTAAGGTCATATCAGGATGGGTACCGAATTTTGACAGTGCGCACTCATGCCGGCTTAAGTTATAGTGCTGTCCCATGGACTGGCAGCACCATGACCTGATATCCCACTCAGTCACATTATACTGACACTGAGCTAACCAGTTCTTGCCCTGTCCTAATAATGCTGAGCGTCAAGCTTGGAAGCATCAAGTATAAAGTTTGTAAGTCATTGCTTTGACTCGACCAGGTATCAAACTCCCGCTTGTTTTATTTAACAACGCCTCTAGAACACATTCTTTTTATCATCGGTTATTGGACGTCAAACATATTGTAAAAATATACGGATTTTCGGTTAAGAATTATATATTGGCAGAGAGCATTATTAGTCTTGGGCGACGGAGTGGGGACGATGTTATATAAACTAAAAGTAATAATATCCCACTCCCATTATGACATGATATAAGCTGTGTGAAATATATGTTCATATATTATGCCGAGATTAATGAAGGAGCATGTTCCTATATAAGAGGCAGTACATGATTGTTGAAATATGTCTCTATGCATCCATAAAGAGTGCAATTGGAGAAAAGACCATTTTAACAGAGATCTATTGTAACTGTATAACTACCTGCCCCCCCTGCCTTGACCACTGGGCTGGTCCACCAGCCTAATTTGCATATACACACAGGGCACCACCTGCAGCTGGGTTGAGTGACAGCTACCCCTACTGGGGGAGGGTGCCACCCACCCTGACTGTGGAGGTGCCTGATTGGCTGGCTGGGGACTGCCCAGTCACCTGCATCCCATTGGCCCTCTGACCACACTAGCCTCAAACCAAGATCTTAATTCTAGACTCTGCTTCAGACCCCCTGGAGAGAGATCACTCTACTCCTGACTCTGGAGTGAGGCGCACCTACTCTTGAGCAGGAACCCCAGACACTCTGTCTGATGCTATCAAAATTCATCTATTCTAATTGAGTGTGTACACAGCCATAGGACTCCTGTCCCATGAGCTGTAAGCACTGCTTTCTATACAGGCTAAAGTAGTAATGAGATCTTGTGTGGCTAGAAGGCAAGGGGTGTGGATGATAGGTCACTGGTAGGTGGACAGGAGTTGGTGTTAGTAAAGCACAACTTCTCCACTGTTTATCTGTGTCTTGACTTCATTCTTCCTTAGCATTGGTTAATGAGTTGATAGACAAGTGATATGAAGGGGAGAGTTTCTGTGGTATTATCTGGTGTCCCAAACGTGGCCGGGCATCCAGTAATATTATAATATGGTGATTCTGACATATTTCTTTGAAGGAAACCCAGTGCCGCCACATAGGCTACTCTTTCCCATAAGCAGCAAGGGATTTTTCATATTCACTTTCCCACAGACAGGACAGCACGTACCACAGCCTTTGATAAACCAGTTGTGAACCACTGGTTGGAACGGAAAATAGCCCACACTGCAAATGGGTCCACTGAGTAGGATTGATTGGATAACCGACACCTTCACAGGTGGACACTCTACCGCCTGAGCTACGTCCCGATTCAGCCACCGCATCCGGTATATGTGTATGTACATACAGATACGTAGATATATATATATATATATGTATATATATGGCTTGTTCTCAGAAGTTGTGTACCAATAGTGTGACATCAGTACCACAAAATCAAAACGCTGCCAAAGTCCTATAAACAAGTTTCCTCAATGTGTATGTCCTTTTGCATCTGAATAATTGAAAATAAACATATTCTGGCATTTTTAAGTAGGTCAAATGATGCTCACACCCAATAAATAGCAGTATAGCATGGAAACCAATCTGACTCCAAAATCAAATATTTTCCACACAAAACTTGACATTTTTAGGACATTTCACATGCCCCTTGCTTTATAAACAGTAGTAATAATAATTTGAAACCTCATTGCTATGGTTTTGTCTTATTTGTGAATATTAAAGAGAAAAGCAAAAAAATATTAGCACGGTAACAGTTAAAGTGGAAACAACAATTTTACACAAATGTTCGGCTCAAATTTCAATGTTTAGGGGCAATTTCAGGATTTATCTTTTACTATACCATAACTGGGTCCATGGATAGAGTGTCAAATGGTGAAAATAGTTACTGTACTGTATCTGTACTCAGTGTTTGATACAGAGTTTCATAGTACTTGGAAGTGGAAACAAAATGTTATGATGTTAATGACTCCAGAAAAGGTTAACTATTTCATAATTTTAAAAATCTTTTTTAGAAATAAATGTCTTCAACTTAATGAAGACATTGTATATGACCATTTGAAGTGAAATGATCTGTTGTTCAGAGGTTTTCATTAAGTTTGTGACACTTTATTTTCAATGCTGTTGACAATGTCACAAATTAGTGATGTAATTTTCTATGTATTTAGCTACATCCATCCCAATAAGATACATAATACACAATATTAACATTTACTTTTGATCTAAAATATCTCCCACATTATTGGGATAAATGATGAAATCTAAATATTGACACTCCAATAATGGGTTTCTTTGAAATATGCATTTCCAGTAGACTACCTCAAGTGGTACACAGTTTCTGAGAACGACCCATATATATATATATATATATGTATAGCCCACACTCGGTCTCTCTCCTGCTTCTGAAAAGACAACAACTACACTCAAGCTCTCCCAAACAGTCTACTGGCTACCTGTTTGCTACCTTGAGACTATTTTGTCTGGTTTTTCTTCCGCGATCCGGACGACCGTGCCTGTGAGTCGATTATCTGTTCGATTGGATAGCATCGGGATCGATCTCTACAGCAAGAATTCACATGGATGACGGTATCGTGCCTTAACTTAGATCGGTTGGTCACGTATTACGACCGTCGAACAGCCCATAAGTGTGTCGACGGTATTCGTAGACGGGGGAGTGGGACATAATTTGAGATCAAGCATTCGACTGTCTCCTACCGAGTAGGGGGGTGGGTCGATATAGGACAGTATCGTAACCCTGTATTTTCTAGGGTCCACATATAATCGACACAGAATCTTTAAACTCAAAATAATATCGCTGGAGCTATCAAGCTCAGATTTTGCAGCCAGTGTGTCGATAATATCGACCAGGAGGTAAATAATTTCCTAGTCGTACGTACAGTGAGCTTAATCGACCCAGAACTTTTCCCTCCGGTTTAAAAATAACGGCTCCAAGGTCGCCGGGTGCGGGTAAGCGGTACGCTTAATCCGCTTAGCTAATCCGCTTAACTCTGGTCCGCTTTCATGCCAGGCTGCCGCTATTGTTCTGAGTGCGGGTCAAACCACGACACTCAAGACCGATGTCCTTTTGCTAAAACAATCGACACACCTGTAACTAGGTCAGGTATGGCTACGCGCAGCAGCACAGCGCCATCTAAAAATGCGAGATCGGGAGGTGACGTCGACGACTTTGATTCGACCGCTTCCAACTTCGCCGAGTTGTCGCTGGAGGAGCGTGAGTCGACTGCACGCGCGGCTATCGACAAACTCAAGGCAGAGATGCGGGTTACGGCTCTGGAGGACGAACTGGACGATCTCAGAGCAGAACGAGACAGACGACGAAACAGACGCCGGACGACCGTGAGGGACGACCAACACGACTTTCAAGCTGGAACGAACCGGGACGACGCGGACGACCGACTACATCCACAGGAGGATCGACGGACGACGGACGCAGCGCCTAAACAGCCGAGTTGGACTCTAGGCACCGACCACGTCGACTCTAAACACGGTCGATCGCGTCGACACTCACGTGGGTCGAGTAGGAGAAGGAGGCGTGATTCTAGGTCGAGTAGTGACGGGAGTTCTTCACGAAGGCGGCGCAGTAAGTGGTCATTGAGAAAATATGGGATGGGCAAGGAAGTCAGGAAGATGAACCCCCATGAACTTGTTAAGGCTTCATGCGACTGGTGCCTGGACATTACGTCACTCTCAATATCGGACTACAGACCGTTCATCCAACACATTGGCTTCATCTCAACTCGGGCGCGTGAAGACCACTACAGGGACGTTGCCCATGTTGACCACGTGCTTGCCATTCGCAAGCTCGGGGAGAGCATCGGGTTCAAGGCATTCTCTAAAGCTCACCAGGATGAGAGTATAGAACACTACGGCCCCCACAATATGAAGATTAAGAGGCAGGGCGCTAACACATATAGCGCTCGGAAAAGATCACCGGGCAACAACACAAAGAAGGCTTGTTACGCCTGGAATGGCGATTCGGGCTGCCTTAAAGCTGACGATGAGTGCCGCTTCGCTCACGCTTGCTCAAGATGTGGCTCTAAGTCACACAAACGGACTAAGTGCAAAAATTGACGTGCTCGAACATTCAACATGTCTAGGCACAATGTTGAATTCTCATATAGCGCCGATCCTAACGATAACATTGAATCTAGGACTGTCACCCCTAACCGGACTGAACATCCCAACTCCTCTGATAATGATTGCATGCCATGTCTTGATCTTTCAGCGGGGGTCGAGATCGGGGATGGTGCGGGGGGGGGTTGAGGTCAGTATTATTCATGATAAGGCTAAGGTCTTGCTGTGGGAGCAGCCTGAGGGCGCCAGCAAGGCGGATCGTCTATTTGTAGAGCATACCGCATCGGGCGGCCTGCTGGTATACGTTAGCGAAACCGAGGGGGCGCCACCCAAGAGTTTTCAGGTAGATCGCAGCTGTGTTGATGGGAGCTGCACATGTAGCCACTTGATCGCGGGTAAACCGAGCCAATTAAAACCTTGCAGGTGGTTCGCTGAAATATGTCTTCGGGGCGATTGGGACCCAGATTGGGTATATCTGATGATAGGGGTCACTTTTGGGTTTAGGGTGATTAACCCAGGTGTTCAGGTCTCCTATATTCCAGACAAGCCCAGGAGGAAGGCTAAGTGGGAGCGTGATATCATTAATAAGAAATTCCTCGAGGAGGAACGTGACGGCTTAATTTCTAGGGTAGATGCCCCCCCTCTCTGCACGCACGAGGCCTTCGTCATCCCTAAGGACGATGGCGGAGGTCGCGTTGTTATCGACTGCAGTATGCCTTCGCACGAATCCGTGAACAACTTCACTGATGAAGTCCGGACCAAATTTTCCTATAAAGGCCTCAATGATGTAACGGAGATGCTCGAGAGGGGTGACTATATGGGGACGATAGACATAAAGGACGCCTATCGTGCAGTCCCTATCCACCCTGATGACCGCCAGCGTCAAGGCCTTCGCCATGGCGATGATAACCTCGATTACTTTCTTGATAATCGTTTGAGTATGGGCCTTTCATCGAGTCCCTTTATATTTTCCAAGATATCGGACTTCATCGTGAGATGCGGTGTTCGCGAAGGCTTGGCCAGAGTCGTAAACTATCTTGATGACTTCTGTCTGGTCGGTGGGACACGTTCGGAGGTCGAGGGCGCCCAGAGAACCCTCATCCATATCTTGAGAAGACTTGGGTTTTTTGTTAACTTCAAGAAGGTCAGCAGTGTCGAGACCAAGGTTAGGTTCCTTGGCATATTCGTAGACTCTGTACGCCTCGAACTTAGCCTTCCTCCCGATAAATTAGAGAAGACATTGGAGATCCTCCGCAAACTGCGCGGGCGCAGGAAGGCCAGTAGAAGGGAGCTGGAGCAGGTTGGGGGGTTGCTCGCTCACTGTGCCAAGGTCGTCCGGGGCGGGCGGACCTTCTCTAGGCGGATCTATGATCTCATGTCTAAACTTAAGCAGCCTTTCCATAGAATTAGGCTAGGCACCGGAGTTAGGGAAGACCTCGACTGGTGGCTGAATTTTGCAAGTAGCTTTAACGGGAAAGCCAAGATTCTTGGGAAGTTTGCCCCAGTCATATCCTGTTACAGTGATTCTTCCAAGTGGGGCTTTGGTGCCCTGCATGGCAGCGACTGGACTGTCGGCGCTTACACAGACTCAGCTGAAGACATCCTTGACAGTTATGTCGGTCATCACCACTTCCGTCCTCCGGAGGATGTCTGGACCGCCCACATCAACGTGCAGGAGATGTGGGCGGTCTACGCATCCTGCGTCCGTTGGAGTGCGGGATGGGGCGATACCGCTGTCATCTTCGTCACCGATAGCTCTGTCGTGCAGGCAGCCCTTAATACTGGCAGGTCTAGGAGTGCCGAAATCATGCACTTCTTGCGCAGAATATTCTGGTTCTCGGTTGAATACAATTTTACCTTTACTTCTGTTTATATACGTAGTGCTGTTAACGTAGTATGTGATGCCTTAAGTAGACTGTGTGACAAGGATAGTGCCGCTAGAATCAGGAGTGTCGATGGTGCCAGAATGCTCTGTTGCAGCGACACCTTTGACCGATCGCTCGTCTCTTTCAGTGAGGGCAGCCCTGAGAGCCGAGCAGCAGCAGTACCAGCATCAGGCATACGCTCAGAACTCAACAATAGCGAGGGCCACGCAGATCAAGAAATATTTAAGATATGCTGAGCTTTTCCATTCTTCAAGGTCTCCCATACCATGCTCCGAGGAGCAGGTGGCCCTATATGCCGTCTGGTTGGCGAGGGACCTCAAGTATGTATCTGTCATCAACTACCTTAGTGGCCTAAATTTTTTCCTCAAGCAAAACGGCGGAAGGCCGATAGACTATACAAACTTTGTTCTTTCTTCCACGCTCAAGGGTATTCGTAGAGCTAAGTCTGATATACCTAGGCGTGCTATGCCTCTCCTTCCCCATATGCTTCGCAAAATCTTCGCCTTGTTAACCAATAACCCCGGCCACGTCGCCTGGCGCGCAGCAGTCCTCTGTTCATTCCGAGGGCTGTTGCGTAAGTCCCAGGTCACCTTGTCCGATGCCTCCTTATTGAGATCGGACTTCCAGTTTTATGACTGGGGCCTGATTTTGACTGTTCGTCGCTCCAAGACCATTCAGTTTAACGAGAGGGTCCTCGAGATCCCGATAGCTAGGTGTGTTGATACTGACATGTGTGCTGTTTATTGGACTGAGCGGCATTTCAGCCAGATTGCCGCTAAACCATCTCAGGTAGCCTTCCGCATTCCATGCGGCGGCGGCGGGAGTTCCGCCCCTTTCCCTTACTCGGTCTATCAGGAGACTCTAAAGATATTTTCGGCCAGGGCCGGGCTCGATTCCGCCACCCTCTCTTCCCACTCACTCAGGAGGGGGGGTTGCACCTTCCTGTCCATGTGTGGAGCCACCATAGAGGAGCTTAAGGTCCGGGGCGACTGGGCTTCCGAAACTGTCTACTCATATCTCAAGACACCGCTCGGCACAAGGATTGTGAACGACATGAGGGTTGGGGTAGCGCTATGCTCGAATCAGGCTGGCGTTGGGTTGGGGGGAGATGCTTAGGCGTCTCCTTGGCCTATATTTTGCTGCCCTGACGCAAATAAAGTCGCCTACCCATCACCGCCTCTTGTCTCTCTCTTGCCGTAGCCCAACTTTATAGAGAGAATAATGTATTATACGTATATAAAAGGGGCGGAGCTCTCTCATAATATTATCACGATTATTCCTCTGTATTCGACTAATGTTATTCTCCAATCGCTGACTTGCCCGCGTTTGCCCCGGTCCTTGCCTACTCCAGCACCACCACCTGTGGGTTCCTGGCACTACTTGCCCGGTCAGTCAGTCTCTCTCCTGCTTCTGAACATTTAAAAAAAAATTTTTTTTATATTTTTTTACCGGTACCCTATGTTTTGCTGCCCTGACGCAAATAAAGTCGCCTACCCATTACCGCCTCTTGTCTCTCTCTTGCCGTAGCCCAACTTTATATATATATATATATATATGTGTATATATATATATATATATATATATATATATATATATTCATTTATTTATATATTTGTATATATTTATATATTTATATATATATACTAGGAGATGAAACCAATATGTGCTCACACAGAGTACAGCTGTCCCGCCGATTCCTGGCACTGTTTGCAGCAAAGGCCACCTCACCCTACACGACAATTTGTGTTGACTCCCCCCACTATCATCCAAACTCAACCATTCTTTTGTTTGTTTCGGGCGTGCAACAGAAGGATGGGTTCACACGCACAGAACGCTGGAACCTCTGAAGTAAAAAGAAACATAAACAAAGAGGTCTAAGTTACAATATTGGAGGTCATGTTAATAATAAATATACTTTTCAGTTTTATTTCTTTAAATTTATTATTTCAAGGGTATGAGTAATGTATATGTGTTATTTTTAAATGGGGAAAGCACCTCATAAGTATTGTACTTCTGCTTTCTCCTTTTTCCTGTGAAACATGACTGATATAAATATCAACTTGTATGTACAATGATCATGTGGAAATAAATACTGTATTATTATTTTATTATTAATGACTGTCAGACATCTATTGAGATTGACGACTGTTGGCCGTTGCGGTGGACTTACCCCAGCTGGACTTGTTACATAATCTTGTTATAATGCTCGGAAGACAACTACCATACGAAGCTAGTCCTTTAAAATAAAGGTTCTTTCAAAACGAAAGTATGGTAGATTATGATAATCAATCTAATATGCTTATGTAAACATAATGACAGAAACTCAAAATCATCGAACATTGCCACTTTATAATATGCAGCACAAACCGGCCCAGAGTAGGTCCTGCACTGCCGATAAGTCAGCACTCTCGGACACTGACTCATTCTGTTTCTTTGGGGTTTTACATCCTGGCAAGATCCAATGTCATATCAGGACCGGCACCAACATGTACAAATATACGGATTTTCCATTCGGATTTATATATTGGCAAAGAGCATTACTATTCTCGGGCGACGGAGTGGGGACCATGATTATGTAACAGAGAATCAATGGGTGCCCCACTCACTTTGTGACATAAGAGACTATGTGGAAAATGTGATAACACATAGCAACCGAGATTGTGATGTGATGTTCATATTTAAGAGACAGTTAATGATTCGTGAAATGTTCCGTCCATGCACCAGAAAGAATGCAAGTGGAGGGGAGAGACATTTTTAATATATGTTTATTGTAACTGTCTGCAACTACACATTACCATGGGGCTGATGGGCAAGCACACCCAGCCATCCTGCATACATTATGGACACCACCTCCAGCTGGGGGTTGAGTGCCAGCTGCCCCTTATTAGGGCGTTGCCCCCTAGGTTACAGAGGGTGTCTGTTTGGCTGGCTGTGGGAGCCCAGTCACCCGCATTCCTTATACCTGACACACATACCCCACTCTGGACACTCTTGTCTGGGACTCCAGACACTCTGTCTGAGACTCCACTTTCTACACACAAACTAGCAGCAGCTATTCCAAAGGCACTGAGCTGTGTGCAACAAGCATGGGACTCAGGTTCAATGGGCTGTAGGCACTGATTCTTATACACACTAGCAAGAGACATGAGGATCTGTGTGGGCATTTGGTAAGGAGTGAGGGTGATAGGTCACCAGTAGGTGAACAGGAGTTGATGCCAATAAAGCACAACTTCTTCACTGTCAATTTTGCATGACTTGTCTTCCCTTTCTTCCTTATGAGTTTGTTGACAGGGACATCAGGTGGGAACTGACAGACAGTTGTCATAACACACCTGGGATAGAGTAGTGGTATCCGGGGCTCTGATGGCCGAGCTCTGCAGATATTACAATGTGACAGTGCACACTTATTGCAACTTTATAGTGCTGCCCCACTGGAAAATGAGGCCGCCAGCACGATGACCCGATTTCCCACTCTGTCCTATTATCCTGACACTGAACTAACCAGTCATTGCCTTATCTTAATAATGCCGAACACCAGGCAAGGTAGTGACAAGTATACATCTTGTAAGTAAGTAATTTGACTCGGCCAGGAATTGAACTCCCGACCTTCCACACGGAGAAGCCTGCGCTCTTATCGATTCTGGCCTCGTGTCCGGTGTGTGCCTGACGGATAATCGAGAAAATCGCGTAGTGTGCGACGACCTTTGCAATCTATTGCAATCGGCTCGCACGCGGCGAGTCCGACAATGGCGTCGTGCCAAGCATTAGTCCATGAAGCATTGTCAGAATGTTGCAATGCCTTATGGGCAACGAGCAAACAAAGACTTTTTCTCTACACCAAGGAATGGCGATTTAGAAGTAGAGCCACACGCAGGGGAGGTCGGGCAAACTGTCTGCGCATTTGAGTGAGAGTTGTATGCATGCGACTTACTTTCTGAATGAAAGTATACGCATGCGCGTTGTCACAATCCATTCCACTCTTTTCTGCCGATCTGACGCGGTAGAGCCCAGGATTCTCATGCGGAAAGTCGGGATTGAGTTTGAATCCCAGACGAGTGAAACCAATGACTTACAAAATTGATACTTGTCAGGACCGAGCCTGGCGCTCAGCATTACTAGGATAGGACAAGGACTGGTTATCACAGTGTCAGGATAATGTGACTGACTGGGATATCAGGTCATGATGCTGGCAACCTGGTTTCCCAGTGGGGCAGCACTATGAAGTCGCCACGGGGATGTGTTGTCAGAAGTGGGCACCCGTCCTGATATTACCTTAGATGTTAGTAGGGTGTAAGACACCAATGAACAATTAAAACATTCTTACCTGCAGCTTTGATTTCCAGCCTAGTTTCAAGAGATGGAGTGTGTGTGTGTGGGGGGGGGGGGGCAGGGAGGTCAGGGAGGTCAGGGGGGCAGGGGATGGGGGGCAGAGGGGTGATTCGCCAAAACCAGAGAGCTGCCGGTTGGTTAAAGCTGCATAGTCCAATGAAAGAACAACATTTTCTAAACCAAAACGCGTGCCTGCATCCTATATATACAGGGTGTATAATCTATTATACGGATATAAAATGGCGGAGTCTATCGGTGCTTTCACTATTACTACTGAGTATTGATATTATGTATTATGACCAATCGCTGGCCGGCTGGGGCGTTTGCCCGGAGCTGCAGCTGCCAGAGCCACGAGTGGCCAGTGCTGGCTGCGAGATCGGCAGAATATGTCACTTGCCGCACAGATTTCAAATAGTTGTATCGGTGAGCGTGTATTTGTGAATGGCCCAGACAACAAATGAAGTGTCCGACCCATTACCCTCTTGTCTTTCTCTATTGTTACATAGCCAGACTGTATATATATATATATATATATACATGAATATATATATATATATATATCTATATATATATGTATAGGTTGTGGCTACAAATGACAAGGAACGAAAACAAGATAGTAATGGATTGGCAACTTTATATCAGTATATCGAACAATGGCTCGGGCACCCCGTACCGTAAAAGGAAAAATATGAAGAGTGGGACGTGTCAAACGCCCAGCAGCTGCTTATATAGGCCGGCGCAGGGCCGCAGCACACGACGCAGCACAGCTCCGCAGCACAAGGAGCACAATAACAAACAATATGGGAAATTCAAAACAATCGAATAGCGATAACAATAACAAATAAAACAAGTAAAGTGTATTTTCCGCTGCCTATAGACGCATAACGTTTTATACGCCCTATAGGTTGTGGCTACAAATGACAAGGAACGAAAACAAGATAGTAATGGATTGGCAACTTTATATCAGTATATCGAACAATGGCTCGGGCACCCCAAAGACACTACAGAGTGTCCCCCAAACCATTAGCATCTTGTTGATTATCTGCCAACAGAGAAGCGACCCTAATATCATTAATTATTCTAATCGCAATAGGCGTTCTCAAATATGCAAAGATTGAATCACTCTACCAATCCCCCCTGACCCTTAATTCCTCCAGGGAGGCACCACACAAGGCCAAATAAGTGCAGCCCCCCGACGGAGCGAATGTGATGATAACCCCGATGGGTCTAGGCCTGCCCTCCTGGCAAACAGCTTCAACATCCCCTGATAAATTTCATAAGTCATCGCAGAAGATCGAAGCTCCAACTCCGGTATCCTGAAGGCTGGTTCAGACTCATTGGCAGGAAGCTCAGAAAAATGAAGCCTGGTCCAATAGACCGCACACAATGTTGTATCATGACAATTCGCTACCGGTATCTCCAATACCCGTTGACCAAATTGTATTGTCTTTGATCGCTTAACTCGTATGATCATCCCCCACCCAAAAAATCGAAAATCCTCCCTATTCAAGACTGAGTCAGACAATGTCACTTGGCATTTTCGCAACAACGCTCTAAAACTACAAAGCACCGCAGCACGCCATGCCGTGTGCCCCGCACTGTTATTTAAATTATAAAACATTTTGCGCAGCATACCAGGCAAAATCGGCTCAGCCTGACGTGGCGTATCACCCTTGGCACGCCTAATACCTTTCAAAGTCGTCTGTATTACAAACTCCTTATAGTCAATTACAGGTGACCCATTCTGTCGCAAGAAGTAATTTAAACCACTCAGGTAGTTAATAATAGATGTATACTTCAACGTTCTAGCAAGCCAAGTGGCGTATAGCGCGACCTGGTCAGCTGGGCAAGGCAAGGGAGAAAAATTCCTAAATTCATTAATGAATCCGAAATACTTTTTTATCTGAACATCCCTAGCTGTAATTGAATTGGGCGCGTAGAACTTCTGCTGAAAAGCTTTCTGTTCTTCCTTTAACTCCCGGAAGTCTGAAACATAGAAGATTCTAATCAAAAACAAAACTACAACACATCCGATAAGCACTATCTACTTTACGTATCCTAACCTTAGCATCACGTTCGTTCCAACGACTCAGGGCATCACAAAATATATTATCCTCACTCGCTATATGCACAGCCGATAGGAGTAAAGTTCAACTGAACCGACAGCCAAAACAGGCGACGGATGTAATACATAACTCCCACGGATTTAGATCTACCTGTACAAATAGCCGTTTGAACGGTGGTGTTATCAGTTATTACTAGCACATGACTATTCTTCCACCTACTTGCCCAAGCTGAAGCAGCAGCATAAACTCCCCACATCTCCTTCACATTTATGTGTGCTCTGGACGAACAGCTATCAACAGGGACATAATGGTGGCCCACCTCCCTCTTCAAGCCCTGCTCTGACTGTTTCTCGAACGTTCCAACTATCCAATCTTCCTGATGGATTGCTCCAAACCCCCATAACGATGCATCGGTATACACCGACTGCACTGCAGCAAACTTACCAAGTATTGCAGCTATTCCGTTGAATTTACTTGCAAAACCCAACCACCACTTGATGTCCTCTCTGAATGCTGCGCTTAAGCGAGACTTATAATGGGCAGACCGTAGTCTTGCGATCATGTCGTAAACTCGACGAGTGAACGTTCTGCCACCTCGAACTACCTTCGCGCAATGGGCCAATAAACCCCCTAAACGCTCTAACTCCCTTCTTGAAGCTCTCTTACGATCAACAAAACTGTCCAATGTCCTAATTAACTTCAACAATTTATCCGCAGGGAGACACATTTCCATCTTGACCGTATCAATCATAATCCCTAAAAATCTAATATTAGTCGAAGGAGTCACCACCTTCGGGAAGCTTATAAAAAATCCTAACCTTCGCAACAGACATAGGACCTTAAACTGATCTCTACATGCCTCAGATAGTGAAGAAGCGATTACACAAAATCATCCAAATAGTTCACTACCCTTTCAGCACCCTCACGTAATGCGCACCTAACAACGAAGTCCGACAGTTTCGAGAATATATATGGGCTCGACGACAGCCCCATACACAACCGATTATCTTCAAAATAGGTATAATCGTTGTCGCCATCAAAACACCACTTAATACCCTGTCGCTGCCTGTCTCGCTGATGAATGGGAACCGCCCTATAGGCATCCTTTATATCCAAAATGGCTAGGTGGTCCCCCTGATGCATTAAGTTCACGACATCATCTACTCCATTATAATTAAATGCCGCCCAGCAGCCATCAGTACATCCATTCACCGACCCACCGTCGGGCTTACTGCAGTCCACCACGCACCGTCCACCGCCCCCATCTTTGGGCACCACAAACATGTCGTGCACACAAATCGGTTTATCCACAACTTCTGTAATTGCACCAGACTCAACTTCCGCCAATAATTTTTTAGTAATTATAGCCCTATCTTTCTTAGATTTATTCTTCCTACCTGAAGGCTCATAGGCAAGATCACAGTATTTATTTATTACAGAGAATCCAAATACTACTCTGTTTAATAGAAATCTCCAATCCGGATCAGTGTCCCCCCGAAGAAACATTTCTGAAAAAAACCGGCAAGGTTTCAACTGCGACATGCGGCCAGCTATTCTGTGGACACAAGAACAGACACCATTCACACAATCAAGGTTCACATCAAAAGTACAGGAGGGACCCCCCAATTCCTGATACAAAGTCACCTTCCAACCAACTCCAACACCAATGTCGGTCACTATTAGTAATTCATCACTTGAATCAGTCAAATTGATCCAATTATGCAAACATATTTCGTTAGTAAACAAATAACTAACACTCTCGGAAAGTCCATCGAGCTCAACATAACAGTCACTGCCGCGTCCATTCGCCACCGACGACGATTCCTTAGGAACGCTAAGACCATCCAGCACGCCATCTATTCCAGACAACCCGGCAATCCCACCACTGTCAAGTGCCGGGCAATCATCGGTTGGTAAACCTATTACATCACCCTGGCAATTCATATCATCAACACTACCAATATCCTTATTGGCACTCGCCGAGTCGACACCGGCTATGTTGACCCAACTATCAGGCGCACTGGTCATGGTTGAGTTGAGCGATTCCACACGTCCAGCTGATCCAGGTACCGCCGGCAGTGGCGCCGGCCGGGCAATGGCGCCACCTGTCGCTCCTCGACAAATTATACTCTGATGTCGTCAGTCCTTACATTTCTGCCGGCGATGACTTTTAGAGCCGCATTTAGCACAGAAATGCCCAAATATGCAGTCCTCCTCTGTTTTCACACAGCCCGCTTCACTATTCCACCTAAAACATACACGATTCTCATTCACATGCTTAGTAGCACCGACACGCTTCACATTATAGTCACTTCGCTGTGACTTCTTAAACTTCATGCTCTGTGGTCCATAATAAGAAACACTAGTGCCCGTATTTGCTTTACCGAATGCAGAAAACCCGGATAATTCAGCGTGTTTCCGAATTGCTCTGTCATACTCAATATGGGCGACATCCGTAAAGTCATTAGTCATGGCTCGCAAACTGATAAAGCCAATATGCTCAAGGAGAGCCCTATGGTCAGCAACTGTCATACATTCAATATCTAATGCCCATTTGGCAGTGGCGTGAATTAGTTCATGCGGGTTCAAATTTCGCACCTTCTTTTCCGCAAAAGTGAACTTTCTCAACGACCACTTACCCTTGCGCCGCCTTGACGAACTGCCACTCCACGAGCTTGAACTTGCGTGCCGGCGGCACCTCCTCCCACGTGACTGCCTACGCGAGCGGCCATAGGCGGAATGGCCGGTACCGCCATTCACTCCCACTCGCACTTCCTCAGCTTCAGCCTTGACCTCTTTCTTGTCTTCGCCTCGCACACCCGCCTGCGCTCGTCCCTCGTCAATTAACTCCTCCTCCCTATGCAGTCATTCACACTTTTCCTCTAGCCGCCTCACACGCCTCTTCAGTTCCATAGCTTCAATATCCTTCACGGCACTGCGCTCCCGCTCCTCTAGCCCAATGACCTCTACCTCATACGAAACCGCACCTGCCCCTGCCTCTTCCTCCTTCACTGCCTTAGACGCCATTTTTAGAGCAGCAGTCCGCCTGGTCGTCCTTCCCTGGCTCACCCCTTCCTTATCTCGAGAACTACTAGCACACCTCTCCGCCTCACGCGTGCTGTGTGTTACCCCACAGTCAAAACAGAAAGGCATAGCCAACTAACCGATAACTGAAGGGCGAACCAGCCGGTGAGCGTCGAACCGTGCGGCACCGCCAGGCAACCGCCAGGCAACCGCTAGGCAAGGAAAAATATGAAGAGTGGGACGTGTCAAACGCCCAGCAGCTGCTTATATAGGCCGGCGCAGGGCCGCAGCACACGACGCAGCACAGCTCCGCAGCACAAGGAGCATAATAACAAACAATATGGGAAATTCAAAACAATCGAATAGCGATAACAATAACAAATAAAACAAGCAAAGTGTATTTTCCGCTGCCTATAGACGCATAACGTTTTATACGCCCTATATCCAACTTAGATAATGGTGCGCTTGTTAAAGCTGCATAGTCCCATGAAAACATCAACATTCTAAAACTAAATAATTATCTAGATTTGTATTCTACAGAGCTAACTTAGATAGTGTTGCACTTATTAAGCGTTCGTTGCAGTGTAGAAACGGATACTAAACCAAGTTCACAGAACCTGATCCTGCTGAAGTCTTTTGGTGTCAGAATATTGATGTGCTTGACAAAATTAATTTCGCATCTTTTGACTCCAAATATCTCCAAACTTAGAAATTAAAAATACAAGTTCCTTACAACTAAAGTAAAATTAATATAATGCATTTATCTCAGAAAATGGCAGCAGCTCTGTTTTAGACTGAGTTAGGCTTTGTTGGAGTTGGGAGTGGGGGTGGTGGGGGTGGTGGGGGTGGGGTGGGGGGGGGGGTGGGGTGATGGGGGTGGTGGTGAGATGGTGGGGGATGGTTGGGGGTGGTGGGGGGTGATGGGGGTGGTGAGATGGTGGGGAATGGATGATAGGGGTGGGGGGAGGTGGTGAGGTGGTGAGGTGCTGAGGTGGTAGGGGATGGTGGGGTGGTGATGGGGGGCGGTGGTGAGGTGGTGGGGGTGGGGGTGGTAGGGTGGTGGGGGTGGGTGGTGGTGATGGGGTGGTGGTAGGGTGGTGGGGGTGGTGGTGAGGTTGTGGGGGGGGTGGTGAGGTGGTGATGGGATGGTGGTGAGGTGGTGGAGGTGGTGGTGAGATGGTGGGGGGTGGTGGTGAGATGGTGGGGGGTGGTGGGGTGGTGATGGGGGTGGTGGTGAGATGGTGGGGGGTGGTGGGGTGGGTGGTGGTGGATGGTGGGGGTGGAGGGTGGGAGGTGGTGGGTGGTGATGGTGGTGGGGTGGGGGGGGGGGGGGTGGGGGGTGGGTGGGGTGGGGGTGGGGTGGTTGTGGGGTGGGGGGGGAGGGTGGGGGTGAGGGGGAGGCGCGCCAATGCCTGGTGGCGGACTCGGTGAACGTCCTGGATAGGCAAGCGGGTATGCATGTTTAGGTCAGGGGTTTGACTCGAATGTGGGTTCGAAGTGGACAGTGGAGGGTGGTGGTGGAGGGGGGGGTGTGGTGGAGGGTGGAGAGTGGAGGGTGGAGGGTGGTGGTGGAGGGGGTGGGGGTGTGGGGGAGAGTGGAGAGTGCAGGGTGGGAGTGGGGGGTGGTGGTGGAGAGTGGAGGTGGAGAGTGGAGGGTGGTGGTGGAGGGTGGGGTGGGGGTGGAGGGTGGAGGGTGGTGGTGGAGGGGTGGGGGTGTGGGGGGGGGGGGGTGGGGGTGGTGGTGGGGTGGGGGGGGTGGGGGGTGGGATGGGTGGGGGGGAGGGGTGGGGGTGGGTGGGGGTGGGGGGTGGAGGTGGAGGGTGGTGGGTGGGGGGGGTGTGGTGGAGGGTGGGGAGCGGAGAGTGGAGAGTGGAGGGTGGTGGTGGAGGGGGTGGGGATGTGGTGGAGAGTGGAGAGTGGAGGGTGGTGGTGGAGGGTGTGCGGATGTGATGGAGAGTGGAGGTTGGAGGGTGGTGGTGGAGGGGGTGGGGGTGTGGTGGAGGGTGGGGAGTGGAGAGTGGAGGGTGGTGGTGGAGGGTGGAGGGTGGAGGATGGACTCATCCAGACTTGTTCACCCAGCTGAGGTCAGGAGGTCAGAGTTCACAGGGTGTGAGGGTGCAGACACCAAAGACCCAGGTGAGGGTGACCTGAATCGAAACAAGAGTTATAGGGGATTAAGCATTGCAACACACTAACTACTATTGCTACTACTATATTAACTTGAGCTCATTATTGATATGTACCTGAAGTATATCTGGACATTTGCAACACACATTCCTTTACTTAAAGCTCTATAGCGACAAGTAGCGTTTTCGAACCCACTACCTTTCGCACGGGAAGCCAGCACTCTACTGATTCAGCCATTCCGTCCGGGTGTTGATGCTCAAATAAGGATTGCCTATAAATACACCAGGATCATTTGTCATAAATTGTTTACAATACATAGGGTTTCTTTTATCCTAGATGAGTATTCTTTAGATAAAATATGTATTATTTACAATATATTATTGTTAATAATAAATAGTTATTATTTAATATATGTAGGGCTTAGCATAAGGGTTGTTATAATACATGGGTCCTATTCATAATTAATAGGTACAGTTTAAAACGAATAGGTTTTGTTCATAAAAAAAAAAGGTATTGCTTATAATACATATTATTGCTTTTTATAAATAGGGATTGATTATAATAAATAGGCATCGCTTATAGCAAAGTAGGCATTGCTAATAATAAATATGTACTGCTTATAATAAGTAGGTATTGCTTATAACAAAGTAGACATTGCTCATAATAAATAGGTAGTGCTTATAATAAAGTAGACATTGCTCATAATAAATAGGTATTGCTTATAATAAATAGGTATTGCTTATAACAAAGTATACATTGCTCATAATAAATAGGTATTGCTTATAATAAATAGGGATAGCCTAAAACAAAGTAGACATTGCTCCTAATGCTTATAATAAATAGGTATGGCTTATACTGAATATATATTGCCTATAATAAATAGGTATTGGTTATAACGAATAAGCATTGTTTTATAATACATCGGAATTGCATCAAAGATATTTTGTGGAATAGAAATAATTTTATGCATAACTTTGATGGTTGACTTTTGTGAAATTGTGTTGTTTCAGGATAATAACGTAATTCTTTCAGGATAATAGCGCCATTCTCATGTTATTTCTAAAATGGGGGACATTTGTGGAGTTTGCTAGAATGCACTTCTATTTTATAATGGCCTTCATTCCTTTACTGTTTTCTATTTAAAATGGCCTTCATTCCCTTCCTGTTTTCTATTTTAAAATGGCCTTCATCCCCTTACTGTTTTGTATTTAAAATGGCCTTCATCCCCGTACTGTTTTCTATTTTAAAATGGCCTTCATCCACTTACTGTTTTCTATTTTAAAATGGCCTTCAACCCCTTACTGTTTTCTATTTTAAAATGGCCTTCATCCCCTTACTGTTTTCTATTTTAAAATGGCCTTCATCCCCTTCCTGTTTTCTATTTTAAAATGGCCTTCATCCCTGTACTGTTTTCTATTTTAAAATGGCCTTCATCCCTTTACTGTTTTCTATTTTAAAATGGCCTTCATCCCCGTACTGTTTTCTATTTTAAAATGGCCTTCATCCCCTTACTGTTTTCTATTTAAAATGGCCTTCATCCCCTTACTGTCAACCCATACTGTTTTGTATTTTAAAATGGCCTTCATCCCCCTCCTGTTTTCTATTTTAAAATGGCCTTCATCCCTTTATTGTTTTCTATTTAAAACGGCCTTCATTCCTTTACTGTTTTCTATTTTAAAATGGCCTTCATCCCCTTACTGTTTTCTATTTTAAAATGGCCTTCATCCCCTTACTGTTTTCTATTTTAAAATGGCCTTCATCCCCTTACTGTTTTCTATTTAAAATGGCCTTCATCCCCTTACTGTTTTCTATTTTAAGATGGCCTTCGTCTCCTTACTGTTTGCTATTATAAAATGGCCTTCATCCCTGTACTGTTTTCTATTTAAAATGGCCTTCATCCCCTTACTGTTTTCTATTTTAAGATGGCCTTCGTCTCCTTACTGTTTGCTATTATAAAATGGCCTTCGTCCCCTTATTGTTTGCTATTATAAAATGGCCTTCATCCACTTACTGTTTTCTATTTTAAAATCGCCTTCGTCCCCTTACTGTTTTCTATTTAAAATAGTCTTCATCCCTGTACTGTTTTCTATTTAAAATGGCCTTCATCCCCTTACTGTTTTCTTTTTTAAAATGGCCTTCATCCCCTTACTGTTTTCTATTTTAAAATGGCCTTCATCCCCTTACTGTTTTCTATTTTAAAATGGCCTTCATCCCTTTACTGTTTTCTATTTAAAATGGCCTTCATCCCCTTACTGTTTTCTATTTTAAGATGGCCTTCGTCCCCTTACTGTTTGCTATTATAAAATGGCCTTCGTCCCCTTATTGTTTGCTATTATAAAATGGCCTTCATCCCCTTACTGTTTTCTATTTTAAAATGGCCTTCGTCCCCTTACTGTTTTCTATTTTAAAATGGCCTTCATCCCCTTACTGTTTTTTATTTAAAATGGCCTTCATCCCCTTACTGTTTTCTATTTTAAAATGGCCTTCATCCCTTTACTGTTTTCTATTTAAAATGGCCTTCATCCCTTTACTGTTTTCTATTTAAAATGGCCTTCATCCCTTTACTGTTTTCTATTTAAAATGGCCTTCATCCACTTACTGTTTTCTATTTAAAATGGCCTCTTATGTTTTCTATTTAACATGCTTCTCCCTGACTGGTTTCTATTTTAAAATGGTTTTCATCCCTTTACTGTTTTCTATTTAAAATGGCCTTCATTCACTTACTATTTTCTATTTCAAATGGCCTTCATTCCCTTACTATTTTCTATTTAAAATGGCCTTCATCCCCTTACTGTTTTCTATTTTAAAATGGCCTTCATCCCCTTACTGTTTTCTATTTAAAATGGCCTTCATCCCCTTACTGTTTTCTATTTTAAAATAGCCGTCATCCCCTTACTGTTTTCTATTTAAAATGGCCATCATCCCCTGACTGTTTTCTATTTTAAAATGGCCTTCATCCCCTTACTGTTTTATATTTAAAATGGCCTTCATCCCCTTACTGTTTTCTATTTTAAAATGGTTTTCATCCCTTTACTGTTTTCTACTTAAAATGGCCTTCATCCCTTTACTGTTACATCGAGATACGGTGACACGCGTCAAAGTTTTGGACATACCCAAAACTTTCGACATAGGGTTATGTTGTGCTTACATTGTGCTCACGTTAGGCTTATGTCAAGATATGTTAGACATTCATTATAGCTATGTCGGTCTATGTTGAGCTATGTCAACTTATGGTAGACTGCTGGAGAGCCGAGCGGAACATGCAGTCTGTGCGCTGCCAACGTGCTCTTAACATATCTCGATGTAAGTCTAATGTGTCTCTGACGTGTGCCTAACATTAGTCTAATGTGAGTCCAACCAGTCTTGACGTATTCAGCGTAGTTGACATGGCTGGCGTGCGCATAATGTATGTAACGTCCACCAATGTTCTTTGTTGGTGATAGTGATGGTGATAGGTCGCCAGTAGGTGAACAGGAGTTGATGCCAATACAGCACAACTTCTTCACTGTCAATCTTGCATGACTTGTCTGCCTTTCTTCCTTACGAGATTGTGGAGATTGACACCAGGTGGGAACTGACAGACAGTTGTCAGAACACACCTGGGGAGAGTAGTGATACTTGGGGATGTGACTGCCGAGTTCCCGACATATTACATACTGCTATAGGATCACACCGGCCATGACTTTGTAGTGTGCTTTGTCTGCCCTGCCGTGCACCTGCTGCTATAGGATCACACCGGCCATGACTTTGTAGTGTGCTTTGTCTGCCCTGCCATGCACCTGCTGCTATAGGATCACACCGGCCATGACTTTGTAGGGTGCTTTGTCTGCCCTGCCATGCACTTGCTGCTATATGATTACACCGGCCATGACTTTGTAGTGTGCTTTGTCTGCCCTGCCGTGCACCTGCTGCTATAGGATCACACCGGCCATGACTTTGTAGGGTGCTTTGTCTGCCCTGCCGTGCACCTGCTGCTATAGGATCACACTGGTCATGACTTTGTAGTGTGCTTTGTCTGCCCTGCCGTGCACCTGCTGCTATAGGATCACACTGGTCATGACATTGTAGTGTGCTTTGTCTGCCCTGCCGTGCACCTGCAGCTATAGGATCACACTGGTCATGACATTGTAGGGTGCTTTGTGTTGTTCCAGTAGATGTCAACATCATCTCTGTTTTGTGTGATGTTATGTTTTGGTGTAGGTGGTTTTTTAATGTATCTTTTGAGTAGTTTTTTAGGGCCCCGCCCATCTTTTATTCGTGGAGATTTGTGCTTTTTAGTTTAGTTTGTTACATATATTAGCTTGTGATCACTTATACCCAGCTTCTAGTGCCCCATTTGGTGGCAGGGTTTGAGTTGGTTAGTATTAGATCGATTCTTGAGCTGTTGTTGCTTAGCCTTGTGCTTACAGTGATGAGCTGTTGCAGGCCTAGGATTTTGATTGTGGTTTGTAACATTAGTTTATTTTTATCATCGCTGTTGTAATTCACATTAAAGTCCCCTAGTACATAGATTTCTGCATTTGTGGATTTTTGTATAGTGTTTATTCTATTTCCTAGGGCTTCAAGGAATAGATCTATTTCCCCTGATGCTGGTCTATAGAGGCTTGCTATGGCTATATTTGCTTGTTTTTCGTTTTTTATTAGCACAATAGTAGTTCTATGTGCTCATATGAGAGGTTAGCTGCTTTTAGTATTTCGGGATCCAGGTTTTTGGTGTTTTTGCAGTAAATGGCAACGCCTCCACCCTTCTTTGTTTGGTTATTTGCATTGTTGTGTTGTCTGTCGTTACGTACAAGCCTATATCCGTTTATATTTAGGTTGTTATTTTGGTGTTGTCAGTGAACCAAGTCTCTGATAGGTGTTATGACATCTAGATTGTCTTTTTTCAGATGCATTTTTATTATGTCTATTTCGTTGGATGCGGTCTGGCAGTTTAGGTGGGCAAAGTGCGTGCCCCTTCCCTGTTTACATTCAATTTCTTCTACCATACTTATTTTCTTTAGGATAGTGGTTGCTTGATTAACGCGAGTTTTGATTTTAATTTGAGTTTATTTTAGTTTAGTGATTCGTGGGTTCAGGGCATATGTGCTGGTGCATACAGAACATATGGTCCCTTAGAGTAGACGATACAAATAAAAAGATGTTTATGTACGCCTCCGTAGTTCTTACGTCTGTGCATGGGGGAAGGCATGGGCACTATATCATGTACTATTTGTTTATGTTATTACTTATGTTTTAGGATTCAGTTAGTCAAATTTGTAAAAGGTTTGTGATGCTTATGGTTTGGAGCCCTGGTGTTCTTCCCAGTTCTCTATCACTTTTAATGATATATATATATATATATATATATATATATGTGTGTGATGTTTAACGCATTATGCGAGTATAAAGGCACGAAGGGAATTATTTTCTTCTTATTATTATGACTATACTATGCACTGTACTGCCTCCTTCATGTCTCATGACTGGTGGCGCCACCTCTGGCGCGCCGCCGTACCTGTATACACGGAAAAGATCACTCTCGTCGGAGGATTTTATATATATATATGTATATATATATCTCAAACTTTCTTTGTTTATTGGGGTTTACGTACTAGTTACGTCTATTATCACATGAGGATGGGTATATTACATTAATCATTATGATCTACATTACTTTATTCTGAAGTAAGTGTTACTTTAAATGGCTAACTCTGGATATATTTGAAGTGAAAACATGCAACATTAATTTTGGTCTACACATACATATTCTACCAGCAGATTCTTCAGCAGAAACAG
This sequence comes from Branchipolynoe longqiensis, assembly GCA_030323885.1. Taxonomy (NCBI): domain Eukaryota; kingdom Metazoa; phylum Annelida; class Polychaeta; order Phyllodocida; family Polynoidae; genus Branchipolynoe; species Branchipolynoe longqiensis. The sequence continues at coordinate 1,274,880 of CM059193.1, read as the reverse complement.
CCACTTAGTATGATTCCCTTCTGTCTAGCAACAAGTGCTTAATGCTTAATAAATGCGACAACATCAAAGTTAGATATGGATAATCAAATGGTTTTAATTTTTGTTGATAAAGTATTTATTCATCTGAATATGACATTTGTCAGAGCCGGAGCACTGGTACTAGTGGTAGTCCGACCATCTTACAATTGCAATTGACAATCTATATAATGTAGATGAAGTGATTTTGCTTAAAGTTGCACAGTCCGATGGTTTTGAGTTTCGAACATTTGTCCTAAGATAAATATATTGAACTGATTGTAATGTTCTACCTTTCGCTAGTTTAAAGTAACTTTTATATTACATGGTTAACTTTGAAGATATTTGAAGTGCAAACAAGCAAAATTAGTTTTGGCAAGCACGCCCAAACTCTGACACGAAAGACTTCTGCAGTAACAGGTTCTATTAACTTGCCTCAGTTTTCCCTTCTGTGCAGTGACAAATTCTTAATAAGTGCACCAGTATCTAAGTTAGATATTTAGAATCAAATCTAGTTAATTGCTTTGATTTTGAAAATGTGATGTTTTCATGGGACTGTGCAGCTTTAAGTAAAATGTGATGTTTTCATGGGACTATGCAGCTTTAAGTAAAATGTGATGTTTTCATGGGACTGTGCAGCTTTAAGTAAAATGTGATGTTTTCATGGGACTATGCAGCTTTAAGTAAAATGTGATGTTTTCATGGGACTATGCAGCTTTAAGTAAAATGTGATGTTTTCATGGGACTATGCAGCTTTAAGTAAAATGTGATGTTTTCATGGGACTATGCAGCTTTAAGTAAAATGTGATGTTTTCATGGGACTATGCAGCTTTAAGTAAAATGTGATGTTTTCATGGGACTATGCAGCTTTAAGTAAAATGTGATGTTTTCATGGGACTGTGCAGCTTTAAGTAAAATGTGATGTTTTCATGGGACTATGCAGCTTTAAGTAAAATGTGATGTTTTCATGGGACTATCCAGCGTTAAGTAAAATGTGATGTTTTCATGGGACTATGCACCTTTAAGTAAATTAAGTAAAATGTGATGTTTTCATGGGACTATGCAGCTTTAAGTAAAATGTGATGTTTTCATGGGACTATGCAGCTTTAAGTAAAATGTGATGTTTTCATGGGACTATGCAGCTTTAAGTAAAATGTGATGTTTTCATGGGACTATGCACCTTTAAGTAAATTAAGTAAAATGTGATGTTTTCATGGGACTGTGCAGCTTTAAGTAAAATGTGATGTTTTCATGGGACTGTGCAGCTTTAAGTAAAATGTGATGTTTTCATGGGACTGTGCAGCTTTAAGTAAAATGTGATGTTTTCATGGGACTGTGCAGCTTTAAGTAAAATGTGATGTTTTCATGGGACTGTGCAGCTTTAAGTAAAATGTGATGTTTTCATGGGACTGTGCAGCTTTAAGTAAATTAAGTAAAATGTGATGTTTTCATGGGACTGTGCAGCTTTAAGTAAAATGTGATGTTTTCATGGGACTATCCAGCGTTAAGTAAAATGTGATGTTTTCATGGGACTATGCAGCTTTAAGTAAAATGTGATGTTTTCATGGGACTATGCAGCTTTAAGTAAAATGTGATGTTTTCATGGGACTGTGCAGCTTTAAGTAAAATGTGATGTTTTCATGGGACTATGCAGCTTTAAGTAAAATGTGATGTTTTCATGGGACTATGCAGCTTTAAGTAAAATGTGATGTTTTCATGGGACTTGCAGCTTTAAGTAAAATGTGATGTTTTCATGGGACTGTGCAGCTTTAAGTAAAATGTGATGTTTTCATGGGACTATGCAGCTTTAAGTAAAATGTGATGTTTTCATGGGACTGTGCAGCTTTAAGTAAAATGTGATGTTTTCATGGGACTATGCAGCTTTAAGTAAAATGTGATGTTTTCATGGGACTATCCAGCGTTAAGTAAAATGTGATGTTTTCATGGGACTATGCAGCTTTAAGTAAAATGTGATGTTTTCATGGGACTATGCAGCTTTAAGTAAAATGTGATGTTTTCATGGGACTGTGCAGCTTTAAGTAAAATGTGATGTTTTCATGGGACTGTGCAGCTTTAAGTAAAATGTGATGTTTTCATGGGACTATGCAGCTTTAAGTAAAATGTGATGTTTTCATGGGACTATGCAGCTTTAAGTAAAATGTGATGTTTTCATGGGACTGTGCAGCTTTAAGTAAAATGTGATGTTTTCATGGGACTATGCAGCTTTAAGTAAAATGTGATGTTTTCATGGGACTATGCAGCTTTAAGTAAAATGTGATGTTTTCATGGGACTGTGCAGCTTTAAGTAAAATGTGATGTTTTCATGGGACTATGCAGCTTTAAGTAAAATGTGATGTTTTCATGGGACTATGCAGCTTTAAGTAAAATGTGATGTTTTCATGGTACTTGCAGCTTTAAGTAAAATGTGATGTTTTCATGGACTGTGCAGCTTTAAGTAAAATGTGATGTTTTCATGGGACTGTGCAGCTTTAAGTAAAATGTGATGTTTTCATGGGACTATGCAGCTTTAAGTAAAATGTGATGTTTTCATGGGACTATGCAGCTTTAAGTAAAATGTGATGTTTTCATGGGACTATGCAGCTTTAAGTAAAATGTGATGTTTTCATGGGACTATGCAGCTTTAAGTAAAATGTGATGTTTTCATGGGACTATGCAGCTTTAAGTAAAATGTGATGTTTTCATGGGACTATGCAGCTTTAAGTAAAATGTGATGTTTTCATGGGACTATGCAGCTTTAAGTAAAATGTGATGTTTTCATGGGACTATGCAGCTTTAAGTAAAATGTGATGTTTTCATGGGACTATGCAGCTTTAAGTAAAATGTGATGTTTTCATGGGACTATGCAGCTTTAAGTAAAATGTGATGTTTTCATGGGACTATGCAGCTTTAAGTAAAATGTGATGTTTTCATGGGACTATGCAGCTTTAAGTAAAATGTGATGTTTTCATGGGACTATGCAGCTTTAAGTAAAATGTGATGTTTTCATGGGACTATGCAGCTTTAAGTAAAATGTGATGTTTTCATGGGGACTGTGCAGCTTTAAAGAAGGCTGAATGCGACAGCTCCTTTAAATGGGTAGCAGCTTTAGTATTCTCATGGATGGCGACCTCTAGGATGCTATTAAGTAAAATGTGATGTATTCAGGTGACTATGCAGCTTTAGTAAACTGTGACTACTTTCAGGTGACTATCTGCAATGTACACTCTATGTTTCAGGGATATCAACATGTAATGTACAATGGGATGTATTCATGGGACTAAGCTACTATAAGGTATTAACATAAATGTGATGTTTTCAGGTAGTGTGCAACTATACAGCTATAATCAGGGAGTATATACATAATAACAGTACTTTCAGGTGTATATCACCAATTAAGACTACTATGTCATGTTTACATATAAGCTACTTTTCATGTAGTATTAAGTATAACATGTGACTGTGTCAGTGATATCAGCTATAAGCTACTATATCAGGGAGTATTCAGCACTATGCAGCTATTAAGTATAAATGTGATGTTTTCATGGGACTATGCAGGTCGTTTAAGTAAACATGTGATGTTTTCATGGGACTATGCAGCTTGTAAGTCAAAATGTGATTGTTTTCAACTGGCAGTTTAGCTAAGTATTTGTACAGCTTGTAAAATGTGATGTTTTCATGGGACTATGCAGCTTTAAGTGAAATGTGATGTTTCATGGGACTATGCCGCTTTAAGTAAATGTGATGTTTTCATTGGGACATTGCAGCTTTAAGTAAAATGTGATGTTTTCATGGGACCATGGCAGCTTTAGTCAAATTGATCTGTTTTAATGACTATGCAGCTATGTAAGTAAGATGTATTTTTCATGGGACTATGCACTGTTAGTACTTTTGATGTTTCATGACTATACTTGCGTAAATGCTAGTTTCATGGGACTATGCAGCTTTAAGTAAAATGTAGAAATAGCATATGTTCATGGGACTATGCAGCATTTAAGCTAAAAAATGCGATACGTCTTTCATGAGGACATATGTTCTGACTTTCAGAGTAAAAAGTGACGTTTTCATGGGACTATGCAAGCTTTAAGTAAAATGATGATGTATTCATGGGACTATGCAGCTTTAAGTAAAATGTGTCGTTTTCATGGGACTATGCCAGCAGTAACAGAATGTTATAGTTATCATGGGACATGCATCTTTACGTAAAATCTGAGTTGTCGTGGGACTATGCAGCTTTAAGTAAAATGTGATGTTTTCATGGGACTATGCAGCTTTGAGTGAAATGCGATGTTTTCATGGGACTATGCAGCTTTAAGTAAAATGTGATGTTTTCATGGGACTATGCAGCTTTAAGTAAAATGTGATGTTTTCATGGGACTATGCAGCTTTGAGTAAAATGTGATGTTTTCATGGGACTATGCAGCTTTAAGTAAAATATGACGTTTTCGTGGGACTATGCAGCTTTAAGTAAAATGTGATGTTTTCATGGTACTATGCAGCTTTGAGTGAAATGCGATGTTTTCATGGGACTATGCAGCTTTAAGTAAAATGTGATGTTTTCATGGGACTATGCAGCTTTGAGTGAAATGCGATGTTTTCATGGGACTATGCAGCTTTAAGTAAAATATGACGTTTTCGTGGGACTGTGCAGCTTTAAAGAGAGGGCTAGGAAGAACCGAACCACGCCGCTTCCGGGTGTGTAATATGCCGGGTAGCAGCTTTAGTATCTCCTCAGGGATGAGCGGACACCAACTCGTAGGATGCATATCAACATGTAATATAATGCGTACTATATCAGGTAGTATATCATGCAATATAACATGTACTACTATATCAGGTAGTATATCATGCAATATAACACATACTACTATATCAGGTAGTATATCACACAATGTAATGCATACTATATCGGGTAGTATATCACACAATATAACACATACTATATCAGGTAGTATAACACACAATATGTCACATACTATATCAGGTAGTATACCACACAATATAACACCTACTATATCAGGTAGTATATCACATAATATAACACCTACTATATCAGGTAGTATATCACACAATATAACACCTACTATATCAGGTAGTATATCACACAATATAACGCCTACTCTTTCAGGTAGTATATCACACAATATAACAACTACTGTATCAGGTAGTATATCACACAATATAACGCCTACTATTTCAGGTAGTATATCACATAATGTGTCATAGCAGAAATTAGTGGGGAGAAAATAGCAGAAATATGCTAGAACATCCGGGTAGTAGGAACGAGTAAGGAACAATAAAGTTGCGTGTGGCCATCTGCTTCAAACAAACTCAGAATCAAAGACAAATAACTCAATTTACACGGATTTATGTGTGTGTCAGGAATTTAATTTCAATTGAAATGTCTGAGTCAAACCATGCAATTAATTAAACATGTATCCTTAACACTACATAGCATGGTATTTGGCATTACTAGGATAGCGCAAGGAGCGTGTGTGTGTGGGAGGGGGGGGGGGGCAAAGACCCTATAAATCGTTCTATTTTAATGTAAATTCAATCCTTAATTACTCTTACATGAAACACCAAATGTGGCTGATATTTATTTAAGTAGTAGAGCAGATTTGGCTCTTTCTATTAATATAAATATTGATCACCCCATCATACAGGTTAACTGCATATAGCCCAAAACACATTTTTCTATTGTAAAGCCTACCAATTAACGTCCTGAAATACACCAACGGAACACATTTTACCAACAGACTCTCATTTCACATGTTTCCCCAACCTGAGGAGCAGTGGAAAAGGAAGACCAATTGTCCGTGATTGAAATTTATTCTGCTTAATCAACTAATGCAAACAAAATATTAAAAAATAAATAAATTCACAAGTCATAAGAGCATGATGTAATACTTGATGATAAACGTGAATATAACAATATAATTTATAAACAACATTTTATTGTACTTAACATTTTATTTTATATTGCGACCTATACAAATATTTCTGATTTTCATGACACTTTACCTAGGATGATAACATAGTTCTCAAATTCACCCGCATTACCTTACGAAACTGAGTTAACTATGGTTGAAATTACTTAATATTCCCCTTTAATCCATTCTCAAATTGGCTTCAGGAAGAACATAACATCTAAAGACTGACCCATACTATGCGAGGTTACAGGTAAAACGTAGTATTTTGGGATCCAGGTTTAAAGATGCATGGCATATTGCACTACACTCACAACGCACTGCATTTGAATCAGGATTTGGATATTGTGTGTTCAAAAGGTCGCTCAAATTAAATGCCACATCACGTGACATTTTAATTGGGTGCATTTGTGTGTGTGGAAATTATCTGTTCTTTCCTGCCTCTGTCTATGGGAAGAAGCTTCCTAACTTTCTGTGCTTTCCTGCCTCTGTCTATGGAAAGAAGCTCCCTAACGTTCTATTCTTTCCTTCCTCTGTCTATGGACAGAAGCTTCCTGACTTTCTGTTCTTTCCTGCCTCTCTCTATGGACAGAAGTTTTCTAACTTTCTGTTCTTTCCTGCCTCTGTCTATGGACAGAAGCTTCCTTACTTTCTGTTCTTTCCTGCTTCTGTCTATGGACAGAAGCTTCTTAACTTTCTGTTCTTTCTTGTCTCTGTCTATGAACAGAAGCTTCCTAACTTTCTGTGGTTTCCTGCCTCTGTCTATGAACAGAAGCTTCCTAACTTTCTGTGCTTTCCTACCTCTATATGTGGACAGAAGCTTCCTAACTTTCTGTTCTTTCCTGCCTCCGTCTACAGAAAGAAGCTTCCTAACTTTCTGTGCTTTCCTGCCTCTGTCTTTGGACAGACACTTCCTTACTTTCTGTGCTTTCCTGCCTCTGTCTTTGGACAGACACTTCCTTACTTTCTGTGCTTTCCTGCCTCTGTCTATGGACAATTCCCTGTCTTTTACAACCCCTGTCAAGGGAAAGAAGCTAATTAATTCTGTATTTTTCTACTTCTGTCTATTGACAGAAGCTTACTTATCTTTTGTCTTTCCCTGCCTCTGTCCACAGACAGAAGAGTGCCAGTTTTTTGTCCTTTACCCCGCTTCTCTTCATGAAAAGATTCTGACTAATTCTCTTATTTCCCATTTTTCTTCATCAACAGAAGCTTACGAATTCGACCTTTTCTTATTTCTATCCATGGACATAGCTGACTAATTCTTTCCCTTCTTACTTCTATCCATGAACATAAGCTTACTAATACTGTCCTTTCTGTATTTTATCCATGGACATAAGCTTACTAATTCTGTCCCTTATGACTTCTATCCATGAACATAAGCTTACTAATTATTTCCCTTCTTACTTCTATCCATGGACATAAGCGTACTAATTTTGTCCCTTGTGACTTCTATCCATGGTCGTAAGCTTACTAATTCTGTCCGTTGTTACTTCTATCCATCGATATAAGCTTACTAATTCTGTCCCTTGTGACTTCTATCCATGGACATAAGCTTACTAATTCTGTCCCTTGTGACTTCTATCCATGGTCGTAAGCTTACTAATTCTGTCCTTTGTTACTTCTATCCATGGACATAAGCTTACTAATTCTGTCCTTTGTTACTTCTATCCATGGATATAAGCTTACTAATTCTACCTTTTCTTACTTCTACCCATGGACATAAGCTTACTAATTCGGTCCTTTCTTACTTCTATCCATGGACATAAGCTTACTAATTCTGTCCTTTATGACTTCTATCCATGGACATAAGCTTTCTAATTCTGTCCTTTATGACTTCTATCCATGGACATAAGCTTACTAATTCTGTCCTTTATGACTTCTATCCATGGACATAAGCTTAGTAATTCTACCTTTTCTTATTTCTATCCATGGATGTAAGCTTACTAATTTTGTCCTTTCTTACTTCTATCCATCGAAATAATCTTACGAAATTTGTCCTTTCTCACTTCTATCCATGGACTAAGCTTACTAATTCTGTCCTTTCTGAATTTTATCCATGGACATAAGCTTACTAATTCTGTCCTTTCTGAATTTTATCCATGGACATAAGCTTACTAATTCTGTCCTTTCTTACTTCTATCCATGGTCGTAAGCTTACTAATTCTGTCCTTTATGACTTCTATCCATGGACATAAGCTTACTAATTCTACCTTTTCTTATTTCTATCCATGGATGTAAGCTTACTAATTTTGTCCTTTCTTACTTCTATCCATCGAAATAATCTTACGAAATATGTCCTTTCTGACTTCTATCCATGGACATAAGCTTACTAATTCTGTCCCTTGTGACTTCTATCCATTGGCATGAGCTTACTAATTCTGTCTTCTGACTTCTGTTAAAGGAACTAAGCTTACGAATTCTGTCCTGTCATAATTCTGTCCATAGAAAGAAGGTCACTAATTCTGTCTCTAAGAGGAAGAATACTCAGGGGCCATCCAAAGTTGTCAACATGTCTATAGTCGCACAACGCGGACAATGAGGGGAGAGGGGGCGGTTTAGGCAAGTACAACTTTTAATGTTTAGTAAAATGTTCATTTTTGTCGACAAACCTTTTTTGTGTCGTTTTTCTTTTTGTAAGTAATTGATTAAACAAGGGAATTTTCAATCGCGGATAATTGGTCTTCCTCATTCCACTGCTCCTTGCCCTATTGTGGTAATGCGAAACATCAGGCTAGGTAGCGACACATCTATATTTTTAGGTCATTGGTTTGACTCAACCAGAGTCCGGATCCCATGATCTACCAAAAGGGGAAGTGGCCACTCACCTCATTGGACCACCCCATCAGGGTCTGAGGTAAAACCTTTACCTACTACTTTGGGGGAAAAGTATGTCTTAAAAGGGAGGGAAACAATAGAAAAGTCTAGAAAAGTAGAAAAGTCTGGAAAAGTAGTAGAACTCTTTGTGTCACCACTTACGTTACTTTAACTTGGGGTCACTTTTATTTTAAAGGGCCAACTTTGGAAATAATTTAAATGCAACCATGCACAATTAATTTCGGCAATCACGCCAAAACTCTGACACCATAGCCTTCTGCAGTATAGCAACAGGTTCTATTAAATTGCTTCAGTGTTCCCTTCTAGGTGGCGACAAATGCTTAATAAGTGCACCAGTATCTAAGTTATATATGTATAATTAAATCTAGATAATTGCTTTGGTTTTGAATATCTGATGTTTTCATCGTTCCATGCTGCTTTGAATAGTGTCCCATATCACTGGGTAGGGATATTTCACTACACCTGATACAGCCTGACCAACAATCTCCACACTGAACATATACAAACAGATTTCAGTAGGCGCACTTCTCCAATGCAATGACTACACAACTTAGCTCACAGGTGAATCTATCATTTGATTTTGGCTAGATCCTGGAAGAAAAAATATATGTACAATCTCAGTCCCATCTTCTCATTGTATGCATACAATATGTGTGCTAAGACATGCAGGGAGATGAACACACTTTACACAGCATCACAACAAGGGGACAAAACAGGAAAAGATATATTCACAAACCTGCGCGACATGGCAGTAGCTTCATGGCATCGTACACTGGCATGCTTTTATGTAAATGATGTGCAACATAATTAATTATGCACATATAAAGGCGGGGATAAACTCGGGTTATCGATATGATTGCTATACATGTATGCATAATGCCAAATCCCGTGTGCCGACTGGTTCGACTGCCGGTCTGGCCTGACTTGTGGCGCCACCACCCGGGTCACGTGCGCCTTCCGGGTGATTCAACTCACTTCGCTCTGGAATGTAGAGTTTTGTTCCTATAATTACCGGTAGGGGCATTTATTCTCATTTGCCATTCTGAGATAAAATACTCTTCTCAACCTACTCCCTTTGCTTGTGTTTTATATTTCACTAGATACTATATATATACATATATATATAATCTTACAAATACCTATATCCTTGGGTGAGGCGTTACATTAATTAATATTAATCCTTATTGCGTTTAAATCACAGAAGCAGGTATTTATCTACAATTGCTTTATTTAGCTACACTGGACGTATCCGTTATGTTGCACCGATGGATCTGTCCTTGCCTACCTTTGGCACCGTGACTGCAGGCTGAAGCCGCACAGTCATGACTGTAGGCTGAAGCCGCACAGTCGCGACTGTAGGCTGAAGCCGCACAGTCGTGACTGTAGGCTGAAGCTGCACAGTCATGACTGTAGGCTGAAGCTGCACAGTGGTGACTGCAGGCTGAAGCTGCACATTCGTGACTGCAGGCTGAAGCTGCACAGTCGTGACTGCGGGCTGAAGCTGCACAGTCATGACTGCAGGCTGAAGCTGCACAGTCGTGACTGCGGGCTGAAGCTGCACAGTCATGACTGCAGGCTGAAGCTGCACAGTCGTGACTGTGGGCTGAAGCTGCACAGTCGTGACTGCAGGCTGAAGCCGCACAGTTGCGACTGCAGGCTGAAGCTGCACAGTCATGACTGCGGGTTGAAGCTGCACATTCGTGACTGCAGGCTGAAGCTGCACATTCGTGACTGCAGGCTGAAGCTGCACAGTCGTGACTGTAGGCTGAAGCTGCACAGTCGTGACTGCAGGCTGAAGCTGCACAGTCGTGACTGCGGGCTGAAGCTGCACAGTCATGACTGCAGGCTGAAGCTGCACAGTCGTGACTGCGGGCTGAAGCTGCACAGTCGTGACTGCAGGCTGAGGCTGCACAGTCGTGACTGCAGGCTGAAGCTGCACATTCGTGACTGCGGGCTGAAGCTGGCACCGTGACTGCGGGCTGAAGCTGCACAGTCGTGACTGCGGGTTGAAGCTGCACAGTCATGACTGCAGGTTGAAGCTGCACAGTCGCGACTGCGGGCTGAAGCTGCACTTGGTGGGGGTGGGGGGTGGGGGGGTGGGGGTGGAGGAACCACTACAGAGCTTAGTACACACGATAAAGGCTTTATCACTATCCATATATAAGCCCGGTAAAATGCCAAGTTTACGCTAATTCGGATACGCTCATCGTCAGTGGATCTGGAATACTTTAATTCAAATGTAATTCAGTAAACTGAACCCCCATTTAACACCACACCACGATTCCTTTTCGCAATGCTATTCTATGGACTCCAACAATTGCATTATGATGAGGGTTCACTGTATATACACATGCAAGGCGACCAGACGGGATGGCCCAATGAGTTAGAGCGTCCGTCTCCCAGGCTGGTAGATCGTGGGGTCGTGGGTTTGAACCCCGGTCGAGTCAAACCAATGTCTTAAAAATTGATACTTTTCGCTTCCTAGCCAGGCGCTTGGTATGATTAGGAGAGGTCAAGGACTGGTTGGCTCGGTGTCAGGATAATATGACTGAGTGGGATATCAGGTCATGGTGCTGGCAGCCTGGTCTCCCAGTGTGACAACACTATAAAGACGCCATGGGTGCGCACTGTCAGAAGTCGGTACTCGTCCTGATATGACCTTAGATGTGGCTAGGATGTAAAACAAAAACAACAAACAACAAACAAAACAACACATGCAAGGCAACTGGCAGACGAGGCTTCAGTATGTGCAAGAACTTAGCAATATAATATTATATATCTATGTAATTTGCGCAACATCCCACCAGAACATATCCTTTAGCAATGCTAATGAAATGCTGGGAAATAAAAGCCTGTTGCCAACATGAATTCCCCCGACTGAGCCGAGATATCGTCGGCGTGGTGGCGCCTGTGGACGTGTAGGATCCAGACTAATCTAGGCACGACACCAGAGCATTGGTTGGTTGTTGGGGTTTCATGTCCCAACAACATCTATGGTCATATCAGGATGGGTACCGACTTGTGACACTGTGTACTCATGGTGACTTTATAGTGCTGCCCCACTGGGAGAGCAGGCCACCGGCATCATAACCCAACATCCCACTCATTCACAATATCCAGATACTGAGCTAACTAGTCCTTGCTCTATCCTATTAATGCCACGCACCAGGCTTGGTAGCGACAAGTATCAATTTTGTAAGTCGTTAGTTTGACTCGGCCCGAATTCAACTTCCCGAACCCCCACACCCTCTTCCAGAGCGTTAAACCTCCCACACCCACTCCTCCCAAACCACACACGACACAGAGGAGGGGCAACGGCGCTATCACTTCAAATCGACCAACCATTATTGTGGGGTAACTCGCCTTGCAGTTAAACAAATAAAGAGAAACAATTCGAAGCTAAGCTCCGGCCATTTAGATGCACTAATCACGATGACGTCACCCCGTGGGAGGGTGAGGGGGGCGTTGTTGTTTTACGTCCTAGCAACATCTAAGGTCATAGGTCATATCAGGACGGGTATTGACTTGTGACAGTGTTAACTCATGGCAACTTTATAGCGCTTCCCCACTGGGAGACCTGGCTGCTGGCACCATGACCCAATACCTCACACACTCACATTATCTTGATACTGTGCTAACCAGTCGTTGTCCTATCCTATTAATGCCGAGCGCCAGGCTAGGTAGCAACAAGTATCAAGATTCATAAGTCATTGGTTTGACTCGGCTTGGATTCCAACTCCCGACCTTCTGCACCGGAAGCCTGCGCTCCACCGACTTGGCCATCACGGCTGGTAAGTGGGTAGCAGAGGGGAGGTTAGTCAATCACTCAGTCAGTCAATCAGGCAGTCAATCAATCAGTCAGTCACACACACAAGCAACTTAAAACAGTCACATCCGGAACGAGTAATCGTGCCGGCCTCCTGCCGTGCCCGGCCCGCCGTTCGCCAGGCGGCGGGGCTGGGAGTGCAGCCCAGCCGCCTGCGCGTAGGCGACGTCGGCGTCGCGTCGATACGCCGGGCCCGGAGCGAGCATGAACTCGCCGATGTGACTCCCACGACGATCGCCGTAATCCTCGTCGGGCGAGACCGTCTCGATCGGGAACTCCTTGGTCGTCTCCCCTTTGAACCCTTCCCCGGAAGTCTCCAGATGCGAGTAGGAGAACTCGGACACATTCCCCGACCGGTTCCGAATCAATCCCCCACTTCCGGTTGACGCTGCCGCTGCTGCTGCGAGTTCTGCTGCGCTACTTCCGGTGTTGTAGTTGTTATTTTGGCCGCTGCGCTCGCACTGCGGCAGCGTTCTCTGGTGGGACAGAGACCGGGGTGTAACCGGGGGGTTTGACGGGACCTGGGGGATCGGGAACGGGGAGGCTGCCTTGGCCGGGTCGGTGTCGCTGCGTTCGGGCATGTATGCGATGTAGAGGTTGTCGTGGCCGCCCGCCTCCCCTAATCTCATGTCCGGTTTGCTGGTTGACACGGAGCGGCTCGAGCCGTAGCGCCGGCTACGCTTCACTGCGCACGCGAAGAGGCAGATGAGGATGAGGATGGTGAGGGTGATGACGACGAGCCAGATGAGGAGGAGGATACTGAACATGATGCTCGACAGGAAGACTTCATCTTTGCGTTGGCTGGCGGCTGTGGGGGTGGGGGTGGGGGGTGGGGGTGAAGAAGTGATAAAAGAGAAAGAAGAAAGGGAGAAACATTAGATGGGTTGCTGCTATCACGTGTTATTGAATATTCAAGTTCAACAACAGTAACCGACCAGACACAATGAAGACAACGATTTCAACAAAATAAAAGCCTCACAACTCTTAAGTTTCCAACTGCAGTTTGTTGATGTTAGCATCCATATAGCGAAAAGTGCTCTGTCAATATGTATGTTTGTGAAAAGACATTGATGAGTGGACATAATTCTCTCAGTCGTCTAAAACACGCACTCACCAAGGACATGTGTATAGATATGCACTCACCAAGGACATGTGTATATTCGAAACAGTTAGTGAGAACAAGTAGTATTACTTATAGAAGAAAAGAGAGAAAAAACCCGTCAAATTCAGGAATTTGAATTTTACACAAAATGACATTGAATTTAAAGAGTTATTTCCTAAATAATAGTTGGTGTCCATCCAGACAGTAGTCAGGCCTCTGGCTTTTGTAGGGGTGGGCGCGAAGCACACTGCTGCACCTCACACTGCTACATACATACATACATACATACATACATACATACATACAGGAAGTGGTGTTTCATCTCATGGGGTGAAGCACACTGCAACACCTCTCACGGCTACATACATAGAGGAAGTGGTGTTTCATCTAATGGCGTGAAGCACACTGCAGCACTTCTCACTGTTACATACATATATGAAGTGGTGTTTCATCTACTGGGGTGAATGAAGCACACTGAAACATCTCACACTGCTACATACATACATACATACATACATACATACATACAGGAAGTGGTGTTTCATCTAATGGGTGTCAAGCACACTGCAACATCTCACACTGCTACATACATACATACATACATATAGGAAGTGGTGTTTCATCTAATGGGGGTGAAGCACACTTCAGCGCCTCACACTGCTACATACATACATACATACATACATACATACAGGAAGTGGTGTTTCATCTAATGGGGGTGAAGCACACTGCAACACCTCACACTACTACATACATACATACATACATACATACATACAGGAAGTGTTTCATCTAATGGGTTGAATCACACTGCAACACTTCTCAGTGTTACATACATATAGGAAGTGGTGTTTCATCTAATGGGGTGAAGCACACTGCAGCACTTCTCACTGTTACATACATATAGGAAGTGGTGTTTCATCTAATGGGGTGAAGCACAGTGCAACACCTCACACTGCTACATACACACATACATACATATATACAGGAAGTGGTGTTTCATCTAACGGGGTGAAGCACACTGCAGCACCTCTCACTGTTACATACATATAGGAAGTGTTAATGGGGGTGAAGCACACTGCATCACCTCACCCTGCTACATACATACATACATACATACATGCATACACATAGGAAGTGGTGTTTCATCTAATGGGGTGAAACACACTGCAACACCTCTCACTGTTACATACATATAGTATTACGTCCTGGCACCATATCAGGACAGGTACCGACTTGTGACAGTGTGAACTCATGGCGACATTATAGTGCTGCCCCACTGGGAGACCAGGCTGCAAGTACCTTGCCCTGATATCCCGCTCAGTCACATTATCCTGACACTGAACCAACCAATCCTCATCCTATCCTAATAATACTGAGCGCCTCGCTAGGAAGCAACACATATCAATTGTGTAACTGTAAGTCATTGGTTTGACTCGACCGGGTATTGAGCTCCCGATCTCCAGCAGGGTAGGCCTGATCTCTACCGCTTCGCTAACCACTTCCGGTCACATGCACATAGACACGTACACATGCACTGAGACACCCACCTACATACACGCACATACACAGACACACCTACATACATGCACATACACATACACAGACACATACACATACAAAGACAACATACACACAGAGACACACACAGACACATACATAGACACTGACGCTAACAATGTCAGTGACATAGACACATACACGGACACAGACAGACACATACACATACACAGACACAGACAAACACAGACAGACACATACACAGACACACACATACACATACACACACAAAGACAGACACATACAGACACATACAGACACATACACAGACACAGACATACACATACACAGACAGACACAGACACATACACATACACATACACAGACACATACACACTCATGTGTCCTGCTCTTCCAGCGTCAGTTGCTGAACACGGTAATTCAAGAGCCACTTTGAAAAGGTACGGATCGCAAACATATATGTAGTGTAACATAATAACCAAGTCCCTAAATGCCTCGGTTGTGATAAGGGTGACCTGCAAACCAGAACCTTAGGTATGAGCCTCCTCTAACCACAGGTACGCAGCAGGGCAACTTGGCGGACGTGTGTTAACACCGCCCCCACGTCCCCCCCCCCCCCCTCTCCCCCACACAAAAAAGAAATAAGAGAAAGAGAAAGGAAAAAAAGGAAAAAAGAACAAAAAAGAGGAAAAATCGCCATAAAACAGTCAGGAAATGTCTGCTTTAAAATCTACTTCTACGCAGGGATACCAATAGGTTAGGCTCAATTTAGGAATCGACTACTCTTTTTCATATTTATCTGCAATTCTCGGTCAGCCAACTGTCGTCATGTTAACTTGCACGATCGTCATGCCAACAGACATAAAACCTAAAAGAATAGCCGAAATATTTGTTTAAAAACCACCCCAAACCTATTAAATGCACCAAGCAATGTGTGCATCATTTAGTATATCGTCCTCTTCATTGCTTGCCATGGTAACTAGGTTCAAGCGTCAAAACTGCATTGTGGATGTTCATAAAGCTCTTATCGAGCAACAGGTGTATAATTAATTATCGTGTATTCTGGTGAAGGTGTTGGCCAACAGCCACAGAGTTTTCCTCTCTGTCTGCCTGACAGAGCTGTATTAGTTAGAGAGAGAGCAAAGTTTATGGCATGCTTCTATTCACAAACACCCAGCACAGTTTAAAACTGACCGTAGATCTTGAGCTAAACAAAAGCATCAGCAGAGAAAAGATTGTCTCCTTCACCTACCAGACTCTCTGACTGCAGCTACACACACGTGTCCAACGTGCCACCGCACATTCCAAGCACAAATTGGACTCATCGGTCATCGACGAGTTCACAACAAATGATGAGTTGCTGTCATCATCGCCACCGATGGACAATGAAGAAGAAGTTGTTGGTATAAACAAATATGTATAAACATATATATATATTCATATATATATATATATATATATATGTCTGTGTAGTTAACAATCCATAGTGGCGGTAGAATGGGTGATTATCACTCACAGGTGGCGCCCCTCACGAGAGAAAAGGTAATTAGAGATCATTGTTTCTTAGTTAGTTCTTGGAGTTTTAAGTCCTGGCAACGTATAAGCTCCTATTAGGATGGGTACCGACTTGTGACAGTGCACACTCATGTCAACTTTATAATGCTGCACTACTGGGAAATCAGGCTATGGGCACCATGACCTGGTATCCCACACAGTCATATTATCCTGACACTGAGCTAATCAGTCCTTGCCCTATCCTATTAATGCCGAGTGCCAGGCTAGGAAGCGACAAGTAAAACTTTGATACGTCATTGGTTTGACTCGATCGGGAACCAAACTCCCGATCTCCCGTACGCAAGGTCTATGCTTTACCGATTCGGCCATGGCACCCGGTCAAACCGATAGTTCCCTATGTATAGGCGGTTAGTATTGGTCAGCGAACCGGGAAGAACTGAGGGGAGGGGAAGTGTGTGAGTTTATATTGCCATACTATCTTACACAACACATATATATGAGCTATGCAATGCATTATGATAATATTAAAAGCAAAGCAACTGTTCTATATTATATCAGGTATGACTCAAGTTGCTCACTACTACTAGTACTAGTTCCACGACTAACCATGCACCTTCCAAAACATCAGCCTCATTGCTAAATGGCCGAATGAGTTGAGCATCCGTCTCCCGTATTGGTAGATCGTGGGATTAGAACCCGCGGGTTCGAACCCTGGTCGAGTCAAACCAATGACTTAAACATTGATACTTGTCGCTTCCTAGCCTGTCACTTGGTATGTATGTAATTATAAGCATTAACTTACAATTTATAAGACTTACAATTACAGGGGACGTGGGTAGTAGTCTGCACTGAGCTGTCAGACAAGGAACCACGTAGACAGGTAGGTGTGGGAAGGGTGGTGCCATCAGGGGACCTAGGCGGTGTGATCGTTAGCACACTGGCCGGAATGCAAGAGATGTGGGTTCGATTTGAGGTCTGGGCGCTAGATTTCCCATTTTCACCCCGTATGATATAGATATGTGTACATATCATCATCATCATCATCATCATCATCATGCTGTCGGTCACGATGCGACAAAGACTGCTTTCATTACTTGACTGCTGCTCTCCATTTAGCTCTCTGCTATGAGAGTTGCATCCATGAGTCGGTCATACATTTCATGAAAGCTGCCTGCAAAAGTGTTGAAGTGCTGCTGGCTTTTGCAAGTTACCAGCGGCACTCTCTCAGGGAGCAAATAGAGGTTTCACACCGGCAAGAACATGTCAAGACAGGTGCAAAACTATTTGTCCCTGCAGTGGCTGATCGGGAGATGTTGGGAGTTCCATACATCAACCGCCCTTAATGCTGCCACAGTGACATGGTTTTCTGTTTAAGGTTTGCTCCCTTAGCCTTCGGTTCTGTCAAGAACCTGTACTACAAGGCAGTGGTTTACAACTCTGCAGGGCAGGGGCGTTAAACTCCCTGAGGTATTGCTATACCTGCATATGTGTACATATATACATCACATATATCCATTAAACTGCATGAGTCAGCACATTGTCATGTGTTTTTTTCTGTCAAGAATGATATAATGATACTAATAATATATACCCATCCGAGTGGTATTTACAAAATCATGAATATCTCAACTTTACTAGGGGAAAATCCATATGCAAGACGTAATACGAAAATAAAATAGGAGAAAAGGAAGAACAACAGGTAAAGTTTCAAGGTAGCCATTTCAACATTGAACAAAAATGGCCGCGGAATGTCCATTCACCGGTATCGCCTGTGACAGTTAAGTGTAGGACACTCTTTGCCAAACCTTAGCCTCCTGCTAACCACCATAAACAAGAGAAAGAAAAGGAAGACAAAAGAAAAAGTAAAAGGAAGACAAAGGCTCACCTGCATATCACCCCAAGTGTGGTGGGGTGTGACGCAAACACAGGTAGGAACGCGCCCACGGCTATAAAGGCTACCTCACAATAGCCGACATTTGTGTATTGAATCCCGTCGATCGCGGTTCTGTCGGGAACATGCCCCCCCCCCCCCCCCCCCCCGCTAACATCCCACTTCGAACTCCAACTCCCAAAACAGACATTCACACGACTGTGAGGCCTCATCGTCGATACTAACGCCATTAATATACAGACTGACTCGGCAATGTGGTGGCACCTGATATCTGATCCCCGATCAAATAGGTTCAGCACCAATTGTCGCGCGGGGTGTGGCGGGCTTTGAACCGCCAGCTCCAATTTCACAGGTGTGGTTACCACCCCTCACCACGTCAGTGGAGCCGAGTTTGTGTTTTTTGTTGGAGTTTTATGTCCTGGCCACATTAAAGGTGGCGTTCTCTGTGGCGGAGTGGTTAGAGTGTCTGACTTTTTTCTAGGTCAGACTCCTAATCTGAGGGTCGGCGGTTCGATTCCCCGTGCCCCCAGCTCTGCCAATTTGGATTTCCACCGCTGTGTAAAACTTACAGCGTCATCAAAGGCCGGTTGCTCTCATACCATGTCTATGCGGTGTGGGAGGTTAAAAATCCCTTGGGTCGGTAAAAGTGTAGGCTCGGGCTTTCTATCGACCAGCAGTGGAATGAGGAAGACCAGTTGTCTATGACTGAAATTTCCCCTGCTTAAACAACTAATCGACCAAAAAAAAGAAAGAAAAAAAGGTCATATCAGGACGGTTGCTGACTTGTGACAGTGTGCACTCATGCCAACTTTTATAGTTCTTCCCCACTGGGAGACCAGGGTTCTGGCACCATGACCTGATATCCCACACAGTCATATTATCCTGACACGGAGCCAACCAGTCCTTCTCCTATCCTATTAATGCCGAGCGCCAGGCTCGGAAGCAACAAGTACAAATTTGATAAGTCATTGGTTTGATTCGATCGCGAATCTAACTCTCGAACTGACACGTGGGAAACCTGCACTCTATCGATTCGGCTATCGCGTCCGGTGCTGAGCTTGTGAGTGTGACGGTAGGTGTGGGGTGGGGGTGGCTGTGAGGTCGAGGGGGCGAGGTGGGGGGTCGAAGTGGGGATGGGTGGGGTTGAGGTGTGGGTGGGTGGGGGGTGAGGTGAGGGTGGGTGGGGTTTGAGGTTGGGGTGGGTGGGGGTGAGGTGGGGGTGGATGTGGTTGAGGTGGGGGTGGGTGGGGTGAGGTGAGGGTGGGTGGGGTTGAGGTGGGGTGGGTGGGGGTGAGGTGGGAGTGGGTGGGGTTGAGGTTGGGTTGTTTGGGGGTGAGGTGAGGGTGGGAGGGGGTGAGGTGTGGGTGGGTGGGGGTGAGGTGATCGTGGGTGGCGTTGAGGTGGGGGAAGGGTTGAGGTGGGGGTGGTTGGGGGTGAGGTGGGGTGGGGGGTGGCGGGTGGGGTGGGGGGTGGGGGTGGGCGTGAGGTGGGGATGGGTGGGGTGGGTGGGGGTGGGGGGGGTGAGGTGGGGGTGGGTGGGGGTGGGGTGAGGGTGGGGGGGTGGGTGGGGGGGGTGGGGGGTGAGGTGGGGGTGGGTAGGGGTGAGGTGGGGGGTGGGTGGGGGTGAGTTGAGGGTGGTGGAGTGAGGTGGGGTTGGGGTGGGGGGGGTGGGTTGAGGTGGGGGTGGGGTGGGGTGGGTGGGGGTGGGGGGGGTGGGGTGGGGTGGGGTGGGGGGGTGAGGTGGGGTGGGGGGGGTGAGGGGGGGGGGGGGGTTGGGATGGGGGTGGTTGGGGGTGGGTGGGGGTGAGGTGGGGGTGGGGGGGCGGGGTGGGGGGGGAGGTGGGGGGTGGGGGGGTGGGTGGGGGTGGGTGGGGGGGGGGGGGGGGGGGGGGCTGGAGGTGGGGTGGGTGGGGTGAGGTGAGGGTGGGTGGGGGTGAGGTGGGTTGTTTGGGGGTGAGGTGGGGTGGGTGGGGTGGGTGGTGGGTGGGTGGGGGTGAGGTGAGTGGGTGGGGTGAGGTGAGGGTGGGGTGGGGTGGGTGGGTGGGTGGGGGGGTGAGGTGGGGGTGGGGGTGGTTGAGGTGGGGGGGGGGGGGGTGGGTGAGGGTGGGTGGTGTGGGTGGGGGGGGGGGGTGGGTGGGGGGGCGGGCTGAGGGAGGGTGGGTGGGGGGGGGTGGGGGTGGGTGGGTTGAGGGGGGGTGGGGGGGGGTGAGGTGGGGGGGTGGGGGGTGAGGTGGGGGTGGTTGGGGGTGGGTGGGGGGGGTGGGGGGGGGGGGGGGTGGGGGTCGGGTTGGGGTGGGGGGGTGGGGTGGGGGGGGTGGGGGTGGCTGGGGGGGGGGGGGGTGGGGGTGGGGTGGTGGGGGGTGAGGGTGGTGGGTGGGGGGGGGTGGGGTGGGGGTGGGTGGGGTGGGGGTGGGTGGTTGGGGGGTGGGTGTGGGTGGGTGGGGGGGGGTGGGGGGGTGAGGTGGGGGGGTGGGGTGGGGGTGGGGGGGTGGGGGTGGGTGGGGGTGGGGTGGGGGTGGGGGGGGTGGGGGTGGGTGGGGGGTGGGGGGTGGGGGGGGGTGGGTGGGGTGGGGTGGGGTGGTGGGGGGGGGTGGGTGGGTGGGGTGGTGGGGGGGGGGTGGGGGTGGGGGTTGGGTGGGGGGGGTGGGGGGTGGGGGGGGGGGGTGGGGGGGGGGGTGGGTGGGGGGGGGTGGGGTGGGGGGGTTGGGGGGGTGGGGGGTTGAGGTGGGGGTGGTGGGGGTGGGTGGGGTGGGGGTGGGGGGAGGTGGGGGGGGGGGGGGGGGTGGGTGGGGGGTGGGGGGTGAGGTGGGGGGGGGTGGGGGTGGGTGGGGGGGGGGGGTGGGTGGGGTGGGGGGGTGGGGGGGTGGGGGGGGGGTGGGGTGGGGGGGGTGGGGGGGGGGTGGGGGGTGGGTGGGGGGGTGGGGGGGGTGGGGGTGAGGTGGGGTGGGGGGGTGGGGTGGGGTGGGGGGGGTTGATGTGGGGGTGGGGTTGATGTGGGGGTGAGTGGGGTGAGGTGAGGGTGGGTGGGGTTGAGGTGGGGGTGGGTGGGGTTGAGGTGGGGTGGGTGGGGTTGAGGTGGGGGTGGGTGGGGGTGAGGTGAGGGTGGGTGGCAGTGAGGTGGGGGTGGGTGGGGTTGAGGTGGGGGGCTGGGTTGAGGGGGGTGGGTGCGGTCAGGTGGGGGTGGGATGAGGTAACGTTGGGTGGGGTTGAGGTGGGGTGGGTGGGGTTGACGTGGGGGTGGGTGACGGTGAGGTGGTGGGGGTGGGGTTGAGGTGGGGTGGGTGGGGTTGAGGTGGGCGTGGGTGGCGGTGAGGGGGTGGGGTGGTGGTGGGGTTGAGGTGGGGGTGCAATCAGGGTGTGGGTGGCGGTGTGGGGGTGGTGGGTGGGGTTAAGGTGGAGGTGCAGTCAGGCTATGGGTGGTGGTGTGGGGTGGAGGGTCGAGGGGGGACCATGACATAATTTGCGGACATAGAAAAGGTAATTCTCTCTTTTTTAAATATAAATATCTTTTCGCTGCCATCAGTTGGGGCAGAGTGCCGCCTCCCGTAACAGAACACCAGAGTCGATTTGATGGAACGGCGCGAATAGCGAGATGCAGAGGAAATTCTCCTAAAATGGTAGCCCTCACGGTAATCATGCCCGAACAACAAGTGCTTATTATTCCCACAAGACACCGATTACTGGACAGAATGCCGCCCGTACTCTTAGATGTTGCTAGGATGTAAAACAACAACCACAAACAGGAAAAAACCTGCTCAATTCTTCGCGGCATTAAACAGTCATCTATTCAGCATTGAAAACAAGTTCTGTCGTGAACTTATATCTTAATTATTATGGACAGGGTAAATAAACCATCAATAAAACAATTATTAAAATACAAAAGGTATAAATGACTCACTATGATTGCATAGTTTAGTATATACCGGACATATAATAGACATTTTCCATGGAGATTCTGCAGTGAGAAGCTACCCACAGCATTAGTTCTTGCCACTGCCACCAGAGGGCAGTCTAGTGGTGGAAATCCGCTATAAGACTTTGTCCATAAAACAGTGAGCTTCTACACACAATATTAGTCTTTTTCTTTTCTTCTTGAAGATTTATACTGCCTATTATGGATAAGTCTGAATATACTTGTTTTCACCATTAGACAGTTGGTCAATGGAAAGCCCCAGCCTACACTTTTATCCACCCATCATCATCATCATGCTGTGGGTCGTGATGCGACAAAGACTGCTTTCATTACTTGACTGTCTCTCTCCATTTAGCTCTCTTTCTGTAACCAGAAGACAGTTGACAGTAGAGGATCTGCTTTGGTAGCCTGTCTGATGACATCCTCATGAGGTGTCCAGTCCACCGGAGATTCTTTTTGATCAGAAGATCTTTAATAATAATAGAGGGCAGCACTCTCCATTCGTTTGTCACTTTGTCCTTCCAGGTTAGCCATCAGAGGGCCGGTCGGTGGTGGAAATCCTCTATAAGACTGCCTCCACAGAACAGGCTGCACACTGAGCTCCTTCCTACAACACACCGGATGTAGTGTCCGAATCAGCAGAGCGCTGGCTAGTTCAAGTCGTGGGTTCAAATCCTGGGTGAGTCAAACCAATGCTTTACAACATTGATACTTGTCACTGCCTAACCTAGCATTCAGTATTATTAGGATAAAGCAAGGACTCGTTGGCTTAGTATCAGGATAATGTGACTGATTGTGACTGACTGGTCTCCCAGTGAGGCAGCACTATAAAGTCACCATGAGTGTTCGCTGTCACAAGTCGGTACCCATCCTGGTATGGCATTGGGTCTTGGTGGGGTGTAAAACTACAACAACTACCTAACCTCCACTGACCCGCTTAGAGGACTGGGGTTGGGCTCCTGGATCACCTTTTTTTCTCCACCCCCTCGCGCTGCCCCGCCAGCTCAGCTGCCTACCTGCCTACCCCTTTGCTACTGCACTGATGTCTCTGACCACTACAGACCAGAAGCCAACTCCTGGCCGCATGGGATCAACTTTGGTGGTGCCCATACAGTGCTGCAGATTTGCAGCCGTCAGCATGCCAACGTGACTGAAAACTCCCCAAAAACAAAAACAACAAAGTCGGTCCCCATCCTAATATGACCTTAGATGTTACTAGGACATAATACCCAAATAAACAAGCAAACAACCAAAGCAAAGAAGCCACTTATACACACTGACGTTGGTGCTGGGAATCATCTATTCCACTAGATCTTTATGGTTTGAGTCATAACCGGCAATTGACATTTGAAGTGCAGTTCCTAAAGGTGTTGTGTTTATGGCGTTACTTATAGTGGCTCATAATTTAGCTTGAATATTCTCTAATGTGTCTCATCCTGAATGAGCCCC
Organism: Branchipolynoe longqiensis; assembly: GCA_030323885.1. Lineage (NCBI taxonomy): Eukaryota > Metazoa > Annelida > Polychaeta > Phyllodocida > Polynoidae > Branchipolynoe > Branchipolynoe longqiensis. The sequence continues at coordinate 1,250,883 of CM059193.1, read as the reverse complement.
ATTTCAATGGGACCCTTTGACACAAAGAGTCGAGTGCACTGGTCCGGGACGCCACCTGCCATTCATCTATTGAACCAGTGCCTAGAACCAGATGTGGCAGGGTGGTTTAGTGTGCCTGTGGCTTCAAACTCTGATGGAATGCATCTGGAATGAACAACCCAGCACAACCAGAAACATAAAACCATTGAAGCATACAAAAAACACACACATAAATCAAAACGGCCTATGCCGTGAACGAATGGAGAATGTAGCCATTAGAGGGTTTCAGCGCGTCACAATATTACCCATCAATAATGGTAATTGTGGACCAGGAAGCTCCTAGGTAACTCTGAGATAAATACACACGCAAATTACTGACACGCTGTAAAATTGTCTGATCTAATGGCATGAGGATATATGTGAACTCTACTATAATAAATTGCAAACTGTCTATATAATAGTAAATGGTGATATATAAAATCCAAAGGCATATGAGGGATATGTGGAGTTGCTAAACTATTACTCATTAGGTATAGAAATTGTATAGTAAAATAGGAGTGTCACTTCTTAGATAGTCTTTGGAGGAGTCACCTCACATAGCCCGTCCCCCCATGGTGTTATTTATGGATCACTGGCCACCACAAGGCACTGTAGCCAGCATGGCAAGGCCTTGGATATAACAGATTGAACCCTGATTGGTGGATCAACCCATGTGACCACTGCCATCTTGCATTCTAGAAACCTATATAAGATAATAAACCAGGGAGTCTCACTCTCCTACTTTCACTCTTTACCTACTTTCCTTCATTACCTGTATTGATTTCTCATTAGCTTGTCCACACCACCCACACCACCAGCTGGCGACTTTACAACGCAATACAAGGCAATAAACCACAAACTATTTGTTTGTTTGCTTAACGACCTCCCAGCAGAAAAAGTAAACATCGGCTATTGGGGGTAAACTAAACCAGAAACTAATGCCTTAAACTGTTCATCATTGAAAACAAGTTCTAGCATGAACTTCTGTTATGGACAGAATACATAAATCATCAATAACAACAACACAGACTTACAAAGTCGGTGCTTCATCGCCATCTTGTATACGTGTGTGTGCTCAACATAATTAGCAGAGGCCACCCTCAGTGTCCGGATACCACGACTGAGTGGGATATCGGGGTATGATGCCAAGGGTGCAGTACCTGGATGGATCCCTTAATTGTTCAAAAGATCATGTTCAGATCTCTAGTGGACACTTATCTGAAGACAATCCTTCACCAAGATTCGGTTTGGTCGATTGTGGAATCCCTGGTCGAGTCAAACCAATGACTTAACAATTGACTCTTGTCGCTTCCTAGCCAGGTACTGGGCATTATTAAGGTGGGGTCAGGACTGGTTGGCTCAGAGTTAGGGTAATGTGACTGAGTGGGATATCAGGTCATGGTGTTGGCACCCTAGTCTCTGAGTGAGCAATCACTATAACGTACGCACTGTCACAAGTTGGCACCCGTCCTGATGTGACCTCAGATGTTGCCAGGACATAACACTCCAACAAGCAACCAACCACAATTCGGTGCAGTACCTGAGTAGAACTCTTGCTTATTTATAAGATCATCTTCTCAATCTCTAAGAACTTATCTGCAGATGACTGCGCACCAAAATTGAGCCCATTGAGCTAGTATTGAACTTCCGGCAATAGACCCTTTTCACAGCGCAGGGTGTGCACGGAACATTCGTATTTGTCACTGTCATTGTAGTTCTTGCCAATATCACCAGAGGGCGGGATGGTAGTGGAAATCCTCTATAAGACCTTTTTCACAGAGCATACTGCACAGCGAGCTGCACTCACAACAGTAGTTCTTCCACTGCCAGGTTGGTGATGGAAATGCGCATGGAAACTTCTTTCCCTTATCATCATCATGCTGTCGGTCGCGATGCGACAAAGACTGCTTTCATCACTTGACTGCCGCTCTCCATTTAGCTCTCTGCTGAGAGAGTTGCGTCCATGAGTCGTTCTTCATGTACATTTCATGAAAGCTGCCTGCAGAAGTGTTGAAGTGCTGCTGGCTTTTGCAAGTTACCAGCGGCACTTTCTCGGGGAGCAAATAGAGGCTTCTTTTCCTAGAGAATAGTAAATAGGGATTTCACAATCAACCCGCCCTCTGATGGCAATCACAAGAACTAATGTTGAAGACACCAGCTCACTGTGCAGCATGCCCTGTGGAAAAGGTATTACCAAAGATTTCACAACCAACCTGCCCCAACCCGCCCTCTGATGGCAGTGACAAGAGCTAATGCTTCCTGTGCATGGTACTCTGCGAAAAAGGTTGCGAGTGTTGCCGGGCAACTTCCGCTTACATCCTACACACACGCCCTCTAGCGGCCTCCGCTAATTTGTAACGAGGAAGGCCCGGATGTGATGACATCACTACTTCCTCCAGGGCTGTGACCCTTGTTACCTTTACTGTGTTTCTCACCATGTCTGAATCAGTGTACCTGCAGGATTCCATTCATGTTGGATCCTTAAGGGCCCCACCCCCTTACCCCCACGTCAGCTCCACCCCCACCTCCAGCCCCACCCCGACACCAGCCCCACCCACCCCACAGGACGGGATGGTCGAATGAGTTGAGCGTCTGTCTCCAGTTTTGGTAGATCGTCAGATGAACCCTGGTCGAGTCAAACCAATGACTTAAAGATTGATGCTTGTTGCTTCCTAGCTTGACGCTCAGCATTTTCAAGATAGGGCAAGGACTGGTTGGCTGAGTGTCACTATAATATGACTGAATGGGCTACAGGGTTATGCTGCTGGTGGCCTGGTCTCCCAGTTGGGCAGCACTATGAAGTCACCATTAGTGTGCACTGTCACAAGTCGGTACCCATCCTGTTGACCTTACATGTTGCCAGTACGTGAAACTCCAACAACCAACCAATGTGTACGTGGCCCGGCTCATTAAATAAAACATTAAACTTCACCAAAATACAGGCGCTGCAGACCCTTGGGGGGGTTTTATAATCGATTATGATAGCGGGTGGTACACATGCTGAGGGCCTGAGGGGTTTGAACCTCAGACCTCACAGCAGCGTGAGAAAACGCTTATTGAATGGCGCTGCATTCCATACCTCAGCTATCTGGACAAGCAGAGGTTGGAATTTTAATGCAATGTCACATATCACTAGCCCAAACAATAACCACACACACACAAACCAGTATAACATATCAAGCTGGGGGCCAGGGCAATATAATTAGACAGATGCTATATATGGATATATAGTGGCATATCATTGACTATTGGGCCAACACAAGTTAATTACACAGATACTATGTGATGTATGAGGATTATGCGAGAATAAAGGCGCGGGATGTTCCCTAGATTATCTATTATTATCATATTGTTATTAAACACTTTTATGATGTGTACTACTCTAGAGGTGACCCCCCCCCCCGCTATGACCGGTGGCGCCACCACCGAACTCATCAGTTGCTTCTCTTTACAAATATGTATGTATATATAGTTGTACATATTTAAATATTGGGCCAGACAATTCTAATTAAACAGTTGTTATATATATATATAACAACTGTTAATATATATATATATATATATATATATATATATATGCATACATAGTTGCACATACTTGACTATTGGACCAGCACACTATAGTTCGACAGATACTATATATATATTTCATTCAACTATATAGATATAGTTGTTATAGACTATTGGACCAGTACAATATCATTAGTAGCGGACCGGCTAGTCCATTAGCTGTTGCAACCATTAATGCCTTACTTAGACAATCTGCTTTTAGCTTCACGAGATATTGTGTCACAAATGTCCATGACGCTGTATCCAAGCTGGGCAGCCCTATAAATTTGCAATCGGTCCACAGTTACAAGTGACGGCCTATCCTCTATATGATCTCATCCTTTGCTAGGACGTAAAACCCCACAAACTCACTCATTGACTTGACCCTTGCAACACCCTTTGGCCTTACATGGATTTATGGACACACAACGGTGCCAAGTCACGGAGAAAAGCCCCGATTACGACATTGAAATCTGGCCGATTTCTAAACACTTCACAAGAAAATAATCTCCAAGTAATCACCTCACATACCGCGGCTAGAAGAGACAATCTATTATTGTTGGTTGTTGGAGTTTTACATCCTGGCAACATCGAAGGTCATATCAGGACGGGTACCGATTGTGACAGTGCGCACTCATGGTGATTTTATAGCGCTGCCCCGCTGGGAGACCAGGCTGCCAGTACCATGCCCCGATATCCCACTCAGTCACATTTTCCTGACACTGAGCCAACCAGTCCTTTCCCTATCTTAATAATGCCGAGCGCCTGGCTAGGAAGTGCTACAAGTATTACTTTTTAAGTCATTGGTTTGATTCGACCAGAGTTCGAACCCGTGGATTCGAGTCCCACGATGTACCAAGATGGGAGACTGAGGTTCAATTCATTCGGCCATCCTGTCAGGTGTTGTGGTACGTGTACAAGACCCTTCTAGAATAAGAACATATGAGGATATCATTAGATTACACCCTGCTACTTAACCCCCTCACCCACCCCCACACCCTCCACCCCCACCCCCACCCCCCACCCCCACCCCCACCCCCACCACACCCCCACAATCACCCATCATGTTTAATTGGAGTATAATAGTCATGTTTCTTAGTTGGAGTATAATAGTCATGTTGCGTAGTTGGAGTATAATAGTCAGGTTGCTTAATTGGAGTATAATAGTCATGTTGCTTAGTTGGAGTATAATAGTCATGTTTCTTAGTTGGAGTATAATAGTCAGCTTTCTTAGTTGGAGCATAATATTCATGTTTCTTAGTTGGAGTATACTAGTCATGTGCCTTAGTTGGAGTATAATAGTCATATTGCTTAGTTGGAGTATAATAGTCATGTTGCTTAGTTGGAGTATAATAGTCATGTTGCTTAGTTGGAGTATAATAGTCATGTTGCTTAGTTGGAGTATAATAGTCATGTTGCTTAGTTGGAGTATAACAGTCATGTTGCTTAGTTGGAGTATAATAGTCCTGTTGCTTAGTTGGAGTATAATAGTCATGTTGTTTAATTGGAGTATAATAGTCATGTTTCTTAGTTGGAGTATAATAGTCATGTTGCATAGTTGGAGTATAATAGTCAGGTTGCTTAATTGGAGTATAATAGTCATGTTGCTTAGTTGGAGTATAATAGTCATGTTTCTTAGTTGGAGTATAATAGTCATCTTTCTTAGTTGGAGCATAATATTCATGTTTCTTAGTTGGAGTATAATAGTCATGTGGCTTAGTTGGAGTATAATAGTCATATTGCTTAGTTGGAGTATAATAGTCATGTTGCTTAGTTCGAGTATAATAGTCATGTTGCTTAGTTGGAGTATAATAGTCATGTTGCTTAGTTGGAGTATAATAGTCATGTTGCTTAGTTGGAGTATAATAGTCATGTTGCTTAGTTGGAGTATAATAGTCATGTTGCTTAGTTGGAGTATAATAGTCATCTTTCTTAGTTGGAGCATAATAGTCATGTTGCTTAGTTGGAGTATAATAGTCATGTTTCTTAGTTGGAGTATAATAGTCATGTTGCTTAGTTGGAGTATAATAGTCATGTTGCTTAGTTGGAGTATAATAGTCATCTTTCTTAGTTGGAGCATAATAGTAATGTTGCTTAGTTGGAGCATAGTAGTCATGTTGCTTAGTTGGAGTATACTAGTCATGTTGTTTAATTGGAGTATAATAGTCATGTTTCTTAGTTGGAGTATAATAGTCATGTTGCTTAGTCTGAGTATAATAGTCACGTTGTTTAGTTGGAGTATAATAGTCATGTTGCTTAGTTGGAGTATAATAGTCATGTTGCTTGGTTGGAGTATATTGGTCATGTTGCTTAGTTGGAGTATAATAGTCATGTTGCTTAGTTGGAGTATAATAGTCATGTTGCTTAGTTGGAGTATAATAGTCATGTTGCTTAGTTGGAGTATAATAGTCATGTTGCTTAGTTGGAGTATAATATTGATGTTGCTTAGTTGGAGTATAATAGTCATGTTGCTTAGTTGGAGTAAAATAGTCATCTTTCTTAGTTGGAGTATAATAGTCATGTTGCTTAGTTGGAGTATACTGGTCATGTTGCTTAGTTGGAGTATAATAGTCATGTTGCTTAGTTGGAGTATAATAGTCATGTTGTTTAGTCGGAGTATCATAGTCATGTTGCTCGGTACAGAGCAGGCTTCCTGTGGAGGTTGGGAGTTCTAAACCTGGCTGAGTCAAACCAATGACTTATGGCCGGTACACACCTACCGTTTACGATTCGCGCACTAAAACTCCCGATCCGCTTAAAACTGAAAACGGGCCGATTCATTTTTCGAATCGCGAATCGCAATCGTAAGGCTAGCGCACACCTACCGTTTTAGCCCTAAAACTGAGGTTTTATGCGCGAATCGCAATCGGTAGGTGTGCTAGGGGAGTGCACACCTCACAACTTTTGGGCAGTTTTAGATCGTATACGCTAGGTGGGTGCGGAAAAACGATCGTAAACGGTAGGTGTGTACCGGCCATAACACAACTGATACTTGTCACTACCAAGCCTAGGATAGGGCAGGGACTGGTTAGCTCAGTATCAGGATACCATGACTGAGTGGGAAATTAGGTCAGGATCCCGACGGCCAGATCTCCCAGTAAGTTGACACCGATCCTGATATGACTTTAGATGTTGCCAGGATGTACAACACCAAACAGGAGTTTAGTGCTCAAATAACCACATTTCTCACGGTAACCTTCACGTGGTGACTGCACACCGAAATATCAAAAATGTTACAATTGTTTTGGCACCATCGTGGATTTTATGACAGGTGATGAACAATTGACCAAGTATCACCTGGCAATGTGTATGTGAACGTTCATCAGCCTACTGTCCAAAAAAAACTATCAAATTGAATGATTTCCGAACTTATCCCCTTATTTCGTTTAATTCCAGCCGAGGTAAAGCAAATTCAATCAGCTCCTCCAAATTTCCCCCAAAAGCCGATTGATGGGGACCCCCACCCCCCACCCCCCCTGAAAGACCACATGCCATACTTATTCAGAAAACCCCAAAACCATTTGTGTCTGAATTTGTTCCGACAAACACAATAATTGTTGGTAGGCTGGAGATACTAGCAGAAGTAACTAGAACCACACACTCAGTCCTCCCTGGAATGATGTCATCGTGTTGAAAATGTGTGTGCTCTGCTTACATAGAGACGGCAAATATAAACCTGTTGTGAAGCACAGCAGGCCGTGCGTAATGTCGACCAGCTGCAGACCAAAGCGAGGCTCTTCAACAACAGGTAGCCAACCGCAGTCAGGTCGGTTGGTTGTTGGAGTTTTGCATCCTGGCAACACATAAGGTCATATCAGGACGTGTACCGACATGAGACAGTGCACACTCATGTGACAAGTAGCAATTTGATAACTCATTGGTTTGACTCGAACGGGAGTTGAACTCCCGATCTCCCGCACTCAGAAGCCTGCGCTTTACCGATTCGGCCACCGCGTCCGGTGTGTGCTGAAGTTGTGTTTTCTGTCCTTAAACATAGATAAGGCAAACATAATCCTTCCATGAACCACAGCCGTGCGTAATGTCGACCAGCTGCAAATTAAACAGGATAGATACGGCAAACATAATCCTTCCGTGAACCACAGCCGTGCGTAATGTCGACCAGCTGCAAATTAAACAGGATAGATACGGCAAACATAATCCTTCCATGAACCACAGCCGTGCGTAATGTCGACCAGCTGCAAATTAAACAGGATAGATACGGAAAACATAATCCTTCCGTGAACCACAGCCGTGCGTAATGTCGACCAGCTGCAAATTAAACAGGATAGATACGGCAAACATAATCCTTCCGTGAACCACAGCCGTGCGTAATGTCGAACACAAATTAAACAGGATAGATACGGCAAACATAATCCTTCCGTGAACCACAGCCGTGCGTAATGTCGACCAGCTGCAAATTAAACAAGATAGATACGGCAAACATAAACCTTTCGTGAACTACAGCCGTGCGTAATAACGACCAGCTGCAAATTAAACAGGATGTCCGAATGAGTTGAGCGTCCACCTCCTGTTTTGGTAGATCATTGTATTCAAACTCTTGTCGAGTCAAACCAATGACTTAACTGATACTTGTCGCTTCCTAGCCAGGCATGTGACATTATTAATATTATGATATAAAGTCGACATGAGTTTGCACTGTCACAAGTCGGTAACAATCTGATATGACCTTAGATATTGCCAGGACGTAAAACTCTAACAACAAACCAACCCAGTGGGGCAGCACTATAAAGTCACTATGAGTGTGCACTGTCACAAGCCGGCATAGATCCTGATATGACCTTAGATGTTCCCAGAACATAAAACTCCAACAACCAACCATGATATGACCTTAGATGTTGTCAGGACGTAAAACTCCAACAACCAAGCAGGTGGACACCAAAGCGGGGCTGTGCAACAACAGGTAGCTAAGCGCAGTGAGTGGTGACTCACCCTGGGCCCATATGCATGGAGCAGTGTTAGCCGCGTGTGGTGTTAAGCCTCTAACACTGGGTAGCTATCACCATTTATCGGCGTTGTCGAGAACTATGTCAAACCGTATGCATGGGCGCCTAAACGGTGAGTGTTAGCTAAATGTGAATGTATTCGACAATATGAATAACGCCGCCAATGCGGCGGAGGGGATTAATATCGGGTCGGATTTAGGGTTAATTTAATAAAATTTCACTTATTGCGTATGTAATTCTGTTAAATATGATAGCATTGAATAGATTTGGGCTTAATATATTGCCGCCGATGTGGCGGCGGCGGCGGCGATGTTTAGTTGACGTTCGACAGTATGGATATCAACGTCGAAGCGGCGGCGGCGATTTGTTTACTTTACATTCGTCGATTCGAAAATATTAACATCACCGCCGTTGATCTTGCTTTGATTTTAGGGTTAATTTAATAAAATTTCACTTATTGCATATGTAATTCTGTTATATATGATAGCGTTGAATAGATTTGGGGTCCATCCTGACACTAACCTAACACTAACACCGCTGTAAAACCTGCTATGAGCCAGAGTTTAGAATTTCCGAGTATTAAACTCACGGTGGCGTAGAGACCCTAACACTGCTCCATGCATACCAACTTTTTGGCGCTAAACCAGAAATCCCGCCCTAAATGTGGTTTGGCTCGCTAACACCGCTCCATGCATACGGGCCCAGGTGTCTATGCAGACACCATGAAGTGGTTATTTCAGTAGTCGCGCGTTTAATCGGCGGAACTCATTCAGAGCCGCATTCAGGGTATGCCTCCGAGACGTCTCAGGAAAATCCCTGACGTCATGTTAGTCTGAATGGTAAAAGCAATCAGTCGCCTCAACAATGGCCGCCCCCATAGGCGGCAGCCATTTTGCAATGGAAAATAAGTGCTCTGATTGGCTGAAACCACTGAATACGGCGGCCATTTTAGAGGCGCTTTTTGTCTCCTATCTGAAAAGGAAGATGTCTTGGAGACACCTCAAAGACACACCCTGAACGGAAATAAGCCAAAAAGCATCTTGGAGATGTCTTGGAGACGTCTCAAAGACGGATCCTCAATGCGGCCCAGGTGAAGTTGAAGAAGTACAGGTGATCTTCCAGGAATAGTCAGCTCTTCAAGGAAATTGCTCAATATTAATAGGATAGGGCTGATTAGCTCAGCATCAGGATAATATGACTCTGTCGGATATCAGGTCATGGTGCCAGCGCCACGAAATAGAATCGCCACCTCAAAATTACCGGCCATTCCGCTTTGAAATAAAATCTTCCTTGGAGATTTTATTTCAAAATAAAACTTGCCTCCTTCCCACCCTTCCCACCCCTTCTCACATCACACCCTCCTCCCACCCGCCTTCCCTCCGCCCCCACCTTGCACCTGTCCTCCCCTCCTCACGTTCCACCCTGTCACCCTCCTACCTCCTCCCTCACCTTCTCCATCTCCTTCTTCCCTATAAACCACCACCCCATCTCTCCTCTCCCCTCCCCTCCCTTCCCCTCCCATACCCTCCCCTCCTCCCCCCTCCCCCTCGCTCCCCTCCCCTCCCTCCCTACCCCCTCTTCTCATATCCCCTCCCCAATACCATCCTCTCCCCTCCCCTCCTCTCCCCTGCCCCTCCTCTCGTATCCCCTCCCCTTACCTCCCCATACCCTCCCTTCCCCCCCCCCCCTCCTCTCCTATCCCCTCCCCATCCCTCCTCTCCTATCCCATCCCATCCCCATACCCTCCCCCCTCCCCACTACCCTCCCATGCGCATACCCCCCCTCCCCTCCCCTTCCCTCCCCTCCCCTCCCCTCCCTCTCCCTCCCCTCCTCTCCCCCTCCCCTCCGCTCCCATCACCTCCCTCCTCCCTCCTCTCATATCCCCCTCCCCATACCCTCCTCCTCCCCTCCCCTCCTCTCCCCTCCCCCTCTCTCTCCTCTCCTATTCCCTCCCCTCCCCTCCCCCCCCCCCCTTCCCTCCCCCTCCCCTCCTCTCCCCTCCCCTCCTCTCCTCTCCTATTCCCTCCCCTCCCCTCCCAATCCCCTTCCCTCCCCCTCCCTCCTCTCCCCCTCCCCTCCTCTCCTCTCCTATTCCCTCCCCTCCCCCTCCTATCCCATCCCATCCCCATCCCCTCCCCCCCTCCCCATACCCTCCCCTCCCCTCCGCATACCCCCCCCTCCCCTCCCCCCCCTCTCCCCTCCCCTCCACTCCTCTCCTATCCCCACCCACCCCTCCACCGCCCTTTATTTTATTTCGGAATAAAGCTGCCGATTATATTTGTATATATATACATACACATATATGTATATTGGCATGTATATATTTGTATATATATACATACACATATATGTATATTGGCATGTATATATTTGTATATATATACATACACATATATGTATATTGGCATGTATATATTTGCATCCGTTGACAGGACACCTGGTATGTCTGGACAACATTCGATTCCATAGAGCATTGCTTTTTTTGTAGCCAGCTACTACTGGATCTATTATTGTACAAGACTAATGCTACTTGATGAAACAAATAAGAAAAGTAATCGGTAAGTGTGACGTAGAAAATGCCCAAAGCCATCATGATTACACATTTATTTGTGTGCGCATTGCACTCCCCCCTAATCCCACACCACAATCGTAGACTCAGCTGAGAACCGGACGCACTGCCCGGTCTGATACAAGTGCTGGCCTCTCAAGTGTTTGAGTCTCAGCCGAGTAAAATCTAGCACTTACAAAAACAACACTAAGTTGTTCCTACTTAGCCGGGCACTGAGAAGTGATAGGAATGGGCAACGACTGGTCAGCTCAGCTTCAGGATAATGTGACTGAGTGGGAGATCAGGTCATCGCGCTGGTCACCTGATCTCAGTTCCCATCGAGGCAGCATTATAAAATTGCTATGAATGTGCACTGTCACAAGTCAGTATCATACTGATATGACCTTACATGTTGCTAGGACAACAACAACTGCAAACAACAAACAAACACAGTCGTAGGAGCAGGTACATGCGCCGAGTCAAGTCATACGTATCACTACCAATGCTGGCAATTGGCATAAAACTTGCCTCCTTCCCACTCTTCCCACGCCCTCCTCACCTCACTGCCCTCCTCACCTCACTGCCCTCCTCACCTCACTGCCCTCCTCATCTCACTGCCCTCCTCACCTCACTCCCCTGCTCACCTAACTTCCCTCCTCACCTGACTGCCCTCCTCACCTGACTGCCCTCCTCACCTGACTGCCCTCCTCACCTGACTGCCCTCCTCACCTGACTGCCCTCCTCACCTCACTTCCCTCCTCACCTCACTTCCCTCCTCTCCTCACTGCCCTCCTCACCTCACTGCCCTCCTCCCCTCACTTCCCTCCTCACCTCACTGCCCTCCTCACCTCACTGCCCTCCTCACCTCACTTCCCTCCTCACCTCACTTCCCTCCTCCCCTCACTTCCCTCCTCACCTCACTGCCCTCCTCACCTCACTGCCCTCCTCACCTCACTGCCCTCCTCCCCTCACTGCCCTCCTCACCTCACTCCCCTCCTCACCTCACTGCCCTCCTCCCCTCACTGCCCTCCTCACCTCACTTCCCTCCTCACCTCACTGCCCTCCTCACCTCACTGCCCTCCTCCCCTCACTGCCCTCCTCACCTCACTGCCCTCCTCACCTCACTGCCCTCCTCACCTCACTGCCCTCCTCACCTCACTTCTCCTCCCTCCCCTCACTGCCCTCCTCATCTCACTCCCCTCCTCACCTCACTTCCCTCCTCACCTCACTGCCCTCCTCACCTCACTTCCCTCCTCACCTCACTGCCCTCCTCACCTCACTGCCCTCCTCCCCTCACTGCCCTCCTCACCTCACTTCCCTCCTCACCTCACTTCCCTCCTCACCTCACTTCCCTCCTCACCTCACTTCCCTCCTACCTCACTGCCCTCCTCACTTCCGTCCTCACCTCACTTCCGTCCTCACCTCACTTCCCTCCTCACCTCACTTCCCTCCTCACCTCACTGCCCTCCTCACCTCACATCCCTCCTCACCTCACTGCCCTCCTCACCTCACTTCCCTCCTCACCTCACTGCCCTCCTCCCCTCACTGCCCTCCTCACCTCACTTCCCTCCTCCCCTCACTTCCCTCCTCACCTCACTTCCCTCCTCACCTCACTGCCCTCCTCACCTCACTGCCCTCCTCACCTCACTGCCCTCCTCAGACAAACATACGAAGCAACAAGAAGGAAGCATAGAGCTTGGCAAAGATATATGGAGACCAGAGATGCGGATAAATACAACAACTATGCAAAGGAGCGGAACAAGGTGAGAAGGTTGACACAAGCTAGTGTAAGATTTTGAGAAGGCTATATCAAGAACAGCCAAATCAAATAAAACAAGCTGAAAACAAAACCTGGAATACCAGATCTAGTGAAAGGAAGAGAGAACGATGTAGAAACATTTACTTGAAAGAAGAGGGAGAAAGCAGAGGTATTGGTAGATGTCTTTAGTAGTGTGTTTACTAGAGAACCAGATATGGGAGTACCGAGTATAGTGGATAAGAACTTTCTAGAAGAAATTGATGTGATTACACTAACCAAAGAAGAAGTGAAAAAGACACTTGAGAAGCTGATGATAGATAAATCTCATGGCCCAGACAACATCCACCAATGATTACTGAGAGAAATGGCAGATGACAATAATATATAATAATTCACTAAGTCAATGCAAGTTGCCTGTTACATGGCAAAAGGCATATGTGGCAGCCATTTTTAAGAAGTGGAGCATCAAGGAACCCTGCAACTATCGTCCAGTTATCCTTACAGGCATTGCTTGTAAGGTCCTTGAATCTATTATAAAAGAGAGAATAATGAACCACTTGAAAAGTATAATTTGGTCAGTAATAGGCAATATGGATTTATCAGTGAAAGATCTACAGGACTCCAAATGTTAAGAGTGCTCGATAACTGGACTGAGGTACTAGTTAGAAGTGGACAGGTAGACATTGTTTACCACGATTTTATAAAGGCTTTTGATACGGTGCCATTTTAAAGACTCATCAGTAAGTACACAGTTATGGTATACATGAACAAACCTTGAAGTGAATAAAGGCCTTTCCGGGTGGTCATAAACAACAGGTGTTAGTCCAGGGAGCATTTTCATCATGGAGGAATGTACTAAGTGGAATTCCTCAAGGTAGTGTGCTTGGTCCTATGCTTTTTGTATTATACATCGATGATCTACCTGATGGTATAGTTTCAGAAGTGTTTGTTTGCTGACGACACCAATGTATACAGAGAAATAACAGGGGAGGCAGATATAATCACGCTTCAGTCTGATGTACATAGACTACAGGACTGGTCAAATTAATGGCCGCTAAGGCTCTACCCTGATAAATGTAGTATAATGACAGTGAGCAGACAGGCAGAACAAGAGCAGAGGACATATACTATGAATAAAAAGGTAGAAGCTGAAAAAGATCCCATCTTGAGTAGAGTGGAGAGGGAGAAGGACCTTTGTATAACAGTAGATATGAAGCTAAATTTTGAGCAGCACATAAATGACAAGGTAAACAAAGCAAACCAAATGACGGGGTTGGTGAGAAGGTTATTTATATATATAGATTTAGAAAATTTCTCATTCTTATTTAAGGCCAGCGTTAGACCACAATTGGAGTATATAAATGCAGTCTGGAACCCCACAAGGAAAAAAGACATAACCACGATAGAGAATGTTCAATGAAGGGCTACTAGAATGGTACCAGGTTTAAAAGATCTCACTTATCCAGAGGTTAAGATTTCTCAAATTCCCAACTTTGAGTTACCACCGCTTACGTGGGGACATGATTGAAACATTCAAAATCATACGAGGAGTGTATGATTCAGGAGCTTCTCCAGTAATGTCGATGGCAGGACTGAACCAAAGGCCAACTTGGGGACATCCATACAAGCTTTACAAGAGAAGGACAAGAATCCGCTGCAGGCAACTATTTTTTACTGAAAGAGTTACCAATGTGTGGAACAGCTTCCCAAGTTTTATTGTGGAGGCTCCAAGTATTAAGGCGTTTAAATGAAAGATTGACAGATACCGGAGGGATCAAGATATTGTATATAATTAAGAGGCGGCCCTCAGCTTGGGCTTGGGCTTACACTGGGGCTGGAAATGACATCTCTCCAGATTCATCAGACAATGATCTTGATATACAGGTCTAATGACCTTCGTCCAGTAAAGACCTAAGTAGACTTGAGTAAGTATTAACAGGATAGGGCAAAGACTGGTTTGCTCAGTATCAGGAAACAGCCTTCCAAGTTCTGTTATGGAGCCCCTGGGTATTACAGCATTTGATAGAAGGATTGGCGGGTACTGGAGATATTGAGATGCTGCGCATAATTGTGAAGCGGCTCTGAGCTCATGTCACACAAACCTGTCTAACGAAGGACATCGCCCCAGATTAATCAGACAACAATCTGGATACACAGGTCTAATAACTTTCATCCAATAAAAACCTAAGTAAACCAAAGTAAATCATTAAAATAAAGAAGTAATAATACTAACACCGCAATACCCCCACAGCGTATTAAATACACTACCAAGCACTAAGTGACTTGACCCACATTTGGCAATATTTACGATATTGTCGCCTACTGACAACTCTCTTCCTAGATAAAAGATTCACCTCATTCTTACAGTAGGGTGAATGACAACCATGCCTAAGAACGAGTGAAAACTCTTTGGTATTAATCAGCCAATCAGAGAAGATGAGCTGCTGGTCCACTCATCCAGTGTTTATCTATATTGGTACAGAGTTGATGAGATGAGCGAGAATGCAAAACAACCAACATGGCGGTCACTAAATGCTGTCGATTGGAGTTTTAAAGTCTTATTAATTTGAATTATTTAATCAAATATTCCTCCAAAAGTAGTGAGTAAATATAAAGAGGTATGTGAAGAATATAATGTTATTATTTTGCTTCTTAAATTAAGAATTCAAATGCTCATTTCATTTACCAGCCTTTCGCAACTTTTTCATATATAGTATTAGTAAAACCTCTCGAACCGACCACCTCCACACATCCACCACTCCCCTATAATGATCGCTTTATTTGGGTCCCAACTCTACCATTGTTACCATATTCTAACTCCCTAAGCCGACCATCTCCTAAATGGACCATTTAAATTCGGTCCCATGGTCGGTCGATTTAGAGAGGTCTTACTGCAACAGTGAAAATACGGTGTGAATCTTTGATCTATGCTCTTCCCAACTGGGGCTTGTACTCGATGTTGGACACTCCTTCACTTCACGCGTGACCTACAGCTTAGAAACCGGAAACAGACGACATTTATTGATAGAAAATACATCCCTACCGACGCAGAATACCAGAGGACATTCCTTTAAATGGAAACCAAATCCCTGCCGACGCAGAAGACAAGAAGAATCCCCGTTATCCCAGCCGTGGCGCAGTGCTGCCTCCTGGCGGGTTCACCACAAACTGAGGACGGCTCAGTGGTTAGAGCTTGAAACACCAGGGGACGCCACTACCACAAAGCTGGCTTTTGAGAGCGTTGTTGTTGTCACGACGCCTTGCGTGATATATCGACATTAACCGTTTGGCCTTCAGCTCAAAGTACAAAAGGTATTTATTGAACTAGCAGACGACATTAACCCCGGCGAATGTGACAACCTGTGAGGCCCGTGCATAAAGTAGGTCAATGCTTAAGCTAAGATTCCTTATACGCGGTATACGGCATGCAAATGCGAATGAGAATAAAAATCAAAAAGCATGTAAATGAATAGTGGTGCTTCCATACGTCCGAATGCGAATGTGGCAAATGAATCGACCCATGGACCGATCGGTGCGGCATGCAAATGCGAATACTGTTGCATTTGCCATAGAAAACAATACTGTTCCTTCACAAATTTGGAGGAAAACCTCCAACAAATGTTGGGGGTTGGTATATATCTACGCCACATAAATGACATTCGCATGCCGCATGCCACATGGACGGGTGGTTTTTATTTAATTTATATTTATTTGTCCTCTCCTCTCAAACCCTGCTCCCTCCCCTTCCCAGTTCCATCCCTGTCACGCCTTGAATCCCTCTCCATTCCTTAAGATCCCCCACTCCATGTGCATTCCCCACTCTCCCCCACCCCCTTTCCATTTCTCACTGCACAAACTCTCTCAATCTAACAGTTTAAAAAGAATCAGGGGATAGCGATTTTTCAGGCGAGAACGATCAGCAATTTAAAAAAAATTGGCGTTATTTTAATAATTTAGAATATGATCACATGTTTGTACTTTATCTTGTTTTTATTCCTCTGAATAACATGTCTTCAGTATTGATACACTGGTACTACAGTGGTAGTCCAGCCCTAATTACAATTGCCACTTCACACTAAACAAAGCTACAATGATATAGACAGACAGGTACAAGACAATAAGCAAGGCATCGATATGATGACGGCTAAAGAACAAGATAAGAGAAAAAAGAAATATATGGGGAGGTAGCTGTGTTTTAAGCCCTGTTCACAGACAGGCCTTAAGTCACCTCAACTAGTTCGCCTCATCTAATCCACCTCGCAAAACGGTCTACATGAGGCGAACTAGTTGAGTCGAATCAGCCCTTATCCGCCTCAACGGCGCTTTCATACACCCGTTTTGAGTCAAGTTAGATGAGGCAAACTAGTTGAGGCGACTTAAGGCTTGTGTGTGAATGGGGCTTTAGACTAGTTTGGTAAGTGTTAGTCGGAGGAGGTGTGTGTGTAGCTGAGTATCTTTCTAGAGTTGACATGCTGTTGAAAGGGTGGTGGTGGGATGTTACTATGGGGAGCTATTAATTTGAGTATTATGCTAATGTTCAGTGCTGGATTTAGATAAAGAGAGGCCATAGGCTACCCCACTTGTGCCACCCGCCACAAAGACCTATGACAGTGTCAACAATAGTATACACATTGGCCGCCCCCCCCCCCCCCCCCTTGATTCTGAGGCATTAGTTTTCAGCGGCCAAGCCTATCGGTAAATCCAGAACTGCTAATGTTGTTTAAGTTAACGTTGCATTCTTACAATTATGCATTTCTTCACCTGGGTATTATTAGTACAGCACAGACTTCTAGTGTGGAAGCTCGGGGTTTAAAACCCGGCCGAGTCAAACCAATGACTTTAAAACTGTATACATGTCACTGGTCTCCCAGTAGGGCAACAGTATAAAGTCACCATGAGTGTGCACTGGCACAAGTCAGTACCCATCCTGATATGACGTTAGATGTTGCCAGGACGTAAAACTCCAACAACCAACCAACTAACAAGTCGGTCCCCATTCTGATATGAGCATATATGTTGTGAGGATGTAAAACCTCAACAAACGTCAGTGCTGATATCCCCTCTGGATAGACATCTATCTATGGCACTTCCGAGCAACCTGAGCACCACGCTACGTGCTCGCAATCGGGCTAAAGCAGCTCCAGTGTGTGCCAGCTGGCAAACAGGGTATATTGTATCCACTTCTGGCAATGAAAACAAACATCTTCAATAAATGATCGGTCATCATCATCATCATGCTGTCGGTCGCGATCCGACAAAGACTGCTTTCATTACTTGACTGCCGCTCTCCATTTAGCTCTCTGCTGTGAGAGTGATGTCCATGAGTCGGTCTTAATGTCTCTCAGCTTCAGGTTTCTCTTGATGGTATCCTTGAACCAGAGACGAGGCCGCCCTCTCTTTCTGTAACCAGAAGACAGTTGAGAATAGAGGATCTGCTTTGGTAGCCTGTCTGATGACATCCCCATGAGGTGTCCAGTCCATCGGAGATTCTTTTTGATCAGAAGATCTTCCATAGAGGGAAGCCCCATCCGTTCGAGTATTTCCTCAGTAGGGCCTTTTAATAGGTCAAGTCAAAGCATTTCTCGATCTAAACCCGAATGATAAATGTCCTTGATGAAAGAATATAAATAGGATACAAAAAGACCAGACGGGATGGTAGGATGAGTTGAGTGTCCTTCTCCCGTTTTGGTAGATCGTGGGATTCGAACCCACCAGTTTGAACCCTGGTCGAGTCAAACCAATGACTTAAATAGTTATACTCACTTCCTAGCCAGGCGCTCAGCATTATTAGGATAGGGCAATGACTGGTTGGCTCAGTGTCAGGATAATGTGACTGAATGGGATATCAGGTCATGGTGCTGGTAGCCTGGTTTCCATATCGGGCAGCACTATGAAGTCACCTTGAGTGTGCACTGTCACAAATTAGTATCTATCTTGATATGGTCAAATATGTTGCTAGGACGTAAAACAACAAACAACTAAACAAACAAAATATCCATGTTGCTGGGACGTAAAACGCCAATATAGCAAGCTAAGCTAATGGGGCTGTCACACTACGGCGTAAGCGTATACTGGCATAACGGTTTGCATCACATATGCCAGCATACGCCGTCATACGCCGTCATACGCTACGCATACGCTATGTATACGCTAAGCATACATCATATACGCCTGGCTTACCCTGTCATATGCGTGTCTGTCCGAAAATCTTTGTGCATGCTCAACATTTTCAGCATATGGCGGCATAAGGCTCATACACTGCTCATACGCTATGCATACGCTATGCATATGCCGGCATAGGCTACACATAGGTTAGGGGTACGCCAGCATAGGTTAGGCTTACGCTGAAACTGTGCCTTCAGCGTATCTATAACATATATAGCGTATGCCTAGCCTACGTGTAACGTATTTGAGCATACTCCTAGCATATTCACAGCGTATACAAAGTGTATGTGCAGCGTATGCCCGGCCTATGGTCTCGGTATATAAAGGTGCCGGAAGGCTTCTTCTGTCAGTCCGGCTCTACTGCTCAGATATCATATGCTTTTCATACACCAAACATATGCCGTCATACGTTACTCATACGCTACTCATATGCTATTCATACGCTACTCATACGCTACTCATATGCTCATATGCTAGGCATAGGTCACTCATACGTTACGTATACGCTCAACCTGCCACTCATAACTGTCAAACCACATCAAAGTATGCCGCGCATACATCGGGTTACGCTTCTCATATGCCGTCATACGCTAGGGGTAGGTTATGCATAGGTTACACATAGGTTACGCATACGCTCCAAAAGACATGTCAGTGCACAAAGGTCGCCATACGTCGTCCCGCAACATTTTTCACATTTTTGCGGTAGGTTTTACATACGCCGCCGCCATATGCCGTAATGTGACAGGGCCATAAAACAAGACTTTTAGCTTGTTGCTTAGTGTCATCTTACACGAGTCTTAGTGGGCCTTCACCGTGGGAATATTGTGACTGACTGATGTATGTATTGGTAAAGTCCATTGTACTACGCGCTCAAGAGCTATGCTATTCTGAGCGGTAACGCACACTTTACACACATCAAAGCGGTGTCACTGATACTCTAGTTGATTGGTATTTATTATAGCCTCTTAATGTACATCATAATAGGTTCAAGAGGTACACAATGCTGACCATAACCCACATATTTAGTTGTATGCGGTACATAGCTAAATCTGGTGATTCATTCCACCATTGTGTCGTCAGTGGAGAAGTATGCTCATTGCTATATACCTACAATTCCCAGGTAATAGCTTCTGGTTTCTTAATTTCGTTATAATGGTTAGTGCCAGATTATACACATCAATACTGTGTAGTCACCCGACAAATATGTTATTTACCTATAATTCAGAGGCAATATCACTGCTTAGTGACACATTACACATATCACTATTTTGTTATTACCGGAAGATCGGGGGTTCGAGTCAAACCAACGACTTACAAAATTGATAGAGCAAGGACTGGTTAGCTCAGTGTCAGGATAATGTGACTGAGTAGGGTATCAGGTCATGGTGCCAACGTCCTGATTTCCCAGTGGGGCAGCACTATATAGTCGCCATGAGTGCGCACTGTCACACGTCGGTACCCGTCCTCACATGACCTCAGATGTTGCCAAGACGTAACATTCCAACAACCAACCATCCTTAATTCATGGGTAATTAAACAAAATTGGAACGTCGATTTAGTGCGATCTCACTGTTTTCGCGATAACATTTTGTAAAAATATACGGATTTTCGGTTAAGAATTAGATATTGGCAGGGAGCATTATTCTCCACTGTTTATCTGTGTGACTTGTCTTCATTCTTCCTTAGTATTGGTTAATGAGTTGATAGACAGGTCAGATGAAGGGGAGAGTTTTTGTAGTATTATCTGGTGTCCCAAACGTGGCCGGGCATTCAGAAATATTATAATTTGATGGATCCCAACAATCGCGTTGTAATGCTGTTTAACAGTATGTGCATTTCTACATCTGTGTCAATATATGTGCATGCGTATGCATGTTTACAATGGTGCATTCATATTATATACACATATGCATGTATATACACATATATATATATCAGTATACAGTAAAACCTCTTTAACCGACTTCCTCCACAGATCGACCACTCCCCTATATCGATCTCTTTATTTGGGTCCCAAAAATATCATTGTAACCATATTGTAGCTCCCTAAACCGATCATCTCCCTAAATGGACCATTAAAAGTCTGTCTCAAGGTCGCTCGATTTAGAGAGGTTGTACTGTATTTCTATGTATGCATACATCGGCCACAAACAACCACACAACCTCTCTTACACAGTGATCGTCCCAATTTCTCTTTGACCTGTCTCTCCCAAATCAACGACACAGAAGGAAACGCCAGACAGTTCGACACAAACAACCACACAGCCTCTCTTACACAGTGATCGTCCCAATTTCTCTTTGACCTGTCTCTCCCAAATCAATGACGCGGAAGGAAACGCCAGACAGTTCGACACAAACAACCACACAACCTCTCTTACAAAGTGACCGCCACAATTTCTCTTTGACCTGTCTCTCCCAAATCAATGACACAGAAGGAAATGCCAGATAGTTCGACACAAACAACCACACAGCCTCTCTCTTACACAGTGATCGTCCCAATTTCTGTTTGACCCATCTCTCCCAAACCAACAACGCAGAAGGAAACGCCGCTCAGTTTGAATTAAACGAACGCAGAAGGAGCCAACTGCGTCTCTGGGAGCGTCTCTGTCAGGCGAGTATATATCACGTTGCGTGAGCTTTCCGTTTAGTATACCACCTTTGGGACCACTTCACCATAGAGGTCGCCGACCATTTCCACCGAACAAGATTTGGTTCCATGGTAGAAATTTGCGCTGCATCAATAACTGTACCAAACTATCACCGCCCCTCTAAAACCCCCCACAAAAATAGATAATGCTACCTATTGCTGTGTGTTGGTTCATTTGCTAGGGGTTTATGTCCTAGCAACATCTAAAGTCATATCAGGATGGGTACGGACTTGTCACAGTGCATACTCATGGTGACTTTATAATGCTGCCCCACTGGGAGACGAGGCCACCAGCACCATAACTTGTTAATCCACAGTCACATTATATCCAGATATACTGTGCCAACCAGTCCTTGCCCTATCCTAATAATACCGAGCACCTGGCTAGGAAGCGACAAGTATACATTCTTAAGTCATTGGTTTGACTCGACGAGGGTTCGAATGCCACGATCCCACGGTCTACCAAAATAGCATTGAAAAGAAAATCTATATTCAACGTTTTCGCTGACAAATGTCCACGTCCGTACTGCTCATAAGCTATATCGTCACAACAATACACTCTCCACCCACCAGCCAGCACACCCACACAACCACACAACCACACAACCACACAGCCACACAATCACACACCCACACAACCACACAACCACACCATCACACAACCACACACCCACACAACCACACAGCCACACAATCACCCACCCACACAACCACACACCCACACAACCACACAACCACACAACCACACAGCCACACAACCACACAACCACAAAACCACACAGCCACACAACCACACAACCACACAACCACAAAACCACACAGCCACACAACCACACAACCACACAACCACACAACCACACAATCACACAACCACACACCCACACAACCACGCAACCACACAATCACACACCCACACAACCACACAACCACGCAACCACACAATCACACACCCACACACCCACACAACCACACAATCACCCACCCACACAACCACACAACCACACAACCACACCATCACACAACCACACAACCACACACCCACACAACCACACACCCACACAACCACACAACCACACAACCACACAACCATACAACCACACAACCACACAACCACACAACCACACAACCACAAAACCACACAGCCACAAAACCACACCACACAATCACACAACCACACACCCACACACCTACATACCCACACAACCACCCACCCACTCAACCACCCCCACATACCAATACAACCACACAACCACACATCCACACAACCACACAACCACACAACCACACCATCACACAACCACACACCCACACAACCACACATACACACAACCACACAACCACAAAACCACACAACCACACACCCACACAACCACACACCCACACAACCACACACCCACACAACCACACAACCACACAGCCACACACTCACACACCCACACAACCACACAACCACACCATCACACAACCACACACCCACACAACCACACAGCCACACAACCACACAACCACAAAACCATCATCATCATCATGCTGTCGGTCGCAATGCGACAAAGACTGCTCATTCTTAACCGCCACGTTCTGGCGCTGCGCATTTCAAACAACTGCTCGCAAGCGTTGAAGTGCGCGGCTTAGCAAGTACTAGCACACTCTCACGGGAGCAAATAGAGGTTCCACACCGCAACAACACATCAAGCACAGCGCAACACATTTGACCCTGCACTACTGCCGGAGATATCGGCAGACCCCATCACAACCGCCCTAATGCTGCCACGGACAGCAGGTTTTCTGAGGTCTCCCCACACGTATCTACAACAACCATACCACAAGGCATCGCTTCACCACACAAAACCACACAGCCACAAAACCACACAACCACACACCCACACAACCACACAGCCACACAGCCACACAACCACACACCCACACAACCACAAAACCACACAACCACACAACCACACACCCACACACCTACACACCCACACACCCACACACCTACACACCCACACAACCACACACACACACACCTACACACCCACACACCCACACAACCACACAACCACAAAACCACACAGCCACAAAACCACACCACACAATCACACAACCACACACCCCCACAACCACACAGCCACACAATCACCCACCCACTCAACCACCCCCCCACATACCAACACAACCACACAACCACACATCCACACAACCACACAACCACACAGCCACACAACCACACAACCACAAAACCACACCACATAATCACACAACCACACAGCCACAAAACCACACCACCCAATCACACAACCACACAACCACACAACCACACAGCCACACAATCACACACCCACACAACCACACAACCACACAGCCACACAACCACACAGCCACACAACCACACAACCACAAAACCACACAGCCACAAAACCACACCACACAATCATACAACCACACACCCACACACCTACACACCCACACAACCACACACCCACTCAACCCCCCCACATACCAACACAACCACACAACCACACATCCACACAACCACACAACCACACAACCACACAACCACACATCCACACACCCACACAACCACAACCGCACATCCACACAACCACACAACCACACACCCACACAACCACACACCCACACAACCACACACCCGCACAAACACACAACCACACAAACACACAGCCACACAGCCACATAACCACACACCCACACACCCACACAACCACACAACCACACAACCACACAACCACACAGCCACACAACCACACAACCACACAACCACACAACCACACAACCATCCTCACTCTATCAGCACACGGGGGAGCGCGGCGTAACTCGATCCTGCTCACTGGACCCCTTTGCAGTGTGGGCTATTTTCCGTTCCAACCAGTGGTCCACAACTGCTTCATCAAAGGCTGTGGTATGTGATGTCCTGTCTGTGGGAAAATGCATATAAAAGACACCTTGCTGCTTATTGGAAATAGTAGCCTATGTGGCGGTAGCGGGTTTCCTCCAAAGAAATCTGTCAGAATGCCCATCTGTTTGACGTCCAATAGCCGATGATACAAATCAACGTGTCCTGAGGAGTTAATAAAACAAGCGTTACTTCACTTCCTATCAGCACACATTCCGTGCGCGGTGGCCGAATCGGTACAGCTGAGGCTTCTCTGCGGAAGGTCGGGAGTTCGAATCCCAGCCGAGTCAAACCAATGACTTCTAAAGTTGATACTTGACGCTACCAAGCCTGGCGCTCAACATTATTAGAATAGGGGAAGGAACAGTGGAATGGGGAATATTGTTCGGCTCTGGTTGAAATGTAGCCTTCTTACATCAACAAATGCCATTAATAGAATAGAGACATGACTGGTTGGCACATTATCAGGATAACGTGTGGGATATCAGGTGTTGGAGCTGGAAGCCTGGTCTCCCAATGGGGAAGCACTATAAAGTCGCTATGAATGTGCACTGTGATAAGCTGGTACATGTCCTGATATGAACTATGATGTTCCTAGGTCGTAAAACAACAACAAAATAGACACTATCAGCACCCCGCCAAACAAAACTACGCAGTAAATGTTTATTTTAAAAACATACACAAAAAAACAACGAACCAAAACTCAAACTAAATCACCCCACAGAAGGCTAAGAAGAGCAGGTAGTTTTCTTGTGCACCGGGGCCGAGAGAATGGAATGATGGCGGGATGTTCTATGAGCAATAAGGCAGGACAGTCATTCAACAACACTGTAATGTATCACCTTAGTTCACCAGCCTTCAGCGTGTCGGCATGTGGCGGGGCGGGGCATGTGGGGGGCATGTGGGGGGCAGGTGGGGGTTAGGTGGGGGGGTAGTGTAATAAATTGGCACACCATGCCGCGGCCTGGATTCAAACTGAGGTTGCTGCCAAACCCAGTCGAGCGTCCTAACCATTAGGCTACCTAGGACCCGTTGATGCACTCCACATACCCATGCCTACTTGTGTATGTGGCATTTTACCTGGAGGGACCAAACACGGTGGCCGAATGGGTAGAGCGCAGGCATCCCGTGCGGAAGATCGACAGTTTGATTCCCGGTGGAGTGAAACCAATGACTTATAAACTTGATACTTGTCACTTCCTAGCCTGGCACTCAACATTATTAGGATAGGGCTGGTTAGCTCATTGTCAGGATAATGTGACTGAGTGGGATATTAGGTCATGCTGCTGGCAGCCAGGTCTCCCAGTGGGACAGCACTATAACGTCACCATGGGTGCGCACTGCAATAAGTTGGTACTGGTCCTGATATGACCTTAGATGTTGCCAGGATTTGAAACTCCAACAAACAAACAAACTGTCCCTTGACTGTAATTTGTAGGGGGAGTCGAGGAACTGATTGAAAAGCATACCTCTGACTTATAATATATATACACACATACATACATATATGTGGTGGTGGGGGGGGGGGGTATTACTACAGTTGGGGACATATAATTTGAAACATTCCTGACATTCTTACGAATTCTATTGAACACGGATGCGGTAGGTGGGGGGGGGGGGGTATGGGTGTGTGGGGGGGAGGGGGTGTGGGGGTGTGGGGTGTGGGGATGTGGAAGTGTGGAAGTGTGGAGGTGTGGATGTGGGTGTGGGGTATGTGTGTGTGTGGGTGTGCGTGTGTGTGGGTGTGCGTGTGGTTATGTGTGTGTGGGTGGGGTGTGGGTGACGGTGTGGGGGTGGGGGTGGGCGCTGGTGTGTGGGTGTGGTTGTGTGGCTGTGGCTGTGGGTGTGGGGGGTCGGTGCGGTTGGCCGTGGGTGTGGGTGTGTGTGTGTGGTGGGTGTGGGTGTGTGGGAGTGTGTGCTTGTGTGTGTGTGTGTGGGTGTGTGGGTGTGTGGGTGTGTGGGTGTGTGGGTGTGTGGGTGTGTGGTGTGTGGGTGTGTGGGTGTGTGGGTGTGTGGATGTGTGGGTGTGTGGGTGTGTGGGTGTGTGGGTGTGTGGGTGTGTGGGTGTGGGTGTGGGTGTGTGGGTGTGTGGGTGTGTGAGTGTGGGTTTGGGGTGTGTGGGTGTGTGGGTGTGGGTGTGTGTGGGTGTGTGGGTGTGTGGGTGTGTGGTGGGTGTGGGTGTGTGTAGGTGTGGGTGGTGTGGGTGTGGGGTGGTAGGTGTGGGTGTGTGGGTGTGTGGGAGTGTGCGGTGGTGGTGGGTGTGGGTGTGTGGGTGTGGGTGTGGGTGTGGGTGTGGGTGTGGTGTGTGGGTGTGGGTGTGGGTGTGTGGATGTGTGGGTGTGTGGGTGTGTGGGTGTGGGTGTGTGGGTGTGTGGGTGTGGGGTGGTAGGTGTGGGTGCGGGGGGGGTAGGTGTGGGTGTGTGGGTGTGTGGGTGTGTGGGTGTGTGGGTGTTTGGGGGTGTGAGTGTGTGGGTGTGGGTGTGTGGGTGTGGGTGTGGGTGTGAGTGTGGGTATCTGGGTGTGGGTGTGGGTGTGAGTGTGAGTGTGTGGGTGTGGGTGTGTGGGTGTGTGGGCGTGTGTGTGGGTGGAAGGGGTGGGGTGGGGATGGGGTGGGGATGGGGTTGCGGTGGGGATGGGGTTGGGGTTGGGGTGGGGTTGGGGTGGGCGAGATTAATGGAGGGAATTTAATCTGAACGCAGGTATCTGCTCATTTAAAATTTGTGTCTAGTATTTTAATCTTTTTTTTCCTCTAGAAAATACCAAACCACTGATTGTGCATCGCTTTAAGACAAATGCACACATGCCTTTCTAAATCATTGAATGTTTGTCTAACTCACGCAGATTTTTCTTTTTCATCGACCAGAAAAGTACGTAAGTTTTTTTGTGTAGCGTTCACTTTTGGAGGACAATTTCAATAAATGGATGTTGAACTACACCAGACGGGATGGCTGAATGAGTTGAGCGTCCGACTACCGGTTTGGTAGGTCGTGGGATTCGATTCCCGGTGGAGTCAAACCAATGACGTATATACAATAGATAATTGTCGCTTCCTAGCCTGGCGCTCAGCATTTATAGGATAGTACGAGAACTGGTTAGCTCCGTCTCAGGATAATGTCACTGAGTGGGATATCAGGTCATGGTGCTGGCGCGCTGGTCTCCCAGTGGAACAGCACTATAAAACCACAATGGCCGGACACTGTCACAAGTCGGTACCCATCCTGATATGACCTTAGATGTTGCCAAGACATAAACCTCCAACAACAAACCGAACAACCACTCAGCACTTTGGGTGTTCATGTCCATGTAACATTGTTAAACCCTCATCTTACTGGAACACCTGTCCTTCGCTATTGCGTTTACGACATAATAAAGTGCAGTTTAGTGCACATGCAAGTCTTATGCTTCTTTTACCTAATCAGATCGGTGTCACGACACAAGAGCATGATATGCGGTTGGCAATATGAATAATACATGTATCACATGTGACATGCAATAGCTGTGTTACATATAATAACACCGGTAGTGCATCCAACACAACTAGTAGCTTACTACAAGTCATACATATAATAACACAGGTAGTGCATCCAACACAACTAGTAGCTTCCTACAAGTGATACATATAATAACACTGGTAGTTCATCCAACACAAGTAGTGGCTTACTACAAGTGATACATATAATAACACCGGTAGTGCATCCAACACAAGTAGTGGCTTCTACAAGTGATACATATAATAACACTGGTAGTGCATCCAACACAACTAGTAGCTTCCTACAAGTGATACATATAATAACACAGGTAGTTCATCGAACACAACTAGTGGCTTACTACAAGTGATACATATAATAACACCGGTAGTGCATCCAACACAACTAGTGGCTTCCTACAAGTGATACATATAATAACACTGGTAGTGCATCCAACACAACTAGTGGCTTCCTACAAGTGATACATATAATAACACTGGTAGTGCACCCAACACAACTAGTAGCTTCCTACAAGTGATACATATAATAACACAGGTAGTTCATCCAACACAACTAGTGGCTTACTACAAGTGATACATATAATAACACAGGTAGTGCATCCAACACAACTAGTAGCTTACAAGTCATACATATAATAACACTGGTAGTGCATCCAACACAACTAGTGGCTTCCTACAAGTGATAGATATAATAACACTGGTAGTGCATCCAACACAACTAGTGGCTTCCTACAAGTGATACATATAGTAACACTGGTAGTGCACCCAACACAACTAGTAGCTTCCTACAAGTGATACATATAATAACACAGGTAGTTCATCCAACACAACTAGTGGCTTACTACAAGTGATACATATAATAACACAGGTAGTGCATCCAACACAACTAGTAGCTTACTACAAGTCATACATATAATAACACTGGTAGTGCATCCAACACAACTAGTGGCTTCCTACAAGTGATAGATATAATAACACTGGTAGTGCATCCAACACAACTAGTGGCTTCCTACAAGTGATACATATAATAACACAGGTAGTTCATCCAACACAAGTAGTGGCTTACTACAAGTGATACATATAATAACACCGGTAGTGCATCCAACACAACTAGTAACTTCCTACAAGTGATAGATATAATAACACTGGTAGTGCATCCAACACAACTAGTGGCTTCCTACAAGTCATCATCATCATCATCATCATCATGCTGTCGGTCGCGATGCGACAAAGACTGCTTTCATTACTTGACTGCCGCTCTCCATTTAGCTCTCTGCTGTGAGAGTTGTGTCCATGAGTCGGTCTTAATGTCTCTCAGCTTCAGGTTTCTCTTGATGGTATCTTTGAACCGGAGACGGGGGCGCCCTCTCTTTCTGTAGCCAAAAGACAGTTGAGAATAGAGGATCTGCTTTGGTAGCCTGTCTGATGACATCCTCATGAGGTGTCCAGTCCACCGGAGATTCTTTTTGATCAGAAGATCTTCCATAGAGGGCAGCCCATCCGTTCGAGTATTTCCTTATTCGTCACTTTGTCCTTCCAGGTTAGCCTCATGATTGAACGCAGATGTCGCATCATGAAGGCATGCAGCTTTTTCACCTGCTGTCTGTACGCTGTCCAGGCCTCGGCTCCGTATAGTAGGGTGGATAGCACGATTGCGCGGTAGATCTTACCTTTGACCCGAATGGACACATGGTGGTTGTTCCAGAGTCTCTGGCGTAGTCGGCCGAAAGATGCGCTAGCCTTGGCCATCCTCCTCTGTATCTCAGCATCAATGCGTCCATCACTTGATATTGTGCATCCGAGATAGGTGAATTCCGGTGTAGCAGGAAATCGCAAACCCTGTAAATCGCAAACCCCCACTTGTGATTTCCTAGGAAATCACATATCCCCCCTGGAGATCGCAAACCCCCCATTCGGCGGCGGCGGCGATTTGTTTACTTTACATTCATCGATTCGAAAATATTAACATCGCCGCCGTTGCGGCGGCAGCATTCATCTCGCTTCGATTTTAGGGTTAATTTAATAAAATTTCACTTATTGCCTATGTAATTCTGTTAAATATGATAGCATTGAATAGATTTGGGCTTAATACATTGCCACCGATGCGGCGGCGGCGATGTTTAGTTGACGTTCGACAGTATGGATATCGACGTCGAAGCGGCGGTGGTCATTTGTTTACCGAACTGCTTCGCGACGATCGGCGGTATTTGCACATAGTTGCTGGATACTTGATCTCATTTTCTTTATTTGAAAAGTATGAAATTTAGCAGCCTATGTATGTGCAAAGTGACTGACAGTTCTGTAGGAATTGGATATTTGTTAGTTCAAAGTGTTTAAAGAAGTTGTGGTGGCTTTTCTTAATGTTGTAGTTTAGTATCTTTGACAAAAATTGATCTGGTCCCCTATCCTTCTTGTGAGTGATCAATAGCAGTGAAAAGGCTGTTGCGGATTCCGAGGGACACCAGTTTGCCAGGGACACATCGCTTCTGCACATGCGTCAATATCGAACAGCATTGTCACTAACGTTATAAATTTAATATAATGTTTTTGGTAAAGATCTTTTCTATATGTATACCAAACGATTTGGTTCTAGATTGTGTAATTTGAGAGATATTTGACTTCTTCTGTATTTTATGTATGAAGATGGCTCACAACCATTGACAATGCCTTGAGTTTGACGGTACGCGCAGTGCAAAATGTTAGTTTTATTCAAAATTAATAGAAATCAAGAACCCTAACCTTATCAATTTAATATAATCTTTATGGTAAAGATGTTTTCTCCATGTCTACCAAGCGATTAGTTTCTAGATCGTGTAATTTGAGAGATATTTGACTTCTTCCGTATGAAAATGCTACAAAACACAGGGGGTTTGCGATTTCCAGGGGGGGTTTGTGATTTCCTAGTAAATCGCAAACCCCGGGGTGTGCAATTTCCAGGGGTTTGCGATTTACTGCCACACCGGAACCGAGTTCAGCTTGTTTCCGTCAACCATGATCTCCTCCTCTCGGGTTCTTGTAGAGTTGGGTTGGTACAGCACCTCCGTCTTCTTGATGTTAATTTTCAGGCCAAACTTCTTTGATGCATCGGAGAAAGCGTCCACTATTTTCTGGGTCTCTTCAGCAGAGTGGGCAACCAGTGCACTGTCATCTGCGAATAGTAGCTCTCTCACCAGTATCTGAGTAGTCTTGGTCTTCGCTCTGAAGTGTGCGACATTGAATAGGTCAGCGCTCTGTCTGGACTGTACATTTCATGAAAGCTGCCTGCAAAAGTGTTGAAGTGCTGCTGGCTTTTGCAAGTTACCAGCGGCACTCTTTCGGGGAGCAAATAGAGGTTTCACACCGGCAAGAACATGTCAAGACAGGCGCAAATCTATTTGTCCCTGCAGTGGCTGGTCGGGAGATGTTGGGAGTTCCATACATCAACCGCCCTTAATGCTGCCACAGTGACATGGTTTTCTGTTTAGGGTTTGCTCCCTTAGCCTTCGGTTCTGTCAAGGACCTGTACCACAAGGCAGTGGTTTAGAACTCTGCAAGGCAGGGGCGTCAAACTCCCTGAGGTATTGCTATACCTGCTATACCTGCATACCAGTACATACATACATACATACATACATACATACAGACATATATACCTACATACATCGATACATACACGAAATAATGGTGTTTTACCTAATCTTATCTCGAACCAGGTGCAAAGTGAGTTGAAAGTAGCAGGCCTATCTCAAAAGTTAGCCATTTCAAATATCTCAAAAGTTAGCCATTTCAAATATCTCAAAAGTTAGCCATTTCAAATATCTCAAATATGTCTTCCTACAAGTGATACATATAATAACACTGGTAGTGCATCCAACACAACTAGTGGCTTACTACAAGTGATACATATAATAACACAGGTAGTGCATCCAACACAACTAGTGGCTTCCTACAAGTGATATATATAATAACACTGGTAGTGCATCCAACACAACTAGGAGCTTACTACAACTTACAAGGGCGTAATCGATTAATCAACTCGGGTCACCCGAGCCACCTTTTGGCGCATGCGCACATCCTACAGACTCGGGTTGAATAAACGAATACGCTCGAAGTGGACAAAATGGTGGCTTAATCTAAAACTTAATAGTTTTGTTCAATAACCGACAGAAATACTTCAAAATAGGATTTAAAGTATTTTCTGGTTGTAGAACCTACAAATCTGGGGTATTAAAAAAAAAAGCATTAAAACAACACCTAGAAATTGTACTGGTAGCTGTTATCCTACAGGTACTAGCACAGATGTGACGTCATCACTCCTAGCAAACCCCAGCCAAGAGGTGGGTTACTGGGGTTGGATCGCTTTACACACGGCACGTGTATTTCTCGACTCCACTCGCGGTGTTCGATTTTAAATTCTAGCAACTCAGGTGACCCGAGTCGCCCGGGTCGTGTTATTCGATTACGGCCATAGTGATACATATAATAACACAGGTAGTGCATCCAACACAATTAGTAGCTCAATTACAGTCAGCCCTCGTTAATACAACATACAAACAATGTGGTCATTGAGGGAAGGTCCAATCCTTCATTGATTAGATCTCGCCGACGGGCAATACGTGATGTGGGACAAAGAAAACATCAATCTCACCCCCTCCAAATAACACATATTCCCCCCACCCCCTTAAACACAACAACACACAAGTATTTGCGGGCCAATTAGCTGTATTACATAGATGTCATCTGGGCGTTTATCTGGCATCTTCTAGCAGTAAACTACGACCCCTGGGTCCTAACTTTATAGCCTCTGCATCGCGATTATAAAGACCGTGACAAAAAAAAGAAATAACTGGAGTTAGTGATGGAATGTAGCTAACACTGCGCACATATCAGAGTGGATATATATATATATATATATATATATATATATATATGAAGAGTTCAAGCGCAAATCCACGTAAACACCATTCCAAAAATGTAGTTTAAATAATAGGTTTTTACCTGAACATTATAGTAATTCTCACTAATTCCACTTTCCTTATAATCAAATGCTTAATGGAGCAATGAATTAAACAGTACGAATATAAAAAATATATATTTTGAAGGTTTGATTCCGATGTTTATCTCAATTTTTTGATTCGCGTTTATGGGGTTTTGCGCCTGAATTCTTCGTAAAATTGTATCAACCTGTCTACGGTAGTCAGTGAGAGTCAGACTGAGAGTAAGAGTCAGAGTCAGAGTCAGAGTCAGACTGAGAGTGAGAGTGAGGCACACACAGAGACACAGACACAGACACAGACACAGGCACAGACACAGAGACACAGACACACACACACACATACACACACATAGACACACATATACACACAGACACACACATAGACACAGACACACACATAGACACAGAGACACAGACACACACACAGACACACACACAGACACACACACAGACACAGACACACACACATACACACACAGAGACACAGACACACACACAGACACACATAGACACACATAGACACAGACACACACATAGACACAGACACAGAGACACATACATGGAGAGAGAAGCAACTACAGCTTAACGACAAGACGACAGTGCCGCGACAGTGCCGCGACAGTGCGACAGTGCCGCGACAGTGCCACGACAGTGCCGCGACAGTGCCGCGACAGTGTCACGACAGTGCCGCGACAGTGCCGCAACCTCGGCTGTCGTCGGCTGTCGTAGAAGTTTTTCAACAAGTCCAAAATCCCCACGACAACCCGGCGACAGTCGAGAAAGAGTGGAGAAACTGGAGGTGTCGCGCAGGTGTCGCGGCGACACCTGCGCGACACCTGCGCGACACCTGCGCGACACCTGCGCGACACCTGCGCGACACCTGCGCGACACCTGCGCGACACCCGAAGTCGCTGTCGCAGAGCTGTTGTCGCCGCTTGTCGTCCTAGTGTGACTTAAGACGGAGAGACACAAGGAATTAACATTGCATGTAGTAGCGGGTCAAGCACGAGCGCCATGATCGGACGGCGAATGAGAGTGAGAGTGAGAGTCAGACTGAGAGTGAGAGTCAGACTGAGAGTCAGAGTCAGAGTCAGACTGAGAGTGAGGCACACACAGAGACACAGACACACACAGAGACACAGACACACAGAGACACAGACACAGACACATACACACAGACACACACACAGACACATACACAGACACACACACAGAGACACACACACAGAGACACAGACACACACAGAGACACAGACACACACAGAGACACAGACACAGACACATACACACACAGACACACACAGACACAGACACAGACACACACAGAGACACACACAGAGACACAGACACACACACACAGACACAGACACACACACATACACACACACAGACACAGACACACACAGACACACACACCACAACACAGACACACACAGACACACACACAGACACAGACACACAGACAGACACACACAGACACAGACACACATACACACACAGACACAGACATACACACAGAGACACAGACACACACACATAGACACACACAGAGACACAGACATACACACAGAGACACAAACACACACACAGACACATACACACACAGACACAGACACACACACAGACACAGACACACACACATACACAGACACACACAGACACAGACACACACAGAGACACATACACACACAGAGACACAGAGACACAGACACACACAGAGACACAGACACACACACAGACACAGACACACACAGACACATACACACACATACACAGACACACACACAGACACACACACAGAGACACAGACACACACACAGAGACACACACACAGACACAGACACACGCACAGGCACAGACACACACACAGAGACACATACACAGACACAGACACAGACACACAGAGACACAGAGACACAGACACACACACAGAGACACACACACACATACACACACACACAGACACAGACACACACAGAGACACAGACACACACAGAGACACAGACACACAGACACACACAGAGACACATACATACACACAGAGACACAGACACACACACAGACACACACACAGACACAGACACACACACACAGACACAGACACACACAGAGACACATACACACAGACACACACATAGACACACATAGACACACATAGACACAGACACACACATAGCCACATACACAGAGACACATACATGGAGAGAGAAGCAACTAGTGCCGCGACAGTGCCGCGACAGTGCCGCGACAGTGCCGCGACAGTGCCACGACAGTGCCGCGACAGTGCCGCGACAGTGCTGCAACATCGGCTGTCGTCGAAGTTTTTCAACATGTCCAAAACAACTACGACAACCCGGCGACAGTCGAGAAAGTGTGGAGAAACTGGAGGTGTCGCGGCGGCACCTGCGCGACACCCGACGACACTCGACGACAGACCGGAAGTCGCTGTCGCAGGGCTGTCATCACCGCTTGTCGTCGTAGTGTGACAGCCACATAACGTAGTGAGGCAACTGTTGGCCCGTAGTGAATATTCACCGATAAAATAATTAAAGAATTAAAGAATTCAATTTTACATTTCAAATTTTCGGCGGCAAATGAATGAGGTTAATGAGCAGAGGCGAGTGGTGGCGCCATGATCGGAGCTGAGGTTGAGTAGGTTGGAGTAGTAGATGACTGGTCCGGGCTCGACCACCCGAGTACTGGCGGGTGGAGATGAGGAGCGAGTATGGAATTCCTGGGTTATTATTCTCATATAATTCTTTTACAGCATATATATATATATATATATATATATACATACATATATATATATATACATATATATACCTATATATATATATATATATATATGGTGAATTGCGTATTGAGTGGTACTTTTTGTAAAAGTAGGTGTGCACAAATTCATATACCTTGCCTCCATTTTGATACCAATCTCATCTTTGTGTGATTTAACACCCAAAATGACACATTTCACATATGTACACACCATCTACATGTAAATGCATACACTGACCACGTGACCCCGACTCAATACACCCCACAAACACTTAATTAGTTGAATGTAATAACATTATTACATTACCTTAACATTATTCTCATAACTAAATAGTGTAAATGACCGAAGAAAAGCATGGTCGAAAGACCAGTGCCTCGGCACTGATGAAAGATTGTATTCCGATGAATATATAAATATGTTGACCTAAAAAGATATATGCTCCATAAGGTAATTATGGGATTACAAACTAGGACATAATTCCTATTAGTTATTTCATGGTCTTCTAACTGTGTACATGCCATTTATATAGTTCCCTCTTCTACCACCATGGCGCCCCCTGTGAGTCGCAATTCACTCACATTGAGAAGGGTCCACAGTGATGAAAGGAGCAAAAACTGATGACCACTGTCCCATATTGAGCATACCCTTGCAGGAATAGTTTCCCATTCTTTAAGTCCTGATATTGTGTGATTTAAAGAGAAGTTGATGTAGATAAATTAAAAATATACTTCAAGCACTTTAATCTGTGAAAAAGCTACATATATATGTGTAACTATGTCTGAACAAGAAACTACTAAAAAAATAATGGGATCTTTCCATAATTTGAGCCAATCAGAGCTGTTCTTTTCGATTGCAAATGGCCGCCCCTTATGGGTGCTGCCATTTGCAATATGTTATATGACCGTTGTTTCGGTGGAATAAAGTAATAATAAGTAATAATATTGCATTTGTGCACCATGTTTATGCCAAATTGTTCGTTATTTCTTTTAATTTTGAGTAAAAATTATATGGCAGCGAGCATTTGTTTTGATATATTATTAACCAATCGCTGAACCTGAATACCTTTGTAGCGGAAACAAGTTCAAACGAGTTCAACCGTGGCTGGTTGGGTCGCAGCCGTGGCTGGTTGGGTCGCTCCGTATAGTGCTGAATATGCTTATGCTCACATTCCTAGCCGTGGTGGTTGACGACACGCAGGTGGCGCCATGTGAGAGAAAGAGGAACTAGTCTCCAAATAATGGATATAATGAAGATAATAGATAATCCATGATGGAATCTAACTTCAAAGAGGAGCAGGAGAATGAGGACGAACACTTATCCACGATTCTAACGTCCCGTGCTTAATCATCGAATGTAATAAATGTTTAAAAAAACAATAACAAAAAACACTTGCCCTTTATATTTTGCAAAAAGTAAAAACCCTATAACACTTTCACAATTAGAAGTCACATCACAATGTTCCTGTAAGTTTGTTTGTTGTTTTACGTCCTATCAACATCTAAGGACATATCAGCACAGATACCGACTTGTGACAGTGCACATTCATGGTGACTTTATAGTGCTGCCCCACTCGTATACCAGGCCACCGGCACCATGACCCGACATTACCCTGATACTCTGGTAGCCAGTCCTTGTCCTATCATATTAAAGCCCAGCACGAGGGTAGGCAACAACAGGTATACATTTTATAAGTAAGTAAGTGGGTGGTGGGTGGTGTGGGGTGGGTGGTGGGTGGTGAGTGGTGGGTGGTAGGTGGTGTGGGGTGGGTGGTGAGTGGTGGTGGTGTGTGGTGTGTGGTGGGTGGTGAGTGGTGAGTGGTGTGTGGTGGGTGGTGAGTGGTGAGTGGTGTGTGGTGAGTGGTGAGTGGTGAGTGATGTGTGGTGGGTGGTGGGTGGTGAGTGGTGTGTGGTGAGTGGTGAGTGGTGAGTGGTGAGTGGTGAGTGGTGGGTGGTGAGTGGTGGGTGGTGAGTGGTGTGTGGTGTGTGGTGTGTGGTGTGTGGTGTGCGGTTTGTGGTGAGTAGTGTGTGGTGTGTGGTGTGTGGTGTGTGGTGTGTGGTGTGTGGTGTGTGGTGTGTGGTGTGTGGTGAGTGGTGAGTGGTGTGTGGTGTGTGGTGAGTCATGTGTGGTGAGTGGTGTGTGGTGAGTGGTGGGTGGTGAGTGGTGAGTGGTGAGTGGTGTGGGTTGTGTGGTGTGTGGTGTGTGGTGTGTGATGGGTGGTGAGTGGTAAGTGGTGTATGGTGTGTGGTGTGTGGTGTATGGTGTGTGGCGTGTGGCGTGTGGCGTGTGGTGTGTGGTGTGTGGTGTGTGGTGTGTGGTGTGTGGTGTGTGGTGTGGTGGTGTGTGGTGTATGGTGGGTGGTGGGTGGTGAGTGGTGAGGGTGGGGTAAGTGGTGTGTGGTGTGTGGGGCGTGGTGGGTTGTGTGTGGTGTGTGGTGGGTGGTGGGTGGTGGGTGGTGTGTGGTGTGTGATGTGTGGTGTGTGGTGTGTGGTTGTGGTGTGTGGTGGGTGGTGGGTGGTGAGTGGTGTGTGGTGAGCGGTGTGTGGTGTGTGGTGTGTGGTGTGTGGTGTGTGGTGTGTCATGTGTGTTGTGTGGTTAGTGGTGAGTGGTGTGTGGTATGTGGTGGGTGGTGAGTGGTATGTGGTGTGTGGTGGGTGGTGAGTGGTGTGGGGTGTGTGGTGTGGGGTGTGTGGTGTTTGATGTGTGCTGTGTGATGAGTGGTGAGTGGTGCGTGGTGTGGGTGGGGTGGTGGGTGTGGTGTGGTGGTGTGTGGTGTGTGGTGGGGTGGTGAGTGGTGTGGGGTGGGTGGTGTGGTGTTGTGTGGTGAGTGGTGAGGGGTAGGTGGGTGAGTGGTGGGTGGGGGGTGGGGTCTGGTGAGTGGGTGTGGTGGTGTGGTGGTGTGGGGGTGTGTGGTGTGTGGGTGGTGGTGGTGGGGTGTGGTGTGGTGGGGGGTGAGTGGTGGTGGGGTGGTGGTGGGTGGTGAGTGGTGTGGGGGTGTGGGGTGTGTGGTGTGTGGCTGTGTGGTGGGTGGTGGGTGGTGGGTGGTGAGTGGGGTGGGGTGGGTGGTGTGTGGTGTGGGGTCTGTGTGGTGTGTGATGTGTGGTGGGTGGTGAGTGGTGTGGGGTGGGTGGTGTGTGTGTTGTGTGTGGTGGTGGTGGTGGGTGGTGGTGGTGAGTGGTGGGGGGTGGTGGTGGTGAGTGGTGAGTGGGGTGGTGTGTGGTGGTGGGTGTGGTGTGTGGTGGTGTGGTGTGGGTGAGTATTGTGTGGTGTGGTGGTATGTGGTGTGTGGTGAGTGGTGTGTGCTATGTGGTGGGTGGTGAGTGGTGAGTGGTGAGTGGTGTGTGGTGTGTGGTGTGTGGTGAGTGGTGAGTGGTGTGTGGTGTGTGGTGAGTCATGTGTGGTGAGTGGTGTGTGGTGAGTGGTGGGTGCTGACTGGTGAGTGGTGAGGGGTGTGGGTTGGGTGGTGTGTGGGTGTGTGGTGTGGTGGTGGGTGGTGAGTGGTAAGTGGTGTATGGTGTACGGGTGTGGTGTGTGGTGTGTGGGTGTGGTGTGTGGCGTGTGGTGTGGTGGTGGTGGTGTGTGGTGTGTGGTGTGTGGGGGGTGGTGTGTGGTGTGTGGTGTGTGGTGTGTGGTGTGGGTGTGTGGTGGGGTGGTGGTGGTGGTGGGTGGTGGGTGGGGGGTGGGTGGTGGTGGGTGGTGGGTGGTGGTGGTGGGTGGTGTGTGGTGGGTGGTGGGTGGTGTGGGGGGTGGTGGGTGGTGGGTGGTGGGTGGTGGGTGGTGTGTGGTGTGTGGTGGTGTGGTGTGTGGTGTGTGGTGTGTGGTGTGTGGTGGTGGTGGGTGTGGGTGTGGGTTGTGGGTGTGTGGTGGGGGGTGGGTGGGAGTGGGTGTGTGGTGAGCGGTGTGTGGTGTGTGGTGTGGGGTGTGTGTAGTGTGTGGTGGTGGGTCATGTGTGTTGTGTGGTTAGTGGTGAGTGGTGTGTGGTATGTGGTGGGGGGGTGGGTGGTATGTGGTGTGTGGTGGGTGGTGAGTGGTGTGGGGTGTGTGGTGTGGGGTGTGTGGTGTTTGATGTGTGCTGTGTGATGAGTGGTGAGTGGTGCGTGGTGTGGGTGGGTGCTGTGTGGTGTGGTGTGTGTGGTGTGTGCTGTGTGGTGGGTGGTGAGTGGTGTGGGGTGGGTGTTGTGTGTTGTGTGGTGAGTGGTGAGTGGTATGTGGTGAGTGGTGAGTGGTGGGTGGTGTCTGGTGAGTGGTGTGTGGTTGTGGTGTGTGGTGTGTGGTGAGTGCTGAGTGGTGTGTGGTATGTGGTGGGTGGTGAGTGGTATGTGGTGTGTGGTGGGTGGTGAGTGGTGTGGGGTGTGGGGTGTGTGGTGTGTGCTGTGTGGTGGGTGGTGAGTGGTGAGTGGTGAGTGGGGTGGGGTGGGTGGTGTGTGGTGTGGGGTCTGTGTGGTGTGTGCTGTGTGGTGGGTGGTGAGTGGTGTGGGGTGGGTGGTGTGTGTTGTGTGGTGAGTGGTGAGTGGTATGTGGTGAGTGGTGCGTGGTGGGTGGTGGGTGGTGAGTGGTGAGTGGTGAGTGGTGTGTGGTGTGTGGTGTGTGGTGTGTGGTGTGTGGTGTGTGGTGAGTATTGTGTGGTGTGTGGTATGTGGTGTGTGGTGAGTGGTGTGTGCTATGTGGTGGGTGGTGAGTGGTGGGTTGACGCAGCCAAAACCCGGTCAAATGACTGTGTTTGTAGCCAGTAGCTGCTAGCAGTCTGTACAGGTCACGTGGTCTTATATCAGCCGCTTTATTCACGAACAAGTCGTATTGTACGTGCCAGTTACTGAGCCCTCCTCCACATCCATCCTGCCTCCAACTTTGTAACATAATAGATGGCAAGAGAACTTTCCGTTTATTTATATTTACATAATCCTTATACATCACATACATCACATATGTGCATTTGTATAGATGCATTTATATAGCCAGCATATATATATATATATATATATATATATATGCTTGAAATGGACCCGGTGCAGGCGTACCTAGATGGGGGTGCTTGTAGGAGTTTTACGTCCTGACAACACCTAAGGTCATATCAGGATGGGCACCGACATGTGACAATACACACTCATGGTGACTTTATAGTGCTGCCCCACAGGGAAAGCAGGTCACCAGCACCATGACCCGATATCCCACTCAGTCACATTATCCTGACTCTGAGCTAACCAGTCCTTGCTCATTAATGCCCTGCTCCAAGCTAAGAAGTGACATTATCAAGTTTATAAGGAATTACTTTGACTCGACTGGGAACCGAACTCCCCACCTTCCACACGCGAGGCCTGCGTTCTATCGATTAGGCTACCCCACCAAATACCTATGTGTGTGTGGGGGGGGGGGGGGGAGAGTGGGGGGTGGGGGGAGTGTGGGGGGGGGAGTGGCGTGTGGTGGATATAATGATGTAAAAAGCTACACGGTGAACCGCACTTTGCGGTTTCATGTCCCTTTGTCAGATATCGCTTACATTATAAACCTACCCACCAAGCAGGATCTCTGCCGCGGATAATAACACGACTCACTCCTCCTATTACCGTGCGGTCGGGCGATTCTGACTCTGAAATCGAGGCACGGGCACAAGGGATGCATTATGGGATAAATCTAATTTGACTATGTCATCCATTGCCTTAAGACCAGTGCTATGGTGTTGAGAACAGAGTTATATGAATACAATTCATTTACCCCCAACAGTAAAAATACACAAACATATGAGTGTCATTTAGTGATCAAAAGTTGATGTGCAATTTAAATCGACGATAATGATGAATTTGAACATACCATAGCACGTATATGCATGCACACATATATAACATATAATCTATTATGTGAATACAACTAATAAATATGCGTATCTGCTTTTATTTCTTCAAGTCACTATTATTTAATGTTTATTATTCTATTTCGCACGTTGTCCCGTTCCGACTGTCGTCACCACAACCCGACGCATAATCTTTCCATTTGTTCTGATTCTCAAATTTCAATATTTATCTTTGGAGTGAGCTGACTAAAACACAAACAAAACAACCACAAAAACCCAAAACAAACAAAAACAACCACAACCTACACAGAAGCCCCCCAAAACAAACACAAACAAAACATGTTAAAACCGTTGTAAATGCGAATAACCCTGTTTTCTGTCTATAAACAATCGTGGAAATGGGCCCGACAAACTAATGAAACACCGACTCGCAGCGTCTGTTAGTATCGTGGGGTGATGGAAATGGGAAATAGTGCGCTTAGATTGGGAATCGAACCCACATTTCTTGCATTCCGGTGAGTGTGCTAACCATTACACCACCTAGAACCCCTGATGTCACCACCCTATCCACTCTACCTGTCTCCTTACCAGAGAGGTCAGTGCAGGACACTACAATAGTGACCACGGTCACCACCAGGTGGCAACTTCCGGCCAACACCGGGCGCGATGCCCGAATCGATAGAGCGCCGGCCTCCCGTGTGGGATATCGGGAGTTCCGTTCCCAGTCAAGTTAAACCAATGACTTATAAAATTGATACATGTCGCTTCCTAGCCTGGCACTTGGCATTATTAGGATAGGGCAAGGACTGGTAAGCTTAGTGTCAGGATAATGAAACTGAGTGGGATATTGGGTCATGGTGCCAGCAGCCTGATTTCCCAGTGGGGCAGCACTATAGAGTTGCCATGAGTGACTACTGTCACAAGTCGGTACCCGTCCTGATATGACCGTTAAATGTTGCCAGGCCACAAAACTCCAACAACCAACCAACCAGGCAACGCAACCAGAGTAAGTGTTTGAAGCACACACCCTCACGCAGACACACGTGGACACACGCGGACACATGCGGACACACGCGGACACACACGGACACACGCGGATACACACGGACACAGAAGGACACACATGGACACACATGGACACACACATACACACAAGGACACACAGGGACAGACGCGGATGCACGCGGACACAAAGGGACACACAGGGACACACACAGACACACGCAGACGCACGCGGACACACAGGGACACACAAGGGCACACACAGACATACGCGGATGCACACAGACACACAAGGACACACAAGGACACCCAGGGATACACACGGACACACACAGACACACACTGACACACATGGACACACACAGACACACACGGCCACACAAGGACACACACGGACACACAAGGACACATGCATACACACATGGACACACACAGACAAACACGGACAAACACGGACACACCCGGACATACAAGGACACACACGGACACACATGGACACACAGACACACACAGACACACATGGACACACACGGACACACACGGACACACACGGACATACGCAGACACATGCAGACACACGCAGACACACACGGACACACATGGGCACACATACACACGCAGACACACACGGACACACACGGACACACACGGTCACACAAAGACACACACAGATACACGTGGACACACGCAGACACACACAGACACACGCAGACACACACATACACACGCAGACACACAGGGACACACAGGGACACACACGGACACACACGGACACACACGGACACACACGGAGACACACGGACACACAGGGACACACACGGACACAAGCAGACACACACGGACACACGCAGACACACACGGACACACAAGGACACACAGGGACACACAGGGAGACACATGGACACACAGGGACACACGCAGACACACACAGACACACACGGACACACACAGACACACACAGACACACACAGACACACACGGACACACGCAGACACACACGGACACACAGGGACACCACGGACACACGAAGACACACGTGGACACATGCAGACAGACATGGACACACGCGGACACACACGGACACACAAGGACACACAGGGACACACACGGACACACACGGACACACACGGATACACGCGGACACACACGGATACACACACGGACACACAAGGACACACAAGGACACACAGGGACACACACGGACACACACGGACACATGCGGACACACACGGACACAGACGGACACACACGGACACATGCGAACACACACAGACACACACAGACACATGTGGACACACACATACACACACAGACACACACGGACACACACGGACACACAGGGACACACAAGGACACACAAGGACACACACGGACACACACGGACACACACGGACACACACAGACACATGTGGACACACACAGACACACACAGACACACACAGACACACACAGAAACACAAGGACACATGCATACACACACGGACACACACGGACACACACGGACACACACGGACACACACGGACACACACGGACACACGCAGACACACGCGGACACACGCGAACACACGCGGACACATGCGGACACTCGCAGACCCACACGGACACACACGCACACACATGGACACACGCACACACATGCACACACACGCGCCCACATGCGCACACAGGCTGACACACGCGGACACACGTGCACACATGCACACACACGCGCACACGCACACACGCACACACACGTACACACACGCACACATACAATTATGAAAGGTTTTGATAAAATAGGTATGAACCAAGTTTTCACCTTGAATAAAAGAGAAGGCAGTCAGGGCCATACTTTCAAACTAGTAAAACCCAGAGCCATTTCAAAGTTAAGGCAACACAGTTTCTCAAACAGGATCATAAATATATGGAACATAAATATATGGAACAGTCTCCCACAAAATGTTATTGATGCTGAGTCAATAAATTCATTCAAAAACCAATTAGAAAAAGCATGGGCTGATGATGCAGGGAAATTTGACCCCTTACTCACCACATGCTACTAATTATTCCTTGTGTTGCATATTTACTTGCACTCAAGCAAAAATGAGAGAGAAATAGGTGTTCACACTTCCTGTCTACCATTCGCTATTTCGCTATATCGCTATATGTGGACACACATGCACACATGCGAACACGCGCACATATGCGCACACATGCGCACATACACGCACATACACACACATACGCACACATGTGGACACACACGCGTACACACCCGCACACACGCACACACACGTGCACACACACACACAAGCGCACACACGTGCACACACGAGCACACATGCACACATATGCGCGCATACG
Organism: Branchipolynoe longqiensis; assembly: GCA_030323885.1. Lineage (NCBI taxonomy): Eukaryota > Metazoa > Annelida > Polychaeta > Phyllodocida > Polynoidae > Branchipolynoe > Branchipolynoe longqiensis. The sequence continues at coordinate 1,205,953 of CM059193.1, read as the reverse complement.
TGGACACACACACACAGGCACACACTCGCACACACCGCTGCAAACCAAATAACCAAAGAAGACTAAAACAACTGAAAGTATCAGCGCTGATTTGAGAAAAGGACAGGTGTTTACTTAAACACGGGGGGGGGGTGGGGGGTGGCGGGGGGAGGGAATGTCCCGAGTGGGTGGCGGTGGTGAGGTGGTGGTGGGGGCCGGGGGGGGGGGGCTTCCCCGCTCTCCTTCACGTCCTGAGCGCATGACACAGGTCGCGGCCATCTTCTCATTTTCGCTCTGACATCGGCGCGATGACGTCACGGGCTTGCGCACTTCGGCTCAACCCGTGACGCGCCAGGCCCGGGGCTACAGGCATGAGACACGGGTCACGTGGTGGATCCCACGGCTTACCTCGGCTTTGTGTGCCCTGTGTTTGTTTGTTTGTGTTTTACACCCTAGCAACATTCTATAGTCATATCAAGACGGGCAGCAACTTGTGATGGTGCACACTCATGGCGACTGCATACGTGAATACATGCAGCGCTCGCCACCCATGTGGCAGGTTGGGGGTTCGAACCAGCCTGGAGTAATTCACAAGGCTTCCATGCATCGAGGCAAATGCCATGTTCAGGTGCTCTTGTGAGAGTGCAATAGACATATACTATTATTTACATTCATCATCATCATCATGCTGTCGGTCGCGATGCGACAAAGACTGCTTTCATTACTTGACTGCCACTCTCCTTTTAGCTCTCTGCTGTGAGAGTTGTGTCCATGAGTCGGTCTTAATGTCTCTCAGCTTCAGGTTTCTCTTGATGGTATCCTTGAACTGGAGACGAGGGCGCCCTCTCTTTCTGTAACCAGAAGACAGTTAAGAATAGAGGATCTGCTTTGGTAGCCTCTCTGATGACATCCTCATGAGGTGTTCAGTCCACGGAGATTCTTTTTGATCAGAAGATCTTCCATAGAGGTCAGCCCCGTCCGTTCGAGTATTTCCTTATTTGTCACTTTGTCCTTCCAGTTTAGCCTCATGATTGAAAACAGATGTCGCATCTTGAAGGCATGCAGCTTTTTCAACTGTCATCTGTACACTGTCCAGGCCTGGGCTCTGTATAGTAGGGTGGATAGCACGATTGCGCGGTAGATCTTGCCTTTGACCCACATGGACATATGGTGGTTGTTCTAGAGTCTATGGAGTAGTCGGGCGAAAGATGCGCTAGCCTTATTCATCCTCCTCTGTATTTCAGCATCAATGTGTCCATCACTTGATATAGTGCTTCCGAGGTAGGTGAATTCCGGAACAGAGTTCAGCTTGTTTCCGTCAACCATGATCTCCTCCTCTCGGGTTCTTGTAGAGTTGGGTTGGTACAGCACCTCCGTCTTCTTGATGTTAATCTTCAGGCCGAACTTCTTTGATGCATCGGAGAAGGCATCCACTATATTCTGGATCTCTTCAGCAGTGTGGGCAACCAGTGCACTGTCATCTGCGAATAGCAGCTCTCTCACCAGTATCCCAGTAGTCTTGGTCTTCGCTCTGAAGTGTGCAACATTGAATAGGTCAGCACTCTGTCTGGACTGTATATAGATGTCATCCCCCATGTCTCGGAAAGCCTCATCGAGCATTTCTGATAGGAAGATGGAGAAGAGCGTGGGGGCCAGTACACAACCTGGCTTGACCCCATTGGTAACCACAAACGATTCCGAGACATCCCCTCCAACACTAACGTTCGCCATCATTTCTGTAATAAACACCTACTTAAACGCAGCCAAGAGACAAGTTGGTTGAGTGAACTCTTACTGGACCCTGAAACACTTCTGTTTATTAAAGTAACAACTCTGAGTGAATGAAGCTGCATGATGGGAGGTACAGACACCCGTCATCTCTTTGAGCTGTATTTGCTATGGTGGATGTATGTAAGTTGGTGTCCAAGGCGCTCAGGGGTAGGATGATAGGTAGTAGCAGTGAATACAACCAATTCAGTTACCGTAGGAGTAGGTTCTGGTGGTTAGCTAGCTAGAGCAGCTCCACCTGGTAGGAGATGTGGATTGCAGAACCAAGTTAGGTATATTTTAGGTACGTTAGGCATCCCTCTACCAGGCCATCCCCAAGCTTAAGTGAGTACTGGCTAGGTATACACGTGTAGGTAAGAGGGATTATATCTATGTTCCCAATTATATCTATGTGCCCAAATATATCTACGTGCCCAATTATGTCTATGTGCTCAATTATATATATGTGCCCAATGAAATCTACTTGCCCAATTATATCAATGTGCCTAATTATATCTATGTGCCCAATTATATCTACATGCCCAATTATATCTATATGCCCAATTATAGATATGCACCCAATTATATCTACATGACCAATTATATATATATGTGGTCAATTATATCTATGTGCCCAATTATATCTATGTGCCCAATACAATCTACGTGCCCAATTATATTTATGTGCCCAATTTTATCTCTGTGCCCAAATATATCTATATGCCCAATTATATCTATGTGCTCAATTTGATATATGTGGCCAATGAAATCTACTTGCCCAATTTTATCCATGTGCCCAATTATATCCATGTGCCCAATTATATCTATGTGCCCAAATATATATATGTTCCCAATTATATCTATGTGCCCAATTATATCTATGTGCCCAAATATATCTATGTGCCCAATTATATCTATGTGCCCAATTATATCCATGTGCCCAATTATATCTATGTGCCCAACTATATCTATGTGCCCAATTATATCTATGTGCCCAATTATATATATGTGCCCAATTATATCTACGTGACCAATTATATATATGTGCCCAATTATATCTATGTGGCCAATTATATCTATGACCCCAATTATATATGTGTGCCCAATTATATCTATGTGCCCAATTATATCTATGTTCCCAATTATATCCACGTGCCGAAGTATATCTATGTGGCCAATTATATATATATGTGCCCAATTAAATATATGTGCCCAATTATATCTATGAACCCAATTATATCTACGTGCCCAATTATATCTACGTGCCCAATTATATATACATGCCCAATTATATCTATGTGCCCATCCATGTATCACAGTGGCCAGAAGTGACCACACAGGTAAAACCCCTGGCAGATTTGGCTGCGTCAAGCCAAGGACTTACAGACTTGATACTTGTCACTCCCTATCTTTGTGCTTAGGACTTACAGACTTGATACTTGTCACTGCCTAGCATGGTGCTTAGGACTTACATACTTGATACTTGTCACTACCTAGCATGGTGCTTAGGACTAACTTACTTGATACTTGTCACTACCTAGCATGGTGCTTAGGTCTTACAGACTTGATACTTGTCACTCCCTATCTTTGTGCTTAGGACTTACAGACTTGATACTAGTCACCACCTAGCATGGTGCTTAGGACTTACATACTTGATACTTGTCACTGCTTAGCATGGAGCTTAGGACTTACAGACTTGATACTTGTCACTAGCTAGCATGGTGCTTAGGACTTACAGACTTGATACTTTTCACTGCCTAGCATGGTGCTTAGGACTTACAGACTTGGTACTTGTCACTGCCTAGCATGGTGCTTAGGCCATACAGACTTGATACTTGTCACTGCTTAGCATGGTGCTTAGGACTTACAGACTTGATACTTGTCACTACCTAGCATGGTGCTTAGGACTTACATATTTGATACTTGTCACTACCTAGCATGGTGCTTAGGATTTACAGACTTGCTACTTGTCACTACCTATCATGGTGCTTAGGCCTTACAGACTTGATACTTGTCACTACCAGAATGGTGCTTAGGACTTACAGACTTGATACTTGTCACTACCTAGCATGGTGCTTAGGACTTACAGACTTGATACTTGTCACTGCCTAGCATGGTGCTTAGAACTTACATACTCGATACTTGTCACTACCTAGCATGGTGCTTAGGACTTACAGACTTGATACTTGTCACTACCTAGCATGGGGCTTAGGACTTACATACTTGATACTTGTCACTGCCTAGCATGGTGCTTAGGACTTACAGACTTGATACTTGTCACTTCCTACTAGCATGGTGCTTAGGCCTTACAGACTTGATACTTGTCACTACCAGAAGGGTGCTTAGGACTTACAGACTTGATACTTGTCACCACCTAGTATGGTGCTTAGGACTTACAGACTTGATACATTTCACTACCTAGCATGGCGCTTAGGACTTACAGACTTGTTACTTGTCACTACCTAGCATGGTGCTTAGGCCTTACAGACTTGATACTTGTCACTACCTAGCATGGTGCTTAGGACTTACAGACTTGATACTTGTCACTACCTAGCATGGTGCTTAGGACTTACAGACTTGATACTTGTCACTGCCTAGCATGGAGCTTAGGACTTACATACTTGATACTTGTCACTACCTAGCATGGTGCTTAGGACTTACAGACTTGATACTTGTCACTGCCTAGCATGGTGCTTAGGACTTACACACTTGATACTTGTCACTACCTAGCATGGTGCTTAGGACTTACAGACTTGATACTTGTCACTGCCTAGCATGGTGGTTAGGCCTTACAGACTTGATACTTGTCACTACCAGAATGGTGCTTAGGACTTACATACTTGATACTTGTCACTGCCTAGCATGGTGCTTAGGACTTACAGACTTGATACTTGTCACTACCTAGCATGGTGGTTAGGACTTACAGACTTGATACTTTTCACTGCGTAGCATGGTGCTTAGGCCTTACAGACTTGATATTTGTCACTACCAGAATGGTGCTTAGGACTTACAGTCTTGATACTTGTCACTACCTATCATGGTACTTAGGTCTTACAGACTTGATACTTGTCACTGCCTAGCATGGTGCTTAGGACTTAAAGACTTGATACTTGTCACTGCCTAGCATGGTGTTCAGGACTTAGATACTTCATACTTTTCACTACCTAGCATGGTACTTAGGACTTACAGACTTGTTACTTGTCACTACCTAGCATGGTGCTTAGGACTTACACACTTGATACTTGTCACTACCTAGCATGGTGCTTAAGACTTACAGACTTGATACTTGTTGTCACTACCTAGCATGGTGCTTAGGACTTACATACTTGGTACTTGTCACTACCTAGCATGGTGCTTAGGACTTACAGACTTGATACTTGTCACTACCTAGCATGGTGCTTAGGACTTACAGACTTGATACTTGTCACTACCTAGCATGGTGCTTAGGACTTACAGACTTGATACTTGTCACTGCCTAGCATGGTGCTTAGGCCTTACAGACTTGATACTTGTCACCACCTAGCATGGTGCTTAGGACTTACAGACTTGATACTTGTCACTACCTAGCATGGTGCTTAGGACTTACAGACTTGATACTTGTCACTACCTAGCATGGTGCTTAGGACTTACAGACTTGATACTTGTCACTACCTAGCATGGTGCTTAGGACTTACAGACTTGATACTTGTCACTGCCTAGCATGGTGCTTAGGACTTACATACTTGTTACTTGTCACTTCCCAGCATGGTGCTTCGGACTTACAGACTTGATACTTGTCACTGCCTAGCATGGTGCTTAGGACTTACAGACTTGATACTTGTCACTACCTAGCATGGTGCTTAGGACTTACAGATTTGATACTTGTCACTGCCTAGCATGGTGCTTAGGCCTTACAGACTTGATACTTGTCACTACCAGAATGGTGCTTAGGACTTACAGACTTGATACTTGTCACTGCCTAGCATGGTGCTTAGGACTTACATACTTAATACTTGTCACTACCTAGCATGGTGCTTAGGACTTACATACTTGATACTTGTCACTACCTAGCATGTTGCTTAGGACTTACATACTTGATACTTGTCACTACCTAGGATGGTGCTTAGGACTTACAGACTTGATACTTGTCACTACCTAGCATGGTGCTTAGGACTTACAGACTTGATACTTGTCACTACCTAGTATGGTGCTTAGGACTTACAGACTTGATACTTATCACTGCCTAGCATGGTGCTTAGGACGTACATACTTGCCACTTGTCACTTCCTAGCATGGTGCTTAGGACTTACACACTTGATACTTGTTACTGCCTAGCATGGTGCTTAGGACTTACAGACTTGATACTTGTCACTACCTAGCATGGTGCTTAGGACTTACAGACTTGGTACTTGTCACTACCTAGTCTAGTGCTTAGCATTAATCACGTGCTAATAGGAAATGGCATTGATTGCTTTGTCAGTATCAGTAAAATGTGACTAAATGGCATATCAGGTCATGGTGCCGGTGGTCTGGTCTCCCAGTTGGGCAGCACTGTGAAGCCGTCATCAGGAGTGTGCTCTGTTACAATTCAGTTCCAATTCTTATGTAAACTTCGATGTTGTTAGGATGCAAACCACCAACAAATAGACTATTGTATCCTGAAGAAGTCAAATAATGCATCCCTTCAGGACTAGCCCCACACATGCTTCTACAGTGTGGACCCCTCCGGCAACCCCTCCGGCACTGTGTACAATGATTTACTGTCTGCTGACCGTTCTCTATTCTAGTGTATAGCATAGTTCCGCTCTCTATGTCTAAGGAGAGAGAAAGAGAGAGAAAGAGAGAGAAAGAGAGAGAAAGAGAGAGAAAGAGAGAAAGAGAGAGAAAGAGAGAGAAATACAGAAAGAGAGAGAAAGACAGAGAAAGAGAGAGAAAGAGAGAGAAAGAGAGAGAAAGAGGGAGAAAGATAGAGAAAGAGAGAGAAAGACAGAGAAAGAGAAAGAAAGAGAGAGAAAGAGAAAGAGAAAGAGAGAGAAATAGAGAAAGAGAGAGAAAGAGAGAAAAATAGAGAGAAAGAGAGAAAGAGAAAAAGAGAGAGAACGACGGAGACAAAGAAATGGAGAACAAACTTGACGCCTCATCTTATTTATCTTCACCTCCAGTTAAAAACAATTTTTTTAAAACCTGACCGAGGTTTTGTTGTTGTAATTTCCTCGCAATTTGATGGATGTTCTTTGTATGGGGCTGTCACATTACGACATTTCTCGCCAACGCATGTCGACGCGTGTGATTTTTTGCTGCAATGTCGGTATACGTCAGGAAGCGTTACGCGCGTATTAGGCACGCGTTGGTATTCGTTGATGAACAGCGATTGTCGGCCAAGGTCGGCAGCGCACATCAGGGGATCGCCAAAGTTTTGTGCTTGCGCCAAACTTTTGACGTGCGTGACGCGCGGGTGCTAACATTATGGCGACGTTAGTGGGACGTCGAGATACATTAAAAGCGCTGGAATAACTTTATGGGAACGGTAGGCACACGCCGTGCGCGCGTGAGGCTCGTTGCGCCAAACTGTTGCTTTTTTTGTTTGTTGTTGTTTTACGTCCTACCAACATCAGGACGGCGCACCAAACTTTTTTTTTTTTTTTCTCACAATGTCGGCTGCACGCTACCAATATGTTCCACTGACGCCGAAAAGTTTGACTTGTCTCGATGATTAAAAGTGATTTTGCGCGTTGGCGGCGCGCCGGCGAGAAACGTTGTAATGTGACAGGCCCATAAGAGCTTGGTAATATGTAGGTCAGTGTTCGTCTTAAAATAGACAGGATTTAATCGTTCTCAAAGTAGACACCTGGAGGAACCTGATACATAAATCAAGTATGTGGGGCAGGTTCAATGGCACTAAGACTACCCGGCATGCCTTGCTGCAACAGGCTGTTTCTAGTTATTCGTCTCGCCTGTTTGTTTTAACTCTCGTCAGATCGAGATGCCCGAATGAGTTGAGCTACTACTTGCCATGTGGGACGTCGTGGATTCAAACTCCAGCCGAGTCAAAGCGAAGACTTACAAAATTGATACTTGCCACCACATTACCTGGGGCTCGGCATTAATAGGATAGGGCAAGGACTGGTTAGCTCAGAATCAGGATAATGTAGATGAATGAGTGGGATATTGCGCCATGGTCTCCGAATTGGGCAACACTATAAAATCGTCATCAGTGCCCACGCTCACAAGCCGGAACCCGTCCAAGCTGCCAACACCATGTCCCGATATCCCACTCAGTCATATTATCCTGACACTGAGCTAATCGATCCTTGCCCCATCCTATTAAAGCCGAGCGCCAAGCTAGGAAGCGACAATTATCAATGTTGTAAGTCATTGGTTTGACTCGGCAGGGAATCAAACTCCCAACCTTACAATCACGAGAAGACCAGGAGAGCACGAATGCCTGAGGGAAGCACCGACCTTTGCCATCGGACCTTTATGTATGCCGAGTGCAGCCTTTATGTTTGCCGAGTGCAGCCTTCAATGTTCTGCTACAATGTACCATAACAACAATTGTCCCCTCAATGTATCAACAAGATGACCATATCCTAGGTCCATGATATGTATCCTAAAAACAAAGACAAATGGCATTATAGCTATTAACATAAATAAAATCTTTATTTCTATTTTCTAAAACCAAATCCTAATTTGAACATAATTACAATCATACGGCCATCCTTTTGATGCAGTCCGTAAAAAGACCACGTGATGTATTTTAATGGTGGCTTTTAGATTGTGTTCATTTATGCATTTATTGCAGTCATACTGAGTCTGTTCATGTTTGATTTGAATCCGGGGATTTTGGAAGTATTTTTTAAACAAGTTAAACCCCATGATGCTTAGTCGCCACAAATGCAATTGACGCAAATGAAGAGGCATTGATGAATATCCATCGAATGTTCCTTTTTCATTCGAACTCCCGACCTTCCGCACACAAAGCCAGCGCTCTACCGATTCGGCCACTGCGTCCGGTGACACCGCGCAGTGAGCTGTGTGAATTTGAATGTAAGTTGCGTCACTGAAGTCATTAGTGATTTCACTGACCCCAACATGCCAGTTGGCAGTGGAAATCTCCTATAGACCATGTCAGCAGAACATGCTGCACAATAAGAAACTACTCACAACATTAGTTCTTGCCACTGCCACCAGAGAGCGGATCGGTGGTGGAAATGCTCTATTATACCTTTTCCACAGAGTTTTCGGTACAGTGCGGTTCTTACAGCATTTGTTATTTCCACTATCAGGGTTGGTTGATAGTGGAAATCGTCTGTAAGACATTTGCCACAGAGCATATTTTACACTGAACTGATGACACCCACAACATTACTTCTTTCTCTATCGCCAGAGGGCGACTTGGTGGTGCAAATCCTCTCTTGTCACAAACAGTTGCAATGGACATTTATGGCGATACCGTTCTGTTATAATTGCATGAGATCGTCAGATAAATGAGTAAATCTGCCCCAGGCTACAATCAACTGTCAGCACATGAGCACTCCTCTAAGGAGTTCACAGATTTATGCTCTTCCTGATTGATGCCCTTCCTGATTGATGCCCTTCGTAATCGATGCCCTTCCTAATTGATGCCGTTCCTAATTGATGCCCTTCCTAACTGATACCCTTCCTAATTGATGCCCTTCCTGATTGATAACTTTCTTAATTGATGCCATTCCTGATTGATGCCGTTCCTAATTGATGCCATTCCTGATTGATGCCGTTCCTGATTGATGCTGTTCCTAATTGATGCCCTTCCTAACTGATACCCTTCCTGATTGATTCCCTGCATGATTGATGACCTTCCTAATTGATGCCCTTCCTGATTGATGGCCTTCCTAATTGATCCCCTTCCTGATTGATGGCCTTCTTAATTCAGGGCCTTCCTAATTGATGCCCTTCCTGATTGGTGGCCTTCCTAATTGATCCCCTTCTGATTGATGGCCTTCTTAATTGATGGCCTTCCTAATTGATGCCCTTTCTGATTGGTGGCCTTCCTAATTGATGCCGTTCCTGATTGATGCCCTCCCTAATTGATGTCGTTCCTGATTGATTCCCTCCCTGATTGATGCCCTTCCTGATTGATGCCCTTGCTAATTGATGCCCTTCCTGATTGATGGCCTTCACCCTTCCTGATTGATGCCCTTCCTAACTGATACCCTTCCTGATTGATGCCCTTCCTGATTGATGGCCTTGCTAATTGATGCCCTTCCTGATTGGCGGACTTCCTAATTGATGCCCTTCCTGATTGATGCCCCCCTAGTTGATGCCCTTCCTGATTGATACCATCCCTAATTGATCCCCTTCCTGATTGATGCCCTCCCTAATTGATGCCGTTCCTGATTGATGCCCTCCCTAATTGATGCCGTTCCTGATTGATGCCATTCCTAATTGATGCCCTTCCTGATTGATGCCCTTCCTAATTGATGCCGTCCCTAACTGATGCCATTCCTGATTGATCCCCTTCTTAATTGATGCCCTGCCTGATTGAGGCCCTTCCTAATTGATGCCCTTCCTGATTGATGGCCTTCCTACTAGTTGATGCCCTTCCTGATTGATGGCCTTCTTAATCGATGGCCTTCCTAATTGATGCTGTTCCTGATTGATGACCTTCCTAATTGATGCCGTTCCTGATCGATGCCCTCACTAATTGATGCCGTTCCTGATTGAATCCCTCCCTAATTGATGCCGTTCCTGATTGACACCATTCCTAATTGATGGCCTTCCTGATTGATGCCATTCCTGATTGATGGCCTTCCTAATTGATGGCCTTCCTAATTGATGGCCTTCCTAATTGATGCCCTTCTTAATTGATGCATAGCCATTTATAATGAAAGCTACTTAGCACTAAATTAAGGTAGACCATAATAATCAGACCTAATACATATTTTTCTCAGAAAGATGGCACAACCTCAAAACCATCAGGGCTTTTCAACTTTAACCTATTGAGGATTTGCGTGTGACGTAGGCATCACACTACTATTATTTTAATAATTAAACACCTACAGGGAGACACACAGAGAACACATTGACCCTGTTGTGTAGAAAACAGGGCAGTACTTATTGGCCGTCAGGGGTTACACGCCCGGATGAGCAGAACGCGCTCAACAACCTCAACCCCCTCTCACCTCCAAGTCCACAGTCTGACTCACCTCCTTGTCTCTTAGTGTAGAGGAGTCGCTATGTTCGCAGGTAGAGCATTAAGCCCTATTTTCTACTACCCCTCCCTCATCTACCCCCCCCCCCAGCCACCTTCACACATACAGCTGTAATAATATACATTCATGAGGCAAAGCAATTCAACTTACCACCATGCCCTCGATGGACTTAGCATATTTAGATGTTGTCAGGATGTAAAACTCCACAACCATAGCAATGTGCTCAAAGAGCATACTGTGCCTCAAGTTAGCTCCTCAAGTTAGCATACTGTGCCTTCAAAGTGTTAGCATACTGTGCCTTCAAAGTGTTAGCATACTGTGCCTTCAAAGTGGTAGCATACTGTGCCTTCAAAGTGTTAGCATACTGTGCCTTCAAAGTGTTAGCATACTGTGCCTTCAAAGTGTTAGCATACTGTGCCTTCAAAATGTTAGCATACTGTGCCTTCAAAATGTTAGCATACTGTGCCTTCAAAGTGTTAGCACACTGTGCCTTCAAAGTGTTAGCATACTGTGCCTTCAAAATGTTAGCATACTGTGCCTTCAAAGTGTTAGTATACTGTGCCTTCAAAGTGTTAGCACACTGTGCCTTCAAAATGTTAGCATACTGTGCCTTCAAAATGTTAGCATACTGTGCCTTCAAAATGTTAGCACACTGTGCCTTCAAAGTGTTAGCATACTGTGCCTTCAAAATGTTAGCATACTGTGCCTTCAAAATGTTAGCATACTGTGCCTTCAAAATGTTAGCATACTGTGCCTTCAAAATGTTGGCATACTGTGCCTTCAAAATGTTAGCCTACTGTGCCTTCAAAATGTTAGCATACTGTGCCTTCAAAGTGTTAGCACACTGTGCCTTCAAAGTGTTAGCATACTGTGCCTTCAAAATGTTAGCATACTGTGCCTTCAAAATATTATCATACTGTGCCTTCAAATTGTTAGCATACTGTGCCTTCAAAATGTTAGCATACTATGCCTTCAAATTGTTAGCATACTGTGCCTTCAAAATGTTAGCACACTGTGCCTTCAAAGTGTTAGCATACTGTGCCTTCAAAGTATTAGCATACTGTGCCTTCAAAGTGCTAGCATACTGTGCCTTCAACATGTTAGCATACTATGCCTTCAAAGTGTTAGCATACTGTGCCTTCAAAGTGTTACACACTTGCTTCAAAGTGTTGCCCCAAATGTGTTCATTCTCACATTCTGTGCCGTCCAAGTGTTAGCATCCATCTCTGCCTTCAAAGTGTAGCATTCGTGCCTTCAATTTGCATACTGTGCCTTCAAAGTGTTATATACTGTGCCTTCAAAGTGTTAGCCACACTGTGCCTCCAAATGTTAGCTTACTGTGCCTTCAAAATGTTAGCATACTGTGCCTCAAATGTTGCACACTGTCTTCAAAGTGTTAGCATACTGTGCCTTCAAAGTGTTAGCATACTGGCCTTCAAAGTTAGCATACTGTCCTTCAAAGTGTTACTATACTGTGCCTTCAAAGTGTTAGCACACTGTGCCTTCATTACACGTGCCTTCAAAGTTACATACTGTCCTTCAATTCTACTGTGCCTTCAAAATGTTAGCCATTCTGCTGCCTTCAAAGTGTTCATCTCATTCTCTGCTTCAAAGTGTACACACTGTGCCTTCAAGTGTTTGCATACTGTGCCTTCAAAGTGTTAGCATTCTCTGCCTTCAAAATCTTAGCATACTGTGCCTTCAAAGTGTTAGCATTCTCTGCCTTCAAAGTGTACATTCTCCATTCTCTGCCTTCAAAGTGTACATTCTCCATTCTCTGCCTTCAAAGTGTTCATTCTCCATTCTCTGCCTTCAAAGTGTACATTCTCCATTCTCTGCCTCAAAGTGTACATTCTCCATTCTCTGCCGTCAAAGTGTAGCATTCTCCATTCTCTGCCTTCAAAGTGTACATTCTATTGCCTCAATGTACATTCTCTGCCCTCAAAGTGTACATTCTCCATTCTCTGCCTTCAAAGTGTACATTCTCCATTCTCTGCCTTCAAAGTGTACATTCTCCATTCTCTGACCTCAAAGTGTACATTCTCCATTCTCTGCCTTCAAAGTGTACATTCTCCATTCTCTGCCTTCAAAGTGTACATTCTCCATTCTCTGCCTTCAAAGTGTACATTCTCCATTCTCTGCCTTCAAAGTGTACATTCTCCATTCTCTGCCGTCAAAGTGTACATTCTCCATTCTCTGCCTTCAAAGTGTACATTCTCCATTCTCTGCCTTCAAAGTGTACATTCTCCATTCTCTGCCGTCAAAGTGTACATTCTCCATTCTCTGCCGTCAAAGTGTACATTCTCCATTCTCTGCCTTCAAAGTGTACATTCTCCATTCTCTGCCTTCAAAGTGTACATTCTCCATTCTACTGCCTTCAAAGTGTACATTCTCCATTCTCTGCCTTCAAAGTGTACATTCTCCATTCTCTGCCTTCAAAGTGTACATTCTCCATTCTCTGCCTTCAAAGTGTACATTCTCCATTCTCTGCCTTCAAAGTGTACATTCTCCATTCTCTGCCTTCAAAGTGTACATTCTCCATTCTCTGCCTTCAAAGTGTACATTCTCCATTCTCTGCCTTCAAAGTGTACATTCTCCATTCTCTGCCTTCAAAGTGTACATTCTCCATTCTCTGCCTTCAAAGTGTACATTCTCCATTCTCTGCCTTCAAAGTGTACATTCTCCATTCTCTGCCTTCAAAGTGTACATTCTCCATTCTCTGCCTTCAAAGTGTACATTCTCCATTCTCTGCCTTCAAAGTGTACATTCTCCATTCTCTGCCTTCAAAGTGTACATTCTCCATTCTCTGCCTTCAAAGTGTACATTCTCCATTCTCTGCCTTCAAAGTGTACATTCTCCATTCTCTGCCGTCAAAGTGTACATTCTCCATTCTCTGCCGTCAAAGTGTACATTCTCCATTCTCTGCCTTCAAAGTGTACATTCTCCATTCTCTGCCTTCAAAGTGTACATTCTCCATTCTCTGCCTTCAAAGTGTACATTCTCCATTCTCTGCCGTCAAAGTGTACATTCTCCATTCTCTGCCTTCAAAGTGTACATTCTCCATTCTCTGCCGTCAAAGTGTACATTCTCCATTCTCTGCCTTCAAAGTGTACATTCTCCATTCTCTCTGCCTGTCAAAGTGTACATTCTCCATTCTCTGCCTTCAAAGTGTACATTCTCCATTCTCTGCCTTCAAAGTGTACATTCTCCATTCTCTGCCTTCAAAGTGTACATTCTCCATTCTCTGCCTTCAAAGTGTACATTCTCCATTCTCTGCCTTCAAAGTGTACATTCTCCATTCTCTGCCTTCAAAGTGTACATTCTCCATTCTCTGCCTTCAAAGTGTACATTCTCCATTCTCTGCCTTCAAAGTGTACATTCTCCATTCTCTGACCTCAAAGTGTACATTCTCCATTCTCTGCCTTCAAAGTGTACATTCTCCATTCTCTGCCTTCAAAGTGTACATTCTCCATTCTCTGCCTTCAAAGTGTACATTCTCCATTCTCTGCCTTCAAAGTGTACATTCTCCATTCTCTGCCGTCAAAGTGTACATTCTCCATTCTCTGCCTTCAAAGTGTACATTCTCCATTCTCTGCCTTCAAAGTGTACATTCTCCATTCTCTGCCTTCAAAGTGTACATTCTCCATTCTCTGCCTTCAAAGTGTACATTCTCCATTCTCTGCCTTCAAAGTGTACATTCTCCATTCTCTGCCTTCAAAGTGTACATTCTCCATTCTCTGCCTTCAAAGTGTACATTCTCCATTCTCTGCCTTCAAAGTGTACATTCTCCATTCTCTGCCTTCAAAGTGTACATTCTCCATTCTCTGCCGTCAAAGTGTACATTCTCCATTCTCTGCCTTCAAAGTGTACATTCTCCATTCTCTGCCTTCAAAGTGTACATTCTCCATTCTCTGCCGTCAAAGTGTACATTCTCCATTCTCTGCCTTCAAAGTGTACATTCTCCATTCTCTGCCTTCAAAGTGTACATTCTCCATTCTCTGCCTTCAAAGTGTACATTCTCCATTCTCTGCCGTCAAAGTGTACATTCTCCATTCTCTGCCTTCAAAGTGTACATTCTCCATTCTCTGCCTTCAAAGTGTACATTCTCCATTCTCTGCCTTCAAAGTGTACATTCTCCATTCTCTGCCTTCAAAGTGTACATTCTCCATTCTCTGCCGTCAAAGTGTACATTCTCCATTCTCTGCGGTCAAAGTGTACATTCTCCATTCTCTGCCTTCAAAGTGTACATTCTCCATTCTCTGCCGTCAAAGTGTACATTCTCCATTCTCTGCCGTCAAAGTGTACATTCTCCTTACTCTGCCTTCAAAGTGTACATTCTCCATTCTCTGCCTTCAAAGTGTACATTCTCCATTCTCTGCCTTCAAAGTGTACATTCTCCATTCTCTGCCTTCAAAGTGTACATTCTCCATTCTCTGCCGTCAAAGTGTACATTCTCCATTCTCTGCCTTCAAAGTGTACATTCTCCATTCTCTGCCTTCAAAGTGTACATTCTCCATTCTCTGCCTTCAAAGTGTACATTCTCCATTCTCTGCCTTCAAAGTGTACATTCTCCATTCTCTGCCGTCAAAGTGTACATTCTCCATTCTCTGCCTTCAAAGTGTACATTCTCCATTCTCTGCCTTCAAAGTGTACATTCTCCATTCTCTGCCTTCAAAGTGTACATTCTCCATTCTCTGCCTTCAAAGTGTACATTCTCCATTCTCTGCCTTCAAAGTGTACATTCTCCATTCTCTGCCTTCAAAGTGTACATTCTCCATTCTCTGCCTTCAAAGTGTACATTCTCCTTACTCTGCCTTCAAAGTGTACATTCTCCATTCTCTGCCTTCAAAGTGTACATTCTCCATTCTCTGCCGTCAAAGTGTACATTCTCCATTCTCTGCCTTCAAAGTGTACATTCTCCATTCTCTGCCGTCAAAGTGTACATTCTCCATTCTCTGCCTTCAAAGTGTACATTCTCCATTCTCTGCCTTCAAAGATCGGAAGCGATTGTCCAATTGGTAAGGAGTGCTGGCTTCCTGCGTGGAAGGTCGAGGGGTTCAAATCCCAGCCAAATCAAATCAATGGCTTACAAAATCTCTACCTAGCCTGGTGCCCAGCAGTGATAGGATAGGACAAGGACTGGTTAGCACAGTATCAGGATAATGTGACTGTGTGGGGTATCAGGTCATGATGTCGGTGGCCTGGTGTCTCAGTGGGGGATAAAGTCGCCATGAATGCACACTGTCACAAGTCAGTACTCATCCTGATATGACCTTAAATGTTGCCAGGATGTAAAACTCCAACAACCAACCAACATTGCTTTGACTCGGCCGAGGCTTCATGTTTGATTACCTTCCCTACCGGAAGCAGAACTCCCCTCCCTCCCCTACCGGAAGCAGAACTCCCCTCCCTCCCCTACCGGAAGCAGAACTCCCCTCCCTCCCCTACCGGAAGCAGAACTCCCCTCCCTTCCCTACCGGAAGCAGAACTCCCCTCCCTCCCCTACCGGAAGCAGAACTCCCCTCCTCTCCCACCTTACCGGAAGCAGAACTCCCCTCCCTCCCCTACCGGAAGCAGAACTCCCCTCCCTCCCCTACCGGAAGCAGAACTCCCCTCCCTCCCCTACCGGAAGCAGAACTCCCCTCCCTCCCCTACCGGAAGCAGAACTCCCCTCCCTCCCCTACCGGAAGCAGAACTCATCTCATTCAAGCATGTCACCTGATTAATGGTTCCGAATGTATTGTACCACATGACCCAGTCGACGACCAATCAAATCAACCCAATACCCCAAAGACGTTCCATTTAGCAATTCCGATCCAATAGCCTAATTGCAATAACCCTTTTATAGTCCATGAAATATTGAATGACCATTCAGTGAGATGGATAGAGGTGGGCTGTAATTTGAGTGCCTTTTTGAATCGGTGCAAATAGCTATGTGGTGTATGATTGCTTACCCTCATACTGTGTGTATTTAAGTGGGTCCAGTATGTATGCATGTATGTATGTATGTAAGTATGTAATTGTAACCATTTACGTGCATAGTCAGATGACGCATCACATTTTCAAAACCAAAGCAATTATCTAGATTTGATTTGACATATCTACATTAGATACCGATGCCATTATTAATCATTTCTTGGAACATAGAAGGGAATGAGTCAATTTAATAGAACATGTTACTGCATAAGTCTATGGTGTCAGAGTTTTGGCATTCATACCAAAACTAATTTGACATGCTTACACTTCAAATATCTCAAAAGTTAGCCATTTAAAATAAAAGTTACTTCATGCTAAAGTAGGCTAGCTTATAACATTAACAATCAATTCAATATATTTATCTCAGGAAAATTACAAAAACTCAAAACCATCGGACTATGCAACTTTACGCCAATTATGGACCTAAACCATAACAGATGCGCACTTTCAGGGGAATGAGTAGAGTAGTCTACACTGACCTGTCAGGCAAGAATCCATATACACAGGTATGCATGGGTAGGGTGATTGCAGCAGGGAGCCTAGGTAGTGTAATGGTTAGTACATTACTTCCGGAATGGCAAATAGTGTGGGTTCACATCCTTCTATAGGCACAATATTTCCCATTTTCACCCCCAACGACAGAATGCAGATATTTGTTGAAACCAAAGCAATGATGTAGATGTGATCCTATAGATCCCCCTGAGAGACCCATGCAGTCATTAACCTGAGTAAACCAAAGCAGTGATGTAGATGTGATCCTATAGATCCCTCTTAGAGACTCGTGCAGTCATTAACATGAGTAAACCAAAGCAGTGATGTAGATGTGATCCTATAGATCCCTCTGAGAGACCGTGCAGTCATTAACATGAGTAAACCAAAGCACTTATGTAGATGTGATCCTAGATATCTCTCTTAGAGACCCGTGCAGTCATTACCATGAGTAAACCAAAGCACTTATGTAGATGTGATCCTATAGATCCCTCTGAGAGACCCTTGCAGTCATTAACATGAGTAAACCAAAGCGCTGATGTAGATGTGAACCGGTAGATCCCTCTGAGAGACCTGTGCAGTCATTTACATGAGTAAGATTGCAATATTGCATACAAGGGAATACTAAGTCACTTTCATACATCGTGTTGTTACTGAAGTCCGTCGTGCAGGCATACATTCCAAAATTAATTTGGCAAAATGTCCACTTAAATATCTTCACATTTAATTATCGATATAGGTAAAAGCGAATGTGTGTGTTCGTTCTTTGTATGTGCACTCGCCACACTTCCCTGCTGCTAAACAATGATCTTAGATTAATTGCGATAGGTATGACTTATAGCTTTTATTATTCATCCAATAACTTGTTTAATCATTAAAATTCATCTTTTATTATTCATCTAATAACTTGTTTGTTCATTAAAATCCATGTTTTATTAGTCCTTCTTTGAACCCTTTTCTAAACCGAATGTGTATGTTTGTTTGTCTGACAAAGGAGTCTTAAATGGCGGTGAATATGACATTGGCTGATACTATCATTTGGACTATGATGTTGGGAATGACCGCGGTGAATATGACATTGGCTGAGACTATCGTTGGGACTATGATGTTGGCAATGACAGCGGTGAATATGACATTAGCTGAGACTATCATTGGGACTATGATGTTGGTGATGACCGCGGTGAATATGAGATTGGCTGAGATTATCATTGGGACTATGATGTTGTCAATGACTGCAGTGAATATAACATTGGTTGAGACTATCATTGGGACTATGATGTTGTCAATGACTGCAGTGAATATGACATTGGTTGAGACTATCATTGGGACTATGATGTTGGGAATGACCGTGGTGAATATAACATTGGTTGAGACTATCATTGGGACTATGAAGTTGTCAATGACTGCAGTGAATATGACATTGACTGAGACTATCATTGGGACTATGATGTTGGCAATGACAGCGGTGAATATGACATTGGCTGAGACTATCATTGGGACTATGATGTTGGGAATGACCGTGGTGAATATAACATTGGTTGAGACTATCATTGGGACTATGATGTTGGTGATGACTGCGATGAATATGACATTGGTTAAGACTATCATTGGGACTATGATATTGGCAATGACCGTGGTGAATATGACATTGGTTGAGACTATCATTGGGACTATGATATTGGCAATGATCGTGGTGAATATGACATTGGTTGAGACTATCATTGGGACTATGATGTTGGTGATGACTGCGATGAATATGACATTGGTTAAGACTATCATTGGGACTATGATATTGGCAATGATCGTGGTGAATATGACATTGGTTGAGACTATCATTTGGACTATGAAGTTGTCAATGACTGCAGTGAATATGACATTGGCTGAGACTATCATTGGGACTATGATGTTGGCAATGACAGCGGTGAATATGACATTGGCTGAGACTATCATTGGGACTATGATGTTCGCGATGACGGTGGTGAATATGACATTGGCTGAGACTATCAGTGGGACTATGATGTTGGCGATGCCCGCTATGTTTGCAACATCCATGTCAGTCGTGTACTCCATGGATGGCCCTTAGTTATGTGGGTGGCAGTCCGAAGTAGCCATCCACAGGAGCAAGCTTTAAGGTTTGCGTGGGGTGCGGCTTTAAAGTTTGAATTGATAAAAGTTACTTCAAACTAAGGTAATGTAGATGGTAACAAGGCACCTAATATAGTTATCTGAAATTGGTCTGGCAGAAACTCAATAGCACGAACTCTGCAACTTAAATATTTATAAAAAAAAATTAAATTAAAAAAAGATGGCGACCATATGGGAGAATTGCCAACTTGGTGAGGGGAGGCCACTTGTCTACTTGAACCCTGGGGCAATATATGCGTCCATCCTGGGTGAAGTAAATTCACACACAAGTACACAGTCGAGAGAAGACACACACCACCAAACTGTATACACAAAGGAAGCACCTAGGTTAAGGGGCTGTCACATTACGACGCATTGCGCCAACATATGCCAACGTATATGATTTTTGGCTTCTACATCGGGATACATTATTATATGCTAAGCATGCGCTAGGCGCTCGTTGGTATACGTCAATGTACGTCAATGTTTGTCGAGATATGGTTTCACACGTCATGGGGTAGGCAAAGTTTTGTGCATGCACAACACTTTTGATGTATGACAATGTTTGACAACGTGTGGATTTTAGTCCACCGTAAGTTATGTATGCATTAGGCATATCTCGATGTACGTTAGACATACGTTCGACAAACATTGTTCACTATGTTGCACTACGTTGAAGGCAGTGGGAATGTACAGTCTGCGTACTGACATAACATAGCCTAAAGTATGTCTATCATATATCTAACGTTTCTCCAGTGTGTCTTGACCTATGTAACATATGAGGTGTCGTTCTGGTGATCGAATAACATATATAACATTCACCGCCATTCTGTGAACGTACCATGAGTGTGATTCGAGCATTTTCCGCCTGGAGGCACTTTATCAATACACTGGTCATACCTTGGCTCTGCGCGATGTATATGGTATGTATACATCCAACTTTGCCCCCCACACTGAAAAGTTTGATGCTTCTCGACGTAAAAAAGTGATTTTATGCGTTGGCTGCGTGCTTGCGAGATTTGTCGTAATGTGATAGGGCCTTTATTGCCTATCTCCCACTGTGGGAAATTGGTCAGAGGTAGTTTCAACTGGTCTAGATTCAAAAGAAATAGGGGGGAAAGGAGAAAAAAGGAGAAAAAACCAGCAGCTGATCTTTACGTCTAGAGGGACAGGGAAAGAGGAACTAAAAACAAGTCATCTTCTCGTCCATTATATGGGGTTATGGTCATTAGGTCCACTCACTACAATGGAATGGTCTGGTGCGGACGGATACATCACCCTACGCACCGGTTAATAGTCCACATAATAGTCCACATGTTGGTGAGTTAAAACAATGCTTAGGAAATAACAATCTAATTTCAATTAAATAAAGAAATAATTAAAGTTGCCTTGTCCGATGGTTTTGAATTTCTCTCATTTTCTGAGATATATGTGATGTATAGTGCATTATGCGAGTATAAAGGCGCCGAAGGGAATTATTTCCTTATCATTATTGTTATTATTACACGATACACTTACAGCCTCCTTCATGTTGTAAAATATTCCGATTTACGGCATCGGGGGAATGCAAATATTCTATTAGTATTACTGATCAAGTGTCCATGACCAGGCGCATGTATGTATATATATGTAAGGCTGGTGGTGCCTGAGTGGGATGTAAATAGACATAGTGGTGCTGGCAGGGCTGGGTGTGAGGGCAGTCAGGGCCTACTTCCTCCCCCTCTGCTCGGTAGGATCACCACACTCAGGGTCAAGGTTGGTGGTAGCCAGGGGAGCCACACAGCTTGGTGGTGGTGGGCAAACCACTGGTAGCCATGGGGACCAGGAATGCTGGATCCCTATTGGTAGGGCCAAGAATGCTTGTTTCCCATTGGGGGAAAGGGGTGGGGTGTAACCATATAAATAATGAACCAGAGGGCTTGACTCTCTCTCCTTCTTTACACTTTATGGTCTTCCTTTCTCTTTGTTTGTATTGATTCCATTATAGCCTGCCTACACAACCACAGATTCGAGCTTTAGCCATTTTACAATGTGCCATGACTGGTGGCGCCACCTCCGGCGCTCTCGGGTACCTGTATACGCTGAAAATATCACTGGCGTCCGAGGAATATATATATATATATATATATATACATAATATATATAAAATAGCTATATATATATTAGGTTCATAGCTGTAATCTACCCTACTTTAGCTTGACATAAGTTCTATTTTGAAGGGTTAACTTTTGAGATATTTGAAGAACAAACATGCCACACTAATGCTGGCAAGTAGGCCAACATATCTAATACAATAAATAGGCTTATACAGTAACATATTCTGTTAGAGTTTATGCAGTATTCCCTTATATATATGGCAACAAATGCTTAATACGTTCATCCGTATCTGAATTAGATATGGAGAATCGAATCTAGCTGATTGTCTAAGCCTTGAACATGTGATGCTTTCAGCGGCCTATGTAGCTTTGATATAAAAAAGCAACTAACAAGATATTGGGGAAAACTACCAAATAATTAACTAACAATAGCAAACTAGGTCAACGCATTGCAGATTTCATTATCATAAACATTCATTTATGTTAGTCTCTTAGTATATATATATCTATATATATATATATATAGATATATATATATATATATATATATACATATATATATATATGTATATATATATTGCCAATGTGTCAGCTTTTCCTCTTGATGCATAATACCATCGTTTTGGGTTGATTTCCATTTGACCTTTCGGTGATGGCGAATCCGTACAAAGACTGCCCCTATTGGTGAGTAAGAAGGTCGGGTAATGGGACAGAGTTCCACGCGCGAGTCCACAACATCCAGGGGTTGACGTGTGGGAAAAATTGCTTTTAGATATATATATATATATGTATTTAACTACACAAAATACAAAGGAGATCTCTACACCGAGAAGGACCCACCCAGTCTACACTCCACAAATACCCACAAACCCCTGAAGCGTATGGCCTGATGAGGCAGTGGTGTGGTGTGTGTGGTGTGTGTGGTGTGTGTGGTGTGTGTGGTGTGTGTTGGGTGGTTGTGGTGGTTGTGGTGGTGGTGGTGGTGGGGGGGGGGTAATATTATTGTGACAGCAATCTCTATAAATATATAAGGCAGTCAGACAACCGTGGATAGTTAGTTAACCCAGGTAAGATTGCTTTGTGTTATTGTTGTTGAATGTGTGTGAGTGGAGTGTCGGTGTAGGGGTGGATGGGATGGGTGGAGGTGGGTGGAGGTGGGTGGTGGGTAGTGGGTTGGGATGACATAATAGGCATTGCACAGTGAGTGGATTGGACTCTATTTAACCAGACAATCTCCACTCCTCTTCCTCCTCCTCCTTCTCTTCCATATCCTCCTTGGGGGGCCTTCTTAATGGGCTCCCCCCTCCATTCTCTGTTCCCACACCCCATTCCCTCAAAATACCCCATACAATATCCTAACAAAGCACACGATCTTTGATCTAACCATCACTTCTGCTCTTGCTAGATTTACTTCTGCTCATGAGCATCACTTCTGTTCTTGCTAGAGTAGACGCGTGTTAAATCCACTTTGTCTATACCTGTTTTTTTTTGTAATGCCGAGTGCCAGGCTAGATAGCGACAGGTATCAATTTTTGTACGTAATTAATTTGACTCGACCGCAAATCAACTCCCCGACCTTCCGCACGGAAGCCTCCCCTTCGGCCACCGCGTCCATTGTGGACATTAATTAAATATAAACAGAATAAGCCCATTAAGGAACACTCACTTCCTGTCCGGACTCCACTTCGACCACACCTCTTCTATCGTCTCTCAACCACTCCTCTCCTTGTTTGATTAACAAATATTGCAGGGTGAGACCGACTGGCTTTTCACTTTCTACCACATTCACTCTGTTTGTGTCTCTGGCTCACCGACTGGTCACCGCAGAGCAAGGAGGCACGGCTCTTTGACTCAACTCTCTTCACTTCTCTTTCCTCAATCCGACCCATTTTTTTTTTCTCCCGCGCTTACTTACTCTGAGGAAAGGAGTTGTTTGCTTGGTGGGGGGTCGGGGGGGGGGTAGGCTTTTCCTTTTCATTGCTCGTCTGTGCTCTTTTGCTGCAGATCCCTTCTTTTCCCTTCCTGCCTCTCCAACCCTTCGATGCCTGACTCAACTGCTCTGACAGCGTTATTCTGAAGTTTATTCTTCATCCAAAACCAGACCGATTGATCAGTGCCAATTCAATGCTGCCTATTTGCAGCCTGTAACCGAAAGGGTAGGAACATCCCAATCAGTCATTAAGCAGCCTAAGTGCAAAACTCACCTATTTTATCGGCATCCTTTCCCAGTATTCCATTCTTGCCCGGTGGACCGGGTAGTCCTGCCGGTCCTGCCGTTCCCAGATCGCCCTTCTCACCCTTGGTCCCGGGGTGACCTGGTTGTCCCGCAAAGCCACGTGGACCCTGGTTGCCAAGGGGACCGCGCCCGCCGATCGGTCCGGCTGGTCCCGGGGGACCGATGCTACCGTTGTAGCCGGCCGGTCCCCGAGGACCTATTAGACCGGGTAAGCCCGGCACTCCGGGCGCACCGTCTCGACCCTGTAAAGTAGATGAGGTACTTTGTCACAAAAGGCGCACTGGTAGAAAACACAAATACAGGTACAAACAGATGAATCCAATAAACAGAAAGAAGTAAGACACAGTCACACTAGGGCTTGTCACCCCTGGCGACCACTTTGCGTCCAAAAAACCGACTGGTCGCCGACACATCGCCAAGTGGTCGCCGACAGGTCGCCGACATGACGCCGACTGGTCACCAACCTATGAAAAAACGGGTGGTCGCAACATTGTAGCAAGTGGTCGCAAAGTGGTTGTTCCTCAGTGGTTGCCGACCTCCTTGTGACCATGTTGGTTGCACGGAGGTTTTGGTGCAGCAGTTACAACCTGCTTACAACCAAAATAGTCACCAGGAGTTCGGCAACCACTTAGGACCACTTTGGGATCACTTGCTACCATTTTGCGACCACCCGATTTTGTGGGGTGGCAAAGTGCTCCAAAGCATTGTGTGACTGGGGTAGCAAGCTCATTTATGAAAAGTATAATACTTTTTATACACATATATATATATATATATAGTAAACATCCCCCCCCCCCTCAAAATTGGTCTTTTTTTCAGCGTCGAGGCACTGGTCGTCCAGCCGCAGTGGGGTCTTAGGTTCTAGCACCATTTTAAGATCACATCAGGGTTCGAATCAACGCATGACAGCTTTGGCTGATGGAGGCTTTAGAGTGTTGTCGCACTGACATAACGCACCGCTGCCACCATGTCTAGATATCACTATCAGTCATGCTATCCTGACTCGGTGACAACTAGTCACATAAATAAGTCTGCTAACAGTTGATAAAACCAAAGTAAACTAGTACAAATACACAAGAGATGTCAAAGAGTAGATTCACAGTTGACGCAGCACTGGTACGTGCCCTGATATGAGTTGCATGGTTAGATGTCTTTTGAATTGTTGTCTTATATTTTAGATAAACATATCAAATTGATCGTTATGAGCTACAAATCATTAATCCGGAGTCATTTTGATCAAAAATGATTAATTTTGAAGAAATTTGAGCTGAAAGAACCCAAAATGATTTCGACAGGCTTGGCAAAAGTCCTGTGGCTATGACCCATATGGTCTTTAGGCGGTGACCATGTGATGTGAGATGACCTACTAATCCTGAAACCTGACAGGGCTGTAGGTAGGTATTTCTGTTTGGGGTTTTAACATTATGGGAATGGATTGGTGCCATAGGCCCATGGCACTAGGGTTTTTAACAAAATATTATTGTGTAGAAAGGTTAATTTGATTTATATCTATCAAATTGACCAAGTAGCATTGAATATCCAACATCACATATACATCGTCCCAATGGCAGAAATTTGTTTTGCGTGCATCAGTTTATAAATTGTCAGTTACACTGTATATAAAAGGAAAACGTGTTTTTGTTATTGAATGTAAAAAGGAGTGAACCATATGGAGTGAGATATATGGATATATGGAGTGAGACATCTTAGCAACCATCAATTGCTTAATGCTTCCAATTACGTACATTCAGGTAATGTATTTATGGAAGGTGTAATTGTCATCTACTCGATTTGCATTTGTGCTGATATATGTCAACTAACTACTATAACATCCAACTGCTATTTGAGCTCCTTGAGGGAGGCAGTGAGCGACCTGGGGAGCAAACTGGTCTGCTATTATGCAGGCACGTTTGCATTTCCCACTTCTCCCTCCAGGTGGTGCTGCCATCATTCTGCATCTGTCCATTTCCTCAACACATTTTGCTTTAATAAACTGTAACTAGTTTTTTTTTTGGCCAGCCAGAGTGATCGACCGGCTCCACTCACGTTGTCTGTCTTTGTTATTATGGAATATATTAATAATATACACACTCATAGGGTAGGTTCAACGAGTAAACAGTGTATAGCTTGTGGGGATCCTGGTCAGGGAAACCAGTGTCTGGGGTTGATGACAATTGGAAATATTGCACCTAGAGCAGGACCCTTTAAACAATGCTGCAGTTCTGCAGCCAGTGACCGCTAGGTCACAAACTCTCCATAAACAAGCAAGGATTCAGATCCACACTTCTTACCATTCTGAGGGCAGCATGCGATCCATTACACTACATAGGCTGCCTGATGTAATCACCCTATCCACGTCAATCTGTGCATGTGGGTCCTTGTCTGAGAGGTCAGTGCGACTATTACTGACACTGGAACCTCGCTTTCACATGCGCAGCTCCGCAGCTGCGAGCCACCTGAGATTGGCAATATTAATATATATATATATTTCTATGTGGTATATATATATATATATATATATATATATATATACATATAATGGTCTATGCCATTTAGACCAGACGGGATGGCCGAATGAGTTGAGGGTTGTATCCCGTTTTGGTAGATCGTGGGATTCGAAACTCATAGGTTCGAACCCTGGTCGAGTCAAACCAATGACATACAAATATATAATTGTCACTTCCTAGCCAATCACTTGGACATTATTAGGATATGGCAAGGACTGGTGGGCTCAGTGTCAGGATAATGTGACTGAGTGGGATATCATGTCATGGTGCTGGCAGCCTGGTCTCCAAGTGGGGCAGCACTATAAAGTCACCATGAGTGCACACTGTCACAAGTCGGTACCCGTCCTGATATGACCTTAAATGCTGCCAGGATGCAAAACTCCAACAACCAATCTATATCATGTTATTCCACCACATTTGATTCCAGCTACGTTTTTTTCCACCCAACGACCACCAAGCCAGGCCCCTGCATCTATGAATATATATTTACAATTGAATTGAATTCTTTTAAATAATTTTTTTCTGATTGCAGGAACTACGCCAAAGGTGGGACACCACGCCCGACACAACATTGCATATTCACACATGTCATGAGCTAACATTGCTTGTTCCGTCTGGGCTGAAATGTCGATATATTGGCTTACTGTGGGCAGCGTCCTAACTGTGAAGTCACGTGACAGATGCCCCCCCCCCCCCACCGCCAGGAGGCTCAGCACCACGTGACCACACAGAGCCTAAGGAGGTCAAGGTCGAGTGATTAATGGGGCCATTCATCACCTTTTGTTTGGGTACTAAAAGCTGCTAGTTTAGAAAGGTGAAGGTCACTCGTTAATTAGTAGGTGGTTCTGTGCCATGTTTCAGACTGGGGCGGGGGGTCTAAGTTTCCATATATATATTTATATATAGAATTATGTAATCATGGGAAATTAGACTGCTATATAGAGAATATCTAGAAACTTAGACTGCTATATATGTATATACTGCTATACACATGTGTATGACGTCGTTATACATCTGTATAACGGCCTAGCTTGGCATTTTTGGGTGGTTTGCAGATAGAATAACAATCTATTGGAGTGGTTGCTGGTTGGAGTTTTACATCCTGGTAATATCTAAGGTCATATCAGGACGGTACCAACTTGTGACAGTGCACATTCATGACGACTTGATAGTGCTGCCCTATTGGGAGATCAGACCACCAGCACCATGACCTGATATCCCACTCAGTCATATTATCCTGACACTGAGCCAACCAATCATTGCCCTATCCTAATAATGTCGGATGCCGCGCTAGGAAGTGACAAGTATACATTTTTAAGTAATTGATTTGACTCGACTAGGGTTCGAACCCCACCATCCACTAAACCATTGGAATAAAACCCGAGGGAATAAAGTGCAATAAAACATCATATATTTGAATAATTATTAAAAGAGTAATCTCAGGGTGTATGCAGATGCGTCCATGCGTGAGTGAAAGCTAGGCCCCTGTACACTGGAACTTTACTTGTCTAATAATTGATACTTGTCGCTACGTAACGATAATAACACATTTTGAATTCATCGATTTGACTCGACCAGGAATCGAACTGTTTCTTAATGCATAGCTATTTGTGTGTGTACCTAATATGAGGATACATAGTTAGCTAGATCTGGAGTGATTTTCCAAGTGCCCTTGGATATATTGTGACTGAGATCCGTTGGATTTGAAGGCACAGTTGGGGCACGGGTCGGGGAGGGGGATTCCCTTCTGAGCCTCGATACTCCCCTAATACTTAGGCACAGTTGGAGTACGGGTCGGGGGGGGGGGTTTCCCTTCTGAGCCTCGATACTCACCTAATACTTAGGCACAGTTGGGGCACGGGTCGGGGGGGGGGGGATTTTCCCTTCTGAGCCTCGATACTCACCTAATACTTAGGCACAGTTGGAGCACGGGTCGGGGGGGGGGGGGGGGTTTCCCTTCTGAGCCTCGATACTCACCTAATACTTAGGCACAGTTGGAGCACGGGTCGGGGGAGGGGATTTTCCCTTCTGAGCCTCGATACTCGCCTAAAACTTAGGCACAGTTGGAGCGCGGGTCGGGGGGGGGGGGGGGGGCGGGGGTTCCCTTCTAAGCCTTGATACTCGCCTATGCTTAGGCACAGTTGGAGCAGGGGTCAGGGGGGGGGGGGGGGGGGGGTTCCCTACTGAGCCTCGATACTCACCTAATACTTAGGCACAGTTGGGGCAGGGTCGGGGGGGGGGAGGCCGACGGTGGGGGAGGGGGGGGGGGGGGGGGGGGGATTCCCTTCTGAGCCTCGATACTGACCTAATACTTAGGCACAGTTGGAGCATGGGTCGGGGGGGGGGGGATTCCCTTCTGAGCCTCGATACTCACCTAATACTTAGGCACAGTTGGGGCATGGGTCGGGGGGGGGGGATTCCCTTCTGAGCCTCGATACTCACCTAATACTTATAATCACATATGTAGACCCAAATCCTCGGTGCGACTGACACTGGTCAACACACGGTCCAGGAGAGGTCGGCCGAGATGGCACCACCGGTACAGTGTTGCATCTTACAGAGTACAACAATAATCATAATAATAGTAATATTCCCTTTTCTGTATCTTTATACTCGCATAATACGTTATATAGCACATATATGTCAACAATGTAATATATATATATATATTTATACATATATATATATATGCATATATATATATATATATATATATATATATATATATATAGCGGCCTCACACCGGCAAGAACACGTCAAGACAGGTGCAAACTATTTGTCCCTGCAGTGGCTGGTCGGGATATGTTGGGAGTTCCATTCATCACCACCCTTAATGCTGCGACGGTAACATGGTTTTCTGTTAAGGTTTGCTCCCTTAGCATTTGGTTCTATCAAGAATCCATACCACAAGGGAGTGGTTTACAACTTTCCAAGGCAGGGGCATCAAACTCCCTGAGGTATTTTAGCACCTAAGGTAACAGAGGTACTGCAATACCCGCATGCCCGAGAGAATGCTGCTAGTAAGTTGCAAAAGCCAGCAGCACTTCACCACTTTGCAAGCAGCTTTTATGAAATGAAGACCAACTCATGGAGATCACTCTCACAGCAGAGAGCTAAATGGAGAGTGGCGGTTAAGTAATGAAAGCAGTCTTTGTCGCCTTGCTACCGACATGATGATGATGAGTTATGTACAGGTGAGGTTAAATACCACGTCGTCACATCCCCTGATCAAATAAAGAACGCTCCACACGTTTGTCAAATATATGTTGAATCGATTCCTTATTTTGACGTTTCCTCCTTGTCATATTTGAGGCTAAAGTACTTAACCTTCTGGAGAAAATTAAAGAAAACAGCAACACTTATTTACTCTTAACTCGTACCCATCTCGAATCTGAGGTCATTCAGTCTGACCGTGTAGACAGTGACGTCATACGGCTTCTGCTCATGTTGACACTGACGTCACACTGTGGACATATTGGAATTCAACTGCTGGGATGGCTTTTGCTACATCCATTCAATGGATTTCAATGCAGGTAGCAAACTATTGTTCATGATAGTTTGATGCTACAGGTAAACACTCAACTGAACCAGATGGAACTTCTCCTGTGTGACATATGTATATATATACATATATATACATATATATACATATATACATATATACATATATACATATATACATATATATGCATATATACATATATATATAGTTCATGGCGTGCTTCTATTCACAAAGGCACAACACACTTTGAAACTGATCGTATATCTCAAGCTAAACAAAAGCGTCAGCAGAGACAATATTGTCTCCTTCATCTAGCAGACTCTCTGACAGCAGCTACACACATGTCCAACATGCCGCCACACATTCCAAGCACAAATTGGTCGAGTTCACAACAAATAATGAGATGCTGTCATCGTCGCTACCGATGGACAACCAAGATATATATATATATATATATATATATATATAATATATTTGTTTCTCTGGTACCCTAGTTGATTAAGCAGGGTGAAGTTCAATCACAGACGATTGGTCTTCCTCATTCCACTGCTCCTTGCCCTATCCTCGCAATGCCGAATGCCAGGCTAGGTAGCGACAAGTATCAATGTATAAGTCATTGCTTTGACTCAGCCAGGATTCCAATTTGTGGATTCATATCCCACAATGCACCACACCGGGAGACAGATGCTCAAACCATTTGGTACTATGTTACTAATGAATATGTTATGTGTGTCAACAACATATGAGAACATTTCGGTTGAACCATAATTCCGTACATGGAGGACGAAGTCCGATCTTAGTTGGTAAGGACCACCTGGACTTGGGGGCTAAGGGCTAACACAGGTTGAGGAATGGCAATATTTTGTCAACGGTTCTATATGTGTAGCATTCAGTTGTCGCGATACTGTTTGCCTTCGACTTAACATTCTCACAGCATATTGACCAGAGGTACACATTGCTTGGAGTGTTCGGTAGTAACGGTAGGTTTCAGATTGGTTTAGTTAGAATGGGCCTATATTTATTTCTCTTGGTGCAATGTACATTTGTCGGGACCGAGGGCAGTGGCCTAATCGGTAGAGTGCGGGCCTCGCGTGCGGAAGGTCGGGAGTCGGGAATACATTTTAAATTGATACTTGTTGCTTCCTAGTCTGACACTCGGCATTAATAGGACAGGGCAAGGACTGGTTGGCTCAATGTCAGGATAGTGTGACTGAGTGGGATATCGGGTCATGGCTGGAATACTGGATGACTTGGGACCTACGTAATAACTGAGATGACTGGGATACTGGACGACTGGGTCGTAGATAATGACTGGGATGACCGGGATACTGGATGACTGGGACCTAGATAATGAGTGGGATGACTGGGATACTGGATATCTATGACCTAGATAGTGAATGTGATGACTGGGATACTGGACGGCTATGACCTAGATAATGCCTGGGATGACTGGAATACTGGACGACTGGGTCCTAGATAATGACTGGAATGACTGGGAGACTGGACGACTAGGACCTAGATATTGACTGGGATGACTGGGAGACTGGACGACTGGGACCTAGATAATGACTGGGATGACTGGAATACTGGATGACTTGGACCTAGATAATGACTGGGATGACTGTGATACTGGACGAATATAACCTAGATAATGACTGGGATGACTGGGATATTGTGACTAGGTCGTATGCATGACTGTGATGACTGGGATACTGGATGACTGGGACCTAGATAATAACTGAGATAACTGGAATACGGGACAACTAGGGCCTAGATAATGACCGGAATGACTGGTATGCTGGACGGCTATGACCTAGATAATGACTGGGATGACTGGGATACTGGACGGCTAGGACCTAGATAATGACTGGAATGACTGGTATGCTGGATGGCTAGGACCTAGATAATGACTGGGATGGCTGGGATACTGGACGACTAGGACCTAGATAATGACTGGGATGACTGGAATACTGGATAACTGAGTCCTAGATAATGACTGGGATGACTGGGATACAGGGCACCTAGGACCTAGATACTGAATGGGATGACTGGAATACAGGACAACTAGGACCTAGATAATGACTGGGATGACTGGGATACTGGAAGACTCGGACCTAGATAATGACTGTGATGACTGGAATACTGTATGACTAGGACCTAGATAATGACTGGGATGACTGGAATACTGGATGACTGGGCCCTAGATAATGACTCGGATGACTGGGATACAGGGCACCTAGGACCTAGATACTGAATGGGATGACTGGAATACAGGACAACTAGGACCTAGATAATGACTGGGATGACTGGGATACTGGAAAACTCGGACCTAGATAATGACTGTGATGACTGGAATACTGTATGACTGGGACCTAGAAAATTACTCGGATAACTGGGATACTGGACAACTAGGACCTATGATTGACTGGGATGACTGGGATACTGGACGACTGGGTCCTATGAATGACTGGGATGACTGGGACACTGATGACTGGGTCCTAGATAATGACTGAGATGACTGGGATACTGGATGACTGGGTCCCGATTCATTAACCAATACATGTGTTACTTTTATTCACGTTTTCAGATCGGTTTAGTTAAAATGGTTGTACATTTCTCTTGGTGCAATTTACAGTTGTTCGACAATTTGGACCTATAGATGACTGGGACCTGTGGACGAGTAGGACCTGTGGACGACTGGGACCTGTAGATGACTGGGATCTGTGGGTGACTGGTAACTGTGGACGACTGGGACCTGTAGATGACTGGGACCTGTAGATGACTGGGATCTGTGGAAGACTGGGACCTGTGGGTGACTGGTAACTGTGGACGACTGGGACCTGTGGATTATATGGACCTGGGGACGACTGGGACCTGTGGACGACTGGGATCTGGTTCATTAACCAATAGATGTTGCTTTGCTGCATTTGGCCATTGGACGACAAGAATCACTTTCACTGCTATTTTCATATTAGCCATCCACATCCTCGATCTCTCCTCTCCCCCATTCATGTACCACCATTTCCGGTTCCGCCGGAAGTCTCTCTCTCACACACAAATACACGCGAGTTCAACTTTATTCTAGGTTACCTGTTAATAACGATCCCTCAGTACAAACGGGGATTTCCACATCGCGTGTTCGTCTACGCACCATGCTACATAACTAGACCGGGGGTAATCGATTGATTGAGTTAATTAATTAAATAAATACACTGAAGCCCCGTTATAAGATAATCGTTGGGGTCCATGAAATATCATCATGAAAATAAAGCGGGCTCACACTAAATCTGGGTTCAGTTTACAGAATTGCCTTTGAATTAAAGAATTCCGGGTCCAATGATGAATCGCGTTATATCCGAATTCGCGCTAAATGAAGGCGCATAAAACCAGGGTTCACTGTAAATGCATTAAATCAGGGCACGTAAAACCGGAGTTTCACAGTAAATGCATTAAATCAGGGCACGTAAAATCAGAGTTTCACTGTAAATGCATTAAATCAGGGCACGTAAAACTGGGGTTTCACTGTAAATGCATTAAATGAGGGCACATAAAACCGGAGTTTCACTGTAAATGCATTACATGAGGGCACGTAAAACCGGGGTATCACTGTAAATGTATTAAATGAGGGCGCGTAAAACCAGGGTTTCACTGTAAATGCATTAAATGAGGGCACGTAAAACCGGGGTTTCACTGTAAATGCATTAAATCAGGGCACATCAAACCTGAGTTTCACTGTAACTGCATCACATCAGGGCACATAAAACCGGGGTTTCTCTGTAAATGCATTAAATCAGGGCACGTAAAACTGGGGTTTCACTGTAAATGCATTAAATCAGGGGAGGTAAAACCGGGGTTTCACTGTAAATGCATTAAATGAGGGCAGGTAAAACCTGAGTTTCACTGTAAATGCATTAAATGAGGGCGCGTAAAACCGGGGTTTCACTGTAAATGCATTAAATCAGGGCCTGTAAAACTCGGGTTTCACTGTAAATGCGTTAAATCAGGGCACGTAAAACTGGGGTTTCACTGTAAATGCCGACTGTGCATAAGTGATTATGCTGATCAGAGAGAGGGCTCCCAACTGACACTGGGGAATTCCGTGTGAACTAATAGTAGACAGCTAATGACTGGAACCTTTGCGTATATACTCACGTGCGCGAATACTTTCATCGAGCCGGTGTCGTGGTTTGAAAGCCCGGCCAGATCGGATGCCCGGCCGTGGCTTCTGCGCATGCGCGGATTTTAAGCGCGTCGTCTGCGCATGCGTCAAATTCTCCCCAGTTTCAACCACCCGTGGATGAAGACAGTAATCTCCCCAAAATAGCACAAATACAAAAAGACTGATTAAAACAACCCCTCCCCCCCCCCCCCCAGCCAGCCAAGAAAAGATAAACGTACCCCTGAGATATTTGAATTAATAATTAAAATAATGTAAAAACACCCCCCTCCCAAGAAACCAAGCCAACCAAAGTAATCTCCCCCCTGCTCGCAAGCCAACCAAAGTACCCCCCTCCCCCTCAGCGAGAAGCCACGGCCGGGCATCCGATCTGGCCGGGCTTTCAAACCACGACACCGGCACGATGGGGGAATTCCCCCGACTCACCCAGACTGCTATAGAGATTCAGTGTTAGTTGCTTGCTGAGGTTTTCCATCCTGGCAACATCTAAGGTCATATAACGGCAGGTATCGATTTATGACAGTGCATATTCATGGCGACTTTATAGTGCTGCCCTACTCAGAGGCCAAGCCGCTAGCACCATGACCCAGTTTTGCACTCAGTCACATTATCGTAATACTGTTCTAACCAGTCCTTGCCCTATCCTATTGATGTCAAACGCCAGGCTAGGTAGCAACAAGTATCAATTTTGTAAGTCATTGGCTTGACTCGGCCCGGATTCAAACTCCCGACCTTCGTGCATGCTTTCCGCGTCCTGTGAGCCCCATGAGCCGGTAGTGTGCGCATGCGCATACACATCTCAATCTTGACCATTCACCGCCATGTTTGTACACCCAATTAGCATTAATTGGAAGCTGTTATAGCCAAACCACTCACAGCGCCACCTATCACATACAAGCTGATACAAATGCCGCAAACTCCAACGCCTCTTATAGGCTTCAAGTTGCAGAGTCCAATGCTTTAACGATTCTCCAATTTTCCTGGTAATGAATACATTTGTTTGGGGATAAGCCTATTAGGCTGAGTGTTATGAATTGTTTACATTAGAGCTATGGGAAGTGAAATCATGTAAAATTAAAGTTGCACAGTTCGATGAAAACATCAACTTTTCAAAACCAAGAGACTGACCTAGATTTGATTTGACATATCTAATTAAGATACTGGTGCACTTAATCAAAGATTTGTCACCATATAGAATGATATACCCAGCCAATTTAACAGAGCTTGTACCTGTAGAAGCCTATTGTGTCAGAATACTGACATGCTTGCCAAAATTAATTTTGTACACACGCACTTCAAATACTACAGAAACTCATCCATTTTGAAATAAACTTTACTTCAACCTAAAGTAAGGTGGATTATAGCAATCAACCTAATATATTTATCTCGGGAAGTCAGAGAAACTCAAAACCATCATACTTGACCCATATGTACATATATATAGATATATATATATATATATATATATATGAGCGGGTCTGGCAGCAGTAGTGACCAGACGCAGCTGGTATCAGGGCGGTCAGGAGCCACACAGATGGCAGACTAGTGGAGGATGAAGGAACTAGACTAGGCAACAGCAGTGGTAGTAGTAACTCAATGACACTAGTAAGTAGGAGTAACTAATCACATGACAGTACAGGGTGTAGTAACTAATATAGAGAACCGCTAGGTGGTCGTGTCCTTGTTTATATTCCAATAATAGATTATAGAGCACATATACATCTATAGTTAGTATATGTATATAAGTGTATAAATCATCGGTGTGAGGTATTTTCCTATTATTATTATGATCCGATATCGTCCATTAACGGACTCAGATTGATTTGCTGCGGCACATTCACCTACGGTGGCGACGCCACCAGCAGTTCTTTGTATATATGTATATCACCCTCATGCATTATCTAGTACCTTATGTCACTTGACCCCTATGTATAGATATATATCACCCTCATGCATTATCTAGTACCTTATGTCACTTGACCCCTATGTATTATGTATCGCCCTCATGCATTATTTAGTACCTTATGTCACTTGATTCCTATACATATACATATATATCACACTCATGCATTATCTAGTACATTATGTCACTTGACCCCTATATGGATAGTGATAAGACTTGTTATCGCATGTAATAATCCCTGTAGTGTTCTACCCCCCCCCCCCTTCCTGGGTGGGGTGGATACCGGCATCCTTCACCCCCCCCCCCCATCCGGGTCTTCCGCACAACACTCGGGCGGAACTCATCCATTATCTAGTACCTTATGTCACTTCCAACTGAGGCAATCCCCTAAGACCACATTGATTTCTATTCATAGAAATTAAATCAATTGTGACCCAATTAAAATCCTTAGTATTGATATGCTATTCACAATCTGCTGTTGGACATAAATCAATCCAAGCGTGACTTATTTAACGGCGCACGCAGCTTCTGTGAATAATCTGGCGCTGGTTTGCCACGAGGATTGCGTTTTAAATAGCGTTTTAGAGTGAATAATGGAGACAGGTCAGGTGACAAAATGGAAGAAATTGATGTTTGAAAATAGGGTCTTTTAATAATCGTCATCAGAAGATGGAGTCTCCAGGATGCTTTAATTGGTATTTACATTTTTTTTTTTTTATTGAGGCTGTATTTATACTGTCCATAGCATATAAGCCTGGGTACCCAGGCTTGTTTTCAATGCTGGCCATCTGTAGTGTTGGTGTTATCTTACCACACAGTGGTTGCTGATAAGGTATTTGATTGCCTGCATTTCAGTAGCAGATAGATAATTGGTTGGTATGGTTAATAGCCTATGTTATTTTTTTTTTGATTTTCTTGGCATATATGTATTACCCCAACAAGAAGGCTAAATGGTTCGACCGTCTGCTCCCTATTTTGGGAGGTCATGGGATTCAAATTGCAAGGTCAAACCAATGACTTACACATTTATTTGTGTCACTACTTAAGTTGGCATTCGTGATTACTAGGATAGAGCAAGGAGCAGTGGAATGAGGAAGACCAATTGTCCACGATTGAAATGTCCCCTGCTTAATCAACACATATAATCTTTTCAAATCAATTTTGTTATTTGTTTGACTAATTGTCTTTTTCGAATTTTAGTTTTCCATAATTGTTGCCATCGAGATGTACTCCCTGTAATTGAATGTAGTAAGTAGCAGTGCACTGTACAAGAGCCTCTGTGGAAAATGTTCCATACAGGATTTCCACCACCAACCCACCCTCTGGTGGCAGTGGCAAGAACTACTGTTGTGGGTAGCAGGTTTGTTATTTCAACAGGTTGTAAAGGCTAAGGCACGAATCTGTGGTTGTGTAGGCAGGCTATAGTGAAATTAATACAGACAAAGAGAAAGGAAGAGTATAAAGTGTAAAGGAAGAGAGAGTCAAGCCCTCTGGTTTATTATTTATATGGTTACATGGGTTCATTGTAGACTATCGCCCCCACCCCTTTCCCCCAATGGGAAACAAGCATTCTTGGCCCTTCCAACAGGGATCCAGCATTCCTGGTCCCCATGGCTACCAGTGATCTGCCCACCACCACCAAGCTATATGGTCCCATGGCCACCACCAACTTGGTGATCCTACCCAGCAGAGGGGGAGGGGGTAGGCCCTGAGTGCCTGGGGGAACGGGCCGTGTGCGGCACAGCACGGTGTTTATCTCAAACCTCGGCTGAAACTCTAAACAAGAGGCAGACCGGGGGGAATGGGCCGTGTGCGGCAGAGCACGTGTTTATCTCAAACCTCGACTCAAACTCTAAACAAGAGGCAGACCGGGGGGAACGGGCCGTCTGCTGCACAGCACGGTGTTTATCTCAAACCTCGACTCAAACTCTAAACAAGAGGCAGACCGGGGGGAACGGGTCGTGTGCGGCACAGCACGGTGTTTAATCTCAAACCTCGACTCAAACTCTAAACAAGAGGCAGACCGGGGGGAACGGGCCGTGTGCGGCACAGCACGGTGTTTAATCTCAAACCTCGACTCAAACTCTAAACAAGAGGCAGACCGGGGGGAACGGGCCGCTGCTGCACAGCACGGTGTTTATCTCAAACCTCGACTCAAACTCTAAAGAAGAGGCAGACCGGGGGGAACGGGCCGTCTGCTGCACAGCACGGTGTTTAATCTCAAACCTCGACTCAAACTCTAAACAAGAGGCAGACCGGGGGAAAGGGCCGTCTGCTGCACAGCACGGTGTTTATCTCAAACCTCGATTCAAACTCTAAACTGTCGGACCATGCAACTTTAACCATCAGCTTCCTCATCCAAACCACACACACACACACTCACACACCCACACACCCACACACACACACACTCACACATACACACACCCACACACACACACATACACACACCGACCTACACCCACACACATACTCACACACCCACACACACCCACACCCACACACACACTCACCCACCCACATCCACACCCACACACACACCCACACTCACACACTCACACATACACACACACCCACACACACACTCACTCACCCACCCCCACCCACACCCACCCACACACCCACACACACACTCACACATACACACACACTCACACACCGACACACCCACACACCCACACACACACACTCACATATACACACACCCACACACACACTAACACACACACTCACACCCACACACCCACCTACACCCACACACATACTCACACACCCACACCCACACACACCCACACCCAGCCATACACACTCACTCACCCACACACACACATCCACACACACCCACACCCACATCCACACTCACACACACACTCACACACTCACACACTCACACACACTCACCCACACCCACACACCCACACGCCCACCTGGTCACAATGACTCCTTTACTGTGAGGTCAGT
This sequence comes from Branchipolynoe longqiensis, assembly GCA_030323885.1. Taxonomy (NCBI): domain Eukaryota; kingdom Metazoa; phylum Annelida; class Polychaeta; order Phyllodocida; family Polynoidae; genus Branchipolynoe; species Branchipolynoe longqiensis. Next base: position 1,167,066 of record CM059193.1, on the reverse strand, counting down.
CTAGAGTAGCACAATGCGCATGCTCCATATAGACTTGACAAGGGGATGTCAATACGCAAGCAACTGACGTAGATTATACAAGCGGCAACTGGTGGACTGTTGTGTTATTGTTATTCAACGTGAATGAGCTCCAGTATTGATTAGTTTCCAGCAGTTTGTCAGCACAGCTGCGAATAGCAGTCCCTCTGAGACCATGAAGCGTGTCCACGGCATGCATTTCAAATCAATTACTCCAGCCACACCTCATGGTTCTTGCAAATAACGTGATTAATCGGTGGGCAGTCCCCAAACTGAGCCTGCTCTTCACACATGTCCTTATTGTCCGGGGAGGGTGGGTGGTAAAAGAATAAAGATGTATGCACTAAGCCATGAGTCATCGCAGTATTTAATTAGCAATGAGAGATAAGGGAGCTGGTACAAACGAGTTTTAAATGTAGTCATGTCAATGAAATCTATACAATCTGTACATTTAAGTAGATTGTGTTTATAATTGCTAAGTATGTTATCATTAGGATGAAGCAAATAAAGGGATGATTTCATTTACAGCAAGATTCGAACAGACACTTATTGTCTTTGATATACTAACATCCTATCCATTAGACTATCTAGGATCCCTGACGCAGTCATCATTTCCACACACACACATATATGTGGTTCCTCACTTGAGAAGTGAGTCCAGTACTACACCCATCCTTCTGGCAGCATAAGTCTTTTAAATTGTTTACATTCATAAGTCTGTTAAATTGTTTACATTCAAAAGTCTGTCAAATTGTTTACATTCATAAGTCTTTTAAATTGTTACATTCATAAGTCTTTTAAATTGTTTACATTCATAAGTCTTTTATATTGCTTACATTCATAAGCCTTTTAAATTGTTTACATTCATAGGTCTTTTAAATTGTTACATTCATAAGTCTTTTAAATTGTTTACATTCATAAGTCTTTTAAATTGTTTACATTCATAAGTCTTTTATATTGCTTACATTCATAAGTCTTTTAAATTGTTTACATTCATAGGTCTTTTAAATTGTTTACATTCATATGTCTTTTAAATTGTTTACATTCATAAGTCTTTTAATGCTTCCAATTACCTACATACAGGCAATGCACTTACACACATCTACACAGGGTAGTTTCACCAACCATAGATCACTTTTACAGGATCCTGGTCATAGCACCAGTGCCATGGGAGTGATAGAAACAAAAGGAACATTGTGCATAGAGCATGATTTGAACCCACACGTCTGGCTATTGAGTGCTTAGTGTCCAAATGAAAATGAGGAGACTAACTATGTCCTCTGCCACAATCGCATTATCCACATCCGTCCTGATGTGACCTGAGATGTTGCCAGGACGTAAAACAACCAACCAACCTCACCCTGGCACACCCGTCTATGTGGTTCCTTGTCTTAGGTCGGTGCATATTTCTTATACTTATCGAAGGCTACATCTCTCCTCACTGAGTTCTGTGGCATCAGGCAGAAAGGCACTTATTTAATTTGTAAAACAAAGCACTTCACTATTGTGCTATATAGGTATGTTATATTTCCAACAGTATCTCTTCCATAATTAGTGTCCTGCGCATGGAACCAGTGTCGGCCCTCGGGTTGCTGACATCCCAGGCCGGCTGAAGTTCGGCACCCTTATAAGTATATTATTACTAGGGTGGTCTGGAATTGATACCAATTACATTTGGCGCGCCTTAGCCTTGTACTATATTCCGATATTCAGCATAGGGGGGAATGCAAATGTTGTATTACTGACAGGTGAACGTGAACAGGCGCATGTATGTATATATATATGTATGGGTTGGTGGTGCCTGAGTGGGATGTAAATAGACATTGTTGTGCTGGCAGGACTGGGTGTGAGTGCACTCAATGCCTACCCCTTCTGCTGGGATAGAGATCACCACACGCAAAGGTCAAGGGTGGTGGTGGCCATGGGACCATACAGCTTGTGGTGGTGGGCAGACCACTGGTATCCATGGGGACCAGGAATGCTGGGTCCCAATTGGTAGGGCCAAGAATGCTTGTTTCCCATTGGGGGAAAGGGGTGGGGTGATACTCTACAATGAATCCATGTACCATATAACTAATAAACCAGAGGCCTTGACTCTCTCTTCTTCTTTCACACTTTATACTCTTCCTTTCTCTTTGGCTGTATTGATTTCACCATATCCTGCCTACACAACCACAGATTCGAGCAGTAGACTTTACAGCCTGTTAGCACGTGGCGCTTCAGGAAACCACCCATGTTGGTACCTTCGCCCAACCCTGCACCTAAGCATGTTTCAGAAGCAACTCAATTAATATGTCTGAGGTCATTCTGGTCTATATCATATATCAGCAAATGGGAGTCATTAGCATTGACTGATTGACGCTAACAACACAGATTCTACTATGTAGCATAAGCTTTGGTAAGTATTAGCCACAGCGTGACAACGCAATCCACAAGCCTAGGTAGGCTACCTTTATATAACGCTTAATTTGATAATTGACAGACAATAAATAGTCATATTTGATCATGATGACGTTGAAGATACTGGTGAATATGTCATGTTTTAGTGATCAGGACAAACCAGCGAGTGTTATCACATGGAATAGGCTTCCATGCAAATAGTCGAAGCTCCATCACTAAATGCATAGAAAAACAGACTCAATCAATTTGCAGTCAGTATTGGTATAGTCAGTTCTCACCATATAACCACAGTAATTTTGACAGATAATACATAGACAGGCTGAACCTGTTAACAGGCTATAATGCCTAAATTATATTGAAGATTTATATGTCTATCATGGATAAGTTTGACTAGTCTTGTTTTCACCATGAGACAGTTGGTTGATAGAAAGTGCAAGCCTACATACATGTTTACCTACCCAGGGGACTTTTAATCTCCCACACCACATAGACATGGTATTATAACAGCAACTAGCTTTTGATGACAGCGGTGGAAATCCAAATTGGCAGAGATGAGAGCATGGGGAATTGACCCATCAACCTTCAGATTAGGAGTCTGAAATGTAAGATGTTCTAACCACTGCGCCACAGAGAAAGCAGACAAATATATAAACAGAAGATGATAAATATAAGTCATGTTACTGTACCTTTAAAGCCAATTGTTTACTGTGGCAGCCAAGATGGCCTCAGTCGAATAGACAAGGCACTATTCGGCCAACTGGAAATACCGCAGATTAATATTTAAAAAGGGCAGTAGAGATGGAGAATCTAGAAGTGTGCGTTAGCACGGGTACTAAATAAGGCCTCTGACCCAGAATTCCAGTTATATCTATTGGCTGAGGTTAGTTATTTAAAGTTACAGAATCCCATCACTTTGAGTTTCTGTCATGCTTTGAGATAGACGTGGTGTGCTGGTCCTAATAATCTCCGTTACTTTAGATTGAAGTTATTTTTATTTTCATAAGTTAAATGTGGGGATATTTATAGTGAAAACATACAGAGATGCCTCGATATAGGCTTTTTTAAACCAAATGTTGAATATAACAACCTAGAATGAGAATATTGCAATACATCTTTAACGAGTGCAACAGTGTGTCAGTTGGATAGGGCAGATCAAGTTTAGCTAAGTGTTGTCTACAAAGTTGAAGCTTTCATCAGATTACGCTCTTTTAACTTCCGTTCTAGAGTAAATTGCTATAAACGAGGAGCCCCCGCCATCCCTCCCCACACACCCACACACACACTCACCCACACACACACACACACACACTGACACACACACTTACACACTCACACACTGACACACACTCACACACTCACACACACTCACACACTCACACACTCACACACACACTCACACACTCACACACTCACACACCCACACACTCACACACCCACACACTCACACACTCACACACACTCACACACTCACACACTCACACACCCACACACTCACACACTCACACACACACACACCCACACACTCACACAGTCACACACTCACACACACTCACACACTCACACACTCACACACTCACACACTCACACCCACACATACACTCACCCACACCCACACCCACACCCACACACCCACACACTCACACACTCACATGCACACTTAGCCACTCGCACACTCACACACACTCACACACTCACACACTCACACACACTCACACACTCACACACCACACACACACTCACCCACACCCACATACCCACACACTCACACACTCACACACACACACACACTCACACTGACACACACTCACACACTGACACACACACTCACACACACACTCACACACTCACACACTCACACATACACTCACACACACTCACACACTCACACACTCACACACTCACACACACTCACACACCCACACACTCACCCACTCACACACACACACACACTCACACACTGACACACACACTCACACACTCACACACTCACACACTCACACACTCACACACTCACACACACACTCACACACCCACACACTCACACACTCACACATACACTCACACACACTCACACACTCACACACCCACACACTCACACACTCACACACTCACACACTCACACACTCACACACCCACACACTCACACACTCACACACACCCACACACCACACACTCACACACTCACACACCCACACACTCACACACCCACACACTCACACACTCACACACCCACACACCCACACACTCACACACTCACACCCTCACACACTCACACACCCACACCCACACACTCACACAGTCACACACTCACACACACTCACACACTCACACACTCACACACCCACGCACTCACACACCCACACACTCACACACCCACACACACACTCACACACCCACACACTCACACACTCACACCCTCACACACCCACGCACTCACACACTCACACACTCATACACTCACACACTCACACACTCACACACTCACACACTCACACACTCACACACTCACACACACACTCACACACTCACACACTCACACACCCACACACTCACACACTCACACACTCACACACACTCACACACTCACACACTCACACACCCACACACCCACACACTCACACACTCACACACTCACACACACTCACACACTCACACACTCACACACTCACACACTCACACACTCCACACACTCACACACTCACACACTCACACACTCACACACTCACCCACTCACACACTCACACACTCACACACTCACACACTCACCACACACACTCACACACTCACACACTCACACACTCACACACTCACACACTCACACACTCACACACTCACACACTCACACACACTCACACACTCACACACTCACACACTCACACACTCACACACCCACACACTCACACACTCACACACTCACACACTCACACACTCACACACTCACACACTCACACACTCACACACCCACACACCCACCCACACACTCACACACTCACACACTCACACATCACCCACTCACACACTCACACACGCACACACCCACACACCCACACATTCACACACTCACAACCTCACACACTCACACACCTCACCCACTCACATACTCACACACACTCACACACTCACACACGCGCACACCCACACACTCACACACTCACACACTCAAACACTCACACACTCACACACACTCACACACTCACACACTAACACACTCACACATGCGCACACCCACACACCCACACACCCACACACTCACACACTCACACACTCACACACTCACACACTCACACACGCACACACACACTCACACTCACACACGCGCACACCCACACACCCACACACCCACACACCCACACACTCACACACTGACACAGTCACACACTCACACACACGCACACCCACACACTCACGCACCCACACACTCACACACTCACACACTCACACACTCACACACTCACACACTCACACACACTCACACACTCACACACTCACACACTCACACACTCACACACTCACACACTCACACACTCACACACCACACACCCACACACTCACACACTCACACACTCACACACTCACACACTCACACACCACACATCCACACACCCACACACTCACACACTCACACACCCACACACTCACACACTCACACACTCACACACTCACACACTCACACACTCACACACTCACACACTCACACACACGCACACCCACACACTCACACACCCACACACTCACACACTCACACACTCACACACCCACACACTCACACACCCACACACTCACACGCTCACACACTCACACACTCACACACCCACACACTCACACACTCACACACTCACACACTCACACACTCACACACTCACACACCCACACACTCACACACTCACACACTCACACACTCACACACTCACACACTCACACACTCACACACTCACACACTCACACAATCACCCACTCACACTCTATATTCCTGCAATCTTCCTTATTGGTATTTTATCGCCAATATAAATCTTGCTTGGTCACACCCACACCTTATTTTATGGTTTCCTTTCTCGCACCACTTCTTCCCACTTTAAATTTAACCCATGTTATTGCTTCTAGTAAGTAGTTATTGCTTCTAGTAAGTAGTTATTGATTCTAGTAAGTAGTTATTGCTTCTAGTAAGTAGTTATTGCTTGTAGTAAGTACTTATTGCTTCTAGTGAGTAGTTATTGCTTCTAGTAAGTAGTTATTGCTTCTAGTAAGTAGTTATTGCTTCGAGTGAGTAGTTATTGCTTCTAGTAAGTAGTTATTGCTTCTACTAAGTAGTTATTGCTTCTAGTATATCCCAAACATCCCATTTTTGGATTGCCTCCTCATCTAACTAACCTCTTTATTCACAGTTCCTGTCCAATCTGCCGCGGAGACGAATGTGTTAGTGCTTTATTGTTGATTCTCATTATTTCATTTCTCTACACCACTTCACTGCCTTGTTCTCCACTATTTCTGCCTCGTTCCTAATTGATCCTTCCCTCCAGTATTTTATTCTTGTTTCTCATTATTTCATTGCACATAACTATTACCCATCTCCTCGTTCTCCATTATTCCTTTAACGCTCACTCGATATTTAAAGTTGCGTAGTCCTATGGTTTTGAGTTTCTGTCACTTTTGGAGCTGCATGTAATAAGGTGATTGTTATAGTCTATCTCATTTTGCTTGAAGTAACTTTTTAAATGACTAACTTTTGAGATATTTGAAGCACAAACATGCAACAATAATTCTGGCAAGTATGCCGAAACTCTGACACCATAGGCTTCAGCAGTAACTGGTTCTATTGAATTGACTCAGTATTCCTTCTATACAGCAACAAATGCTTTATAATAGTTAGATATGTAGAATGATTTTTAGATAAGTTACAATTTTGTTTAATGTTGCTGCTTTCATTGGATTATGCAGCTGTAAAGGGGCTGTCACACTACGACGTATGGCCTTAGCGTATGCCGACATATGCAATTTTCGACCAACACGTTGGCATACAGTGTCATACGTTATGTATACATTGCGCATACGTCGAGTACACTCGGGATACGGCGTCATAGGTCATCATAGGTCGGCATAGGTCGAGCCACTAAAAAATGTTTGTGCATGTTCAAAATGTTCAATGTATGTCACCGTATGGCTCATACTTTTATCATACGCTTGGCATATGCTCAGCGTACATCGGCGTATGTTATGCACATGTTAGGGGTAGGTCAGGATAGGTTGGAACATGTTAGCCATACATTCAGTCTGTTGGGAACATGCAGTCCATATACAGCCAACGGATGCATAATGTACTCCTAACGTACTTCGAACGTATGCCTGCTGTATCTCCAGCGTACTTAACGTATATGCCGTACTTCTAGCGATGAAGTAACATACGTAACCTTGGTCAGTGTGAGCGTCTGCGAGCATTTTGCGAATGTTTTGCGAGGCACATGAATGTTCTCATATGCTAGCAATAGGTCAGAGATATGTTCTGCATATGTTACGTACGTTGTGTGTATGTGTGTGTAAGTTGTGTGTATGTTGTGTGTATGCCCATTTTTATCCCCAGCCCCTGAAAAGTTTGACGAGTGCCGACGTACTGGCAAATTGTCGTACGTTGGGCACGCGCTGACGCCGTACGTCGTAGTGTGACAGGCCCCTAAGTGTATGGTGAACCTGACATTGGTTCCCGTTTCCGTACACTACTCACAGGTACATTTCACCTGCTGGCCAATCCATGTAGTTGGGGGAGGAGCATACGCAACTAATAAACCTCTCCTACACAGCATGTACAGGGAGCTCTGACCCACAACAGTGCGCATTTATAGTGCTGCCCCACTGCGATACCAGGATGCCGGCACCATGACTTACAACATTATTACTTCTCGGTACATAGCCAGGCGGTTGGCATTATTAGGATAGGCAAATGACTGGTTAGTTCAGTGTCAGGATAATGTGACTGAGTGGGATATTGGGTCATGGTGCTGGTATGTCCTGGTCTCCCTGGTGGAGGTGGCTCTATATAGTCACCATGAGTGTGCACATTTACAAGTCAATACTCATCCTGATATGATCTTAGATGTTGCCAGGAGGTAAAACTCCAACAACCAGCCAAAATGACCTTAGACAAGATGCAAGGTTCCAACAAAAACAAACAGATTGTGAGTATGGAAGAAGCTAACAAATCACCAAGCAAAACAAACAAGCACAATATGGGAGATAGGTGGGCAGGGCGTAGGTCTTACCGGAGGTCCCGGCGGCCCCTCGGCGCCCGGCTTGCCGGTAACAGGCTCCGGGGGCGGCGGTGTGACGAAATCTCCGTAGGGCGGGATCTTCAGGCCGATGGGACAGGGCAGGGCCACGATGGAGTCGGTCGTCATGTTGTCAGGCAGACTGTACACGCTCATGTCTGAAAGAGGACAGACATGTAGACATGTAGGCATGTGGATATATAGACATGCAGACATGTAGAGACATACATATAGGCATGTAGACACGTATTGACATGTAAACATGTAGATATATAGACATGAATACATGTAAACATGTAGACATATACAGGTATATATATACATGTGGACTTGCATACATATGGACACGTTAACATGTAGACTTGTATACATGTATACATGGAGACATGTAGACATGGAGATGTACATGGGGCGATATTAGGTGAGGTTAGTGAATTAAAGTGGCTTAGTAAAATACAAGTGTCTCAGTTGGTGACTGATCGCCGACCGATGGCCAACCAGTAAACATGGTTGGCGACCGCCTGGCGACCATGTTGGACGCAATGTGATTATTGGTGCAATATCTGCAACCTCCTTCCGACCAGCAGGTCGCTGAACACTGAGGACTACTTTGTCACCACTTTGCAACCACTTCTGACCACGTGCGACCACGCGCGACCATTTGTGACTACTTTGCAACCACCTGTTTTTTTGTGGTCGCAAGCGTAGTGTGACTGGGGTGTAAAAAGGGGGGGGGGGGTGTTGGTGACTTTAGTTGGCTCCATTAGTCAGGATGTTTGTGTGCGCGTGTGCGCGTGTGCGTGTGTGCGTGTGTGCGTGTGCGCGTGTGCGCGTGTGCGCGTGTGCGCGTGTCTGCACACTGCTGGATTGCCACGTAAACTCCATGCACGCAGTCATTGCTCAACACATTACTGAGGCACAGCCTCGTTTGGGCCGTAAACGGATAACTGACGGTCTATTTTTAGATTTAAATAACCAATTTTGCGACTCCCATTTTATTTCTGGGACCACATTAGAAATGAATAGATTCTGGAATAATTCACAATTGCCGGTCTGGACGTATCCACTACTGATTTGGTAGACGTGTATCAGGATGTCTGTGGCACATTGTGCACGCACACGCAGCCACACATACAAGTACTGATGAGGCTCAATGTGTATTGACTTTGGCGATCAGATAACCAGAATCTATTTGAAAGTATTTGGTTTGGCTATTTGTTTCCAATGTGATGTTAACCATTATTCAGAAATGTTTTGCTTTTTCCATGATAACAATGTTAGTCTTAGTGAAGTTCAAATATATCTACTCTTACATTGCTCGCTGGTGCAAAAGACATGGAAACTGAAGTGGGACAAACGACATGACTTTATTTTGGGCGCAGCCCCCCGGCCACATTACATGTGAGTTATTGTGAGGCTGGGAAGTCCCGGCCGACATAAGATCACACACCGATGATAACATATGAATGTCAGATGGTAGATGTGACATATGAACAATTAGATAACAAAGAGATAATCAACAAAGATAACAAAGAGATAATCAACATTTACATAATAACATGATAGCAGATTAAGAAACAATACAGCATATTAATTAACTCGTTAAATTCCCAATAATGAGTTGAAGGTGATATGTCAATTGCCACGGTGTCAATTGGTGATTGTCATTTTTTCTTCTTTGAGTGTATTTTTTAATCATTTTGGTTTATTCGTGTGATTGGCTGTGCTAATCATCGGCTAAGCCAATCATTCGTTTTGTGTTGGTTTGGTTATGGCCTTGATGAGGCAGAGGCGCCGGTATGCTGCGATGGTTGTTCTGTGGTTGGCCCATGTACCTGGGGCCCGGGCGTCTTCCTGTCTGGCTCGCGCCGCATCGGTCAGTCTCTTGTATGCCGGGTCTGCGAGGGAGGAGAGGTTCGAGTTGTTTGAATACATGAACGCTTGGTTTAACAGGCCAGATGTTATTTCATAGGCATATGCTTATGGCTTAATTTCGATATGTTGCATTAATGTGGGCTCTACTTAGGGCATCTGTGTGTTCGTTGTCGACCCCGTGTATGTGCTTGAATGTCACTCGTATGTTGTGGATGGCCCGGAACATCCAGGCCGCCCTCGTGATCTGTAGTAGACGGGGGTTGTGGCCCTTGCCTGTTGATAGCACATGTACTGCTGCTTCATTGTCACATCTGATGTATATGTGTCCCCCTGTGTCTTCTTTGGATATGAGTGCATGTAGTGCTATCAGCAGGTTAGCGGCCTCTAGCTGGGTTATGATGTCGGGGTCGTCATCGGTCTGCTCTGTGAGTTGTGCCAAGGATGCATATCTGTCATTGGCGTCTCTGATAACTCCCATGCATGCGTCAACCACCAGCTCCCTTTCCGGGCTGTTTGGCGGTATGAGTGATGTGCCGTTCCAGGAGTGTGTGAACTCCAGGAACCAGGAGAGGTCCCTCCTCATCTCTTCTGATATGTTGATGCGGTTGGTGGTCCTTAGTACGTGTAGAAGTCGCCCTACCAACAGTCTGGCTGGCGGAACACATTTTGCGAAGTGAAGTAGCTTACCAACCAGTGACTGCAGTTGCTTGCGTGTCATGTGCTCCTTGTCTGCTGTGGCCCGGATAATTCTCACCGTAGTGTTTAATTTGTCGGCCGGCATTGTGAGGATGATGTCTGGTGCGCTTATGCATCTGCCGATCTATCATACTTCTAGGGCTGGTGCCTGGGTCTTCTCTGTTGGCTCCGGTAATCCGAGTTGGCTGAATAGTCGCCTTGTTGTTTCAAACTGTTGTTGGCAGGTCTGCTTATCAGGGGCTATGACAATCAAGTCGTTGAGGTACATAATGGCGCGTATTCCTTTGTTCCTGAGTATGTACACCACGGCCTCGGCCACGAGCTGTATGTGGCAGCTGGAGCCGCGCATGTCGAAGTCGACAGATATGTCCAGGCATCTCTGTTCATCTCGCCTCTTTTGTGGGGAGCGCACGGGATCTGGTGAGGGTGAGCGGTCGTGGCGGCGCCTCTGGTGCATGCCGTTGTCGTCGCGCCATCCTTGCCGCGGTGGTGTTGGTGTGAGTTTCCTTGCCACCGGCGCCGGGTGTGGGGACTGCGACCTGTCATGGCCCTTGCATCCTCTGTTCGTCGCAGTCGTCGTCTCGTTGCGGCTGTCGGGGTGTTATAGATCGCCTTCTTTCGTCCGCTGGCATGGGAGGGTGGTCTTACTGGCATGGGAGGGTGGTCTTGCTGGCATGGGAGGGTGGTCTTGCTGGCATGGGAGGGTGGTCTTGCTGGCATGGGAGGGTGGTCTTGCTGGCATGGGAGGGTGGTCTTGCTGGCATGGGAGGGTGGTCTTGCTGGCGGGGCTGGCGCTCCGGGTTGCGGTCCACCAGCCTTTCTATCGACAGCTGGAAGGTATCCATGCATGCCTCGATGCATGCAGCCATGCACTCCGCAATGTGTGTCATCTTGGTTTTGACGTTCTGTTCATCCAGCCGTGAGGGCCGTGGGGGGCGGGCGCTGCCCCGGCTCGGGGTACGATGCGTCGGAGTCGGTGTCGGTCCCGCTCGATATGTCGTGTTGCACGCTTTGGTTGCAGCTGGCCCTGGGGTGCTGCTGTTGGTGCCCTGAGTTTGGCTGGGGTCCCTTAGTTGTATGGGAAGCGTAGTGGAGCCGGAGGCCTGGGGTTGGGTCTTGGTTGGCCACCCACGTCCCTTCCTCTTTGTGGATGATCCGTGTCGTGGCATCATTGTAGGTGAAGAAAAGGTAGTAGTAGTGGTCAGTCCGGAGCACTGGTGGAGAATGGTCATCCAAGAGAGGTGGTCTCCGGATAGTCTTGTGATTTGATTGCTCGGTTAGGTTGTGTGTGATTGGCTGAGAGCTGGGGGAGGGGGGGGCAGCATTGCAAACACTGGTGCACCCCCCGCTGGAAGGCCCCCCTCCCCCCTCAGTGTTAGGGGTGGGAAGCCCCAGCAGCTTCGTGGTCCGTGTGCCCAGCAATGAACCCAAATGAACGTCTCCGCTCATTGCAGACCATTTCATAGTGTGATCAAATATTATGCAACATCTGCTTAATATTAATATTGAGCAATGTGTGTCACTTATGTCAAATATGTACCGATAGATGCATGTGCATAATCACATATATACACATATTTATTGATGCAAATGCACCTATAAATATACATATATATTCATATTTCTACATATTATTGATTGATTGATTGCTGATGTTTTAATGCCGTATTTGACAGCAAGGACCGAATGCAGGGTGAAAAGCTAGCCGTGGGACCACATTAGAAATGAATAGATTCTGGAATGATTAGCCTTTACCAGTCTCGACTTATTCACTACTGATTTGGTAGATGTGTGTCAGGATGTCTGCGGCACCTTGTGCAGAGAAAGGCAGCCCCACATCCAAGTACAGATGAGGCTCAATGTTTAATGACTTTGGCGATCAATGGAGAACGATTGTTTCCAATGTGATGTTGGCCATTATTCAGAAGTGATATGATAAGGCAAGGACTAGTTAGCTCTGTGTCAGGATAGTGTGACTGAGTGAGCTATTGGGTCATGGTGCCGGCAGCTTGGTCTGCCAGTGGAGCAGCATTATAAAGTTGCCATGAGTGCGCGCTGCCACAAGTCGGTACCCATCCTGATATGACCTTAGATGTTGCCAGGACGTAAAATTCCAACAACCAACCCAAACTCTTCACTGGCACTTCGTGTACAAAAAGTGTGACCTGCTAAAACCATGCTTGCTGCGCACAGGCAACTGAGCACATGCGCACACAGTGTGGTCATGGCCTTTCGTTCTCAATCCCCGGTCACATACACGTTAGTGAACGTAGTTGAACGTAGTTAGAATAACGTGGGTGAAACGTGCTGTCACTATGTTCAAATACGTTAAGGTACGGCAGGTGTTGGTTGATGACCCACCTAATCGTACAGATAAATACGTTACGGTATGGATCCTGGTACATTACAGTACGGATCCCGGTACGTCCAACTACATTCAACTATGTTCAACTATGTTCAACTACTTTACCCTCCACTACGTTCAACTCCGTTCAACTTCGTCCACTAACGGCTAAAGTTGTGTGTGGGTCAAAGTATGCTAGGGTAAGCTAGAGTATGCTAGAATACACTAGAGTATGCTAGAGTACATTAAGAAGTATGCTAGAATATGCTAGAGTACACTAGAGAATGCTAGAGTACGTTATCATCATGGAGGCTAGGTCTGTCTCAAACATAGTGCTCTTTTGAACATGTCCAAAGCTTAAATCGAAACTCACGGCCCACAGACGTTATTACGTATATCACGTTGTCATCAAGGAGAACTATAGATGCAGGTACGTTGCACTACGTTCAAGTACGTTCAACTACGTTAGCCTGCATTACGTTCAACTACGTTCACTAACGTTTCTGTGACCGGGCCTTTAGGGTCTTCTCCACTGAGCGGACACATGTATACAGCGACAGCTATGCATGCGCTCTATAATGAAATTATGGGAGTGTATCTGCATTCAATCATGAGGCTAACCTGGAAGGACAAAGTGACAAATAAGGAAATACTCGAACGAATGGGGCTGCCCTCTATGGAAGATCTTCTGATCAAAAAGAATCTCCGGTGGACTGGACACCTCATGAGGATGTCATCAGACAGGCTACCAAAGCAGATCCTCTATTCTCAACTGTCTTCTGGCTACAGAAAGAGAGGGCGCCCTCATCTCCGGTTCAAGGATACCATCAAGAGAAACCTGAAGCTGAAAGACATTAAGACCGACTCATGGACGCAACTCACACAGCAGAGAGCTAAATGGAGAGCGGCAGTCAAGTAATGAAGGGAGTGTAGTAGTTTGCACTGACCTCTCAGGAAAAGAACCACATACAAAGGTGGACTTGGATAGACTGATGACATCAGGGAGCCTTGGTAGTCTAATGGTTAAGACGTTAGTTTTGGAATGGTAAGACGTGTCGGTTAGAATCCTGCTCTAGACACAGTAGTTCCCAGTTTTACCACCAGGCTTCCCGTGTGTTAGGTAGTGAGCTGCAATCCCGGCCGAGTCAAATCAATGACTTACAAAATTGATAGTTATCGCTACTTAGCCTGGTGCTTGACATTACTGGGATAGGGTTACCATGGTATCAGGACAATGTGACTGTATGGTATATCAGCTCATGGTGCTGGCGGCTTGGTCTCCCAGTGGGGCAGCACTGTAAAGTTAGCATGAGTGCGCACTATCATCAATCGGTACCCGTCCTAATATGACCATAGATGTTGCTAGACGGTAAAACCCCAGCAAACAAATCAACCAAGATGTTGCTAGAACGTAAAACCCCAACCAACAAACAACGCCAGCAGTGTATTTATTATCCCGGTGGGGACAACTCTCCATGAGTGTGCGCTGTTCAAAAGTAAATGCTCCCTTCTGATATGACCCCAATTGTTGCTAGGACTCAACTCCCATACACCCAAATGAGCCCAACCTGGACCACATGTTTTATTTCGGGGCAGCTGTCGATGAATTGTCGGTAAAGCGAAACGCCGGGCACAGTCTGGGACAGTTTTTTCTCTCGAAAACTGTCGATGAATTGTCGGTAAAACGAGGCGGCGGCCATGGTCACGTGGTCGGGACGACGAGCGTCTTTGTCTGGCAGTGGCGCTAAGCCGGCGTGCCTATAGGCACAGCGTGTGCACATGCGCATTGGCGTTAACGTACCCAGCGCCATCTGGCGGAATCAAACAAGGGCTGAGAGGATTACGGGCGCACACCTTGGACAGGGACAGGCATGGGGGTTTTGTCGGTTTTTTGTCGTGGTTATTGTTGGTGTGGTTGGTTTTGTAGGAGTTATTTTTGGTCTAGTTATTGCTGGTGTGGTTGTTTTTGTTGTTATTATGTGTGTTGTTATTATTTGTGTTGTTATTGTTATTGTTGTTATTATTTGTGTTGTCATTATTTGTGTTGTTGTTATTTTTGTCATCGTTATTTTGGTGTCCCTATGATTTGGTTGTTGTCCTGTTTGCTGTTGCTATCTTTGTTGTTACTATTATTGTGTTCATATTTTTGTACTGTTATTTTAGTGTTGTTATTTTTGTTGATCTTATCTGTGTTGTTATTATTGTTGTCATTTCTGTTGTTATCCCTGTTATTATTATTTTGTTGTCATTTTTGTTGTTATCTCTCTTATTATTGTTGTTGTCATTTCTGTTGTTATCTCTGTTATTATTATCGTTGTTGTCATTTCTGTTGTTATATTTGCGATTATTATTGTTGACATTTCTGTTGTTATCTTTGTTATTATTATTGTTGTCATTTCTATTGTTATCTTTGTTATTATTATTTCATTTCTTTTGTTATCTTTATTTTTATTGTCATTTATGTTGGTATCTTTGTTATTATGATGGTAATCAGGCCACAAGGCCAACCGCTATAGGATATCGCTTCAGTCGAGCTTTCGTCATTTCTTGGATTCGTTCTCAGAGAGAGCAGACGTCCCCCTGGGAGCTCCAGAGCCCCTGCACCCTCCCTCAGGGGCAGGGTGCAGGCCTGGGCTCCACACTACAGGGGAGTGATGAGCCTGACTCACCACTGTGGGTGCTATGTAGCTTTGATAACACTGTTATTAAAGTTACATAGCACACAGAGAGGGGAGGAGGGTGCACTCAGGCATATGCTTATGCATATTCACACAGGAGGATAACATGACTTCACATGAGAGGAGCCTTTACCTGCCTAGGCACATATAAGTGTCATAACACACTGACCTGGCTAGAGGTAAGTATCTGCCCGGGCGGCAAGGCAGGTCCAGCCCACGCTGTGGCGTGACCCGACGAATGGGCATTAAGTGCACTGACGAACAGGCACTAGTTAACCTCAGCGCAGTCGAGTGGTGGATTGTTGCAACAACCACCAGAGGTTAGACAATCAGTTGCTGTCAGCATGATTGTCGGCATCTCAATGCCAGGGATATCTATCCCCACCCCAACCCGGCTGGGTTGTGGCCTGCTACCCCGATGACGGGTATTAAGTGCACCGACGAACGGGCACTAGTTAACCTCAGCGCGGTCGCGTGGTGGATTGTTGCAAAAACCACCAGAGGTTAGACAATCAGTTGCTGTCAGCACGATTGTCAGCTTTTTGATGGCAGGGATATCTATCCCACCCCAACCCCGGCTGGGGTTGCAGCTTGCCACCCAGTGTACTAGGCTAAGTTCACACCCAATGACCCCTCACCCCACCCATTGCACTCCACCTCCCCAGGAGGTTGGATGCTGCCGAGCTGGGTGGGTTGTAGAGGGGGTGGGGGGTGGAGCATGGGAACCTCCCCCTTGGGCCATGAGGTGAGCATGGTATCCTGTTTCACCCAAGTGCCTCCCTGCCCTCTCATCTAGAGGTCAGGCCAAGGAGGTCAGGGGTGGGGAGGGGGGGGGAGCACCTATGAGAGCCAGGATTCAGAAGGTCTAACCAAATTCAATTTGGTCCCTAAATTCTGACAATCTGTCATGAGGAGTTGGGAGAATTAATTCCCCCACTTTTAATAACAGGTCCCTGTTTAAACAAGCTGCACAAGACAGTGACACACAGTGTGCAGTGACACACTGCACAACTCTACAGTGGCACACAATGCACACTGCACAGCTCAACAGGGGCACACAGTGTACATGGCACAGTTCAACACAGTTGCACACAGTGCACACTGCACAGCTCAATAGAGTGGCACACAGTGCACAACTCAACACAGTGGCATACATCGCAGCTCAACACAGTGGCATACAGTGCACAGCTCAACACAGTGGTACACAGTGCACAACTCAACACAGTGGCATGCAGTGCAGCCCAACACAGTGGCATACAGCACAGCTCAACACAGTGGCACACAGTGCACAGCTCAAGACAGTGGCACACAGTGCACATTGCACATCTCAACAAAGTGGCAAACTGTGCACACTGCACAGCCCAACAAAGTTTCACACTGTGCACACTGCACAGCTCAAGAAAGTGGCACACTGTGCACACTGCACAGCTAAACAGTGGCACACTGCACAGCCCAATACACTGCGCAGCTAAGTGAGAATGCAGCTCATATTACTCATGACAACAAGCAGCACACTAGGCAATGAGCGGCTCAGCACAATGAGTAGCCTATAAAAATGAGCAGCACACTAGTGGGCAGTAGCTTAGCAATTGGCAGCTCATGGCCACAAACAGCTCAGAGTAGTGAGCTTCCCAGTCCAATGAGCAGCTCAGAACAGTGAAAAACTCAGACAGACTGAGCAGCTCATGGCAGTGAGCCACATATAAGCTTGAGCAGTGAGTAGTCCAATGCCACAAACAGTTCAGTGTGTTAAGTGGCTCAAAACAATGCACAGCTCAGCAGAATAGTGGAGTGAACATCTCAATCAGTGAGTAGAATATGATTGCACGCAGCTTAAAGTAGAGAGAGCAGTTCACTACAAGTAAGCTGCAAGGAAAAGGGGAAACCTCACATTGCCCTAAATTTCCAGGACCCCAAGATAACTTCAGATTCCAGTATTACACTGAGCAGTGCAAGAATGCAGGGTATACTTCTGCATAAGCCTCACTAGGAAACCTAACACCTATATCTAATTAACGGGGGTCAGGGGAGGTGACCCATGCAGACCTGCACTCTGGGTGTCACCACCCTCCCACAAAATAGAACAGGTGGGACCCTTCAAGGAATCACCATCCAGGCCCACTTCAAACTCAGTGGTACTAACACTTAGTGTATGTCCTGGTTTACTAGCACAGTTGTGGGATGGTGTACAAACTTTTCAAAATTCAACTGCTGTACTAAAATCACATGAGGTTGACAATAAATAGCAATGTGATATCAAATTTAAATAATTAGCTGTTGTATTAAAATGAGATAATTGTTAAACGGGAAATTAACTCCCAAGCCTCTAACAATGGCTACACATGAATATATAAGTACACATTCCAACTTAATTATGTAAGGTGGTAACAGATTCCTACTGACAGGTTACCATATAAGTGTCACCAAATAAGTTGAGGAAGACAGAAACAGCAAGAAATCATACTTCCAAATTCCAGCTCATGTCCAGACTTGACCATCTCTTAAGCACTATCATAATAAGATCATAAATAATGATATGTGCATGCAGTAAAAAGATAATCCAGTGAGATGCAATATGAAGACTACATACACAGATACTGAGTTGTGCCAAGCGCTATCATCCAACCCCAGTAAGAGAAAAAATCAATTTAAACTTAAAATACACCCACCAAAATGCAATAGGGGTCAGTGATGACTACCCATATCTAGCCTGAAGAAAGACCCAGCAATGGATGGGATGTCAGTACAGCTAGGCATTAACATGTACCCCGTAAATAGAATACATAGGCCTAGCCAGCCACAGGTTGCCTCATGAGGTTGCAGATAGGAAGATAGGATACCACACCAACACTGGATTACCTCTGTGTTAACCAAGTGCCTATATACATAATTATTGGTATGCATTCATAAAGGCGGCACTCCTGATTATCCCCATTCACTATTACAACATTTGACTGGCACAGCAAAATATGCTAAATTTAAGCTAATTGCATAACCATACCGGTGAAACTCTATATGCTAGTGGTAACCACTTGACCAGACACACGGGACGATGCTAGAGCAGCTGAGCTATCATTATCACAATATACTTCACTATCTAACAGCATAACAACTATTTAGCCAGAGAATATGACTAACCCTAGAATTGCCATATTAATGATGGCAGGATGTACAACAGCCGTTATTGCATGAGTGGGAAACATGTTTGACAAATCTTGAAAATCAGATACACAGACAAAGCCCTACTATAATTCTGACATGACTCCGTGTGTTCCCAATGGGGAGCTACACCATAGCAATTATAACCCATATCAAGATGGATGCCAACTTTGTATAGAGGGCACCAAGGCTGACCTTATAGCTCTGCCCCACTGAAATACAATAGTGCCAATGCTGTGCTATGTCATGATAGCAGACACAATCACTTTATTCTGATGTTGAGCCAGTTAGCTGTGCACCTATCCTAGGGATGCTGCGTACAAGGCACAATAACTGATATCACTATGGTATATCACTGTCTTGACTCAGACAGGACCCCAAACCATGAATCTTATGGGTACCTCGCCCACTAAGCCAGCGGTCCAGCTGCATGACTGCTACTAGATAGATGTCATGGCCTTACACACTTTCAAAATGAAAGGAGTCTACCGGAGGCAGCAGGCATTAAGGTACAATGAAAAATTCCAGCTAAATGACACCATTATCAGGGGTGAATATTTTGGGCAGAGTAGATTACAGTTAGCTCACTGCAAAGGCTGTATTCACTCCAAAAGACCCTCCGAAGCATGGCTCATCAACTTCACAATTATGCTCATAGCGAGACACTTTTAGGAGTGCACATCCCAGACAATCTTTAACTGACATTTTCTAATTGCTCGAAGAGCTATGCTGGGAATATGATCTGCTGCCAATTCCTAAAACTACTTGACTTACCTGAGGAAGAATATATTTGGAAGATATTTACACAGCATTTCAGGATGTGATTGGATTGAGAAACAGAACTCTTGTGTCCTCTATCGAGAAAACATCCACTGTCCACAATACTTGAAACATTTGTAGCAGGAGTAACTAAAGGAAACTGAGGTTAGGTGAGATTCCATTTAACAAAGAGCGCACTGACAAGTAATGGCCCCATTACCAATCTTCATGTTGGAAAGAAGTGAAGTGTACACGCATACTGCATATGAATCTAGCAGACTGCATAATGAATTCACTAATAATAAGACTTCTGGAAGAATAAACACTAAGGTTTACTAAATAAACAAATGAATAAAGCTAACAATGAACCAATCTCACAATGACTATCATTGGCAAGGTGTGTAGGGACACACAGAAACACAAAACAAGCTATATAGACCTGAAGGAGGCAACAGCAGTCAAACTTGCAACTATCAGAAGCTCACACAGCTAAATCTAACAGGAATAACTCATTAGCCGGCTGAAAACAATAATGGCTGAGGCTGGCTTCAAAGCTGACTAATATACAGCATAAAAAGCTCTTACAAACAAATATGCACAGAGCAGAATGGGTGTCACCAACAGGTTCCTAGCAAGATGAAGTAGACAGCGATTGAAAATATGTTTAGTTACGGGAAAACCATTGAACCAAAGGGAAAAATATATCACTTTCCACTTTCCACTAGTCTCTCTCCACTATAGTCACATATGAGATAGATCTAGCTGCCAGGTGCAGGCTGGGCAGATGAGAGAACATTTCAATGGTGTGCCAACAGGTTGACCAACACATACAGTGAAGTAACCAACCTGATACCTATGATTTGGGAGCAGGGACACTAAAAACAGACTATAGACACAGATAGTCACATGCATTATACCCAAGTAAGCACTTAGGAGACACACATGCAACCATAGAGACCTTGAGAGTCACAGTAAAAATAAATACTACCAATAAATACCATAATGGAGTTTCACCTTTATTTCTACACACTAAAATAAGTAAACAAACAATCTGGGCGCACAGCAGCAATACAAAGTAGCGGTTGGCCTTGTGGCCTGATTACCATCATAATATAATATTCTGCTATTAACATGCAGCAGAATAAGGATTATTATGGTAAAATAAGGCCACAAGGGCCAATGGCCCACCCTATAAGTTCTATAGAACCCACCCTAAAACAACTGCACGCAAAGATTGTAAGACTACAAAAAATGACGAAAGCTCGACTGAAGCGATATCCTATAGCCGTTGGCCCTTGTGGCCTTATTTTACCATAATAATCCTTATTCTGCTGCATGTTAATAACAGAATATTATATTATTATGGTTGTCATTTCTGTTGTTGTCTGTGTTATTATTATTGTTGTCATTTCGGTTGGTATCTTTGTTATTATTATTGTTGTCATTTCTGTTGGTATCTTTGTTATTATTATTGTTTTCATTTCGGTTGGTATCTTTGTTATTATTATTGTTGTCATTTCTGTTGTTGTCTGTGTTATTATTATTGTTTTCATTTCTGTTGGTATCTGTGTTATTATTATTGTTGTCATTTCTGTTGGTATCTTTGTTATTATTATTGTTGTCATTTATGTTGTTATCTTTGTTATTATTATGGTTGTTGTCATTTCTGTTGTTATCTGTGTTATTAGTATTATTGTTGTCATCATAGTGATGCGGGTGTAGTAAAGATGTTCCCAGGTGCAGCATCTCCACACCTTGTTGAAGTGTCTTAGAACTGAGATGGTCGGGAGCAGGCACCAGCTGAAGCCAATTGGAACAAAGCTCTTGTCATAGTTTGGAATCAATACTAGAGCTCTTTTCCAAAATGCTATAAGTGCCAATCCAAAAAATGAGTTCGCAATATCAATGCCGAGTTTCTAGATTGTGTTTTGGAAAAGAGCTTTTCACATAATTATATAAATACACAAAGAGCTCTTTTTATATATGAAGAGGCTCTTTTCCAAAACATGATGTATGAACTTGATATTGGCATTGCAAACCCTTTTTTGGATTGGCGCTCATCACGTTTGGAAAAGAGCTCTTCTTTACGTAGCTTGTCTTTGTCATACTATTTGAGGTAAAAGTAAGACTTGAATGCCAACAGACGACATTCTACTCGAACATCTACAATCATCACCAGAATGAAACACTCACAAAACCCCTCACACACCAGACAGGGTGGCCGAAGGAGTTGAGTGGTCGTCTCCCGTTTTGGTAGATTGTGGGATTAGAACCCATGGGTTCGAACCCTGGTCGCGTCAAACAAATGACTTAAAAAGTGATGCTTGTCGCTTGCCAGCCACTCGCTCAGCATTATTAGGATAGGGAAAGAACTGGTTGGCTCAGTGTTAGGATAATGTGACTGGATGTGATATCAGGTCATTGTGCTGGCGGCCTTCTCTGCCAGTGGAGAAGCACTATAAAATCACCATGAGTGCGCACTGTCACAATTCGGTACCCATCATGATATGACCTTAGATGTTGCCAGGACGTAACGCTCTAACGACCAACCAACTAAAAGACTCACAAAAGCCCTCACAGAAATGTCCTTTCTTTGGTGCTCACTCTATTCAAGGCTGGTAGGATCAATGTACTCATCCGATCATGGCATCCGCTGCAAACAGTTCATTGTGGCGCAAACATGTTTGACCAAATGTTACGCATCAACTACAATTGAACTAAGCAAATTGTAATGATCTTACTCCAAGAAGGGTGAGTATTAAAGAGATATCAGGGGTATTTGTTTGGTGGGGTTTTACATCCTAATTACCTCTAAGGTCATATGAGGATGGGCATCGATCTGTAGCGCTGCGAAGTAATAGCGACTTTATAGTGGTGCCCCACTGGGAAACCATGCAACCAACAGCATGACCAGATATCTCACTCAGATGTGCTATCCTGGCACTGAGCCAACCAGTCCTTGCCCTATCCTATTAATGCCGAGCGCCTGGCTAGGTAGTGAAAAGTAGGTGGTTCCATTCCCCGTGGCCTCAACTCTGCCAATTTGGATTTCCACCGCTGTGTATAACTTACAGCGTCATCAAAGGCCAGTTGCTCTCATACCATGTCTATGTGGTGTGGGAGGTTAAAAATCCCTTGGGTCGGTAAAAGTGTAGGCTCAGGCTTTCTATCGACCAACTGTATAATGGTGAAAACAAGTCTATTCAGGCTTATCCATGATAGGCAGTATAAATCTTCAAGAAAAAAGTAATTTCCTTGATGTGGCTGAGTTCTCGAACCCCTGATTGTCCACAGGGGAATCCAGCGCTCTTACCCAGTCAGCCACTGGTTGTCAGGTCTAGATGGTGTCACATCTAGTAAATTAGGGGGGTGACGTGATTCTAGTCAAAGGGTTGGTTAACAAATTGTCCTCGATCCCTACTGCATTCCAGCAACAGAGTTTTCTTAGTAAACCATCACCCACCATGCAACGCCCCCTGTTGACATTGAGGATAATTAGAGCGTTCTTCTGTTTGGATCTCTGCGCTGTAAGTTTAGATCATAGAAGAGTGAGTGTTTGTAATGATGGAATGAGGTGTGAGTATATTTGCCGTGGTTTATATAATGCATATATATAATATATGTACATATAAATACATATATACATACACATATATATATAGAGAGAGAGAGTAATACCTCTCTAACCAACCACTTCGACAGATCGACCACTCCCCTATATCGATCACTTTATTTTGGTCCCAAACAATAACCCATACAAAACCTTTGTAATAATGAAAAAAAACTCCCTAAACTGACCACCTCCCTAAATGGACCATTTAAAGTCGGTCCCATTGTCGGACGATTAAGAGAGGTTTTTCTTTAATATGTATGTATATATAAATTATGTACCTATATATATCATTAATGTCAAATAAAGTAGAAATTATCTTCAAAGGACGGTTAGACAGCCACAGCAACAATTCCCAGATGTACAAACACCAACCACCGTGGGATGGGTGGTTCGTTGTTGGAGCTTTACGTCCTGGCAACATCTAAGGTCATATCGGGATGGATACCGACTTGTGACAGTGCGCACGCACGGTGACTTTATAGTACTGCCCCACTGCGAGGCCAGGCTGCCGGGACCATGACCCGACCTCCAACACAGTCTACATTATCCTGATACTGAGCTAACCAGTCCTTGTCCTATTAATGCTGAGCGCCAGGCTAGGTAGCGACACATATACATTCTATAAGACATCAGTTTGACTCAGCTGAGATTTGAACCCCCTACCTCCCCGTGGGAAGCCTGCGCTATAACGATTCGGCCATCGCGTCCGGTCCAGATTCTATTTCGATCCTCCTCGAGACCAGACGGGATGGCCGAACGAGTTGAGCGTCCGTCTCCCGTTTTGGTAGATCGGGGGATTCGAACCCTGGTCGAGTCAAACAAATGACTTTAAAATTGACACTTGTCGCTTCCTAGCCAGGCACTCGGCATTAATAGGATAGGGCAAGGACTGGTTAGCTCAGTGTCAGGATAGTGTGACTGAGTGGGATATCAGGTCATAGCATTGGTGACCTGGTCTCCAAGTTGGGCAGCATTATTAAGTCACCATGAGTGTACACTGTCACAAGTCGGTACCCGTCCTGATATGACCTTAGATGTTGTCAGGATGTAAAACTTCAACAACCGACAATCGATCCTCCCCGATGTGCCCTGCGATACAGACATGCGCACTGCGCTTGTCAGCAAGTTCACGCATGCACGGTCACCGCCCGGTGGGTGGGTGTGTGGGTGGGGGAGTTGGTCAGCCATAGCAACACTTCCCGGATGTACAAACACCCCGCCCCCGCGGGTGCGCACGCGTGCACGTGGCATTGATTCTCTTATGCAATTCGTCATGGCAACTTGGTGTGTACATGGAAACAAAATTGTAGTGGCGACCAGTTGGGGAGTGTGGTCGGGCAGTGTGGTGGGGCAGTGTGGTCGAGCAGTGTGGTCGGGCAGTGTGGTTGGGCAGTGTGGTCGGGCAGTGTGGTCGGGCAGTGTGGTCGGGCAGTGTGGTCGGGCAGTGTGGTCAGGCAGTGTGGTCGAGCAGTGTGGTCGGGCAGTGTGGTCGGGCAGTGTGGTCGGGCAGTGTGGTCGGGCAGTGTGGTCGGGCAGTGTGGTCGGGCAGTGTGGTCGGGCAGTGTGGTCGAGCAGTGTGGTCGGGCAGTGTGGTCGGGCAGTGTGGTCGAGCAGTGTGGTCGGGCAGTGTGGTCGGGCAGTGTGGTCGGGCAGTGTGGTCGAGCAGTGTGGTCGGGCTGTGTGGTCGGGCAGTGTGGTCGGGCAGTGTGGTGGGGCAGTGTGGTCGAGCAGTGTGGTCGGGCAGTGTGGTCGGGCAGTGTGGTCGGGCAGTGTGGTCGGGCAGTGTGGTCGGTCGAGCAGTGTGGTCGAGCAGTGTGGTCGGGCAGTGTGGTCGGGCAGTGTGGTCGGGCAGTGTGGTCGGGCAGTGTGGTCGGGCAGTGTGGTCGGGCAGTGTGGTCGGGCAGTGTGGTCGGGCAGTGTGGTCGGGCAGTGTGGTCGGGCAGTGTGGTCAGTGTGGTCATGCAGTGTGGTCGGGCGGTGTGGTCGGGCAGTGTGGTCGGGCAGTGTGGTCGGGCTGCAGTGTGGTCGGGCAGTGTGGTCGGGCAGTGTGGTCGGGCAGTGTGGTCGGGCAGTGTGGTCGGGCAGTGTGGTCGTGCAGTGTGGTCGGGCAGTGTGGTCGGGCAGTGTGGTCGTGCAGTGTGGTCGGGCAGTGTGGTCGGGCAGTGTGGTCGGGCAGTGTGGTCGGGCAGTGTGGTCGGCAGTGTGGTCGGCAGTGTGGTCGGGCAGTGTGGTCGGGCAGTGTGGTCGGGCAGTGTGGTCGGGCAGTGTGGTCGGGCAGTGTGGTCGGGCAGTGTGGTCGGCAGTGTGGTCGGGCAGTGTGGTCGGGCAGTGTGGTCGGGCAGTGTGGTCGGGCAGTGTGGTCGGGCAGTGTGGTCGGGCAGTGTGGTCGGGCAGTGTGGTCGGGCAGTGTGGTCGGGCAGTGTGGTCGGGCAGTGTGGTCGGATAGTGTGCTTGGGCAGTGTGGTTGGGCAGTGTGGTCGGGCAGTGTGGTCGGGCAGTGTGGTTGGGCAGTGTGGTCGGGCATTGTGGTCGGGCAGTGTGGTCGGGCAGTGTGGTCGGGCAGTGTGGTCGGGCAGTGTGGTCGGGCAGTGTGGTCGGGCAGTGTGGTCAGGCAGTGTGGTCCGGCAGTGTGGTCGGGCAGTGTGGTCGGGCAGTGTGGTCGGGCAGTGTGGTCGGGCAGTGTGGTCGGGCAGTGTGGTCGGGCAGTGTGGTCGGGCAGTGTGGAAGACGGTGCTAAATAATGAATCAGGTTCTTACTCGGCGTTGTGAGACCTATATTCAGATATCCAGGGCCGCAGAGAGAGAACTGGCACCAGCCAGGTGAATGAAGGCCGCCTCACATCAGCCGATAATTAAAGCTGCATAGTCACCCATAAGGCTTAAAGCTGCACAGTCACCTAAGAGGCTTAATGCTGCACAGTCAACAAAGAGACTTAAAGATGCACAGTCACCAAAGAGACATAACGCTGCACAGTCACCAATGAGACCTAAATCTGCACAGTCACCAATGAGACATAAAGCTGCACAGTCACCAATGAGATCTAAAGCTGCACAGTCACCAATGAGACTTAATGCTGCACAGTCAACAAAGAGACATAAAGCTGCACAGTCACCAATGAGACTTAAAGCCGCACAGTCACCAATGAGACTTAAAGCTGCACAACTATCAATGAGACTTAAAGCTGCGCAGTCACCAATGAGACATAAAGCCGCACAGTCACCAATGAGACTTAAACCTGCAGTCACCAATGAGACATAAAGCTGCACAGTCACCAATGAGACTTAAAGCTGCACAGTCACCAATGAGACTTAAAGCTGCACAGTCACCAATGAGACTTAAAGCTGCACAGTCACCAATGAGACTTAAAGCTGCACAGTCACCAATGAGACTTAAAGCTGCACAGTCACCAATGAGACATAAAGCTGCACAGTCACCAATGAGACTTAAAGCTGCACAGTCACCAATGAGACTTAAAGCTGCACAGTCACCAATGAGACTTAAAGCTGCACAGTCACCAATGAGACTTAAAGCTGCACAGCTATCAATGAGACTTAAAGCTGCACAGTCACCAATGAGACTTAAAGCTGCACAGTCACCAATGAGACTTAAATCTGCACAGTCACCAATGAGACTTAAAGCTGCACAGTCACCAATGAGACTTACAGCTGCACAGTCACCAATGAGACTTAAAGCTGCACAGTCACCAATGAGACTTAAAGCTGCACAGTCACCAATGAGGCTTACAGCTGCACAGTCACCAATGAGACTTAAAGCTGCACAACTATCAATGAGACTTAAAGCTGCGCAGTCACCAATGAGACATAAAGCCGCACAGTCACCAATGAGACTTAAACCTGCACAGTCACCAATGAGACTTAAAGCTGCACAGTCACCAATGAGACATAAAGCTGCACAGCTATCAATGAGACTTAAAGCTGCACAGTCACCAATGAGACTTAAAGTTGCACAGTCACCAATGAGACTTAAACTTGCACAGTCACTAATGAGACTTAAAGCTGCACAGTCACCAATGAGACATAAACCTGCACAGTCACCAATGAGACATAAACCTGCACAGTCACCAATGATACTTAAACCTGCACAGTCACGAATGAGGCTTAAAGCTGCACAGTCATCCATGCAACTTAAAGCTGCATAGTGTGAACAAAAGATCAAATTTTAAAAAAACCACAATTATCTAGACTTGATTCTACGTATCTGACTTAGATACTGGTGCACTTATCAAACATTTGTCAGCACATTGAACAAAATACCGAGCTGATTTTGTAGAACCTGTTAATATTTGTAGACTGCCTCTGGTGTCAGAGTTTTGGAGTGCTTGTTGACATTAATTTAACATGTTTGCACTTCAAATATCTCAAAAGTCAGCCATTTAAATTAAAAGTTACTTCAAACTAAGCTCAAGTAAATTATAACGTTCAAGCTATTATATTCATCTCATAAAATGACAAACTAAAAAGCATCAGACTATACAACTTTAAAGTTGCACAATCCGAGTAGTTTTTGAATTCCTGTTTTTTTTCTGAGATAAGATAAATATACTAGGTTGATTTGTGTAATCAATTGTATTTTAGTTTAGTGATTGTAAATGACTCAGTTTGGAGATGTCTGAAGCGTAAACAGGCCACCTTAATTGTGGTGCGCTTGGCACAACTCTGAGCCACATAGGCTTAAGCAGGAACTGGTTCTATTAAATTGACTTAGCGAATCCGTCTATGCAGCAACCAAAGCTTAATACCTTCACCAGCATCTAAGTTAGCGATGTAGGTTAAGATCTGAGATAACATGTTTGGCTTTCCACAATATGGCGCTTTTATTGGACTATGGTGTTCTCTGTGGCGGAGTGGTTAGAGTCTCTGACTGTTTTTCGAGGTCGGACTTCTAATCTGAAGGTAGGTGGTTCGATTCCCCATGCTCCCCACTCTGCCAATTTGGATTTCCACCACTGCGTATAACTTACAGCATCATCAAAGGATGCTTGCTCTCATACCATGTCTATGTGGTGTGGGAGGTTAAAAATCCCTTGGGTCGGTAAAAGTGTAGGCTCGGGCTTTCTATCAACAAGCTGTCTAATGGTGGAAACAAGTCTATTCAGACTTATCCATGATAGGCAGTATAAATCTTCAAGACAAAAAAGAAGACAAAAAAGCAGCTTTAAAGGCAGACAAGGTTCCCAAGAAGTCAAGGTCAAGGGACGAAATCATGGTGTGCGTCAATGAGAAAGACTTACGTAAATGATTACTTGTCCCTACCTAGCCTTGGCAGGCGCTCAGCATTCATAAAGGGGAAGGAGGCGTGGGATGAGGAAGAGCCCACATGGCTGCAATTGCAAAGGCCTCAGTCCCATTACAGCTGGCGACCACTTGCGACCACTTTGCAACCACTTTAATACCAACAAGCAGCGACCTCCTTGTGCCCCCGAAAAAAGGGCCGGAAAAACAATGGTTGGCAACTGCTTGGTGAGAGCTCCCCGACCCCTCGGCCAACTCCGGGCGACCATTATGTCGCCAACCAGTCGGCGACCAGTCAGTCTGGTTGTCATGTGATGTCAACATGGTCGCAAAGTGGTCGCAAAATGGTCACAAGGTGATAGCCAGTGGTCGCAAGCCGTTACGGAGCGCAATGCTTCCCCTTTTCATCGCCGCCACGACACTGGCGGACCTAAAGCAGGATTCGAACCCACATGTGTTGCCATTCCGGCACTAATCCACTATACCACCTCGGCTCCCTGGTATCACCACCCTACCCACACCTTCCTGTCTGTGTGGCTCCTTGCCTGAGAGGTCAGTACTGACTACTGCACTAACCATTACACCACCTAGGCTCCCTGTTGTCACCACCCTACCCACACCTACCTGTCTGTGTGGCTCCTTGCCTGAGAGGTCAGTACTAACTACTACACTAACCATTACACCACCTAGGCTCCCTGATGTCACCACCCTACTCACACCTACCTGTCTGTGTGGCTCCTTGCCTGAGAGGTCAGTACTGACTACTACACTAACCATTACACCACCTAGGCTCCCTGTTGTCACCACCCTACCCACACCTACCTGTCTGTGTGGCTCCTTGCCTGAGAGGTCAGTACTAACTACTACACTAACCATTACACCACCTAGGCTCCCTGATGTCACCACCCTACTCACACCTACCTGTCTGTGTGGCTCCTTGCCTGAGAGGTCAGTACTAACTACTACACTAACCATTACACCACCTAGGCTCCCTGATGTCACCACCCTACCCACACCTACCTGTCTGTGTGGCTCCTTGCCTGAGAGGTCAGTACTAACTACTACACTAACCATTACACCACCTAGGCTCCCTGTTGTCACCACCCTACCCACACCTACCTGTCTGTGTGGCTTCTTGCCTGAGAGGTCAGTACTAACTACTACACTAACCATTACACCACCTAGGCTCCCTGATGTCACCACCCTACTCACACCTACCTGTCTGTGTGGCTTCTTGCCTGAGAGGTCAGTACTAACTACTACACTAACCATTACACCACCTAGGCTCC
This sequence comes from Branchipolynoe longqiensis, assembly GCA_030323885.1. Taxonomy (NCBI): domain Eukaryota; kingdom Metazoa; phylum Annelida; class Polychaeta; order Phyllodocida; family Polynoidae; genus Branchipolynoe; species Branchipolynoe longqiensis. The sequence goes on along the minus strand of CM059193.1, from coordinate 1,136,725 downwards.
CTGATGTCACCACCCTACCCACACCTACCTGTCTGTGTGGCTCCTTGCCTGGGAGGTCAGTACTAACTACTACACTAACCATTACACCACCTAGGCTCCCTGATGTCACCACCCTACTCACACCTACCTGTCTGTGTGGCTCCTTGACTGAGAGGTCAGTACTAACTACTACACTAACCATTACACCACCTAGGCTCCCTGTTGTCACCACCCTACCCACACCTACCTGTCTGTGTGGCTCCTTGCCTGAGAGGTCAGTACTAACTACTACACTAACCATTACACCACCTAGGCTCCCTGATGTCACCACCCTACTCACACCTACCTGTCTGTGTGGCTCCTTGACTGAGAGGTCAGTACTAACTACTACACTAACCATTACACCACCTAGGCTCCCTGTTGTCACCACCCTACTCACACCTACCTGTCTGTGTGGCTCCTTGCCTGAGAGGTCAGTACTAACTACTACACTAACCATTACACCACCTAGGCTCCCTGATGTCACCACCCTACCCACACCTACCTGTCTGTGTGGCTCCTTGCCTGAGAGGTCAGTACTAACTACTACACTAACCATTACACCACCTAGGCTCCCTGTTGTCACCACCCTACTCACACCTACCTGTCTGTGTGGCTCCTTGCCTGAGAGGTCAGTACTAACTACTACACTAACCATTACACCACCTAGGCTCCCTGTTGTCACCACCCTACTCACACCTACCTGTCTGTGTGGCTCCTTGCCTGAGAGGTCAGTACTAACTACTACACTAACCATTACACCACCTAGGCTCCCTGATGTCACCACCCTACTCACACCTACCTGTCTGTGTGGCTCCTTGCCTGAGAGGTCAGTACTAACTACTACACTAACCATTACACCACCTAGGCTCCCTGTTGTCACCACCCTACTCACACCTACCTGTATGTGTGGCTCCTTGCCTGAGAGGTCAGTACTAACTACTACACTAACCATTACACCACCTAGGCTCCCTGATGTCACCACCCTACTCACACCTACCTGTCTGTGTGGCTCCTTGACTGAGAGGTCAGTACTAACTACTACACTAACCATTACACCACCTAGGCTCCCTGATGTCACCACCCTACTCACACCTACCTGTCTGTGTGGCTCCTTGCCTGAGAGGTCAGTACTAACTACTACACTAACCATTACACCACCTAGGCTCCCTGATGTCACCACCCTACCCACACCTACCTGTCTGTGTGGCTCCTTGACTGAGAGGTCAGTACTAACTACTACACTAACCATTACACCACCTAGGCTCCCTGTTGTCACCACCCTACTCACACCTACCTGTCTGTGTGGCTCCTTGCCTGAGAGGTCAGTACTAACTACTACACTAACCATTACACCACCTAGGCTCCCTGATGTCACCACCCTACTCACACCTACCTGTCTGTGTGGCTTCTTGCCTGAGAGGTCAGTACTAACTACTACACTAACCATTACACCACCTAGGCTCCCTGATGTCACCACCCTACTCACACCTACCTGTCTGTGTGGCTCCTTGCCTGAGAGGTCAGTACTAACTACTACACTAACCATTACACCACCTAGGCTCCCTGATGTCACCACCCTACCCACACCTACCTGTCTGTGTGGCTCCTTGCCTGAGAAGTCAGAACTGAATCCTACACTAACCATTACACCACCTAGGCTCCCTGATGTCACCACCCTACTCACACCTACCTGTCTGTGTGGCTCCTTGCCTGAGAGTTCAGAACTGAATCCTACACTACAATCTGAATAACAAATATACATTTAATAACATTAAAGAAATTAAATACAACAAAAAAGAGCAATGGGGAACAGTAATTCAGGGACGCGCTCACCCAGGGTACACCTACTACTTTAATTGTCATTGGTGACTTCGATTTACATTGATAGATTATTCATTATAGTCACAGTGTTATGTATAAGAATAGCTATGTTTACGCCTGTTTGTGGCTGCTTGTGGTGACGAGCAATTACTGTTTGTGGGTATTTTATTATGGTTATTAAGGAGCAGTCGATAACTATTGATGTTCTTTACAATCAATGCAATGTTCTGGGGTCGATGTGGTGGGGGTGGGGGGGTAGAGGGGGTGAAAGGCATTGTTGGAACCCATTTCAGACAATAAAATCGGTATTTTAGGGGCTGGTTTGAGCAATGTTTCTATATTAACAAATTATTGGAGACAGTGAATGTGTGAAGCCTAAACACAAATTGTTTGGATTATGAAAGCTATTGATATGTATTGACCACCAGGTAGTAGTGTCAGATATATATGGCAGAAGGAATTAGTGAAATATAAATAATGTAAATTCCTATTAATTTATTCTCAATTATTCCATAATACTACTCGTGGCGCCAACACCCAGCCTTCAAACTCACAAACCTCCTCAGGGACCAGTGGACTGTCCCACTTCCAGTTGTCTGAACACACTGTGTACAAGCTTCAGTCCCTCCTCAGGAAACAGTGGACTGCCCCACTTCCAGTTGTCAAAACACACCGTGTACAAGCTTCAGTCCCTCCTCAGGGACCAGTGGACTGTCCCACTTCCGGTTGTCTAAGCACACCGTGTACAAGCTTCAGTCCCTCCTCAGGGACCAGTGGACTGTCCCACTTCCGGTTGTCTAAGCAGTTAGGTAAAAGTTAGAGTGCTTCCTGAGGGACCAGTGGACGCCATCCTGGAAGAGGTGTACTCCTTATGTGGATATGTTGATTATCACGTAGTCAATGAAGCACCAAATAGATGAGCCTGTCTCAAAAGGTGCTAACTCTTCAATTTTTAGTCCATAGTAATGATTGACACAAAACAGCACAGAAACGGTTACACTGAAAACACAAGGACATTTACTTCAAATCAATATGTATTCTATTGGGATTATGAAATGCCATGTAAAAAAGAAATCAGTTTATCCTGAGCAAATGCATAAGTAGATAGTGGGTTGATCGTTACTATGGACAAAGTTTTGTCCCATATTGCTTAGCACCTTTTGAGACAGTCTCAGATACTACCCGAGCCTGCACCCACTCACCGTATGGCTGGACTGAATACATTGCGATGGACTGAAAGCACGGGGTCCCTCTGCCTTCATACTCTGATATACACTACATAGATGGACAACGCATTCTTCACATACCTACATGGAAGCTAATGGCACAGAAATGTTTGCTGGCCAGCATCTATAGTATTTACAAAGTACATGCTTTGCATACCAAAGTTTATTGACATGAGCATAATATGTGCCTCTGCCAAGAACTTTCGCGACCTGCCACTTCTCCACCCACAGACATATTGCTTTTTGTTGTTTTTGTTGTTGTTTTTAGCGTCATAGTTGTTGCTTTTGTTGTTGTTGTTTATAGCATCATAGTTGTCGTATTTTGTTGTTGTTGTTTTTGTTGTTGTTTTTGTTGCTGGTAGGTTGCTGAATTGTGGAATTGTTTTCTGTCAGGTTGTTTTGCTGCTTCTTGTGGACATGTTGGCCAAATCGGTAGAGCTCAGGCTTCCCAAGCGGAAGGTCGGGAGTTTGAAACCTGCCATGTGAACAACATGTGCCATATTCACAGCAAAAAGCTACTGTCATATATTACATCAGTCTTGGTAATAAATCCAGATGCACATATTGAAACCTACACGAAATTCTGAAACGGTCAGATCTGTCAAATGACAGCAACACTGCTCTCAAATGTTATTTTGAAGTGGTTAAATTTGTGTCAATTGAATGGGAAATCTAACTCACTAAGCCCAGTTAAAATTACATGACGCAATATAGCCTAGGAACTTTTGAAATTTGATTGAGCTTCACATTGGAAAGGATTAAATTAGTGAAGAAACCAGACAGGATATCTGAAGAAGTCGATCACCCACGTCACACTTTGGTAGGTCATGGTATTTTTAATTCAAATAAATAACTTAGAAATCTATACTTGTCGCAACTTAGCCTGGTGTTCAGCATTACTAGGATAGGGCAAGGTTCCGTGCAATGAGGAAGTCCAATCATTCGTGATACAAATTTGCCGTACTTAAAGCGGCATAGTCCGATGAAAACATAACATTTTCAAAACCAAACCAATAATCTAGATTTAATTCTATATATCTAATTGGATAATGTTGAACCTATTAAACATCTTGTGCTTCATAGAAGGGGACACCGAGCCAAATTGAATAGAACCTGTGACTGCAGAACCCGATGGTGTCAGAGTTGTGAAGTGCTTGCCAAAATTAATTTTGCATGCTCACGCTTCAAATATCTCAAAAGTTAGCCATTCAAAATAAAAGTTACTTCAAACTAAAGTAAGGTAGATTATAGAGATCACCCTAATATATTTATCTTCGAAAATGTCAGAAACTCAAAACCATCAGACTATGCAACATTAATCAACAACTTCACCGACAACAACCAAGTGAAACGGAAGTTTGTGAGTTGATATATTAGCGGAGTAGGTGTGGCTGGCCTAGACTTACTTGTGTCGATGAAGCCGGCCATAGAGAACTTGTAAGGGAACGTCAAGGCCTCGAACTCGACTTCAATGCCGGGGAAGAGCGTGGCCGGGTCCTGCTTTAGGGTCGAGCCCAAGGCCCCCGCCTGCGTAGGTTGGAACGTGTACGCGATGGCGCCGGGCGACTCCAAGAACAGCACCCCGACTCTATCCCCCGGCCTCACCAGGGCGCAGTCCCCGCCAACAAGCTTACTCACCACGTAGATCTGTGGGACGGAAGGTGGAGACGGGCAGGGGCGGTGAGTGATTGTAGCAATAGTGTATACTGTAATAGGGTCAGTGTCAGCCAGATAACTCACAACGTAGATCTGTGATATGGGGCCAGGGAGGGACAGTCAGTGATTGAGGCGATATTGTTGACTGTAATAGGGTCAAGTGTCAGCCAACTTACTCATCACGTACATCTGTGATATGGGGATGGGCAGGGGCGGTCAGTGATTGTAGCGATATTGTATACTGTAATAGGATCAGTGTCAGTCAGATAACTCACCATGTATACCTGTGATATGGGGATGGGGAGGGACGTCAGTGATTGTAGTGATATTGTATACTGTAATAGGGTCAGTGTCAGTCAGATAACTCACCATGTAGACCCGTGATATGGGGATGGGGAGTTGGGAAGCGAGAGGTGCCCGGACATAGACACTTCACAATAATATTCTTTATTTATATTAACATAGTAAATTATATAGCATATATATGTATATATAGAGGGAGAGAAAGCGCACTCGCACGTGTGCAGGTAGTTGTCTATACGGACTGGGTTAAGCACAGATGGGGATCTACTCTCTGGTCATGTTCAGAGAATGCCACTCGGGTTGTGAAGGCATCAGGTTGTGAAGGCATCCTTGGCTTCTCTAAACTGTATCAGCTGGACACACAGGTAACCAAAGCTTTGCTGAGCCAGCTGATGCCCCTTGTACAACTGAACGGCCACAAACACCCTCAATCGACCTGCCTGGATGTGGTGTGGGGTGGTGTGGGGTGGTGGGGTGTGGGGTGGTGTGGTGTGGGGTGGGTGGGGCGGTGTGGGGTGGGGTGGTGCAGGGTGATTTGGGGTGGGGGGTGGAGTTGGGTAGGGTGGTGTGGGGTGGGGCGATGTAGGGTGGTGTGGGGTGGGGTGGTTTGGGGTGGTGTGGTGTGGGGTGGTGTAGGGTGGTTAGTGTGGTGTGTGTGATGTGGGTGGTTAGTTCAGTGTGGGTGGTGTGGGGAGGAGTGGCATGGGTGGGTAGTGTGGTGTGAGTGGTTAGTTTGGTGTGGGTGGTATAGTTGGTCGTTACTATCCAAAGAAGTCTACAAGAACTATTTAGATAAATATATGGGTGTATGGTGATGTGGGGTGGTGTGGATGGTGTGAGGTGGTGTGTGTGGTGTGGGTGATGTGTGTGATATGGATGTGGTGTGGGGAGGAGAGGCGGGTTGGCGGGTGGTGGGTTAGTGGTGGCGTGGTGGGGGTGGCGGGTGGTGGGTTAGTGGTGGTGGGTGTGTTGGGGTGAGAGGGGGAGAGTGGTGGAGGTGGTGGTTTGTGGTGGTGGGGTGGTGGGTCGGGTGGGTTAGTGGATGTGGAGTTGGTGGGTGTGAGAGAGGGGTGAGTGGTGTGCAGGTGGTGGGTTTGTGGTGGTGGGTGTGTGGGTGTGAGAGAGGGGTGAGTGGTGTGCAGGTGGTGGGTTAGTGGTGGTGGGTGTGTGGGTGAGAGAGAGGGGGGAGTGGTGGGGGTGGTGGGTTAGTGGTGGTGGGTGTGGTGTGTGTGAGAGAGGGGGGAGTGTAGGGGTGGTGGGTTAGTGGTGGTGGGTATGTGGGTGTGAGAAAGGGGTGAGTGGTGGAGGTGGTGGGTTAGTGGTGGTTTGTTGTGGTGGGTGTGAAAGAGGGGGGAGTGGTGGGGGTGGTGGGTTAGTGGTGATTGGTGTGTGGGTGTGAGAGAGGGGGGATTATTCAAAGCACACATTCCCACTGTCCATGTTTGTAAAGGTCACACACACTTGACGTTTCGTGAGAAGTGTCAACATGGGCACCTGGGTGGCTTCTAAGTTCTAGGAATGAAGTTTGAAGACACACCAAAATAGTGAAACAAATATATACAGTACAACTTCTCTAACCGACCACCTTCTTTGGTTCTGTATGTTGGTTCTGAAATGAGCTTGCAGTTGTTAACTGCGTGTCGTGTTAAGGGGTAAAAGGTGTGTCGGGAATGTCAGGAATGCAGAGATACCCAACATCAAAGCACTGTAGCTGTGAAGTCGCACCCTTGGCACATAGCCTTGGCTTGTGCTCTGCCTCAGTCACAGTCTCCTGGCTTGGCTGAAGAAAATATACTCAGTTCGGAATTAAAGTTGCAGAATTCGTTACTATCCAAAGAAGTCTACAAGAACTATTTAGATAAATATATGAGGCTGATAAATACAACTTACTTTACTCTGAATTGAATTGAATTTTATTTTGAAAGGTTAAACCCCAGGTATTTGAAGTGTTAACATGCCAATTAAATTTTGGTGGGCTCGTGAAAATGCTGTACATGAGGCTTAAGAGTTTACAGGTTCTATTAAATATACTCAGGCTATCTGCGATGCACTAATACATGTATATCTAAGTTGGATATGTAGCATCAAATCCAGGCAAGTGTGCTAGTTCCAAATATGTCATGTTGTCATCAAATTAATATGCTTAGAACTTTGTTGAATTGTTTGTCATTGACAAATACACTTCTTTGAATACAGTAGTACAGGTCTTTAGCGAACCTTGTGATCTGCGAACCCTTGCCATGTGCACGTACTACTTCGATGTTGTATAAGAGTGTTGTCTCATTTGATTGTCCCTTTCATGACACGACAAGATGGTGTCAGACGGCCAGGTCGGCAGTGTGAGATGGTGTAAGACAGTGGGCAGTGTGAGATGGTGTAAGGCAGTGGGCAATGTGAGGTGGTGTCAGACAGTCGGCAGTGTGAGATGTTGAAAGACAGCCGGCAGTGTGAGCTGGTGTAAGGCAGTGGGCAGTGTGAGGTGGTGTAAGACAGTGGGCAGTGTGAGGTGGTGTCAGACAGTGGGCAGTGTGAGGTGGTGTAAGACAGTGGGCAGTGTGAGGTGGTGTCAGACAGTGGGCAGTGTGAGGTGGTGTAAGACAGTGGGCAGTGTGAGGTGGTGTCATCCAGTCGGCAGTGTGAGGTGGTGTAAGACAGTGGGCAGTGTGAGGTGGTGTAAGACAGTGGGCAATGTGAGGTGGTGTCAGACAGTGGGCAGTGTGAGTGGTGTAAGACAGTGGGAAGTGTGAGGTGGTGTAAGACAGTGGGCAGTGTGAGGTGGTGTCAGACAGTGGGCAATGTGAGGTGGTGTCAGACAGTGGGCAGTGTGAGGTGGTGTAAGACAGTGGGCAGCATGAGGTGGTGTCAGACAGTGGGCAGTGTGAGGTGGTGTAAGACAGTGGGCAGTGTGAGGTGGTGTCATACAGTGGGCAGTGTGAGGTGGTGTAAGACAGTGGGCAGTGTGAGGTGGTGTCAGACAGTGGGCAATGTGAGGTGGTGTAAGACAGTGGGCAGTGTGAGGTGGTGTCAGACAGTGGGCAGTGTGAGGTGGTGTAAGACAGTGGGCAGTGTGAGGTGGTGTCAGACAGTGGGCAGCGTGAGGTGGTGTCAGACAGTGGGCAGTGTGAGGTGGTGTCAGACAGTGGGCAATGTGAGGTGGTGTCAGACAGTGGGCAGTGTGAGGTGGTGTCAGACAGTGGGCAGTGTGAGGTGGTGTAAGACAGTGGGCAGTGTGAGGTGGTGTCAGACAGTGGGCAGTGTGAGGTGGTGTCAGACAGTGGGCAGTGTGAGGTGGTGTCAGACAGTGGGCAGTGTGAGGTGGTGTCAGACAGTGGGCAGTGTGAGGTGGTGTCAGACAGTGGGCAGTGTGAGGTGGTGTAAGACAGTGGGCAGTGTGAGGTGGTGTCAGACAGTGGGCAGTGTGAGGTGGTGTCAGACAGTGGGCAGTGTGAGGTGGTGTCAGACAGTGGGCAGTGTGAGGTGGTGTCAGACAGTGGGCAGTGTGAGGTGGTGTCAGACAGTGGGCAGTGTGAGGTGGTGTCAGACAGTGGGCAGTGTGAGGTGGTGTAAGACAGTGGGCAGTGTGAGGTGGTGTCAGACAGTGGGCAGTGTGAGGTGGTGTCAGACAGTGGGCAGTGTGAGGTGGTGTCAGACAGTGGGCAGTGTGAGGTGGTGTCAGACAGTGGGCAGTGTGAGGTGGTGTCAGACAGTGGGCAGTGTGAGGTGGTGTAAGACAGTGGGCAGTGTGAGGTGGTGTCAGACAGTGGGCAGTGTGAGGTGGTGTCAGACAGTGGGCAGTGTGAGGTGGTGTCAGACAGTGGGCAGTGTGAGGTGGTGTCAGACAGTGGGCAGTGTGAGGTGGTGTAAGACAGTGGGCAGTGTGAGGTGGTGTCAGACAGTGGGCAGTGTGAGGTGGTGTAAGACAGTGGGCAGTGTGAGGTGGTGTCAGACAGTGGGCAGTGTGAGGTGGTGTCAGACAGTGGGCAGTGTGAGGTGGTGTCAGACAGTGGGCAGTGTGAGGTGGTGTAAGACAGTGGGCAGTGTGAGGTGGTGTCAGACAGTGGGCAGTGTGAGGTGGTGTCAGACAGTGGGCAGTGTGAGGTGGTGTCAGACAGTGGGCAGTGTGAGGTGGTGTTAGACAGTGGGCATCATGAGGTGGTGTAAGACAGTGGGCAGTGTGAGGTGGTGTAAGACAGTGGGCAGTGTGAGGTGGTGTCAGACAGTGGGCAGTGTGAGGTGGTGTCAGACAGTGGGCAGTGTGAGGTGGTGTAAGACAGTGGGCAGTGTGAGGTGGTGTCAGACAGTGGGCAGTGTGAGGTGGTGTCAGACAGTGGGCAGTGTGAGGTGGTGTCAGACAGTGGGCAGTGTGAGGTGGTGTAAGACAGTGGGCAGTGTGAGGTGGTGTCAGACAGTGGGCAGTGTGAGGTGGTGTCAGACAGTGGGCAGCATGAGGTGGTGTCAGACAGTGGGCAATGTGAGGTGGTGTCAGACAGTGGGCAGTGTGAGGTGGTGTAAGACAGTGGGCAGTGTGAGGTGGTGTCAGACAGTGGGCAGTGTGAGGTGGTGTAAGACAGTGGGCAATGTGAGGTGGTGTAAGACAGTGGGCAGTGTGAGGTGGTGTCAGACAGTGGGCAGTGTGAGGTGGTGTAAGACAGTGGGCAGTGTGAGGTGGTGTAAGACAGTGGGCAGTGTGAGGTGGTGTAAGACAGTGGGCAGTGTGAGGTGGTGTCAGACAGTGGGCAGTGTGAGGTGGTGTCAGACAGTGGGCAATGTGAGGTGGTGTAAGACAGTGGCAGTGTGAGGTGGTGTCAGAGACAGTGGGCAATGTGAGGTGGTGTCAGACAGTGGGCAGTGTGAGGTGGTGTAAGACAGTGGGCAGTGTGAGGTGGTGTAAGACAGTGGGCAGTGTGAGGTGGTGTCAGACAGTGGGCAGTGTGAGGTGGTGTCAGACAGTGGGCAGTGTGAGGTGGTGTAAGACAGTGGGCAGTGTGAGGTGGTGTCAGACAGTGGGCAGTGTGAGGTGGTGTAAGACAGTGGGCAATGTGAGGTGGTGTCAGACAGTGGGCAGTGTGAGGTGGTGTAAGACAGTGGGCAGTGTGAGGTGGTGTCAGACAGTGGGCAGTGTGAGGTGGTGTAAGACAGTGGGCAGTGTGAGGTGGTGTCAGACAGTGGGCAGTGTGAGGTGGTGTAAGACAGTGGGCAGTGTGAGGTGGTGTCATACAGTGGGCAATGTGAGGTGGTGTAAGACAGTGGGCAGTGTGAGGTGGTGTCAGACAGTGGGCAGTGTGAGGTGGTGTAAGACAGTGGGCAGTGTGAGGTGGTGTCAGACAGTGGGCAGTGTGAGGTGGTGTCAGACAGTGGGCAGTGTGAGGTGGTGTAAGACAGTGGGCAGTGTGAGGTGGTGTCATACAGTGGGCAGTGTGAGGTGGTGTCAGACAGTGGGCAGTGTGAGGTGGTGTAAGACAGTGGGCAGTGTGAGGTGGTGTCAGACAGTGGGCAGTGTGAGGTGGTGTCAGACAGTGGGCAGTGTGAGGTGGTGTCAGACAGTGGGCAGTGTGAGGTGGTGTCAGACAGTGGGCAGTGTGAGGTGGTGTCATACAGTGGGCAGTGTGAGGTGGTGTCAGACAGTGGGCAGTGTGAGGTGGTGTCAGACAGTGGGCAGTGTGAGGTAGCGTCAGACAGTGGGCAGTGTGAGGTGGTGTCAGACAGTGGGCAGTGTGAGGTGGTGTAAGACAGTGGGCAGTGTGAGGTGGCGTCAGACAGTGGGCAGTGTGAGGTGGTGTCAGACAGTGGGCAGTGTGAGGTGGTGTCAGACAGTGGGCAGTGTGAGGTGGTGTCATACAGTTGGCAGTGTGAGGTGGTGTCAGACAGTGGGCAGTGTGAGGTGGTGTCAGACAGTGGGCAGTGTGAGGTCGTGTCATACAGTGGGCAGTGTGAGGTCGCGTCAGACAGTGGGCAGTGTGAGGTGGTGTCATACAGTGGGCAGTGTGAGGTGGTGTCAGACAGTCGGCAGTGTAAGATGCTGTAAGACAGTCGGTAGTGTGAGGTGGTGTCAGACAGTGGGCAGCGTGAGGTGGTGTAAGACAGTCGGCAGTGTGAGGTGGTGTCAGACAGTCAGCAGTGTGAGGTGGTGTAAGACAGTGGACAGCATGAGGTGGTGTAAGACAGTGGGCAGTGTGAGGTGGTGTAAGGCAGTGGGCAGTGTGAGGTGGTGTCAGACAGTCGGCAGTGTGAGGTGGTGTCAGACAGTCGGCAGTGTAAGATGGTGTAAGACAGTGGGCAGTGTGAGGTGGTGTCAGACAGTGGGCAGTGTGAGGTGGTGTAAGACAGTGGGCAGTGTGAGGTGGTGTCATACAGTGGGCAGTGTGATGTGTTGTCAGACAGTCGGCAGTGTTAGATGGTGTAAGACAGTGGGCAGTGTGAGGTGGTGTCAGACAGTGGGCAGTGTGAGGTGGTGTCAGACAGTCGGCAGTGTGAGGTGGTGTCAGACAGTCGGCAGTGTGAGGTGGTGTAAGACAGTGGGCAGTGTGAGGTGGTGTCAGACAGTGGGCAGTGTGAGGTGGTGTCAGACAGTGGGCAGTGTGAGGTGGTCTAAGACAGTGGGCAGTGTGAGATGGTGTCATACAGTGGGCAGTGTGATGTGGTGTCAGACAGTCGGCAGTGTTAGATGGTGTAAGACAGTCGGTAGTGTGAAGTGGTGTCAGACAGTGGGCAGTGTGAGGTGTTGTCAGACAGTCGGCAGTGTGAGGTGGTGTCAGACAGTTGGCAGTGTAAGATGGTGTAAGACAGTGGGCAGTGTGAGATGGTGTAAGACAGTGTGAGGTGGTGTCAGACAGTGGGCAGTGTGAGGTGGTGTCATACAGTGGGCAGTGTGAGGTGGTGTCAGACAATCAGCAGTGTGAGGTGGTGTCAGGATATTACGGCTGAGTGGCGTATTCTATCCTGAAGACCAACATCGTGATACATTAGTGGGATATGACGTATTTAATCAAGGGCGTCCAGTGCTACTAGTCACTGCTCGACTTGCTTTGACCTATGTTCTTGCTAAGGAGGAAGTGGTTTTTTGTCTGACTTGGTTTGACTTGCTTTGGTTTGACTTGTGTTGATGCTCGGTAGGAAGTCACCCACACATTCATTTGTCGGTTATATAAGCTTCACAGAGATTATTGATAAAGGAAATCAATCTGTCTGGATTATGACCACTACTGCACAGCGGTGAAAACAAGTGCATGCACTCAGGCGTTATGAGTAGAATAATCAAACAATCACTGACAAAGTAAATATATGTATACACCCATTGTATGTTGTATGCTTACTTGGTTGATTTATTGTGCATGCGCACTGTACAAATAGCGGAGAACCACAGTTGCTAATAGTAGTAGCCTGGCTATATTAAATTGACTTGGTATGCCCTTCTGCGTGGCAACAAATGCTTAATAAGTGCACGAGTATCTAAGTTAGATATGTAGAATCAAATCTTAGGTGAATGCTATTACTTTATATATATATATATATAAATTATATGTTCATTCTGCTAAATAACCTTTTTGTCAGTGCAGAAGCACTGGTCTTCCAGTTGTTTTTCAATTCAGGCTTATTTACAAAAAGGTAAAGTATACTGTTGAATACACAATATGCAGCATGTAACACAATGAAATTGTGTAACCCAAAAGTGTCATAGCAATTTGGCAACAATAGTATCATATAACTAGATGAATATTACTCAGATCAATGTGAGTATTTACATAGTATTTAGAATGCAAACTATCTTCTGTATTCTGTATTTGGGTTTGGGAAATGTGATGCTTCATCGGACCATCGAACTTTAAGGTTCATATCGCATGGGTGTTTTACTGTCATGAATGTCATGGTGAACTACTATTACTACTACTGCTACTATTACTATTACTCTACTGCTACTACTACTACTAGTACTACTACTAACACTACTCCTACTATTACTACTACTACTACTACTGCTACTACTACTGATACTACTACTACTACTACTATTACTATTACTACTACTGCTACTATTACTATTACTACTACTGCTACTACTACTACTAGTACTACTACCACTAAAAACAGTACGGAGGGGGGGGGGGGTCGTGTGAGCAATCGGAGGCATGTCGGTGAGGGGTGAGGTGCGGGTTTGCTTGTGTGTTTGTTGTTGCTTTACCTCCTAGCAACATCTAAGGTCATATCAGTACTGACTTCTGTCAGTGCGCACCTATGGCATCTTTATAGTGCTGCACCACTGACAGATCAAGTCGCTGGAACCATGACTTAATAAATCAAAAGGAAACTAATACATTGTCACATCGTGATACAAGTATATCAGATAACAAAACAATCATATGAGAGGAATACCGAGGTCATGAGTGCAAGCGAATGGAATGCATAGGGAGTAGAAGAAAGAAGTACAGAGACAGTAGAAATATGTAAACGATTAATGAAAATGGAGCATTGCACTGCTAAACTACCAACACAAAATAACATAATCCTTATTAAAAAGATGGAGAAATGAATAAAGAATACACTGATAATTCAAGCAAAGTCCTAGAGGGTAAACATGCCAGGTATGATACATATAGGCCGTAAACTTTAACTGTAAAATCATAAACTAATGATCAGTAACACAGCCAGGTTAGTGCAGTCACGGAAAGTAACTATTGGTAACCAAACAACTATCCCATTGTAGAACGAACAAACTCACAGAGGTTTGGGGGATGTGGGAGAATGCTTACAAACAGAGAAAGAATGCATGCAGTAGTTAGCTGCACAACAACTGAAAGTGATACAAATAAGGGGAGTCACAAGACTATTACTGTCTAGCGGTGAAAACAAGTCATTAGACTTAACCGTTATGGGGAGCATAAATACACCCAAAACAAACACACAAAGAACAATAAACCCAATACAAAATGGGGGGAAAAGCGGAAAAGTACAAAATGACAACTTACATCTTCTCGTAGGTGGACGACAGAGGGCACCACCCTGAGTGTGAAGACGAGCTTGTAGAGCTGCCCCACCCACAGGGGGCGCCACACCTGCAGGCTAATGGGCGTGTCCGACCGGAAGTAGGCCGAGTACGCGAACAGGACGCCGTCGTTGACGATCATGTCCTCCAGGAGGAAGACCGCCCCGCGCACGTCCACACCGGAAGCAGAAGGCTTGATGTTATTTCCGGTCTGCGCTATCCGCACCGGAGCTGGAATTTGAAGAAAAGGGGATGACAAGATGAGAGTAAGAAGTGATACCTTTGTTAGTATTTATCTGTGAGTCGGGCCTGGGGTGTCCGTACTGCAGTTGGAATGTGAAGAAAAGGGGATGACAAGATGAGAGTAAGAAGTGATACCTTTGTTAGTATTTATCTGTGTTTCTGGCCTGGGGTGTCCGTACTGGAGTTGGAATGTGAAGAAAATGGGATAATATCGGAATAAGAACGGACACTTTTTAACACTTCTCTCTGTTTCTGGTCTGGCATATTCCCACCGGAGCTAGAATTTGAAGAAAAGGAGATGATAGTAGAATAAGAACTGACACTCTTCTTAATATGTATCTGTTTCCGGTTTGGGCTGGGGCTGGTCGGAGATGGGAGAGGGGGAGATGAGGAGAATGGGAGAGGGCGTGAAGGGGAGAGGGGAGAGGGGGAGAGGGGGAGACTTGTCGAGGGGGTGAGAGGGGGAGAGGGGGAGAGGGGAAGACTTGTCGAGGGGGGGTGATGGGTTGAGGGGGAGAGTGGAGAGGGGGAGAGATGAGGAGAATGGGACAGGGCGTGAAGGGGAGAGGGGAGGAGGGGGAGAGGGGGAGACTTGTCAAGGGGGTTGAGAGGGGGAGAGGGGGAGACTTGTCGAGGGGAAGACTTGTCGAGGGGTGAGAGGGGGAGAGGGGGAGACTTGTCTAGGGGGTGATGGGTTGAGGGGAGAGAGTAGGAGAGAGGGAGACTTGTCAAGGGGGTGAGAGGGGGAGAGGGAGAGAGGGGGAGAGGGCGAGGACTTGTCGAGGGGGTGAGAGGGGGAGAGGGGGAGAGGGCGAGACTTGTCGAGGGGTGGTGAGAGGGGGAGAGGGGGAGAGAGGGAGACTTGTCGAGGGGGTGAGAGGGGGAGAGGGAGAGAGGGGAGAGGGCGAGACTTGTCGAGGGGGTGAGAGGGGGAGAGGGGGGAGACTTGTCGAGGGGGGTGATGGGTTGAGGGGGAAGGTGAGGGGGAGCGTGGGAGAGGGGGAGATGAGGAGAATGGGAGAAGGGTGTGAAGGGGAGAGGGGAGGAGGGGGAGAGGGGGAGACTTGTCGAGGGGGTGAGAGGGGGAGAGGGGGAGACTTGTCGAGGGGGTGAGAGGGGGAGAGGGGGAGACTTGTCAAGGGGTGAGGGTTGAGGGGGAGGGTGAGGTGGAGAGTAGGAGAGAGGGAGACTTGTCGAGGGGGTGAGAGGGGGAGAGGGAGAGAGGGGGAGATGGCGAGACTTGTCGAGGGGGTGAGAGGGGGATGAGGGCGAGAGGGCGAGACTTGTCGAGGGGGTGAGAGGGGGAGAGGGGGAGAGAGGGAGACTTGTCGAGGGGGTGAGAGGGGGAGAGGGGAGAGAGGGGGAGAGGGGCGAGACTTGTCGAGGGGGTGAGAGGGGGAGAGGGGGAGAGCGGGAGACTTGTCGAGGGGGTGAGAAGGGGAGAGGGGGAGACTTGTCGAGGGGGTGATGGGTTGAGGAGGAGGGGGAGGGGGAGAGGGGGAGATGAGGAGAATGGGAGAGGGCGTGAGAGGGTGAGGGGGAGATGGGGAGAGGGGGTGAGGGGGAGGGGGAGGGGAAGAAGGGAAGAGGGGGAGAGGGGGTGAGGGGGAGATGGAGTGATAAGGAGAGGGGGAAAGGGGGAGGATTGAGGGGAGGAGAGTGGAAGAGGGAGAGGAGAGGGGACGACAGGAGAGTGGAAATAGGAGAGAGGAGATAGAAAAGGGGAACGAGGAGAGGAGAGAGGAGATAGGAAAGAGGATTGCACCACCAGACTGTGGCGACAGAGACTACACCATCTACTGCCTACTGTTGCAGTTCTTCTGCCTCAGGATGTGGTACGTGAGCCAGTGGGCAGGTCCCCATGTGGACCGTTTCTGCTGTGTCTGGCTAGCGGCCCCCCTACCGTGAGCCGTTACCCGCGACCTGTCTGGGTAGGGGCTAGGTCACTTGGTCTTGTGTTGTCATGGTGGGCAGAGAGATCAAATAAACGTGCGAAGCATAGACCTCTTTCAATGTTTGTAAACATCGGGTATGCGCGTGCAGCTTGGCTGCAGAACGAATGCACACTGCCACTGTGTTTGCCCGTACGAGCAGTGTAAAATGTGTATTTTATTCGAAATTAATAGAAATGCAGAAGCCTAACCATATAATTTTAATATAATCTATTCTTTAATTATGTTTTCTATATGTACACCAAGCGGTTTACCTCTAGGTGGTGTCGTTTTAGAGATATTTCACTTTTTCTGTAAGAAGATTGCTCACGGCCATTGACAATGCACTGAGTTTGCTGGTACGCGCAGTACAAAACGTTTATTTTATGCAAAATTAATAGAAATCCAGAATCCTAACCATATAAATTTAATATAATCTATTCATTGAATATGTATTCTATATGTGTACCAAGCGTTTTTTCTCTAGGTGGTGTCGTTTTTTAGATATTTCACTTTTTCTGTATGAAGATTGCCCATGGCCATTGACAATGCATTGAGTTTGCCGGTACGCGCAGCACAAAACGTTTATTTTATTCAAAATTACTAGAAATGCAGAACCCTAACCTTATAAATTTAATATAATCTATTCATTGAATATATTTTCTATATGTCTACCAAGCGGTTTGTCTCTGGGTGGTGTGGGTTTAGAGATATTTCACTTTTTCTCTATGAAGATTGCTCATAGCCATTGAGTTTGCAGTATGACAGTGAGTCATCCTGCAGCCAAACACCGCGCGCACTGACCTAGATACCCGTGATGACGTTACATGAAATTGGTCAATATGTTTCTGATGTGCCATCACTCTTCTGCATGAGCTTCATAAACAGACCAGGGAGGAACCTACCATATGTGTCTTATCACAAATACAAATGCTTCTCGAATGATACGTATCATGCCGAATAACATATTTTCTAAGTTAAGATTTCCCCAGTTGGGGTTGGTTGATCATTGGAATTCTATGCCCTGGCAACATCTAAGGTCATATCTGGATGGGTACCGACTTGTGACAGTGCACAGTCAAGGCAACTTCATAATGCCGCCCCACTGGGAGACCATGCCACTGGCACCATGACCCGACATCCAATTCAGTCACATTATCCTGACAATAGGCCAAGCAGTCATTTCCCTATCCTATTAATGCCGAGTTTGGAGAAAGATGGTGTAAGACAGTGGGCAGTGTGACGTAAGGGGAGTCACAAGACTATTACTCTCTAGCGGCGAAAACAAGTCAGTAGACTTAACCGTTATGGGCAGCATAAATACACCCAAACAAAGAAAATACAACCAAAAAAACCCAATAAAAAATGGGGGGAAATAGCGGAAAAGTACAAACTGGAGATTTGAATAAGTCCTCCCCCCCCTAAACCCCCCTATAGGGGTTGCAATAGTAATCGTTGCAATAGTAATCAGTTATTGCGCGGAACTGCTGGCAGTTCCCCCTCCCACCATGGGGGTTCCAATAGTAAGCAGTTATTGCGAGGAACTGATGGCAGTTCCCCCTCCCCCAATGGGGGTTCCAATAGTAAGCAGTTATTGCGAGGAACTGATGGCAGTTCCCCCTC
Organism: Branchipolynoe longqiensis; assembly: GCA_030323885.1. NCBI lineage: Eukaryota > Metazoa > Annelida > Polychaeta > Phyllodocida > Polynoidae > Branchipolynoe > Branchipolynoe longqiensis. Next base: position 1,118,921 of record CM059193.1, on the reverse strand, counting down.
CCCCAATGGGGGTTCCAATAGTAAGCAGTTATTGTGTGGAACCGATGGCAGTTCCCCCTCCCCCAATGGGGGTTCCAATAGTAAGCAGTTATTGCGCAGAACTGATGGCAGTTCCCTCTCCCACCACTGGGGTTCCAATAGTAGGCAGTTATTGCGCGACGTGCAGCTGCCCATGTTATTCAACTGGAATACAAGTTTGGAACAAAAGATATATCTGGGGTCAAGTTGTGGTAAGCGTGTTGGTCTGTTGATCTTTCCCTCCACTTATTGAGCTTTAATATCAGGTAATCAGATGTTCAACTAACAATTCAGGCAATCCTTGTGATTTGTTAACATGACGGGTTTCATCCGGAGAGTTTCAAGTTACACACGGACTGTGGTTTGAGTCTGGTGATGTTACACCTGGACTGTTGTTTCATCATTCAGAGACCAGATGGTTTCCGCCAAGCATACAACATCCTCGCTTTGAGTCTTGTGATGTTACACCCGGACTGTGGTTTCATCATTCAAAGACCAGATGGTTTCTGTCAAGTGTACAATATCCTCACTTTGAGTCTGGTGATGTTACACCCGGACTGTCGTTTCATCATTCAAAGACCAGATGGTTTCTACCAAGCGTACATCTTCCTCGCTTTGAGTCTGGTGATGTTACAACCGGACTGTGTTTTCATCATTCAAAGACCAGATGGTTTCCGCCAAGTGTACAACTTCCTCGCTTTGAGTCTGGTGATGTTACACCCGGACTGTGGTTTCATCATTCAGAGACCAGATGGTTTCCGCCAAGCATACAACATCCTCGCTTTGAGTCTGGTGATGTTACACCTGGACTGTCGTTTCATCATTCAGAGACCAGATGGTTTCTGCTACCTGTAGGACTTCCTCGCTTTGAGTCTGGTGATGTTACACCCGGACTGTGGTTTCATCATTCAGAGACCAGATGGTTTCCGCCAAGTGTACAACATCCTCGCTTTGAGTCTGGTGATGTTACACCCGGACTGTCATTCCATCATTCAGAGACCAGATGGTTTCCGCCAAGTGTACAACATCCTCGCTTTGAGTCTGGTGATGTTTCACCCAGACTGTGGTTCCATCATTCAAAGATCAGATGGTTTCCGCCAAGTGTACAACATCCTCGCTTTGAGTCTGGTGATGTTTCACCCAGACTGTGGTTCCATCATTCAAAGATCAGATGGTTTCCGCCAAGTGTACAACTTCCTCGCTTTGAGTCTGGTGATGTTACACCCGGACTGTGGTTTCATCATTCAAAGACCAGATGGGTTCTGCCAAGTGTACAACTTCCTCGCTTTGATGTCTGGTGATGTTACCCAACGTGGCCATCATCAGTCAGATTCGCAAATTTCCTCGCATTGAGTCTGTATGTCACCCAGTTGGACTCAGATCAGATTAGGTACCATGACGCGAGTGGTGCAAGAAACAATGTCACATTCAAAGTAGATGTTTCAGTGTCCTACCCCGGGACTGATTTCCATTCACTGCTGCCGCGCATTCAGGTGACAGAATTACAGACACAAAGTAGTAGGTAAGCTTAAGAAGCCATGCTGATCGAGTTCTCCAATTTCCTTAACACGCTATTAAGGGACAGCATTCGCCACCAGATTATATGCGTACAAAGAAGGCATGCTTTGTGCCGACGGAGGATTCAACGGAGAAAAATCAGCCCAGGTGGCTGATGGGTACAATCTCCAGGTGCTGAGGCTAAGGTGGGTCAGGGTGGAGGGGGGTGAGGGGCGTGGGGGTGGCGGGGGATGAGGGGGTGGAGGTGGGGATGAGGGGCTTGCGGGTGGATGGGGATGAGGGACGTGGGATGGAGGAGGGATGAGGGGCGTGGGTGGAGGGGGATAAGGGGTGTGGGGGTGGAGGGTGATGAGGGGCGTGGGATGGAGGAGGGGCAAGGGCCGAGGGTTGTGGGGGTGGAGGGGGGTAAGGGACGTGGGGTGAAAGGGGATGAGGAACGTGGGGTGGAGGGGGATGAAGGGTTGTGGGTGGAGGGTGGATGAGGGTGTGGGAGGAGGGTGATGAGGGGCGTGGTGGTGGAGGTGGGGTGAGGGAGTGGGGGTCGAGGGGTGGGGGGGAGGAGGGGTGAGTGGCGTGGGGGTCGAGGGGGATGAGGGGGGCGGGGATCCTGTTGGTTGAATCAGTTATGCTGGCTCACTTACTGACATTACTTGGGACAGCAGAAAAGATCAGGACCCACACGTGCCCATGAACTCTCACTGCAATTTGCCCTCTCTCCCATGAGTCCTCCTTCCCACCAGCTCTTACCCTCATCAACCCTAACCTTTACTCAGCCCGCCCACATACCGCACCCGCACACTTACCCCACCCACCCACTTACCCCACCCGCCCACTTAGCTCACCGGCACACTTACCCCACCTGCCAACTTACCCCACCCACCCACTTAGCCCACCCGCCCACTTACCCCACCTGCCCACCTACCCCACCCGCCCACTTACCCCACCCACACACTTACCCCACCCGCACACTTAGCTCACCGGCACACTTACCCCACCTGCCAACTTAGCCCACCCGCCCACTTAGCCCACCTGCCCACTTACCCCACCCGCCCACTTACCCCACCCGCCCACTTACCCCACCCACCCACTTACCCCACCCGCCCACTTACCCCACCCACCCACTTACCACACCCGCCCACTTACCCCCCGCCCACTTACCCACCCCCCACTTACCCCACCCACCCACTTACCCCACCCGCCCACTTACCCCACCCTGCCCACTTACCCCACCCGCCCACTTACCCCACCTGCCACTTACCCCACCCGCCCACTTACCACACCCGCCCACTTACCCCACCCGCCCACTTACCCCACCCGCCCACTTACCCCACCCCACACTTACCCCACCCACCCACTTACCCCACCCGCCCACTTACCCCACCCACCCACTTACCCCACCCCCACACTTACCCCACCCACCCACTTACCCCCCCCGCACACTTACCCCACCCACCCACTTACCCCACCCGCCCACTTACCCCACCCACCACACTTAGCCCACCCGCCCACTTACCCCACCCGCCCACTTACCCCACCCGCCCACTTACCCCACCCGCCCACTTACCCCACCCGCCCACTTACCACCCACCCCCCCCCCACTTACCCCACCCGCCCACTTACCCCACCCTCCCACTTACCCCACCCGCCCACTTACCCCACCTGCCCACTTACCCCACCCACACACTTACCCCCACCCACCCACTTGCCCCACCCACCCACTTACCCCACCTGCCAACTTAGCCCACCCGCCCACTTAGCCCACCCACCCGGCCACTTGCCACACGCACCCGCATACTTACCCCACCCGCCCACTTACCCCACCCACCCACTTACCCCACCCGCCCACTTTCCCCACCCACCCACTTACCCCACCTGCCCACTTTCCCCACCCGCCCACTTACCCCACCCGCCCACTTACCCCACCCGCCCACTTACCCCACCGCACACTTACCCCACCCACCCACTTGCCCCACCCACCCACTTACCCCACCCGCCACACTTACCCCACCCGCCCACTTACCCCACCCACCCCACTCCACCCCACCCACCACACTTACCCCACCCGCCCACTTACCCCACCCACCCACTTACCCCACCCGCCCACTTCCCCACCCACCCACTTACCCCACCCCGCCCACTTACCCCACCCGCCCACCTACCCCACCCACCCACTTACCCCACCCGCCCACTTACCCCACCCACCCACTTACCCCACCCGCCCACTACCCCACCCACCCAATTACCCCACCCGCCCACTTACCCCACCCACCCACTTACCCCACCCGCACCCGTCCCCACTACCCGCCCACTTACCCCACCCGCCCACTTACCCCACCCGCACACTTACCCCACCCACCCACTTACCCCACCCGCACACTTACCCCACCCACCCGCCCACTTGCCGCACCCACCCCACTTACCCCACCTGCACACTTACCCCACCCGCCCACTTTCCCCACCCGCACACTTACCCCACCCACCCACTTACCCCACCCGCACACTTACCCCACCCACCCTACCCCGGCCACTTGCCGCACCCACCCACCCCACTTACCCCACCTGCCCACTTACCCCACCTGCCCACTTACCCCACCCACACACTTACCCCACCCGCCCACTTACCCTACCCGCCCACTTACCTCACCCACCCACTTACCCCAACAAGCTGCACTAGATAATGCAACTCGTACATTTGCAATGCAAGCTCTGATTGACTTATAACACCTACTCCTACCCCAGGGGTTCTATTATAATCTCAATTAAGTTTCTTCATCAAACATGTCAGCTATCAAGTTCACAAAAACACCACGATGTTCACAAAGAAAATTGCTAACTGGATAAAGTGAAATAAATAAAATTGGAATGATTCCAACAGCAATCCTTGCATATTATTTCTCCTGCGTAAGTTAAACAATACGTATTATGTAGTTGTAGATGCAAAGAAGAATAAGAGATTGTCATCTGCTGTGAAAAATAAAGGAGCTTTCAAGATACACAAATGTCATCTGTAAATTAACCAACAAAGCTTATTTCTCAATAATACTGGAAGCAATAGATATATTGTAGTTGTAAACACAAGACAATGAATACAAGATTGTCGTCTGCTGTGAAAAATAACCACTAAAGTAAAAAATAATCACTTCTGTAAATGAACTAACAAAATATATGTGAGCATTAGAAGTTTTAAGTAACCATGGTGATGAACAGACAACATATAAATGGTCACAACATTTAAATGGTATTTTGCCGACGGTAGTAATGCTGTGCGCTTTGAAATAGAAAACCGATAGTGTGCAATTTACTCGATGGTAAAGATGTCTTCAATTCATAGCCAAACAGACATCAATTGATGAACGGACAGGAAAATGGGAAAAGATTGAGTTATGCAAGATTAGAAATCCAATTCGTCTTTTGTTAAAAAGTCCCTTAAGGTTGCATAGTCCGATAGTTTTGCAGTTCTGTCATTCCTCTGAGATAAGTATATTAATGTCATTGTTATAATCTACCTTACTTTAGTTTCAAGTAACTTATTTTTAAATGGCAAACTCTTTAGATATTTAAAATGTAGACATGTATAATTAGTTCGGGCAAGCATGCCTAATCTCTGACACCATAGTCTTCTGCGTGATATGTTTTTATTAAATTGACACATTATTCCCTTCTATGTGGCAACAAATACGTAATAAGAGCGATATTATCTAAATTAGATATGCAGATTCAAATCTAGATAATTGCTTCGGTTTTGAAAATGTGATGCTTCATCAGAGTACGCAGCTTTAAGCAGCAACTTAGTACAAGTTAAAGGAGCACGTCGTGATATGTGCCAAACAATCTGGTGAATGGGCCTTCAGGTGATTCGAGTCTGGGGTCAGCAGACCGTGGAATTAATGGTGTTGTTCCACTTAGGTTGTTATTACTTCTACTTGTTTGTTGGTTAATTGCCAACTGAGAAGTAAATAAACAACAAGTGGAAGGATATACGGAGCCGAGGCCTGGACAGTGTACAGACGACAGGTGAAAAGGCTGCATGCTTTCATGATGCGACATCTGCAGTCAACCATGAGGCTACCCTGGAAGGACAAAGTGACAAATAAGGAAATACTCAAACAGACGGAGCTGCCCTCTATGGAAGATCTTTTGATCAAAAAGAATCTCCGGTGGACTGGACACTTCATGAGGATGTCATCAGACAGGCTACCAAAGCAGATCCTCTATTCTCAACTGTCTTCTGGTTACAGAAAGAGAGGGCGCCCTCATCTCCGGTTCAAGGATACCATCAAGAGAAACCTGAAGCTGAGAGACATTAAGACTGACTCATGGACATCATTCTCACAGCAGAGAGCTAAATGAAGAGCGGCAGTCAAGTAATGAAAGCAGTCTTTGTCGCATCGCGACCGACAGCATGATGATGATGATGGAAGGCAGCATGAAGTGAAATGGTGAATGTCAGACTAATGTTACATGAACAATAACACAAGATGTTCAGGTATTTTCTCTTCTTGGTATATATTTATTTACCCTGAGTGACCAACTCCCATACACAACATTAGCTAGTATGGCAGTGGAAATCCTCTATTACCCTCTTGACACAGAGCATGACGTTCACTGAGCTGCCACCCACAATCGTATTTCTACCCAATCAGAGGGAAGTTTGAGCGGGGACATCATCTAAAAGACCTTTTTCACAGTGCATACTGCAAAATGAGCTGGTGCCCGCAACATTAGTTCTTCCAACTGCCATCAGAGGGCTATTTGGTATAGAATTCCTCTATATATACCCTTTTATACCAAGCATGCTGCACAGTGAACTTCTAACCACAACATTACCTTTTGTTCAACTGCCTTCAGAGGGTGAGGTGATGGTGGACATTCCCTATAAGACATTTTTCACAGAACATGTGCAGAATGAGCTGCTATCCACAGGAGTACTTTTTCGCACTGTCATCAGATGGGTGGGTTTGTGGGTAATGTCCTCTATGATCGGGCGCTATGCTACATTGAAGTGCGAAGTCGATACAACCTTTTCCACAGAACACGCTGTACAGTCACCTGCTCCCCACAACATTAGTTCTTCCAACTGCCATCAGAGGGCAGGTTGGGTGGTACAAATCCTCTATAAGACCTTTTACATAGAGGATCCTGTACAGTGAGCTACTACCATCATTAGCTGTGCAAATGTACCTGAGCGAGCTGGTGGTGTAAATCCTCTATAATACCTTTTCCTCTTTTAATACCAACATGTTTTCTTTAAAAAAAAAAAAGATTTTCATGAGCCCACCTATCCTCGGAAAATGCTCATTGGATAGGTGCCCAGGGGTCGCCTCTTGGTCCTTTGACCTTGTGCGCCGGGCCGGGTACCTCCGGATTCCCCGATTTACCCTGCGACTGGCACCAAAAGGCTTTGATCTTAGCCAAAAGGCCGAGAAGCGATCCCAACATGTTTTGTTGTGCTGTGACGGTGGATCGCCGGTAGACATCTATGTGTACTTGTGCTGATTATAAACACTCATCACGGGTGTGGTCCGTCAGGACAATGCACCGCACCCAACTTGGCATCCTGTTACCGTTACCCACTACAGGTTAAGTGCTCCTTTGACCTCAGTGACCTTTGTCTAATCCTATAGCAGCTTGCATTAATGCAGGTTGTGTGGCGCTTCGGGGTTGCATTAATACAAGTCACGTCCTACTGCAGGCACTGGACGCGGGGGCCGAGCAGAGGTCGGGAGTTCGAATTCCAACCAAGTTAAATCAATGCCTTCTCGCTACCTAGCCTGGTACTCGGCATTAATAGGATAGGGCACTGATTGGTTAGCTCAGTAGGAGGACAATGTGATGGTGTGGGGTATCTGATTCGCCATGAGTGTGCACTGTCACAAGTTGGTACCCATCCTGATATCATGTTAGACACTTCTGTTACAAGTCAATACTTGCCAACCAAGTCACACCAATGCCTTATACAATTGATACTTGTCACTTCCGAGCCTGGCACTCAGCATTAATAGGATAGGGCAAGGACTGGTTTAGCTCAGTGTCAGGATAATATGACTGAGTGTGATATTGGGTCATGGTGCTGGCATCCTGATCTCCCAGTGGGGCAGCACTATGAAGTTGCCATGAGTGTGCACTGTCACAAGTCAGCACCCGTCCTGATATGACCTTAGATGTTGCCAGGACATAAAACTCCAACAACCAACGAGCTGTCCGAGAGAATCCTCAATGTACTTTCGCTAGTTTCAGGCGAACAATGCCGAGGTGCACCTTTGTCTCAGGTGGCGAGATCAAGTCACGAGATCGCCTTGGCCGGGCCCGGGGGGTCCACTCCCCCGAAACTGTGGTTTCACTTCACTCGCCAAAAACAAGCTCTTCAAAAACGGAGAGCTCTTTCTCGTTCTCGCTTTCCGGGCCAAGAAGCAATCAGGATTAAACAATCATATATTTCTAACCGTTGCAAATTAATTGAACCTAGCAATATTTGTGATGTATAATGCATTATCCAAGTATAAAAATGCGTAAGGGAATTATCATTATTGTTATACTCCATAAAACCCAACACTGTACATGTGGCGTCACCTGCAGCCTCCTCGACTAGACTGGATATAGACCAGTGTCACTGGCATTGAAGGACCTTTATATATATATATATATGCTGTATACCCAATTATACAAGTATAATTATCTAGTCCATTTCGATCTGACACTACACCTACTAACTGACACTCCTCCACTCATCTACTGCTCAGTCCTCCTGCCTCGTTTGGTGGCGCCACCTGGCTCCTTCCCCTTCATCTGCCTCTGCCTCCCGCCTGTACCACTCGGTCCAAACTATATGCTCAATAATGAATTATGGGAGTATAAACAAAGGACGGACCACCTCACAGTTAACCCTTCACTGAGCTGTATGTATGTGGGCTCAGTGTGGTTCCTCTTTCCGCCGCTGGTGCCCTCAGCACGCCGCCAAACTCCAGCACATACTGTTACTGTGGGACAGATGAAGAGGTCAGGTACAAAACCCTGTGAACGCCAATCCAAAATCTTTATAAAAATCCAAGATTTTTACCTGAAACTAATTTTAATCTCATTATTTCCACTTTTCTTGTGATGAAATGGTTATGGAGCGATGAACACAACATAGGAATGGAAAAAAATTAATTTGAAGGTTTGCTTCCAATGTTTATCTCAATTTTGTATTGGCGTTTATGGGGGTTTGCGCCTCAACTCCTCAGATTTTTAACTAATTATTTATAAATAACGTTTCTGGAATTGACGTAATAATGCCATTTGCTTTGTCTTTCTTATTGTCGCAAACCAAAATAGGCCCACCTTACATACTGAGAATGGCTTGGCAACACCACACGAACTGACTCTAATAGAGGGAAATCCCCCACCCCCCCCTTTTTCCACATCCCCCCACTCCCGTCCCCCGCCCCTGCCCCTCCCTCCTTCCTGCCCTGGGGACCAGGACGCTAGTTATTGCACAAGTCCCCGGGCCTGGTTAAGCTCCATTGTGCAAACCTTGTTGTAGTTATAGAAGGCCAGGGGACCAGGTGACACGCGCATACAACAGGCTATTAACCTATTAAGAGCGCCACCTGGATTGTGTGCCCTGACAGGACGATCCCGCCTGCATCCATGCACCCCTTGTAGTGAGAGGGCGCCTGCATCTGTGTAACAAACTCATCAGACTACGACACTTCGCACACTGCCTTATATAAATGTTTTGTCAAGTACATTATATATATACAAACAAATACACTGATGATTCAAGGAACCTGTTATAGGGTATACATGCCAAGCATGAATCACCCAGAAGGTAAAGTCCCAGAACATCCCCCGTGGTCGTTGAGAAAGCCATCGGTTATCCTCCGACTCACGGAACTGAGGAAGTCTGGGACACATCCACTCGAGTACCAAGGACTGCATGCAGAGATTCAAGGCCAGTTTGCAGACCACCTCTCCATATACACTGATGGTTCGAAAGACAAAAGCCGGGTAGCTGCTGCGGCAGTCTGCCGTTAGGAAAAATTTGACGTATGTCTGCCCGATCAGAGCTCGATTTTCACTGCAGAAGCCCAAGCACTCCTTCTCGCATTGGAGTGTATTGAGGTATCCAACAACACTAACTATGTTATATACAGTGATTCGTTCTCTTGCCTCCTGGCTGTTGCTGGACTGAAAACGAATCACCCTATTCTAGCAACGGTCATTTATAAAATGAACCAACTGGCAACGGATGGGTATGACATCCACCTGTGCTGGGTGCCTGGCCATGCTTGCATATAAGGAAACAAACGAGCTGATCGGGCTGCGAAGAAGGCCCTGAACTGTGATCTTGAACCGTGTCTGATCCCTCACTCTGATCTGAAACCACTAATAGCCACCCACATAAAATCCAAATGGCAACAGGAGTGGGATGAAAACATTAATAAACTTAAAGAAATTGAACCATCTGTGGGAAAGCCACCACAGACTCATGCGGGAGGTCGGCGGGACCAAGGGGTCCTTAGCCACTGCCGTATTGGCCATTTGTGGCTTACACATGCTTTTCTGCTCAAGGGGGAACCTCCCCCTGAATGTATTGGGTGTCTGTCCCCGCTGACACTCAAACACATTTGACTAAGTTGCATTGAATTTTTGGCCCTGCGCCAACAGTTCTACACTGCAGACAGTATGCATGACCTTTCTACTAAGGTAAAACAGGAAAACATTTTAGCCGTTTTGAGGGCAGCTGGACTGTACCACCTCATATAATTTACTAAATAGATTCTATCAATTATTAATAAACTTTTCTTTTTCTATGGGAATTCCTTTCCCTTGACCACAAATATATGATTGTGAGCTTTCTAATTTAATGAGTGCCTATTGGCACATAATTGATTGTCTGCTTTTACATGTAAAAGCGATGGTTTGAACAAAAAACTGACATTTCTCGCCGTGAATATGGCCTATGCTGCCGATACGGCGTAAAGCAACCACCAAGCAATCAATCAATCAATCCCAGGAGGTAAACTGTAAATTTATAACCACAAACTAATGACAACAACACAAGGTGATGACAGTCAGGAGAAGTATATATAGGCAACCAAACAACGAACCAATTGTGCGAGTAACAAACTCACAGACGAGATGTGGGAGAATGCTTACAAACAGAAAGAATGCATACAGTAGATAGCTACGCAACAACTGAAAGTGACAAAACAAAGGAAATAACGTGACCATTATTGTCTAGCGGCGAAAACAAATCACTAAGCTTAAATGTTATGGGCAGCATAAATACGATGTCACAAGAAAGCAAAACCAATAAAAGAGAGAGACTACTAAGCATCAAAACACACATATTTAAAAATTCCACGTAACTCCAAAACACCTGTTTATCCGAGGGCTTAGTGTGCGCCATTGGTGTTTGTTCGGCTTCAATAAGAAGTAGGTCAAGTTGGAATCCTCTCAACATAATTAAATCCCATGATTCAGCCTTCTAACTGTCGTAAGCAGATTATAATGAGAGGTGCATACTTTGAAAACTATGATAGCCAATAGGAACAGATCCTGCACATAGCAGCATAGATGCCATGGCCAGATGGGTAGGGTACCTGCTTCCCATGTTGTAAGTTAAGAGGCTTGAACACTAGGTTTTAACCTTGGCCGAGACAAACCAATGAAACCTAGAACTTAGAAGAGGGCAATGATTGCTGAAATGAGGCAGACCAATTGTCTGTGTTTGACATTTTCTCTATTTAATCAATTATTGCCGCCAAGAACATCTGGTAACCTATGCAGATTTGCTGATGAGATCTACTGCTCAATGGTTTAGCATATATACATTCTGACACTAGATTGGCTGATGTCGAATAGTTAGTATATACATACATTTGTGACAGTAGATTGGCTGATGTGGAATAGTGTAGTATATATATATAAAAAAAAATTATATACATTTGTGACACTAGATTGGCTGATGTGGAATAGTGTAGTATATACATACAATTGTGACACGAGATTGGCTGATGTGGAACTGTTAGTATATACATACATTTGTGACAGTAGATTGGCTGATGTGGAATAGTGTAGTATATACATACATTTGTGACACTAGATTGGCTGATTTGGAATAGTGTTTACCGCTGAATGTTTCTTCTGTACATACATTTGTGACACTTTTTTTTCATATATAAATTTGTGAAACTATATTTTCTGACATTTGTTTGATTCTTCTTTGTATGAAACATTCTGGAAACAATGAATCCCAACGCGATACGCAGTCACATGACCATATCCTATTGCAGTCGTCTGAGTCCTTCGGCACTTGAAGGCAAAGTTCATCACACATGAACATGAGCCTTTGTAAATAGACTGACTTGATTCTCTAGTTTAGAGTGGAAGGACTTCCGGTCTAAACCAAAGGGGTTTTGTTTGTTTGTTGTTTTACATCCTAGCAACATCAAAGTCATATCAGGACGGGTACCGACTTGTGACGGTGCACACTGATGGCAACTTTATTATAGTACTGCCCCACTGGGAGACCAGGCCACCGGCACCATGACTTGATATCCCACTCAGTCACATTATCCTGACACTGAGCCAACCCATCCTTCCCCTATCCTAATAATGCCGAGTACCTGACTAGGAAGCAACAAGTATCAATATTTAGTTAATTTGTTTGACTCGACCAGGGTTCGAACCCACGATCCCATGGGTTCGGATCCCCGATCTCCCAAGACAGGAGACGGACGCTCAACTCATTCGGCCACCCTGTCAAACCAGGCCTCAGAGGGAGATTCAGACAAAGTGTGTCTGGAAAAGGTCAGTGACAGGTATAATGGCCCTGTCACATTACGACGCATCTCGCCAGCGCGCCGCCAACACGTTAAATCACTTTTTTACATCGAGAAGCGTCAAACTTTTCGGCGTGGGGGCAAAGTTGGACATATACATACCGTATACGCAGCATATGGCCAATGTATGACCGATGTATGGCTAACATACCTTCCGGCGAAAAATGTTTGAATTATGCTCACGGTACGTTCACAGAACGCCGGTGAACGTTATATACGTTATTCGATTGCCAGAACTATGTGTCATACGTTACATACGTCAAGAAACGCTGGAGAAATGCTAAACGTACGTTAGATGTACGTTAGGCATACATTATCCATACGTTATCCATACGTTGTCAGTACGTGGACTGTATGTTCCCACTGCCTTTAAAGTAGGTCAACATAGTGCAACATAGTGAACAACATTTGACTAATGTACGTCTAACATACATCGACGTATGCCTAATGCATACATAATGTATGGCGGATGTAAAACCCACACGTTGTTGAAAGTTGTCGTATGTCGAAAGTGTTGTGCATGTGCAAAACTTTGCTGACCCCCTGACGTGCGATGCCGTATCTCGATGAACGTCGACATACATTGACGTATACCAATGAGCGCCTAACGCAGGCGTAACGCATAACGACGTATCCTGACATAGCGGCAAATAATCACATACGTCGACATACTTTTGCGCGATGTGTCATAATGTGACAGCACCATAATACACAAGTGCATACTTCAAGCTCTGTAATGCAAATGTCTTTGTTACTTATCAGTCAGTCCTCATCTCAGAAACTGGTCACGTGATCACCTTATCAGCTGGCTGGTTAATTAATGTACATTACAAAGAGGGACAGTTCAGGAACTGCATTTTGTACATATGGTATTTACAATTTATTTCGCCATACTAATTTATTGATTGCCGTCATTCACCCTAGGATCATCTTCGATTATATCATGAGAGCTTCTTACCGGTAGAGTGAATGATGGCCATGCGGAAGGTCGAAAGTTCGAATCCCACCCGAATCAAACCAGTGAATTATAAAATTGATACTTGTTGCTACCTATCCTTGTGTTTGGCATTAAAAGGATAGGACAATGACTGGTTCGCAGAGTATCAGGATAATGTGACTGTGTCGGATATCACTTCATGGTGCCTGCAGGCTGGTCTGCCAGTGGGCCAGGACCATAAAATCACCATGAGTGCAAACTGTCACAAGTGGGTAGGCCTACCTGTCCTGATATGAGCTTAGATGTTGGTAGGATGTTCATGAACAAAAACAAACAAACAAACCAACATGACAGCTCCAAGGTTGTGATCAGTTGGTTCAGGAGTGCGCATCCAGGCACCATGGACCGATACCGTACTCAGTCACATTATTCAGACACTACGACTCTGTTTGTGCCCTATAACCTGGTAATACCTAGCGTTAGCTAATGTAGTGACTCATAGCGTTATCCTTTCTTAGGATAATGCGACTGAGTGGGAGAGGGCTCATTGTTCTGGTGATACTGTACCCCAGTGGGGCGGCACTATGTAGCCGCCATGTGTGTGTACTGTCGCAAATGATTATCTGGTCCTAAAGGCCCTGTCACACTACGACGTTTCTCACCAACGCGCTTCGACGCGTGCCGACGGGTCTGGTTTTTGTTCAAAACGTCGGTACACGTCCGGTACGTTGCCGGCGCGTTGCCGGCGCGTTACCGGCGCGTTACCGGCGCGTCGGTACATAGCAACGTGTGAATGGAAACGTCGGCGCGCGTCGGCGCGCGTCGCGGCGCGTCGAGGTTTTGTGCATGCACAAAACTTTGGACGCGCGGCGACGCGCGCCAACGGGTTGGAGGGCGCGTTACGGACGCGTTAGCAACACGTCGACACGCGTTAGCGGCGCGCCGGCAGAACGCTGGTAGACCGTTGATCAACGCCAGTTAACGTTGGCTTTTTTTCCCCCAAAATGTGACCGTTCCGTCGGCGCGTCCGTAACGTCCCATCGACGGGTAGTGGGCGCGCTATTGGCGTTGCTCCAGCGTATCTCGGCGCGTTGGACGTGTTGCGGGCGTGCCTGGACGCGTTGGCCGCGCAGTGTCGACGCGCTGCGGGCGCGTCCTAACGTGTTGCTGGCGGGTATGTACGCGTTGACACGGTACTAACGCGCCGTCAACGCGCCGTCAACGCGCCGTCAACGCGCCGACAGCGCGCCGACAACGCGCCGACAACGCGCCGATGGCACGCTGGGAACCCGCTGGTGGGACGTTGACATGTTGTTCTGCGCGCGTCGAAACGCGTTGGCCGCGCGCTTGTAGCACGCTACTAACACGCTGCGCCGCGTCAAACTTTCTCCCAAAGCGCCGAAAAGTTCGACGTTTCTCGACGGGTTGCAAATATTTTGCGCGTTGCCGGCGCGCCGGCGGAAGCGTCGTAGTGTGACAGGGCCTTGAGTAGGTGGTAGTAGGATGGAATACCCCGTCAAACCAAACCAAACCTCTACAGCTACCCAACCTATATCCACATATATGTAACGCGCCTCAGGTAACGAAACATCAGAAACCAGTGGATGAAACTAACCGCCAATATGTACTTCTTATATCCACATATATGTAATGTGCCCCAGGTAACGAAACATCAGAAACCAGTCGATGAAACTAACCACCAATATGTACTTCTTATATCCACATATATGTAATGTGCCCCAGTGGGCGGAGTGGGCGGGGAAGTCGGGATGGTCGATGAGGGTGAGGAGGGCGAGGGTATATTCGTCCTTTGTCGCCTCTCCCCTCTTCACCGGCTTTCTCTCGGCCCCTCGTTTCACCAGGTCCGAGGGAAGATGTAGTTGGCCGGGATCCCTTGGCGCCTCACGGAGTGGCGCGCCTCGGCGGATGCCAGTATCTCCCGGACGGCGTCGGCCGCGGAGGCGGGGCTGTGGCGGATGGCCTCCTCGGGGTAGGCCGGCGAGGTGGCGGGTGGTGGTTGAGTGGAGAGGTGACGGTACCTCTCGTACTCCGGGTGCGCGGCCCCGGGGAGGGTCGCCTGAGGCGGCGGCGGGGGCCGGGCTGCGGCGGCGGTAGGTGCCCGAGGCGTCGGGGCGGCCTGGCGCCTCGGGGGAGATGAGGGGGTCCCCGGGCGGGTCCCCCCGGTCTCCAGGGAGTCGATCCGGGCGTGGAGGTCGGCCGTCGCCTGGCGCGCCTCGGCGGCGGAGTGCTGTTGGTCGAGCTGCATACGCTGAAGTGCCTCCAGCAGTGTCGACATCTCGGGGCCCGAGGTGCGGCCCGAGGTGCGGCCCGAGGGCGCCGCGGGGGACGCCGGGGCGTAGGCCGGGGAGTCGCCCGGGCCGGCTGCTGGAGAGGGCCCCGGGGTGCCGGGGGCGGCCCGGGATCCCTTCCGTCGTCCTTTTCCTCGAGGCATCCTGAGGCTGAGCTGGGGCAGAGGTCCGAGGTGGAGTAGCCAAGTTGAAGAAAGGAGAGAGCTGGGAGACGGCAGGAGGGCGAGTGCCTGAGGGAGGCCAGGGGGCGGCCTTATAAGGGGAGAGGGAGGGGCGACAGCAGGTGAGTGTGAAAGCTGCCGGCCCGGGGGAGGGCGACAGGTGGCGAGCAGCGGCGTCGGGTGAGGCGTGAGCGCCGCGCGACGCGGAGGGCGGGGGCGGCGCGCCGCGCCGTCTGCCGAGGTGAGAAAGCAGCGCGACAGCGCGGGGGGGGGGGAGGGTCTCTTCCTCTCCTCGCATCAAACGTAATGCTTCGCATTACGACCAATGTGCCCCAGGTAACAAAACATCAGAAACCAGAGGATGAAACTAACCACCAATATGTACAACTTATATCCATATATAGGTAATGTGCCTCAAGTAACAAAACATCAGAAAACAGTCGATGAAACTAACCACCAATATGTACAACTTATATCCACATATATGTAATGTGCCTCAAGTAACAAAACATCAGAAACCAGTGGATGAAACTAACCACCAATATGTACAACTTATATCCACATATATGTAATGTGCCTCAAGTAACAAAACATCAGAAAACAGTCGATGAAACTAACCACCAATATGTACAACTTATATCCACATATATGTAATGTGCCCCAGGTAACGAAACATCAGAAAACAGTCGATGAAACTAACCGCCAATATGTACAACTTGTATCCACATATATGTAATGTACCTCAAGTAACGAAACATCAGAAACCAGTGGATGAAACTAACCGCCAATATGTACAACTTATATCCACATATATGTAATGTGCCCCAGGTAACGAAACATCAGAAAACAGTCGATGAAACTAACCACCAATATGTACAACTTATATCCACATATATGTAATGTGCCTCAAGTAACAAAACATCAGAAAACAGTCGATGAAACTAACCACCAATATGTACAACTTATATCCACATATATGTAATGTGCCCCAGGTAACGAAACATCAGAAAACAGTCGATGAAACTAACCGCCAATATGTACAACTTGTATCCACATATATGTAATGTGCCCCAGGTAACGAAACATCAGAAAACAGTCGATGAAACTAACCGCCAATATGTACAACTTATATCCATATATATGTAATGTGCCTCAAGTAACAAAACATCAGAAAACAGTCGATGAAACTAACCACCAATATGTACAACTTATATCCACATATATGTAATGTGTCTCATGTAACGAAACATCAGAAACCAGTGGATGCAACTAACCGCCAATATGTACTTCTTATATCCACATATATGTAATGTGCCTCAAGTAACGAAACATCCGAAAACAGTCGATGAAACTAACCGCCAATATGTACAACTTATATCCACATATATGTAATGTGCCCCACATAACGAAACATCAGAAACCAGTCGATGAAACTAACCACCAATATGTACAACTTATATCCACATATATGTAATGTGCCCCAGGTAACGAAACATCAGAAAACAGTCGATGAAACTAACCACCAATATGTACAACTTATATCCACATATATGTAATGTGCCTCAGGTAACGAAACATCAGAAACCAGTGGATGAAACTAACCGCCAATATGTACAACTTATATCCACATATATGTAATGTGCCTCAAGTAACAAAACATCAGAAAACAGTCGATGAAACTAACCACCAATATGTACAACTTATATCCACATATATGTAATGTGCCTCAGGTAACGAAACATCAGAAACCAGTGGATGAAACTAACCGCCAATATGTACTTGCACAAAACCACCTGTCATGTGGCTAACATCCATCAATGCTGTCATCAATCAAAAAGCACCAATGTACCTCTTTCGCGTTTGATCACATAATCATTCCTTAGTATATTCATCAGTCAGAACCGGACGTGGTCGCCGAAACGGTAGAGCGCAGGCCTCCCGTGTGGATTGCCAATCCAACCAATGACTAGCCTGGCACTCTGCATTAATAGGATAGGAGAAGAACTGGTTAGATCAGTGCCAGGATAATATGACTGAGTGGGATATCAGGTCATGGTGCTTACAGCCTGCTGTCACAGCCGGGAAACACTATAACATCGCAATGAGTGTGCCCTGTCACAAGTCGATCCCTGTCCTGATATGACCTTAGATGTTGCAAGAATGTAAAACTCCAACAACCAACCAACCAGCAGCAGTAAAATGATTTGTGTAAAAGGCTAGCAGTGTCTACCGCCGCAACAAATAGTGCCTGGGTGCTCACAAATGTATTAATCTAAAACATACTAACTATTTTCCTGAATATCTTTTTTTTTAAATGGAGAGTCAACACAGGTAGTTAGACTGTTGTTGAATGAACCCCTACATCTGCTTGGAGAGTGTGTTTTGGCGCCATTCACTGCGGACCTATTCTGATCATGCGCGTATCCGCGTAGGTCGGCAAGCATATTCCTCCCCCTCTCCCCCCTCCGCCCGCCCCCCCCCCCTCCTCCCCCACCCCCAGTACCACAATCCTCCACACCACCCCCACCTCCACCCACCTCCACGTACATCCACCCACCTCCACCCACCTCCACCCACCTCCACGTACCTCCACCCACCTCCACCCACCTCCACCCACCTCCACTTACCTCCACCCACCTCCACCTCCACCACTCCCACCTCCACCCACCTCCACCCACCTCCACCCACCTCCACCCACCTCCACCCACCTCCACCCACCTCCACCCACCTCCACCCACCTCCACCCACCTCCACCCACCTCCACCCACCTCCACCCACCTCCACCCACCTCCACCCACCTCCACCCACCTCCACCCACCTCCACCCACTCGGGAATTCCAAGCACGCGGTTGCAGGGACGATATTTTCCCAGCCTGTCCCACTGAGTAGTTTTTCTTGGTGTGTTTTATTCACATGGTTTTTTTCTTCTCTTGTTGGCTTCTAGAATTATTATGAAGCGGCAATCAACAATAATTGCACCCTGGGGCAAGTGTGGTTGGTGGTGGAGATCACGGTTGCTTACTAAGTGTTCTATTAAAAGAGCAGCAATCAATGATAATTGGAGCGGGGTTCGAGTGTGGTTGGTGGTGGAGATAAGGGGTGCTTACTTAGTGTTCTATTAAAAGAGCAGCAATCAATGATAATTGGAGCGGCGACTGAGTGTGGTTGGTGGTGGAGATCACGGTTGCTTACTTAGTGTTCTATTAAAAGAGCAGCAATCAATGATAATTGGACTGGGACTGAGTGTGGTTGGTGGTGGAGATAAGGGGTGCTTACTAGTGTTCTATTAAATAGCAGCAATCAATGATAATTAGACTGGAGACTGAGTGTGGTTGGTGGTGGAGATAAGGGGTGCTTACTTACTGTTCTATTAAAAGAGCAGCAATCAATGATAATTGGAGGGGGTTCGAGTGTGGTTGGTGGTGGAGATAAGGGGTGCTTACTTAGTGTTCTGTTAAAAGAGCAGCAATCAATGATAATTGGACTGGAGACTGAGTGTGGTTGGTGGTGGAGATAAGGGGTGCTTACTTAGTGTTCTGTTAAAAGAGCAGCAATCAACGATAATTAGACTGGAGACTGAGTGTGGTTGGTGGTGGAGATAAGGGGTGCTTACTTAGTGTTCTATTAAAAGAGCAGCAATCAATGATAATTGGAGCGGGGTTCGAGTGTGGTTGGTGGTGGAGATAAGGGGTGCTTACTTAGTGTTCTATTAAAATAGCAGCAATCAATGATAATTAGACTGGAGACTGAGTGTGGTTGGTGGTGGAGATAAGGGGTGCTTACTTAGTGTTCTATTAAAAGAGCAGCAATCAATGATAATTGGAGCGGGGTTCGAGTGTGGTTGGTGGTGGAGATCACGGGTGCTTACTTAGTGTTCTATTAAAAGACCAGCAATCAACGCTAATTGGAGCGGGGTTCGAGTGTGGTTGGTGGTGGAGATAAGGGGTGCTTACTTAGTGTTCTATTAAAATAGCAGCAATCAATGATAATTAGACTGGAGACTGAGTGTGGTTGGTGGTGGAGATAAGGGGTGCTTACTTAGTGTTCTATTAAAATAGCAGCAATCAACGATAATTAGACTGGAGACTGAGTGTGGTTGGTGGTGGAGAAAAGGGGTGCTTACTTAGTGTTCTATTAAAATAGCAGCAATCAACGATAATTAGACTGGAGACTGAGTGTGGTTGGTGGTGGAGATAAGGGGTGCTTACTTAGTGTTCTATTAAAATAGCAGCAATCAACGATAATTAGACTGGAGACTGAGTGTGGTTGGTGGTGGAGATAAGGGGTGCTTACTTAGTGTTCTATTAAAAGAGCAGCAATCAATGATAATTGGAGTGGGGTTCGAGTGTGGTTGGTGGTGGAGATAAGGGGTGCTTACTTAGTGTTCTATTAAAATAGCAGCAATCAATGATAATTAGAGCGTGGAGACTGAGTGTGGTTGGTGGTGGAGATAAGGGGTGCTTACTTAGTGTTCTATTAAAATAGCAGCAATCAATGATAATTAGACTGGAGACTGAGTGTGGTTGGTACTGGAGATAAGGGGTGCTTACTTAGTGTTCTATTAAAATAGCAGCAATCAACGATAATTAGACTGGAGACTGAGTGTGGTTGGTGGTGGAGATAAGGGGTGCTTACTTAGTGTTCTATTAAAAGAGCAGCAATCAATGATAATTGGAGCGGGGTTCGAGTGTGGTTGGTGGTGGAGATAAGGGGTGCTTACTTAGTGTTCTGTTAAAAGAGCAGCAATCAATGATAATTAGACTGGAGACTGAGTGTGGTTGGTGGTGGAGATAAGGGGTGCTTACTAGTGTTCTATTAAAAGAGCAGCAATCAATGATAATTGGAGCGGGGTTCGAGTGTGGTTGGTGGTGGAGATAAGGGGTGCTTACTTAGTGTTCTATTAAAATAGCAGCAATCAATGATAATTAGACTGGAGACTGAGTGTGGTTGGTGGTGGAGATAAGGGGTGCTTACTAAGTGTTCTATTAAAATAGCAGCAATCAATGATAATTGGAGCGGGGTTCGAGTGTGGTTGGTGGTGGAGATAAGGGGTGCTTACTTAGTGTTCTATTAAAATAGCAGCAATCAATGATAATTAGACTGGAGATCTGAGTGTGGTTGGTGGTGGAGGTAAGGGGTGCTTACTTAGTGTTGTATTAAAATAGCAGCAATCAATGATAATTAGACTGGAGACTGAGTGTGGTTGGTGGTGGAGATAAGGGGTGCTTACTTAGTGTTCTGTTAAAAGAGCAGCAATCAATGATAATTAGACTGGAGACTGAGTGTGGTTGGTGGTGGAGATAAGGGGTGCTTACTAAGTGTTCTATTAAAAGAGCAGCAATCAATGATAATTGGAGCGGGGTTCGAGTGTGGTTGGTGGTGGAGATAAGGGGTGCTTACTTAGTGTTCTATTAAAATAGCAGCAATCAATGATAATTAGACTGGAGACTGAGTGTGGTTGGTGGTGGAGATAAGGGGTGCTTACTTAGTGTTCTATTAAAATAGCAGCAATCAATGATAATTAGACTGGAGACTGAGTGTGGTTGGTGGTGGAGATAAGGGGTGCTTACTAAGTGTTCTATTAAAAGAGCAGCAATCAATGATAATTGGAGCGGGGTTCGAGTGTGGTTGGTGGTGGAGATAAGGGGTGCTTACTTAGTGTTCTATTAAAATAGCAGCAATCAATGATAATTAGACTGGAGACTGAGTGTGGTTGGTGGTGGAGATAAGGGGTGCTTACTAAGTGTTCTATTAAAATAGCAGCAATCAATGATAATTGGAGCGGGGTTCGAGTGTGGTTGGTGGTGGAGATAAGGGGTGCTTACTTAGTGTTCTATTAAAATAGCAGCAATCAATGATAATTAGACTGGAGACTGAGTGTGGTTGGTGGTGGAGATAAGGGGTGCTTACTTAGTGTTGTATTAAAAGAGCAGCAATCAATGATAATTGGAGCGGGAGTCTGAGTGTGGTTGGTGGTGGAGATAAGGGTGCTTACTTAGTGTTCTATTAAAAGAGCAGCAATCAATGATAATTGGAGCGGCGACTGAGTGTGGTTGGTGGTGGAGATCAGGGGTGCTTACTAAGTGTTCTATTAAAAGAGCAGCAATCAATGATAATTGGAGCGGGGTTCGAGTGTGGTTGGTGGTGGAGATAAGGGGTGCTTACTTAGTGTTCTATTAAAATAGCAGCAATCAATGATAATTAGACTGGAGACTGAGTGTGGTTGGTGGTGGAGATAAGGGGTGCTTACTATAGTGTTCTAGTTAAAAGAGCAGCAGCAATCAATGATAATTGGAGCGGGGTTCGAGTGTGGTTGGTGGTGGAGATAAGGGGTGCTTACTAAGTGTTCTATTAAAATAGCAGCAATCAATGATAATTAGACTGGAGACTGAGTGTGGTTGGTGGTGGAGATAAGGGGTGCTTACTTAGTGTTCTGTTAAAATAGCAGCAATCAACGATAATTAGACTGGAGACTGAGTGTGGTTGGTGGTGGAGATAAGGGGTGCTTACTTAGTGTTCTGTTAAAAGAGCAGCAATCAATGATAATTGGAGCGGGGTTCGAGTGTGGTTGGTGGTGGAGATAAGGGGTGCTTACTAAGTGTTCTATTAAAATAGCAGCAATCAATGATAATTAGACTGGAGACTGAGTGTGGTTGGTGGTGGAGATAAGGGGTGCTTACTTAGTGTTCTGTTAAAAGAGCAGCAATCAATGATAATTGGAGCGGGGTTCGAGTGTGGTTGGTGGTGGAGATAAGGGGTGCTTACTAAGTGTTCTATTAAAATAGCAGCAATCAATGATAATTAGACTGGAGACTGAGTGTGGTTGGTGGTGGAGATAAGGGGTGCTTACTTAGTGTTCTGTTAAAAGAGCAGCAATCAATGATAATTGGAGCGGGGTTCGAGTGTGGTTGGTGGTGGAGATAAGGGGTGCTTACTAAGTGTTCTATTAAAATAGCAGCAATCAATGATAATTAGACTGGAGACTGAGTGTGGTTGGTGGTGGAGAAAAGGGGTGCTTACTTAGTGTTCTGTTAAAAGAGCAGCAATCAATGATAATTGGAGCGGGGTTCGAGTGTGGTTGGTGGTGGAGATAAGGGGTGCTTACTTAGTGTTCTATTAAAAGAGCAGCAATCAATGATAATTAGACTGGAGACTGAGTGTGGTTGGTGGTGGAGATAAGGGGTGCTTACTTAGTGTTCTATTAAAAGAGCAGCAATCAATGATAATTAGACTGGAGACTGAGTGTGGTTGGTGGTGGAGATAAGGGGTGCTTACTTAGTGTTCTATTAAAAGAGCAGCAATCAATGATAATTGGAGCGGGGTTCGAGTGTGGTTGGTGGTGGAGATAAGGGGTGCTTACTAAGTGTTCTATTAAAACAGCAGCAATCAATGATAATTAGACTGGAGACTGAGTGTGGTTGGTGGTGGAGATAAGGGGTGCTTACTTAGTGTTCTGTTAAAAGAGCAGCAATCAATGATAATTGGAGCGGGGTTCGAGTGTGGTTGGTGGTGGAGATAAGGGGTGCTTACTTAGTGTTCTGTTAAAAGAGCAGCAATCAATGATAATTGGAGCGGGGTTCGAGTGTGGTTGGTGGTGGAGATAAGGGGTGCTTACTTAGTGTTCTATTAAAATAGCAGCAATCAATGATAATTAGACTGGAGACTGAGTGTGGTTGGTGGTGGAGATAAGGGGTGCTTACTTAGTGTTCTATTAAAAGAGCAGCAATCAATGATAATTGGAGCGGGGTTCGAGTGTGGTTGGTGGTGGAGATAAGGGGTGCTTACTTAGTGTTCTATTAAAAGAGCAGCAATCAATGATAATTGGAGCGGGGTTCGAGTGTGGTTGGTGGTGGAGATAAGGGGTGCTTACTTAGTGTTCTATTAAAAGAGCAGCAATCAATGATAATTGGAGCGGGGTTCGAGTGTGGTTGGTGGTGGAGATAAGGGGTGCTTACTAAGTGTTCTATTAAAATAGCAGCAATCAATGATAATTAGACGGGGACTGAGTGTGGTTGGTGGTGGAGATAAGGGGTGCTTACTTAGTGTTCTATTAAAAGAGCAGCAATCAATGATAATTGGAGCGGGGTTCGAGTGTGGTTGGTGGTGGAGATAAGGGGTGCTTACTTAGTGTTCTATTAAAATAGCAGCAATCAATGATAATTAGACTGGAGACTGAGTGTGGTTGGTGGTGGAGATAAGGGGTGCTTACTTAGTGTTCTATTAAAAGAGCAGCAATCAATGATAATTGGAGCGGCGACTGAGTGTGGTTGGTGGTGGAGATAAGGGGTGCTTACTTAGTGTTCTATTAAAATAGCAGCAATCAATGATAATTAGACTGGAGACTGAGTGTGGTTGGTGGTGGAGATAAGGGGTGCTTACTTAGTGTTCTATTAAAAGAGCAGCAATCAATGATAATTGGAGCGGGGTTCGAGTGTGGTTGGTGGTGGAGATAAGGGGTGCTTACTAAGTGTTCTATTAAAATAGCAGCAATCAACGATAATTGGAACACGGGGCGAATGTCATTGGTGGAGTCTATTTATTGTAACATCAAGAACAGATGAACAAAGAACGCAAGAACAGAGACAGAACAGGAAAAACAGCGAAGCAAACAAGAATAGAACAGGCACAGAAAACGATAAGAACAGAAGAACACATAAGAACAGCAAGAACAAACAATAAGACAGAAAACAACATAAGAACAGCAAGAACAAACATAAGAACAGCAAGAACAACAATAAGAACAGCAAGAAACATGAACAGCAAGAACAGAAACAGCAAGAACGACAAAACACAGGAAGACACATAAAGAACATAAGAACCAGACAAAAGAACAGCAAGAACAACACATAAAGAACAGAAAGAACAAAACAATAAAGAACAGAAATAACAACACAATAAAGAACAGCAAGAACAATACAATATAGAACAGCAAGAACAACACAATAAAGAACAACAAGAACAACACAATAAAGAACAGCAAGAACAACACAATAAAGAACAGCAAGAACAACACAATAAAGAACAGCAAGAACAAAACAAGAAAGAAGAACATGAACAACACAATAAAGAACAGCAAGAAAAACACAATATAGAACAGCAATAACAACAACATAAAGAACAGCAAGAACAACACAATATAGAACAGCAATAACAACACCATAAGGAACAGCAAGAACAACACAATAAAGAACAGCAAGTACAACAACAAGAGTAAGAACAGCATACAAGAACAGGACGAAGAGGACGAACAGTAAGAACAACCCAGCAGGAAAACAGAAACATCAAGAACAGCAAGAACAGTAAGAACAGTAAGAACAATAAGAACAGTAAGAACAGTAAGAACAGTAAGAACAGTAAGAACAGTAAGAACAGTAAGAACAGTAAGAACAGTAAGAACAGTAAGAACAGTAAGAACAGTAAGAACAGTAAGAACAGTAAGAACAGTAAGAACAGTAAGAACAGTAAGAACAGTAAGAACAGTAAGAACAGCAAGAACAGCACAACCTGATAAAACATCAAGAACAATACAAGAACAACATTACGAACAACATCAAGAAGAACAATAATAGTCAGAACAATAAGAACAGCAAGAACCGCAAAACCAGCAAATATAACAAGAAGGAAACAGCAAGAACAGCAACGATGGGTGCAAGGTTGTTGGTGTGGAACGCACTCAAGACCCGGACAGTACATCCTAGGTAGCAGTGCGCACAGTTCACCTCAATCAACCGTAGGTTCCAGGCCCCATTTCACTGCAAAGTATCTAGGACTGATTCAAGGTTATATTTATTTACTTATTTTGGGCCAACTGTAGGCACGCTGGTCGGTATGACCCTAATAATACTTCTCATCTGCTAGAGCTATTCTTACTTAATTGCTCCAAATCATAGCTAAAGCTGCATAGTCAGATGAAGCATAACATTTACAAAAACAAATAAGTATCTAGAGATGATTTTACATATCTAACTTAGATACTGATGCACTTCTTAAGCATTTATCACCGCATAGAAGAGACTACTGATCCAATTTAATAGAACATGTTACTGTAGAAGCCTATGGTGTCAGAGTGTTGATGTGCTTGACAAAGCTAATGTTACTGGTTACATGCTTGCGCTTCAAATATCTAAGAAGAATTGCCATTTAAGATCAAAGTTACTTCAAATTAAATTAATATAGATTATGACAATTGTCTTAATATATTTATCTCATAAAAGTGACGGAAACTGAAAGCCATCGTAATATGCAACTTTAATATTTCTAGAAAGTCATGATTAAAAAAAGGTTTGTTTTGGTTTATTTACCTTCTCCGTAACATATAAGTTCATGTTAGAATTTGTTTTCAAGGCTGAAAAGCTTTAGCCATTAGTTTGTGGTTTATTGTCATGACAGATGTACTAGTAATATTTACTAGTGTATTTTTATATCAGAGCTACCTAGGAGATTTCTGGTCCACAATTACCATTCTTGATGGGTAAGATGTCAACATACCTAAACTATAATTGCCATGTCCTCTATTTGTTCAGGGGTAGGTCCTCTTTTTTCTTTTGTTGTGTTTGGTACATTAGTTGATTAAGCAGGGGGAATTTCAATCATGGATGTTTGGTCTTCCTCATCCCACTGCTCCTTGCCCTATCCTAATAATGCCGAGTACCTGGCTAGGAAGTGACAAGTATCAATTTTTAAGTCATCAGTTTGACTCGACCAGGGTTCGAACCCACGATACCACGATCTACCAGAATTGGAGACGGAGGCTCAGCTCCCTCGGCATCCCGTCTGGTTTTATGTATATGATTTGTGTATGCTTCAATGGATTTATGTTTCTGGTTGTGCTCGGTTGTTCAATCCAGATGTGTGCTACCATAGATATGACACTTCTGTCGTAGCTGGCCACAACAAGTCTGCTCTGTGTTAATACAGGCGGGTAGAATCTAGTGAATATTCATGTGAAAATCAAAATAGACGTTGAAATCAGGCAACCAGATTTGTAATGTATAGGGCACCAATTGAATTATTCATGCAGTACCCAGCAAAGGTCTCCAATATAGGCACCACCCAAATACTGTCCCAGCATTCCACACACAGCACATTGTGGAGGTCGGGCCTGGTCAAATTCTCAGGCGCAAGTGACAGTGTAGCGTCCAGTATAGAAGCCTGCCGGCATTGGAGCCACCGGTCACGTGGTTGGAGGGGGGCCCATACGTCAAGTAAGACACCCCATCAGTAATAAGGTAGGAAATGAATATATAATCCCTTTCGAGCCTTTATACTCGCATGTATATATGTCTGAGTACATACTTATGTATATGCAAGTGTAGTAGTCTGTACATGAGCTCCACTACCATGCAGTGGTGGCAGAGAGTACGCCGCACACCTAAGTAGTTACACTGAACTGCGCTAGGTGGCTGCATGCTAGCCACCGGGCAGGGCCGCAACTGGGCTGCCTTCTACTGTGTGTGGCTAGCACACCCCCCACCCACCCATAGAGGTGACGTGGGACCTAGC
The DNA here is from genome assembly GCA_030323885.1 of Branchipolynoe longqiensis. Lineage (NCBI taxonomy): Eukaryota > Metazoa > Annelida > Polychaeta > Phyllodocida > Polynoidae > Branchipolynoe > Branchipolynoe longqiensis. The sequence goes on along the minus strand of CM059193.1, from coordinate 1,091,647 downwards.
AAGTTGGGGGGGCGGGTCAGTTGACTGTTGGCACCACGGAGAGCGGATAGGGTTTGTAATAAACCAGTGGAAGCGTACTTTCTTGGTGTTCTTCCATGAGTCCGTGTCAGAGTGAAAGACCATGGAACGGTGAACATCGCGGAGTACCACACATTCATGAGTTCTTGGCAATCCCACTGTGCATAGACCAAAGCACGACATTGGTTATTTACAAGTCGTGCAATCCCACTGTGTATAGACCAAACCATGACATTGGTTATTTACAAGTCGTGCAATCCCACTGTGTATAGACCAAACCACGACATTGGTTATTTACAAGTCGTGCAATCCCACTGTGCATAGACCAAACCACGACATTGGTTATTTACAAGTCGTGCAATCCCACTGTGTATAGACCAAACCACGACATTGGTTATTTACAAGTCATGCAATCCCACTGTGCATAGACCAAACCACAACATTGGTTATTTACAAGTCATGCAATCCCACTGTGTATAGACCAAACCACGACATTGGTTATTTACAAGTTGTGCAATCCCACTGTGTATAGACCAAACCACGACATTGGTTATTTACAAGTCGTGCAATCCCACTGTGTATAGACCAAACCATGACATTGGTTATTTACAAGTCGTGCAATCCCACTGTGTATAGACCAAACCATGACATTGGTTATTTACAAGTCATGCAATCCCACTGTGTATAGACCAAACCACAACATTGGTTATTTACAAGTCGTGCAATCCCACTGTGTATAGACCAAACCACAACATTGGTTATTTACAAGTCGTGCAATCCCACTGTGTATAGACCAAACCACGACATTGGTTATTTACAAGTCATGCAATCCCACTGTGCATAGACCAAACCACGACATTGGTTATTTACAAGTCGTGCAATCCCACTGTGAATAGACCAAACCACGACATTGGTTATTTACAAGTCGTGCAATCCCACTGTGCATAGACCAAACCATGACATTGGTTATTTACAAGTCGTGCAATCCCACTGTGCATAGACCAAACCATGACATTGGTTATTTACAAGTCATGCAATCCCACTGTGTATATACCAAACCATGACATTGGTTATTTACAAGTCGTGCAATCCCACTGTGAATAGACCAAACCACAACATTGGTTATTTACAAGTCATGCAATCCCACTGTGTATAGACCAAACCATGACATTGGTTATTTAGAAGTTGTGCAATCCCAGTGTGAATAGACCAAACCATGACATTGGTTATTTTCAAGTCATGCAATCCCACGGTATGTTTACCAAACCACAACATCGCTTATTTACAAGTTATGCAATCCCACTGTCTATAGACCAAACCATGACATTGGTTATTTAGAAGTTGTGCAATCCCAGTGTGAATAGACCAAACCATGACATTGGTTATTTACAAGTCGTGCAATCCCACTGTGTACAGACCAAACCACGTCATTGGTTATTTACAAGTTGTGCAATCCCACTGTGAATAGACCAAACCACGACATTGGTTATTTACAAGTCATGGCTTGACATGAATCATTTATGCATCTTGGGAAACTTTTCTCCTTCCTTACTGTGTGGGATGCAGCTGAAGTTCTGATCGGCTCCTTTTGAATACTTATAAGATTGAATTGGGCGACCGGGCGCGGTGCCCGAATCGGTAGAGCGCAGGCATCACGTGCGCAAGCTCGGGAGTTCGTTTCCCCGTCGAGTTAAACCAATCACTTTAACATTGAGATGTGTCGCTTCCTAGCCTGGCGCTCAGCATTAATAGGATACGGCAAGGACTGGTTAGCTCAGTGTCAGGATAATGTGACTGAGTGGGATATCAGGTCATGGTGAGGGTGGCCAGATTCCCCAGTGGGGCAGCACTATAAAGTTGTCATGAGTGTGCAGTGTCACACGTCGGTACCAGTCCTGATATGAACTTAAATGTTGTTAGGATGTAAAACTCCGACAACCTATCAACTTGACTTGGGCAGCCTGGTCTTCTATCAGTGTCTCAATACCTCAGTATCAGGATACAACAGTGCCAATCAGGCGACACTATAAAGTCGTCATCAGGGCACATTGTCACAAATCAGGAACCTATGCTACTCTGATAGGCCCTGTTTAGTGCGTAAGGCCGGCCAAGAGAAGAGTAGCAGAGAAACATATGCTTCAACGTTTAGTTCCTTTATTGTTTGGGATTGAAATTCCGCTGAGTAATCACATAAAGATAACACCAACAACGAGAACAACTAGCCCATCCAGGTGTATAAAAGCTCAGCCGCTAGTTTCAACTTTCACCTGCCGCTGACGAGGTGTTCGTGGATTTGGTTAAACCTGCCAAACGGGTGTTCAATATTGTAGCATACAGGAGTACACAGCCAAGTGTCAATCGTGAAGTCATAGTGCCATGTGCCTGTGCTTATATTTCTGTCTTCATAGGTAATTCAGTTGAAATCCATGCATAGTGCATCCTACTGCCCTCCGGCGGGTTGTCGGGTTCTTATACAAGCACCGAATCGGTAAAGCGCGGGCCTCGTGTGCGGAAGGTCGGGAGTTCGGTTCCCGGTCGAGGCAAACCAATGACTTATAAAATGTATGCTTGTTGCTTCCTAGCCTGGGGCTCAGCATTAATAGGATATGGCAAGGACTGGTTCGCTCAGTGTCAGGATAATGTGACTGAGTGGGATATCGAGTCATGGTTCTGGCAGCCTGGTCTTCCAGTGGGACAATACTATCAAGTCGCCATGAGTGTGCACTATAATAAGTCGGTACCCTTCCTGATATGACCTTAGATGTTGCTAGGACGTAGAATAATAACAAACAAACAAGCTGGTTATGTACCTTGTCACGTATGATGTTTTTTTATTGGGGTTTTACATCCTGGAAACATGTGAAGTCCTATTAAGATGGGTACCACCTTATGACAGTGCACCCTCATAGCGAGTGTATAGTGCTACCTGACTTGGGAGACCAGACCAGCAACACCATGACCCGATTTCCCACTCAGCCACATTATCCTGACACTGAGTTAACCAGTCCTTGCCCCATCATAGTAATGCTCAGTGCCAGGTTAGGTCGCGACAAGTATCAATTTTGTAAGTCATTGGGTTTGATCTAATCTAGAGTTGTTGTAATGCTCACATTGCATTTGTTTTGAGTGCAGCGACTCTCCGCCACCACACCTGAACAACTCACGGCCACTGCCGCTTTCACGACCTGCGTCCCTACCCCCTTATAAGGGGGTTCGCCACTGTCTGTCGGCACAGTTGCTATCCAAACCGCGCTTCGTCCACACCTCTCTCTATCTCCTCTCCGCTGACCTTACTCCTCCTTGATAATGTCTGAAATGCATTCCAGGAGGGGGATCCCGCCAACATTTCACTTTCTATTCTTACTCTGTCCGTGTCTTTGGCTTACCGGCTGGTCACCATAGAGCAAAGAGACACGGTCCTTTGACTCAACTCTCCTCATTTCTCTTTCCTATGCTCTACCTTTTTGTTGTTTCTCCTGGGCTTACTTCTCCCCCTGATCAAGGGAGTTGTTTGCTTCGGTGGGGCCCTGTACCTTATCGTTTCTCTCGCTTTGTTCTTGTTGCTGGAACCTACTGAACTCACCTTTACCCGTCCCTTCCTACTGAACCCTTGCTGCTGTTACTGGATACAAATGCTCTGCCACCGCTGGATCAGAGAGATTTGGGAAGGCCCCAACGATTCATCGCTTGATTGTTGTAAAGACATCCCCAGCTTCTACAACCATCCCGCCTGGAGAATCTTCAACAAAAACCAAAAATTGGACCGATTTATCACGGCCTTTCTATATTGTTGCCTTTCTATATTGTATTTATAGTGTTGCCCCACTGGGATTGGTTGGTTGTTGGAGTCTTACATCCTGACAACATCTAATGTATTTATAGTGTTGCCCCACTGGGATTGGTTGGTTGTTGGAGTCTTACATCCTGACAACATCTAACGTATTTATAGTGTTGCCCCACTGGTATTGGTTGGTTGTTGGAGTCTTACATCCTGGCAACATCTAATGTATTTATAGTGTTGCCCCACTGGTATTGGTTGGTTGTTGGAGTCTAACATCCTGACAACATCTAACGTATTTATAGTGTTGCCCCACTGGTATTGGTTCGTTGTTGGAGTCTTACATCCTGACAACATCTAACGTATTTATAGTGTTGCCCCACTGGTATTGGTTGGTTGTTGGAGTCTTACATCCTGACAACATCTAACGTATTTATAGTGTTGCCCCACTGGTATTGGTTGGTTGTTGGAGTCTAACATCCTGACAACATCTAACGTATTTATAGTGTTGCCCCACTGGTATTGGTTGGTTGTTGGAGTCTTACATCCTGACAACATCTAACGTATTTATAGTGTTGCCCCACTGGTATTGGTTCTTTGTTGGAGCCTTACATCCTGACAACATCTAACGTATTTATAGTGTTGCCCCACTGGTATTGGTTCGTTGTTGGAGCCTTACATCCTGACAACATCTAACGTATTTATAGTGTTGCCCCACTGGGATTGGTTGGTTGTTGGAGTCTTACATCCTGACAACATCTAACGTATTTATAGTGTTGCCCCACTGGTATTGGTTGGTTGTTGGAGTCTTACATCTTGACAACATCTAACGTATTTATAGTGTTGCCCCACTGGGATTGGTTGGTTGTTGGAGTCTTACATCCTGACAACATCTAACGTATTTATAGTGTTGCCCCACTGGTATTGGTTCATTGTTGGAGCCTTACATCCTGACAACATCTAACGTATTTATAGTGTTGCCCCACTGGTATTGGTTGGTTGTTGGAGTCTTACATCCTGACAACATCTAACGTATTTATAGTGTTGCCCCACTGGTATTGGTTGGTTGTTGGAGTCTTACATCCTGACAACATCTATCGTATTTATAGTGTTGCCCCACTGGTATTGGTTCGTTGTTGGAGTCTTACATCCTGACAACATCTATCGTATTTATAGTGTTGCCCCACTGGGATTGGTTCGTTGTTGGAGCCTTACATCCTGACAACATCTAACGTATTTATAGTGTTGCCCCACTGGTATTGGTTGGTTGTTGGAGTCTTACATCCTGACAACATCTAACGTATTTATAGTGTTGCCCCACTGGGATTGGTTTATTGTTGGAGTCTTACATCCTGACAACATCTAATCTATTTAGAGTGCTGCCCCATGGGGAAATCAGGCCACTGGCACCATGGTCCGATATCCCACTCAATCACATTATCCTGACACTGAGCTAATGAGCCCTATCCTAGTAATGCTAAGTGCCAGGCTAGGAAGCAACAAGTATCAATTATAAAGTCATTGGTTCGACTCGACCGGAAACCAAACTCCCGACCTTCCGCACGTGAGGCCAACACTCTTCCGATTAGGCCACCGCGCCAGTCCCTTCCAGGAGGTGATGTAATACGCGGTTAGTGTGGTATATAAAGACATTATATAAATATTATTTAATGGAGGGCCTATAGCTTTCGTCCCGAAATGCTCAATCGCCCCACCCGCTGGCAACCGCAGTGGCCCGGGCGACTCGGGTTTGCCGAGATACGGCGTCGCACGTCAGGGGGTCGGCAAGGTTTTGTGCATGCACGTATGACAACATTCGACACTGTGCGGATTTGACATCTGCTGTACGTCATGTATGCGTTAGGCGTACATCGATGTATGTTACACAAACGTTATTCACTACCTTGCACTACGTTGACCTACTTGAAAGGCAGTGGGAACGTACAGTCTGCGTACTGACAATGTATGGATAACGTATGCCTAATGTATGTCTAGCATACGTTTAGCATTTCTCCAGCTTGTCTTGACGTGTGCAACATATGATGTTCTGGCGATCGAATAAGGTATATAATGTTCACTGGCATTCTGTGAACGTACCACAAGCGTAATTCGAGCATTTTTCACCAGGAGGTATGTTAGTCATATGTTGGTCATATATTTGCCATACGCTATGTATATGGTATGTATACGTTCAACTTTTACCCCCACGCTGAAAGGTGTTATGCTTCTCAACGTAAAACGTAAAAAAGTGATTTTACGCGTTGGCCGCGCACTTGCGAGATGCCTTGTAATGTGACAGGGCCTTAAGCTGCCGCTGAGCAGGCGTGAGCACTACCATCACCCTCACTCTCGTCGGATATTTTGAACATACGATATCCATGGGTGTTTGAAGTGATGGTCTATGGGTGAGTATCGATCGAGGCGTAAAAGAATATGGCCTAGATTGAGCTGACTTATTTCGCTACCAGAGAGTAATAGCCTCCTGCGTTCCCCTCGTTTTGTCATTTTCAGTTATGGTACAACTACTCACATCATGGGATAACTATGCACATATCAGCACAGCTAAGTGCGTTGTGCTATATAAATACAATACTCTGGTTATTTGCCAAATCTCTGGTTATTTGCCAAATTAAGAAAATTCATGACACAAGAAATGTCAATAAAGTTCTTCAAAGGAATGGTACTCCTGTACTTTGACTATGGAGACACAATATACATGGGAGCAAAGCAAGAACTGCTCAACAAGCTGCAAATCCTACAAAATAGAAGACTAGTACACCTCAAAACACTCGCATTTGGGTACAGTCGTTATAGGAAATACCAAAAGCAGCCAACCAGAGATACACAAATAAACAATGCACCACTAATAAAACAAACAAGGAGCCGCATAAAGGCCCATGAAAGAAGCCCATTAGAAATGGCTGCTAAGGCTTGGAACGATCAATCAGTAAAAGAAAGGCAGATCCCTGATCTAAAGACATACAAAATATATGTATGTAAAAAAGGGAGGACACTGATGACACCCTAGGGCCAGAACCCCAGATGGGTATGTGATAGGCCACAGCCCGAAAATGGGGCTGCCCCAAGGGAGAAACCTGGACCACCCTCAGTACATAATGAACAGCTACAAACTACGTACAAGCCTATAAATGTAGAGTAGGCTATTTCATAAATAATAGTAAAACAAAAATAACAAACAACACCCACTACAAAGGTGATCAGAAAATAAAACCAATAATACCTACACTTAGAACTAAAACCATTAGCTATCTAACAGTCCTTCTCTATTTCGGATCGATCTTGGACAGCCAAACCCAACACAAAACAAGCTCAAACATCTACGAGCCAAGAACACACTTAGCTGACAGATACTAAATAATCACCATGTACCTGCTACTGTGTGAGAAACAAAAACATCTTACCGCCTCCTACTGTGTGATAAGATTAAACCACTACTACAACTGGCCAGCATTGAAACAAAGCCCAAGCACTTGAGCTTACATGCCATGGACAGTATAAACACAGCATCCTCCAAAAAAAGAATTTATATTAAAATTATAAACGGAGTGCCAGTAGCGTCTCGTCCACCGAACGCTACTATCGCCCGAACCGCGAGCACCACTGTCGCTATCACTCCCGATGGAAAGTTTGAGCATAATAGAGCACAACTAAGTAGAATGTTGCAGGACCGAGTACATTATAGCACAACTCAAATACACATCATAACTAAGTACCCTCATGTTTAGTGAGTTACCAGTAGAACTCGGGTTGTTGTCCGTGTAATCCTCTTTACATGTTATATAAAGGGAGTTTATATGAATATTAACAGAATGGAACTAAGTACCGGATATTCTGCTTAGTAGGGCACATCTTCCCGGTTTCTGGTATATAAATGGTAGCTTGAGCAGCATGAGCACCAGTGGTACATGCCTGCAGGTAGGGCTAGTACATGGTAGCTTGAGCAGCATGAGCACCAGTGGTCCATGCCTGCAGGTAGGGCTAGTATATGGTAGCTTGAGCAGCATGAGCACCAGTGGTCCATGCCTGCAGGTAGGGCTAGTACATGGTAGCTTGAGCAGCATGAGCACCAGTGGTCCATGCCTGCAGGTAGGGCTAGTACATGGTAGCTTGAGCAGCATGAGCACCAGTGGTCCATGCCTGCAGGTAGGGCTAGTACATGGTAGTTTGAGCAGCATGAGCACCAGTGGTCCATGCCTGCAGGTAGGGCTAGTACATGGTAGCTTGAGCAGCATGAGCACCAGTGGTCCATGCCTGCAGGTAGGGCTAGTACATGGTAGTTTGAGCAGCATGAGCACCAGTGGTCCATGCCTGCAGGTAGGGCTAGTACATGGTAGTTTGAGCAGCATGAGCACCAGTGGTCCATGCCTGCAGGTTGGGCTAGTACATGGTAGTTTGAGCAGCATGAGCACCAGTGGTCCATGCCTGCAGGTAGGGCTAGTACATGGTAGTTTGAGCAGCATGAGCACCAGTGGTCCATGCCTGCAGGTAGGGCTAGTACATGGTAGCTTGAGCAGCATGAGCACCAGTGGTCCATGCCTGCAGGTAAGGCTAGTACATGGTAGTTTGAGCAGCATGAGCACCAGTGGTCCATGCCTGCAGGTAGGGCTAGTACATGGTAGCTTGAGCAGCATGAGCACCAGTGGTCCATGCCTGCAGGTAAGGGCTAGTACATGGTAGTTTGAGCAGCATGAGCACCAGTGGTCCATGCCTGCAGGTAGGGCTAGTACATGGTAGCTTGAGCAGCATGAGCACCAGTGGTCCATGCCTGCAGGTAAGGGCTAGTACATGGTAGTTTGAGCAGCATGAGCACCAGTGGTCCATGCCTGCAGGTAGGGCTAGTACATGGTAGCTTGAGCAGCATGAGCACCAGTGGTCCATGCCTGCAGGTAGGCTAGTACATGGTAGTTGAGCAGCATGAGCACCAGTGGTCCATGCCTGCAGGTAGGGCTAGTACATGGTAGCTTGAGCAGCATGAGCACCAGTGGTCCATGCCTGCAGGTAGGGCTAGTACATGGTAGTTTGAGCAGCATGAGCACCAGTGGTCCATGCCTGCAGGTAGGGCTAGTACATCGGTGCTGCTGGGTTTATGAGCTTGGTTGTTTGTTGGAGTTTTACGTCCTGGATACTTCTAAGGTAATAACAGGATGCGTACCGATTTGTGACAGTGCGCACTCATGTCAAGTTATAGTGCTGCCCCACTGGGAGACCAGGCCACCAGCACCATGACCCAATATCCCACTCAGTCACATTATCCTGACACTGAGCTAACCAGTCCTTGCTCTATCCTAATAATGCTGAGTGCCAAGCTATGAAGCAACAATAATAAATTGCCTAAAACATTTGTTTGACTGGACCGGGAGCCGGACTTCCGATCTCCCGCACGGGAGGCCTGCGCTCTATCGATTAGGGGGGGAGTTTTTGAGAAGTTGCTCAACCCATATCTGTATTGGTCTTGCTATGTGGAATGGATAATAGTCAATGACGTCATCCTTTGCTATGATCAGACCATCCGTTCATTACCGATGTCGATCGCCTATGACGTCATGAGTAACGTCGACCCAGATACCCTGATACCTTATGTAACAATCGCTAAGCCGTAGGAGGTGCGGACCGGACGCCCTGGCACAGTCGGTAGGGCGGAGGCTTCCCATGGGGAAGGTCGGGAGTTCAATTCCCGGTCGAGTCAAACCAAAGACTTACTAAATTGATACTTGTCGCTACCTAGCCTGACACTCAGCATTACTAGGATAGGGCACAGACTCATCAGCTCAGTATCAGGATAATGTGACTGTGTGGGATATGGGTATAATAGTGCTGGCGGCCTGGTCTACCAGTGGGGCAGCACTATACACCCACCATGAGCGCGAGCTGTCACAAGTCGGGACCCGTCCTGGTATGACCTTAGATGTTGCCAGGATGTAAATGTTCATCCAACAACACGATGGGAGGTGGGTGACTTGAGCCGAGCTGTGTCAGTTTAATGTTGCTGCCGCACACATCTCTAACCAGCTGAGTGAGTAGAGCGAGTTTCAGGCATTTACTTATTTATACACTCTGGGCCTACCAGTCATCGCCACACCCTAGTAAAGTAGCACCTCATCATGGTATACTCTTACATGTTGTTAGGAAGGACTGCAAAAGACCAACAAAAAACGACCCCAAAAGCAAAAGCAATGTCTGACAAGGTAGCAATTGAGGCATCGTACATTTTAAATGTTTGACTAAGCCGGGACTCGAACCTATATCCTCCAGCACAATAAATGGACTACCTTAGAAACTCAGAATAGCATTATGATACTACATGACTGGAGTAACACTACATCGTAGCAACACTATTACAACATTACAGCACTGCATCACTACAGAAACACTACATCACAACAGTAACACTACATCACTACAACAGTATTGCAACATACAGCACTACATCACTAGAGAAACACTACATCACTACAGAAACAATATATCACTGCAGAAACACTACATCACTACTGAAACACTACATCACTACAGAAACACTGCATCACTACAGAAAAACTGCATCACTACAGAAACACATCACAACAGAAAAACTACATCAGTACAGAAACACTACATCACTACAGAAACACTACATCACTACAGTAACATTACATCACTACAACACTATTGCAATGTCATAACACTGCATCACTACAGAAGCACTACAATCTCCAGTAACACAACATCACTACAGAAACACTAAATCACTACAACACTATTGCAACAATAGAGCACATCATTACAACAGAAAGACGAAATCACTACAGTAACATTACATCACAACAACACTATTGCAATGTCATAACACTGCATCACTACAGAAGCACTACAATCTCCAGTAACACAACATCACTACAGAAACACTAAATCACTACAACACTATTGCAACAATAGAGCACATCATTACAACAGAAAGACGAAATCACTACAGTAACATTACATCACAACAACACTATTGCAATGTCATAACACTGCATCACTACAGAAACACTACATCACTACAGTAACACAACATCACTACAGAAACACTAAATCACTACAACACTATTGCAACAATAGAGCACATCATTACAACAGAAAGACGAAATCACTACAGTAACATTACATGACTACAACACTATTGCAATGCTATAACACTGCATCACTACAGTAACACTACATCACTACAGAAACACGAAATCACTACAGTAACACTACATCACTACAACACTATTGCAACATTAGAGCACTACATCACTACAGAAACACTACATCACTACAGAAACATTACATCACTACAGTAACACTACCTCACTATAATGAGACTACATCACTACAGGAACACTACCTCACTACAATGAGACTACATCACTACAGTAACATTACACCACTACACCACAATTGCAACTTTACAACCCTGCACCACTACAGTAAGACTACACCACTACAGAAAGACTACATGACTACAACACTACATCAATACCACACTACAATGCTACATCACTACATCACTACATCACTACACCACTACATCACAACATCACTATATCACTACAACACTACATCACAACATCACTCCATCACTACATCACTACATCACTACAACACTACAAAACTACATCACATCACTTCAACATTACATCACTACATCACTACATCACTACATCACTACATCGCTACACCACTACCTCACTACATCACTACATCACTAGATCACTACATCACCACACCACTACACCACTACATCACTACATCACTATATCACTGCATCACTACAACAGTACATCACTTTAACACTGTAACACTATATCACTACCTCACTATATCACTACATCACTACATCACTACATCACTGCATCACTCCATTACTACACCACTACAGCACTACAACACTACAACACTACATCACAACATTACTTCAACACTACATTACTACACCAATACCTCACCACATCACTACAAAACTACATCAATACAACACTACATCATGACACTACTACATCACTGCATCACTATAGCACTACACCACAACAGCACTACAACACTACATCACTACATTACTACAATACCTCACCACACCACTACAACACTACACCACTACAACACTACAACACTACACCACTAGAACACTACACCACTACAACACTACATCACTACAGTGCTACAACACTAAATTACTACAACAATACAACACTACATCAATACAGCACTACATATATATGTAGTACTGTCACTTTGGGAGACCAGGCTGGCAGCCCCATGACCTGATATCCCACTCAGTCACATTATCCTGACACATGGCCAACCAGTTCTTGCCCTACCCTAATAATGCTGAGTGCCTGGCTAGGAAGCGACAAGTATCAATATTGCATGTCATTGGTTTGACTCGACCAGGAATTGAACTCCCGACCTTCCGCACAGGGGGGGACCAGACGGGATGGCCGAATGAGTTGAGATCGGGGTATCCGGACCCTGGTCGAGTCAAACCAATGACTTAAAAATGTATACTTGTCGCTTGCTAGCCAAGCACTTGGCATAATTAGCATAGGGCAAGGACTGGTTGGTTCAGTGTTAGGGTAATGTGACTGAGTGGGATATCAGGTCATGGTGCTGAAGGTCTGGTCTCCGAGTGGGGCAGCACTATAATGTCGCCATGAGAGCTCACTGTCACAAGTCGGTCCCATCCTGATATCACCTTAGATGTTGCTAGGACATAACACAACAAACAAACAATCCGCAGGGGGGCAGCGGGACGTAGCTCAGACGGTAGAGTGTCCACCTGTGAAGGTGTCGGTCATCCGATAGATCCTGCTCAGTGGACCCATTTTCAGTTTGGACCATTTTCCATTCCAACCAGTGGTGTACAACTAGTTCATCAAAGGCTGTGGTACGTGGTGTCCTGTCTGTGGGAAAGTGCATATAAAAGACCCGTTGCTGCTTATCAGAAAGAGTAGCCTATGTGGCGTCAGCGAGTTTCCTCCAAAGAAATATGTCAGAATGACCATATGTTTGATGTCCAATAGCCGATGATAAAAGCCAATATGTTCTAGAGGCGTCGTTAAATAAACCAAACTTTCCTTTACAGTCCCTTACCTGAAATTCCGAAAGTCACGTTATCAGGTTATGCTTAAGCTTTGATGTTAATCAATCCAAATTATATATTAGTATATTAGCGTCATTAAATAAAATAAACTTCCTTTTTAGTCCGCACGGGAGGTCTTCGCTCATGGCAAGGCTAAGCGGCCTCGTCCCTAATAAAGGCAAAGGTAATTGGGTCAGAGTTGGGAAGATGTTGTAAACAACATGGCAGTTGTCTGACCGGTTTGTTCCTGACTGAACGCACGGGCGACGAGAAAGAGAGAGCTGAAATGGGACAACTTTAATCAAACTTCGGTTTGCACTTTTTTAATTTCTGGCTATACCTCCGATAGTTCACTGGTTAGGATGGCAGACTCAGGCCAGATAGAGTGCTTCGGTTGTTTGCAACACCCCCCCCCCCCCCCGCACACTGAACGCCGTGGCCTAATCGGTAGAGCGCAGGCTTCCTGTGCTGCAGGTCGGGAGTTCGATTCCCGGTCGAGTCAAACAAATTACTTGCAAAATTGATACTTGGTGCCTCCTAGCCTGGCACTTGGCATTACTAAGATATGAGTTAGAGCGTCCGTCTCCCGTGTTGTGGGATCGTGGATTCGAATCCTAGTCGAGTCAAACCGATAACTTAAAAAGTTATACTTGTCGCTTCCTGCTAATGCTGCAGTCACACTACGAGGCTTCTCACCGGCGTGCCACCAGCGCACAAAATAACTTCTATGTGTCGAGATACGTCCAACTTTTCGGCGGTGTACGGAAAAAGTTTGGCGTCAATGCAGCGTGTTAGTAGCGCGGGGCCAACATGTGTCGACGTGTGTGGAAAAAAAAGAAAATGGTTTGATGCGACATCATCATATGACCTTAGATGTAGCTAGGGCGTAAAACAACAAACCAACCATTTGACGCAACGTGTGGAGACGACCGCATAACGATCTTCCAGTGTGTCCAACGTATCTCAACGCGCGCCTAACGTCCCCGGAGCGTTCGACCCACACGTTGGCACACGTCGAAAAGTTTTGTGCAAGCACAAAACTTTCGACACGCCCCGACGCGCGCCGACAATCCTTGCCGACGTGTACCGACGCGCGCATAACGCGCGCCGAAAACGGGCACCAAAAACGGGCACACGTCGACGCGAGTTGGAGAGAAGCATCATAGTGTGACTGCTACATTAAACAACTAATGTACCAATAACAAAAAATGGCAAGGACTGGTTAGCTCAGTATCAGGATAATGTGACCGAGTGGGATGTCGGGTCATGGTGCTGGTGGCCTGGTCTCCCAGTGCGGGAGCACTGTAAAGACACCATGAATACAACTTCAACAACCAATGAACCAACAAGTCGGTGCTGTCCTGATATGACCTTACATGTTGCCAGGATGTAGAACTCCAACAACCAACCGACCTACCAACCAACATGTCAGTGCAGGTCCTGATATGACCTTAGATATTGGCAGGGTGTGAAACTCCAACAAACCAAACAAACAAACACCCCTCCCCATCACACCTTTAGGGAAGCTGTATGAAGTCATCTTTAATTTCATCTAGAAGACCTTGACCTCTTGACCTCAGGCCTGACCCGATGAGACACGAGTAGTCACGTGGGGACTTCCCCTCCGTGTGCATCCCCACCCCACATAAAGCAGGCGCAGATCTCATCGACTCACCGCCAGTCACGTGAGCAGAACGCCACGCACACTGCACACATCCGCCTACCTTAGCCGGATGCTTTTGAATCCCTGCCATTTACTGAGATAAATATATTCGTTGTTGTTTTTGTTGTTTTTGTTGTTGTTTTCAGTACATTAGTTGATTAAGCAGGGGGACATGTCAATCGTGGATAATGTGTCTTCCTCGTTCCACTCTTCCTGTCCCTTTCCTAGTTATGCCGACAGCCAGGCTAGGAAGGTTGGTTGGTTGTTGGAGTTTTACGTCTTAGTAACATCTCATGTTATATCACGACGTGTACCAACTTCTGACAGTGCACACTCACGGTGACTTCATAGCGCTGCCCCACTGGGAAATCAGGCCGCCAGCACCTGTTCCTTGAATGTGTAAGGTTATATTGTCAGACACATGAAGTGACAATGTGTCAACTTACTGTTGACGTCCACGTCACACTGTCAGACCGTGTTAAGCGGGCATTCCTTACACGCGGTATGCGGTATGCGGTATGCGAATGGCATGATTCCTTACACGCGGTATGCGGTATGCGGTATGCAGCACATGACTGGCTATATTTAAAAAATAAAAATAAACAATTATTCCCCATAGTGCTCTGTATATGACCAAATATTGCATTTATATCTATGTAACTTTTTGTACGTCAAATGGGGGTTCCTACCTTTATTATAACCAAATTATAGATAAGTATTCATATTTCTGTGCATATGGTGTGCATTTATAGCTTTCCCCTAACCTTATGTCTCCAGGGTGCCCAGCTCACCATGTGTTTCCCCTCCTCACCCCTGTGTGAGACCATTCCGTAATGCTCAGTCGCCTCTCGTGGTGTTAAACTAATGGACACATCAGAATTAGGTTTCTATTTGCACCCAGCTTGACGCATACTGCATGCCGCACCGATCGCTACATGGACCGATCGGAAAAACGCATTCGCATTCACATTCGCATACCACGTGTAAGGAATGTAGCTCATATGTTTCAAAGTTTCGATTTTTTGTCGCATTCGCATTCGCATACCGCATAACGCGTGTAAGGAATGCGCCCTTTAGGCTTAGCATTCGTTCCATGCAACAATAGGCCTATATACTCGATAATTACACCAGGATAGGCGTGGGACAAATAGGATCAAATATAGGTCAGTGCATTCGTTACGTAAATGTCTTGTTCTATGAGATTATGCAGCGGTAGGCAACTTTGAGCCTTGATGATAGGTAGAATTGGCAACTACTTGGTAATACCAGGGGGCGGAGAAGTCCTGACACAGGCTTACAGCCCGCCAAGTTAGTGGTGGATACTAAATAGGTTGGGTGCTTGTTGGAAGTTTGCATCCTAGCAACATCTAAGGTCATATCGGGATGGGTACCGACTTGTGAGAGTACGCACTCATGGCGACTATATAGGGCTGCCCCAGTGGGAGACCCAGCAGCCAGCACCATAACCCAATATCCCACCCAGTCATATTATCTTGACCCCAAGCCAACAAGTCATTGGCCTATCCTAATAATGCCAAATCATTGGTTTGACTCAACCGGGAATTGAATTGAGTGATAGTCATCTACTGCTCCAGCCTCCCGAGCTTCAGCTCCGATGGTGGCACCACAACCTTATAATATTACTGGGTTCGGCCGTCGTAAACACCAGATAATACTACAAAACTCTCCCCCTTCATTTTACCTGTGATGCAGCCATACTAACCAATATTACCAACTCTGTAACTAAGAGTAAGGAAGAAAGGAAGACAAGTCACAACGATAGACAGTGAGGACATTGTGCTTTATTGGCATCAACTCCTGCTCACCTATCAGTGACCTATCCACCTAACCCCTCACCTTCTGTCCACACAGTATCTCATTACCACATTAGCCTGTATAGAAAGCAGTGCCTACAGCCCATGGGACAGGAGTCCTATGGCTGTGTATACACTCAATTGGAATATATGAATTTTGCTAGCAGAGTGTCTGGGGTTCCTGCTCAAGAGTAGGTCTGTCTCACTCAAGAGCCAGGAGTAGAGTCATCCTTCTCCAGTGAGACTGAGAGAAGTTTCTTGCATAATTAATTAGAATGAGACTTGTGTGGTCATGATAGGCCAAAGGGGGTCAGGTGACCGGATCTCCCACAGCCAGCCAATCAGACACTCCCCTACAGACTGGTCAGTGCAATCCCCTAATATGGGGGAGTTGCCACCCAAACCAGCCTGCAGGGTGTGGCTCTAAGGAATGTGGTATGGCTGGTGTGCATGGCCCTGGGTCCGGTAGGGGCAGGTAGTTGTAGACAGTTACAATTAGATATATATATATATGTATACACCAAAAATGTCCTTTTTCTCCAATTGCATTCTTTATGAATACATAGAGGAACATTCCATCAACCTTGAACATCTCTTCATTAACTGTAGGCATCATGTATGAACATACATCGCACATAGCTTATATCATGTCATAATGTGAGTGGGGGGCACCATTGCTTTTAGATTACATAACCTTCTCCCCACTCCATCGCCCAAGCACAATAAGGCTCTCTGCCAATATATAATTGTTTACCGAAAATCCGTATATTTTTACAACCTGCTTCACACTGTAACCGCCACTCACTGTACCCCCTAACATTGTATCAATCAATCAATAGTTCCATCCTCTAGTCGAGGGTTGGATGCAATGGTTCTCCACTTGTCCCGATGTTGTGCTGTTTTGATAGACTGTGAATAATTCAAGCCTGTCCACTGTGAAATATTTGTAAACCATGATGTTCTTGGTCTCCCTCTCCCTCTGCTGCCATTCACCTTCCCTTCCAACAATGTACGGTATATTGAACTCTGACGAATGATGTGGCCAAAATAAATAAGTTTCTTTGTCTGTATAGTGGCAAACAAGCTTTTCTTATTTTTAATTTTTCTGAGAACTTCTTTGTTGGTGATCTTCTTGTCCATGATATTTTCATCATCCTTCGATAAGTCCACATCTCAAATGCTGCTAAACGTTTGTACATTTTCTTAGAGATTGTCCATGTCTCTGCCCCATACATTAGAGTAGACCACACATAACACTGAAGAATATGCTTCCTTGTTTGTATTAATATCTTACTTGATGTTAACACTCTATACATTTTGGAGAATGTTGTTCAGGCTATTGTTATCCTTCTTTTAATTTCTTCCTCACATCTCCCATCATTTGTAATCTACATTGTATATGTATCTATAAATAACCAGAATAAACTGGCTACGAAAGGGGCACATTCTCATGCTATGCCGTGCTGTGCTATGCTGTGCAGTTTGCACGTTATTGATCACGCACCAGTGAACCACGATCGTCAACAAACGGGTTCTCATTGAAATGAAACCAAGTGAATTTTTTTTAATGATTGGCATCTATTTGTATTACCTAGTCACGATTATAGACACGTGACCAAAAGGAAACACACTGCCATGGACTTGCCAAGATGGTTGGTTGTTGGAGTGTTATGTCCTGGCAGCATCTAAGGTCATACCAGGACGGGTACCGACTTGTTACAGTGCGCAATCATGGCGACTGTATAGTGCTGCCCCACTGGGAGACCATTCCACTGGCACCATAACCTGATATCCCACTCAGTCACATTATCCTGACACTGGGCTATCCTAGTAATGCCGAGGGCCAGGTTATGGGGCAGTCACACTACGACGTGTTTTCTGGCGTGCCGCCAACGCGCTAAATTTATTCAACACATCGAGAAACGTCAAACTTTTCGGCGTGTTTTGAGAAAACTTGACGCAGGGCAGCGTGTTGCTGGCGTGTTATTTGCGCGCTGCCAATGCATTGCGACGTGCGGGGGAGCAACCTGTGAACGTCCCGCCAGCGGGTTCTCCGCATGCTATCGGCGCGTTGACGGCATGGGGTTGGCGCGTTGGTGGTGTGTTATTGGCGCGCCGCCAACGTGTTGCGCAGGTGGGGTGTGGGTGGAAAACAGAAAACCCCTGGCCGCTTGACCCAATTTCAAACCACCGGTGCCGGGTTCCCACGCAGAACGCTGGCGCACCACGGCCAACGCGCCAGCAACACGTCCACATGCACCACCAACACGTCCACACGTGCCAGCAGCACGTTCAACCCGTCGAGAAGCGCTGGAGCAACGCCAATAACGCAGCCCAAACCCATTGATGGAACGTTAACGACGGGTTGACGGGCCCGTCGCAAACGTGGGAAAATTCCATGATGTTGATCAACGTTTCTCAACGCGCTACGAGTGGGCCAGCTACGCGCTGGTAACGCGTGTCGACATCCTGCAAACATGCCCGTAACGCGCTACGCAACCCGTCGGCGCCCGCGTCGGCCAGCATCGAACGTTTTGCGCAAGCACAAAACTGTTGATGCTGCCCGACACGCGCCGACGCGCACTGACGCGCGCCGACGTGTTGCTTCACACTCAACGTGTACCGACGTGTACCGACGCGCCGGTAACGTGTTTGTAATGCGCCGGTAACGCGTCTCGACGCGTCCCGACGTTTCGCCCAAAAACCCAACACGTTCCCACACGTTGTCCAACGTTGGTGCAACACGTCGTAGTGTGACTGCTCCATTAGGAAGCGACTAGTGTCAATTTTGAAGTCATTGGTTTGACTCGACCAGAGTTTGAACCCGTGAGTTCAAATCCCATGATCTACCAAAACGTGAGATGGACGTTCAACTCATTCAGTCATCCCGTTTGGTATTTGCCAAGAAGACATCGCAAAAGACCTTTTTTATTTGCCATTTTTCCAGACGACAAATTATCGGTATGAATATAAGCCAGTTGTATCAGTTGTGTGGTGTACTACACCTTAGGACCATTAAATGTGATGTGTGCACCGGTATCGACTTGTGACATCGATTACTCACTGTGACCTTTTTAGTTCTGCCTCATAGAGGAATATTGATATGGTATTGCACTGAGTCACGTTATCCCGACACTGTCACGTGATTATCGTACCAGTGTAAATTGCATGCAACGTTAAAGCTGGAAAGCCTGATAAAAGCAGAATATTCTCAAAAGAATAATAATTATCTACATTTGAACCTGTATATCTAACTTAAATAAAGGAAAGTTTGTTTTATTTAACGATGACTCTAGAACACATTAATTTTCATCATCGGCTATTGGACATCAAATACATGGTCATTCTGACATAATTCTTTGGAGGAAACCCATTGTCGGCACAAAAGCTACTCTTTCCGATAAGCAGCAAGGGGGTCTTTCATATGCGCTTTCCCACAGAACGGACTGCACACACCACAATCTTAGATGGACCCGTTCTAGACCACTGGATGGAATGGAAAATAGCCCAAACTGCAACGGTGTCCACTTAGCAGCATCAATCAGATAACCCACACCTTTACCGCTGGACACTCTACCGCCTGAGCTACGTCCCGCTGCCCTCCATCTTAGATAGTGTTGCAGGTATTAAGTAACGCTCCATCGAAGGGAACACTAACTCAATGTTAATACAATTTGTTACTGCTGAACCCGATGGTGTCAGAATTTTAAAGTGCATGCCGAATTTAACTTAGCATCTTTACACTTCAAATATCTTCTAAATGAGTCATGTTAAAGCAAAATGACCAGTACTTCAAATTAAACTGAGGTAGTTTAAAATGATCAACATAATTTATTTGTCATAGGCTGCACTGACATCTCAGGCTTTTGCTTCTTTGCTGTTTTACCTCCTAGCAACATCTAAGGTCATATCAGGACGGGTACCGACTTGTGACAATGCGCACTCATGGCGACTTTATAGTGCTGTCCCACTGGGAAACCAGGCCGCTGGCACCTTGACCTGATATCCCACTCAGTCACATTATCCTGACACTGAGCCAACTAGTCCTTGCCCTATCATAATAATGCCGAGCGCCAGGCTAGGAAGTGACATGTATAAATATGTAAGTCATTGGTTTGACTCGACCAGGGTTCGAACCCACGACCCCACGATCTACCAGCACGGGAGACGGACGGTCTAACATATCAGGCAAGGAGCCATATAAATATATGGGCTTGAATAGGGTGATCACATCAGGGACCGTAGGTGCTGTAATGACTATGACACTAGCCTGGAATGCAAGACGTGAGGGTTCAAATCCTGGTGTAGGTGTAATATTTCCCATTTTCATCATCACTTCATGACACTGGCTGCCATGACCTTGACCATGTACAAGTTATGCACTGTCTGATTGTTGAACCTACCTGATGTATGTATATATGTGAACTTTTTTGTGTATTGCCTGTATGTAGGTAAATTTGAGCATTAAAACAACTTTTGAACATAAACATTTAGAAGACTCAGAATTCCAGGGGGACGAGTGTAGTAGTTGCACTGCTCTCTCAGGCAAGGAGCCACATAGACAGGTGGGCGTGAATGGGGTGATGCCAGTAGGGAGCCTAGGTGGTGTAATGGTTAGCACACTAGTCCGTAATGCAAGAGGCGTGGGTTCGAATCCTTCTCTAGGCGCAATACTTACCTATTTTCGTCACCCCCTCACGACATGTTTATATAAATAAATGACGACAGCTAGAACGGTTGGACTATGCCACATTAAGTAATGGTACATCGTTAAAGCTGCATAGTCTGATGAAGCATCATCATTTTCAAAACCAACATAATTCTTTTGAATTGATTCTACATATCTAACTTAGATACTGACACACCGGGTAAGCATTTGTCACCATATGGAAGAGAATACTGAGGCAATCTAATCGTACATGTTTCTCCTAAAGCCTAAGGTGTCAGAATGTTGGCATGCTTGCCAAAATAATTATACATGCTTGCACTTCAAATATCTCAAAAGTGAGCCATTTAAAATAAAGGTTAATTAAGTAAGCTAGAATATAATGATCAACGTAATATTTTATCTCAGAAAATGAGAGAAACTCAAAACCATCGGACTGTGCCCCTTTAATTATGGTAACTCTTTAACAATACGCACACTCGTGTTAACAGTGGACAGACCTGTCCGTCGCCACCCGTCCGTGACCGCTCTATTGCCATGGCAACACGGTAAACAACGGCGCCCTCTGTTGTCACAGCAAGGCGAGGGTTGCTGTGGCTATTGTCGCCGTTGAGCAATGCGCGAGGGACTTCACGCGCATGTGCAGTGAAGTCACGAATACATTGCGCGACCGACGCGATATCGGCGGTAGAGTTTAGGCGGGGACACCTGAGACAGATAATGTATATATTATATGCAACTATTTATATACTTGTGGTCTCATCAAAGGAAAAACTGGTAAAGGGGAAACCCCACAACAAAACGACCATGTCTATTAACAGCTAAGTTGACAAGGCTACTACCAAATTGAGACTATTGCTGTTCAGCGATGAAAAACAAGCCATGATGCGACTTACTCATTATGGACTGCGTAAATAAACCATCACACGCAAACAAATATATATATAAATATTGCCAATACTCTCCAGTGGCTGCAAGGTGAAATAAAATACACATTCTATTGAATAAATCACGTGATTCCATCAACTATTTATTTACTTTCACCTAAAAAACAACTACCCTTCCCTTCGACTAATCCCATCCCCACACTACCTCACACCACACCCCGCCCATCACAACGCTGTCAGGCCACTGTAATGGTGTAGCAACTGTCTTTAACAGAACAATTCTGCATGGCGACCAAATGTTGTCCTAATATCACAGGTGTCCTCTCATTGCAGGGACAGTTAAATACAATAAAAGCAGTTTCTACAGTAAGAAGTGGTCCCATACATGGCAGGGTTCGCCAATCTAAAGGTTCCCTGAAAACCTGGAGTGTAAGCCTTTATCAGATGATCTATTATATTTGCTATTTCTGTTCTATGTCGGTGTATATTTGTGCTGGCTTCTTTGGATTGTGGAGTCGGACCAATGCATCAGTTCTGAAGTCCGATCAAAGTCCGACCAGGGGAGATGGGAGAGGGGAGAGGGGAGAGGGGAGAGGGAGAGGGGAGAGGGGAGAGGGGAAGGGGGAGAGGGGAGAGGGGAGAGGGGAGAGGGAGAGGGGAGAGGGAGAGGGAGGGGAGAGGGGAGACGGGAGAGGGGAGAGGGGAGAGGGGAGAGGGGAGAGGGGAAGGGGGAGAGGGGAGAGGGGAGAGGGGAGACGGGAGAGGGGAGGGGGTGGGGGAGCCAATCAAAGCATGCGTGTCAAGAATTAGCTTCCTGAATATGGCAGACGCAAAGGTGCAAAGCACTTAAACATGGAGCGTCTAGGTTATACCTGCGGATATATCACAGAAGAGGAGACCCAGGACCCTGCCAGACTCTACAATCAAATAATGAATACCTCACTTCTGGATCAGTGCGGAAGGTCGGGAGTTTAATTCCCGGTCGAGTGAAACCAATGACTTACAAAATTGATACTTTTAGCTACCTAGGCTGGCACTCGACATTACTAGGATAGAGCGAGGACTGGTTAGCACAGTGTGAGGATAATGTGAATGAGTGGGATATCGAGTCATGGTGCTTACGGCATGATTTCACAGTTGGGCAGCACTATTAAAGGTCGTTATGAATGTGCACTGTCACAAGTCGGTGCCCATCCTGATATCACCTTAGGTGTTGCCAGGATGTAAAACTGCAACAACCAACCAATCCGACCATAGTAGTTTAAGGATTAAAAAAGCGGTTTTTATGTACTATTAACAGATTAACACCGAGAGATGGCGTCCTGAGGACATTGTGTAATGTCCTTTTTAATTATCCAATTAAATAGCAAAAAGGATGCATCCATGTGGCAGCATATAACCAGATCTAATACTGGAGTCTTGAACACGCGCATTGGTGATTATCAACACCACAGCGCTAAGCAATAATTCCCTCCCTATAAACCTCTCTAAAGGCCCTGTCACACTACGACGTTTCCCCCGGCGTGCTGCCAATGCGCAAGATATTTGCTAGGGCTCGAGACACGTCCAACTTTTCGGCGTTGTGGGAGAAAATTCGACGGGTTGCAGCGTGCTAGTAGCGTGTTGGTGGCGCGTCCGTAACGCCCCCTCCAATGCGTCGGCGCGCGTCGGCGCGCGTCGGCGCGTGCCAAAAGTTTTGTGCAAGCACAAAACGATCGGCGCGACCCGACGCGCGGTGACGCGCGGTGACGCGCGGTGACGCGCGGTGACGTGTCCATTCACACAGTGCTATCACTCAACGTGTACTGATGTGTACCGACGCGCCGTTAACGCGCCGGTAACGCGCGCGTAACGCTTCCCGACGTGTGCCGACGTTTCGGCCAAAAAGTCAACAAGTCGGCACGCATTGGTGAAAAACGTCGTAATGTGGCAGGGCCTTTAGTCTATACACTGTATGATTGAACCTAACTGCCTTCCTGGCAACTAATGATATTAACAAGTTACAATAGAAATGCTCACCCCCCACCCCCTCAGCCGTAAAGAAAGAGAGGTAAATGGACTAATGCATAGAAAAGGCAGCATTTAGACTGCAATCTACAAACATGTACAACCAATAAACAAGGCACAACAACAAAAACATAAATCATTACTAAGCAGATTCCAAAAGATTTTGAATCAAACTGAACCCGTGCTGCCCAGCAGTGAAAACAAGTGTTAACACACTTATCCATTATGGACAGGGCAAATACATTCATGACACAAATTTAAAAATAACATTGCAACTTCTAAGTGCAAATGCCTGTTGATCTGATGTTTTCGTGGTCTGCTGCCTCATCTCATTACTCACGCCTGCTTTACTTTAATCTTCAACCAAGCAGCCAAGTCCAGCGGCAGCTAACGGAGCCCGACTCGCGTGTACCTGGCTGCCAGCTTTGTGCGTCTTGCTTTGTGACCATAAGTTCACTTTTTGTTTGCTCGTATATTTGTTTTTTTTATCGTGGTGGCATGGAAATATGCGTTAGCTTCCCAGGACCAACAAAGTGTCAGAGATTACTCCCTGTACGACGCACAGAGTAACCACGCAATTCAAAGGAATGTCCCTCACTCATATTTAAGTAAGAATATCGAAATAACATGTCCGTATATAGTATATATAGTATGTCCATCACACGGTATTGCTATACCTGCATACCAGGTATGCAGGTATAGCAATACCTCAGGGAGTTTGACGCCCCTGCCCTGCAGAGTTGTAAACCACTGCCTTGTGGTACAGGTTCTTGACAGAACCGAAGGCTAAAGGCCCTGTCACATTACGGCGTATGGCGGGAGCGTATTGAAAACCTACGTAGGTCCTGCGCGTGCCGGCCTATGATGACATTTGGTGACCTTTCGGGTGGTTTTGAGCGTATGTGGAACCTACGAGGAGCGTACGAGGAGCGTATGAGGAGCGTATGGGAGCGTATGGGAGCGTGCTGTGACATTTTTTGACAGTATGGGCCATACGCCCTCATAGGTCGAGTTTTTTTTAGCATGCACAAAAAAATTTGGACGGACGGATTTATGAAAGCGTATGGCGGCGTATGCCTCATACGCTTCACATACGCCGGCATCTGGCGGCATCTGGCGGCGTATGAGTAGCGTATGAGTAGCGTATGCGTAGCGTATGAGTAGCGTATACGGCGTATGCCGACGTATATGACGTAACGCGCTTACGCCGCCATACGCTCCCGCAAAAAACCCTAATGTGACAGCCCCTTAAGGGAGCAAACCCTAAACAGAAAACCATGTCACTGTGGCAGCATTAAGGGTGGTTGATGTATGGAACTCCCAACATCTCCCGACCAGCCACTGCAGGGACAAATAGTTTTGCGCCTGTCTTGACATGTTCTTGCCGGTGTGAAACCTCTATTTGCTCCCCGAGAGAGTGCCGCTGGTAACTTGCAAAAGCCAGCAGCACTTCAACACTTTTGCAGGCAGCTTTCATCAAATGTACAACTGCAGAGAGACATTAAGACCGACTCATGGACGCAACTCTCACAGCAGAGAGCTAAATGGAAAGCGGCAGTCAAATAATGAAAGCAGTCTTTGTCGCATCGCGACCGACAGCATGATGATGATGACATCACACTGTATACGTAATTCATCTTATCTGATATTTATAATATATAGTATATATAATATGTCTTATGCATTGTAGATTAAGTATTTAAATCAAATATATATTATAGATATAATATATATATATTATATATATATTATGTATAGTATACACATGGGATATACATATATAATATGGTGTATATCTAATATAAATAATATATAGCATATACACAAAATACAACATGTAGCATATACATTATATATAATATACAAAGTATATAGGTAATGTACATCATGGACATTATGCATATTATATATAATATAGAGTATATATTTTACATATAATATATATAGTATATATATATATATTGTATATATATTATATAGTATACATCGTATATAGTATACATAGTATATATAGTATGTATAGTATATATAGTATGTACAGTTTATATAGTGTATTTGTAGTATATATATTATATATAGTATATACATATACATATATTATATATAGTATATATAATATGTATAGTATGCATGGAATATATATTATATATAGAACACATGGTATTTATAGTATAATAGTATATATAGTATATATATATTATACATAGTATATATAGAGTTATATGTTATAATACATATGTATATGTTGCTGTGAGGGGTGACATATGTAGAAGTTTATTACCTTCTCCAGTCATTTCAACTCCCGTCCAAACGGCAATGGCAACAACTGGGGCATGGCAACTATAAATCTTCTCATGGCCCCTGTGAAATAACTACAAAAACGTTCTACAATCAATGGACAGCGAGGCTGTGGTGATGATTCCATACTGAAATTACTGATGATTGCGATGATGATTATGACAATGACGACGATTAAGAAAAGCCAAAGCTAGTGGGAGAAAGAAAAGAACAAAATATGAAGATTGACAGTTTTAAGTAAGTAATTATGAAGATAAGTGAAGGTTTTATATATTCTTTAAGAAACGAAGTAGAATGATGAGAAGTAGAAGAAATGATAAGACAACGACATTCTGGAATTTGTGGATGATTGTTTGCTGATCGTTTAGTGCCATGACGACAACAAAGGTCATATTCACAGTGAACAGGTACTCGTCTCTATTCGGTCAGTCTTGTCGATAACATTCATATTTATAGTGAACAGCTACTTGTCTCTATTAGGTCAGTCTTGCCAATAACATTCATATTCACAGTGAACAGGTACTCGTCTCTATTAGGTAAGTCTTGTCGATAACATTCATATTCACAATGAACAGCTACTTGTCTCTATTAGGTGAGTCTTGTCAATAACATTCATATTCACAGTGAACAGGTACTCGTCTCTATTAGGTAAGTCTTGTCGATAACATTCATATTCACAGTGAACAGCTACTTGTCTCTATAAGGTGAGTCTTGTCAATAACATTCATATTCACAGTGAACAGGTACTCGTCTCTATTAGGTGAGTCTTGTCAATAACATTCATATTCACAGTGAACAGGTACTCATCTCTATTAGGTGAGTCTTGTCGATACCATTCATATTCACAGTGAACAGCTACTTTTCTCTATTAGGTCAGTCTTGTCGATAACATTCATATTCACAGTGAACAGGTACTCGTCTCTATTTGGTCAGTCTTCTCGATAACATTCATATTCATAGTGAACAGCTACTTGTCTCTATTAGGTCAGTCTTGTCAATAACATTCATATTCACAGTGAACAGCTACTTGTCTCTATTAGGTCAGTCTTGTCAATAACATTCATATTCACAGTGAACAGATACTCGTCTCTATTAGGTAAGTCTTGTCGATAACATTCATATTCACAGTGAACAGCTACTTGTCTCTATTAGGTGAGTCTTGTCAATAACATTCATATTCACAGTGAACAGGTACTCGTCTCTATTAGGTGAGTCTTGTCGATAACATTCATATTCACAGTGAACAGCTACTTGTCTCTATTAGGTCAGTCTTGTCGATAACATTCATATTCACAGTGAACAGGTACTCCTCTCTATTCGGTCAGTCTTGTCGATAACATTCATATTCACAGTGAACAGGTACTCATCTCTATTAGGTGAGTCTTGTCAATAACATCTATTACAGTGACAGTACTGTCTCTATAGTCAGTCTGTCGAACATTCATATTCACAGTGAACAGGTACTCGTCTCTATTAGGTGAGTCTTGTCGATAACATTCATATTCACAGTGAACAGGTACTCGTCTCTATTAGGTGAGTCTTGTCGATAACATTCATATTCACAGTGAACAGGTACTCGTCTCTATTCGGTCAGTCTTCTCGATAACATTCATATTCACAGTGAACAGGTACTTGTCTCTATTAGGTCATTCTTGTCGATAACATTCATATTCACAGTGAACAGGTACTCGTCTCTATTCGGTCAGTCTTCTCGATAACATTCACACGCCCGCCTTGAAATTTACACAAACTCTGAAATGGCTTTGAAATTTACATGCAATTCTAAAATGGTCTGATTCATGTCAATGTCAATCTCTGATAGTATTCTGAAGTGGTTAGACTTATGTCAACTGATAGTGAAATTTATCTCACAAATAATAGCCAAACTTAGCGGAGGCTTTAAATTATCCCGGTTGTTATTTCGGAACTCTAAGATGTGTTTGTGTTTTAAATTGGTAAAGAGGTTGGTTGTTTGAGTTTTACGTCCAGGCCACATCTAAGGTCATATCAGCCTGAGTACCAACTTGTGACACTGCACACTCATATCAACTTCATAGTGCTGCCCCACTGGGAGACCAGGCCACTAGCACCATGAGCATATATCCCACTCAGTCACATTATCCTAACACTGAGCGAACCATTCCTTGCCACATCCTAATAATGCCAAGTGCTTGGCTAGGAAGCGACAAGTATTGATTCTAAAGTCATTGGTTTGATTGCCCAGGGTTGAACGCAGTCGGTTGGAATCACACAATCTACCGAAATGGGAGATGGAAGCTCAACGCATTTGGCCATCGATTCTGGTCAAAGAGGTTTTATGTATAAAAATAATCGACACACAATGTCATTCTAACTGTCGCACACTGATATGTCTCCTGTGAGGAGAGCACTGCGCTAATTGTGGTGTCAGGAGCTGGCTGTGTGGTGTCTAATCCCGCCAACAGGGGGCACGCTTATTCCTCACCCTGCCCCCTGGTGATCCGATGGTGAAACACGCCCAGGTACACCCGTCAACTCACTTAACACACACAATGAAGAGCCGCTGACACAGGTATGCGCCTCAGATACAGGTAAGCACATCAACCTCAGGTAAACACATCAACCACAGGTAATCACCTCACATAGAGGTAGGCGCCTCAGATACAGGTAGGCACATCAACCTCAGGTAAACACATCAACCACAGGTAAACACCTCACATAGAGGTAGGCGCCTCAGATACAGGTAAGCACATCAACCACAGGTAAACACATTAACCACAGGTAATCACCTCACATAGAGGTAGGCGCCTCAGATACAGGTAAGCACATCAACCACAGGTAAACACATAAACCACAGGTAAACACCTCACATAGAGGTAGGCGCCTCAGATACAGGTAGGCACATCAACCTCAGGTAAACACATCAACCACAGGTAAACACCTCACATAGAGGTAGGCGCCTCAGATACAGGTAAGCACATCAACCACAGGTAAACACATTAACCACAGGTAATCACCTCACATAGAGGTATGCGCCTCAGATACAGGTAAGCACATCAACCACAGGTAAACACATAAACCACAGGTAAACACCTCACATAGAGGTAGGCGCCTCAGATACAGGTAGGCACATCAACCTCAGGTAAACACATCAACCACAGGTAAACACCTCACATAGAGGTGTGCACCCCAGATACAGGTAAGCACATCAACCACAGGTAAACACATCAACCACAGGTAAACACCTCACATAGAGGTATGCGCCTCAGATACAGGTAAGCACATCAACCACAGGTAAACACATAAACCACAGGTAAACACCTCACATATAGGTATGCGCCTCAGATACAGGTAAGCACATCAACCACAGGTAAACACATCAACCACAGGTAAACACATCAACCACAGGTAAACACATCAACCACAGGTAAACACATCAACCACAGGTAAACACATCAACCACAGGTAAACACATCAACCACAGGTAATCACCTCACATAGAGGTATGCGCCTCAGATACAGGTAAGCACATCAACCACAGGTAAACACATAAACCACAGGTAAACACCTCACATAGAGGTATGCGCCTCAGATACAGGTAAGCACATCAACCACAGGTAAACACATCAACCACAGGTAAACACATCAACCACAGGTAAACACATCAACCACAGGTAAACACATCAACCACAGGTAATCACCTCACATAGAGGTATGCGCCTCAGATACAGGTAAGCACATCAACCACAGGAAAACACATAAACCACAGGTAAACACCTCACATAGAGGTATGCGCCTCAGATACAGGTAAGCACATCAACCACAGGTAAACACATCAACCACAGGTAAACACCTCACATAGAGGTGTGCACCCCAGATACAGGTAAGCACATCAACCACAGGTAAACACATCAACCACAGGTAATCACCTCACATAGAGGTATGCGCCTCAGATACAGGTAAGCACATCAACCACAGGTAAACACATTAACCACAGGTAATCACCTCACATAGAGGTAGGCGCCTCAGATACAGGTAAGCACATCAACCACAAATAAAAACATCAACCACAGGTAATCACCCCACACAGAGGTAGGAGCCTCAGATACAGGTAAGTATATCAACCACAGGTAAACACATCAACCACAGGAACACATTTCACACAGAAGCAGGCGCCTCAGATACAGGTAAGTGTATCAACCACAGGTAAACACATCAATCACAGGTAAACACTTCACACAGAAGTAGGCGCCTCAGATACAGGTAAGTGTATCAACCACAGGTACACACATCAACCGCAGGTAAACACTTCACACAGAAGTAGGCGCCTCAGATACAGGTAAGCATATCAACCTCAGGTAAACACATCAACCACAGGTAATCACCTCACTAAGAGGTCATCATCATCATCATGCTGTCTGTCGCGATGTGACAAAGACTACTTTCATTACTTGACTGTCGCTCTTTTGTGCAGTTGTACATTTCATGAAAGCTGCCTGCAAAAGTGTTGAAGTGCTGCTGGCTTTTGCAAGTTACCAGCGGCGCTCTCTCGGGGAGCAAATAGAGGTTTCACACTGGCAAGAACATGTCCAGACTGGTGCAAAACTATTTGTCCCTGCAGTGGCTGGTCAGGAGATGTTGGGAGTTCCATACATCAACTGCCATTAATGCTGCCACAGTGACATGGTTTTCTGTTTAGGGTTTGCTCCCTTAGCCTTCGGTTCTGTCAAGAACCTGTACCACAAGGCAGTGGTTTACAACTCCATATGTATCTGAGGTGCATTCATAGAGGTATGCACCTCAGATACAGGTATGCATATCAACCACAGATAAACACATCAACTACAGGTAATCATCTCAGATAGAGGTATGCACCTCAGATACAGGTAATAATCTCACACAGGCAAGCTCCTCATACACAGGTAAGCTCCTCCTACACTGGTAAGCACATCAACCACATGTAAACATATCAACCACAGGTAATCACCTCACACATAAGTAGGCGCCTCAGATACAGGTAAGCACATCAACTAGAGGTAAGCATCCAGCCCACAGGTATTCACTATACCCATAGGTAAGCACCTCGTGCATAGGTAAATGCCTCAGATACAAGTTAGCACCTACCCACAGGTAAGTGACTCACAAACAGGTACTTGCACCATCCGCAGATCATCACATCACACAGGTCAACTCTAACACACAGGTAATTGCATCATCTCAATACTCCCACTGCCTGGGAAGTTAATGGAGAAAATAATGCATAGGCACATTATGGATCACCTGATCGAACACAAAATACTAAACAGTAAACAAGGCGGATTCAGAAAATTCCACTCGACAATTAAAACAATTGCTAACTTAGTAAGCGATACCTCAAATAATATCAATAAAAAGAACCTAGTGGGTGCAGCGTTCATAGACTTCAGCAAAGCCTTTGACACGGTGGACCACACTATCCTAATCAGCAAACTATCCCAAATGGGAATAACGGGAGTAACGGGAAAATGGGTAACAAGCTACCTAAAAAAACGAAAACAATGCACAGCAATAAAAGGAACCATATCAAGTGAGGAAAAAATAAGCTGTGGCGTACCACAAGGGTCAGTCCTGGGACCACTCCTCTTCCTCATATATATAAATGATCTAAACAACTGGCTAGACACTGAAAACATCCAACTATATGCAGATGATACTGTGGTATATACTGCAGGCAAAACATCTGAAGAGATCGAAACAAAATTAAATCAAACACTAATGAAACTAACAGAATGGTGCCATCTAAATAAGATAACTATAAATAGCAATACATCAAAGACGGTGCTATTCGGAACCAGACTAACCGGTAACAACAAAATAAAATGTCTCCTGGGAAACAACGAGTTAGAACAGGTAGACAACTACCGATATCTGGGAGTCGACCTGGACAGGCACTTAAACTATGACCTTTGCATAACAAACACTATCAAAAAATCAAACCATAAAATATGGCTACTGGCAAAACTAAGGTACTACATGACTGAAAGCATGGCAATCAAAATATATAAAGGAACGATCCTTCCCTACTTCGACTACGGTGATGTAGTATACATGGGGGGAAGTACCAAACTACTCAACAAACTACAAGTGATGCAAAATAAAGCCCTTAAAATATGCCTCCAAGTACACAAAAGATATCCCACGATAGAACTACACAAAAAATGCAAAGCAACACTATTAACAAGCAGAAGAGAAACACACCTGAAAATACTAGCACACCACGACACCACAAAACCGGATTACACAGTAGCCCCCCACAGGGACACTAGACACATGGCGGCCCCGATACTCCTAACGGAAAGAAGCAACATGAAAATACATGAGAGAAGTATACTAACCATGGCAGCACATGCCTGGAATAAACAAAATGTAAAATTACGGGCAATCCGTAACCCTGACCACTACAACAAATTCTTAAAGAAAACAATTACTTACTGACACAACAAAACCGCACCTGTCCCTGAGCGCCATCAATGCTTGCTGTGTACTGGCACAGAAAGCAAAAGACAGGCCAGGAAAAGTGGTAGGCACTAAACAGAAAAAATAGGAAAATTAGCCCTCCTAAGTATTAAGGAAATCAGGAAAGCTATCTCCATATGGCGCAGTCCACCTGGGTATGTGTAATGGCACAAACCAACACAGAAGTGGACAGGCCACGGTCATGCAACTGATCCACCCTGAAATATAAAATGGCTAGGCAAACAACACAGCCATCCCACCTGGCCACAGTTCTAAAGGGTCCGAGTATGTTCTAGCACACGAGTGCACTATCTAAGGACAGGGTTTAGGTGAAAGGATGCTGTAACAAATAAAATAAAATAAATCTGAATGGAACGGGATCCTCTCCCGCAAGCCTGCATGTCACCCAAGTAGATGTACATAGTAGGCTAAGGTATCATTACTCAGACTAGACAAAAAAAACTGCAAAATTACAAAAAATACTAACATAGGCTATTACTAACAACCAAAATTGCAGAAGGCTGACCCGAGCAGACACAGGTAAACACTCCTGGGCAAAGGAACAGATCAAGACAGCGCCACAGCTGTCCAGCGTTGAAAACAAGCACCCTGACAGGAGCTTATACGTTATGGGCAGAGTAAATACCTCGTCAATAAAAAATCTAAAATCAAAAAAAATCAACAGATCATCACCTCACACATGTAAGCACCTCACACATATGTATCGGCCTCATTCACAGGAAATCACCTCATTTACACGTAATCTCCTCATTCACAGGTAAGCAGCTGACAGATGCAAGCTACTCATATACCGATGATCACCTAATCCACAGGTAATCACCAAGTCCACAGGTAATCACGTCATTCACAGGTAATCACCTAATTCACAGATCATTACCTCACAGAATGAAACACCCCATATATAGGTAATCAACTGATTCACAGGTAATCGCCTCATTCATAGGTAAATACCTTACTCATGTAACCTCATTATACACAGGTAAGCACCTCAGACAGGTAAGCTCCTCATACAAAGGTAAACTCCTAATGTACAGGCAAGCTCCTCATACACAGGTCAGCTCCTCATATATAGGTAAGCTCCTCATACACAGGTAAGCACCTCATACATGAACTCACCTCATACACGTAAGCTCGTGATATATAGGTAATCACCCCTCACAAGTACGCTCCTCATAGAGGTAAGCTCATCATACACAGGTAAGCTCCTCATACACAGGTAAGCTCCTCATACACAGGTAAGCACCTCACACAGGTAAGCTCATCATACAGAGGTAAGCTCCTCACACAGGTAAGCTCCTCACATAGGTAAGCTCCTCACATAGGTAAGCTCCTCATGCACAGGGGAGTTCCTCATACACAGGTAAGTTCCTCATACAGGTAAGTTCATCATACACCGGTAAGCACCTCACACAGGTAATCTCCTCATACACAGGTAAGCTCCTTATACACAGGTACATTCCTCATGCACAGGTAAGTTCCTCATACAGGTAAGCTCCTCACACAAAGGTAAGCTCGTCATACAAAGGTAAGCTCCTCATACACGGGTAAGCTCCTCATACACAGGTAAGCTCCTCATACACAGGTAAGTTCCTCATACACGGATAAGCTCCTCATACACAGGTAATCTCCTCATTCACAGGTAAGCTCCTCATACAGGTAAGCTCCTCATACACGGGTATGCTCATTATACACAGGGAAGCTCCTCACACACAGGTAATCTCCTCATACACAGGTAAGCTCCTCATTCATAGCTAAGCTACTCATACACTGATAAGCTCCTCATACAGGTAAGCTCCTCACACACAGGTAACCACATGACACAGGTAAGCTCCTCATACACACATAAGTTTCTCATACACAGGTAGGCTACTCATACACAGGTAGGCTACTCATACACAGGTAGGCTACTCATACACAGGTAGGCTTCTCATACACAGGTAGGCTCCTCATACACAGGTAGGCTCCTCATACACAGGTAGGCTACTCATACACAGGTAAACTCCTCATACAGGTAAGCTCCTCATACACATGTTAGCTCCCCATACATGTAATCACCTCCCACAGGTAAGCTCCTCATATATAGGTAAGCACCTCACACAGGTAAGCTCCTTATATATAGGTAAGCACCTCACACATGTAAGCTCCTCATACAGGTAGGCACATCATGTACATGTAAGCTACTCATACAGGTAAGCACCTCGTGTAAGCTCCTCAGGTAAGCTCCTCATACACAGCTAAGGCCATCAACCACAGCTAATCGCATCAGACAGAGGTAAGCACTTTGCAGTAAGTGAAGCGGAGCACAGCCGAGATGGGAGTGGAGGGGAGGAGAGGAAGGAGGGAACTGGAGCCGGGAGAGTGGAGGTGGGAAGGGAGAGGGAGGAGGTGGGAAGGGAGAGGAGGAGGTGGGAGGGGGAGAGGGCAGGAGGTGGGAGGGAGAGGGAGGTGGTGGGAGGGGAGAGGGAGGAGGTGAGAGGGAAGGGGAGGTGGAGGGGAAGGGGGAGGTGGGAGGGGAGAGGGAGGAGGTGGGAGGGAGAGGGAGGTGGTGCGAGGGGAGAGGGAGGAGGTGAGAGGGGAAGGCGGAGGTGGGAGGGGAAGGGGGAAGGTGGGAGGGGGAGAGAGGGAGGTGGTGGGAGGGGAGAGGGATGAGGTGAGAGGGGAAGGGGGAGGTGGAGCGGAGGAGGAGGGGGGTGAGAGGGGAGGGAGGAAGTGGGAGGGGGAAGGGGGGAGGTGGGATGGGAGAGGGATGAGGTGGGAGGGGAGAGGGAGTAGGTGGGAGGGAGAGGTGGAGTGAGAGGGAGGAGGTGGGGGAGGAGGTGGTGGAGGGAGAGGGGGAGATGGGAGCGGAGAGGAGGAGGGAAGGGAGGGGTGGGAGGGAGAGGAGTGGGTGGAGGGAGGGAGGGGGAGGTGTGAGGTATGGAGGAGGAGGTGGAGGAGAGGGAGGGTGGAGGGGAGGGAGAGATGGGAGGTAGGGGGATGGGATGGTGAGGTGAAGGGAGGGATGAGGGGGAAGGAGAGGGAGGAGGAGGGGAGGTGGGGTGGGACGGAGGAGGGGGGAGAGGTGGGAGGAGTGGGAGGGAGAGGGAGGAGGTGGGGTGATATGGGGAAGTGCAGGCGGGAAGCAGCAGGAGAGGATAAGGGGAGTTGAAAGGACGGGAAGGGAGAGAATGGGAGTTGAAGGGAGGGAGGGAATGGAGGGAGTTGAAGGGGAGGGGGAGGAGGGGAATGGGAGGGGAAGGGGGGTTGAAGGGGAGAGGAATGGGAGGGGAAGGGGAGTTGAAGGGGAGGGGGAGCGGAGGGGAAGGGGGGTGGGGGAGGGGAGTTGGAGGGTAGGGGTGCGAGGTAGAAGAGTAGCAAAGGCGGGGATGGGACATCACTCCTAGACTACGTCGAGGAAAGCATTACATGGGGTGAAGGCAGTCTGAACATCGGCCAGTGCGACTGACACTGGTCTACATCCGGTGGAGGCGAGGAGAGAAGGTGGAGCCACCGGTCCAGTGTTGGTCTTACAGAGTATACCAATAATAACATTAATTAACTCTTACGTATCTCTATACTCACATAATTCGTTATACATCACATACATTTATATATATAAAATCCTCCAGTGCGACTGACACTGGTCAACATCCGGGGGAGGTGAGGTGGGCGAGATGGCACCACTGGTACAGTGTTGTATCTGACGGAGGATAACAATAATAATAATAATAAGTAATATTACCTTGCAAATCTTTTTACTCGCATAATACGTTATACATCACATATATATATATATATATATATATACTTCCGAGCGAGTGGAGTGTCAAGCCCCGCGCAGGAGGTGGAGCGGTGCATGCCGCCCCCCCCTCCCCCTAATCCGAGGTGGGAGGGGTAGGAAAGGAGGCACTACAGAACTTATTACAGGCGATAAGGGGCTTATCACTATCCATATATATATATCGGTATAGTAGTGGTACATATGATATACCCTACTGTATATAATGTTCGTAAATAGTGTTGATATATATATATATATATATACACACAATCATGTATACATAACCATGTACATGTACACAGTAACACCGAACACACTGCCGGGCATGGCGTGCCTCGTTCCCACACCCAGGCCTCACTTACACGTAGAAAGACCTTGTTTAAACCGAGCAAAATGAAAACCGTGCCCACGTTAGTGGCTGTTTTAACGACGCCTGCCCCCCCCCCCCCCCCCCCCCCCCAGCCTCACCCCCTGAGAACCCACCACTGAAAGCACGCCTTGTCCTGCCACTGCTCCTTGGCTTGGTTCTTTGTTTATTGGGGTTTTACCTTCTGGTACCAGCAGAGGCCATGCGACGACTGGTACTGATATATATGAGATTCATAGTGCAACCGTGCCAACTTTATAGTGCTGCCCCACAGAGATATATATCTATTTTTTTCTTCTCTGATGGTGTATTTATGCAGCCCAGTACAGTTAAGTCTAATGACTTGTCGGTACCTCTCCTGAGATAACGTGAGTTGTTGCTAGGACATAAAACAACAACAAGTAACACACTTTGTTTATTGGGGTTTTACTTCCAGGCAGCAGCAGATGCCATGCGACGACGGATACGGATATATGAGATTCATAGGGCATCCCTGCCAACTTTATAGTGCTGCCCCACTGAGATATATGTGTGATGTATAACGCATTACACGAGTATAAAGGGAGGGGCGGGGGTGTCATTGGGTCTCTTCCTCCAATAGAACTGTGTGCAGCATTTACACCAGCCAGCGGCAGTGCACTCCTTCAGCGAATGTTCACACACCAACAACAAACAAAGAGTGACACATCACCAGAACACTGTCTCCTTGTCGACGCCAGAGCGGACTAGAACTGTGAGCCACGTGTTGCACAGAGATACAGGTGAACCGGTCAACAGGTTGTTCCTATGTATTGATCCCATCATTACACTGAGGCTAATCATTATGTCCAGTTATAATATATAACGATGGTGTTTACGTGTAGGCCAGGGCTCATGCAGCTGTGGGGGTTAGTACGCCATTGTGTATATTTATATGATGCATAGTGTATTATGCGAGTATAAAGATACGGAAGGGAATATTACTTGTTATTATGATTATTGTTATACTTGGTAAGATGCAACACTGTACCGTGTAAAGATTTCAAATTCCCCCCATATTCAAGTTCCCCCCCGGGAAGTTGAAAACGTTTTCAAATTCCTCCCAGGGGAATTTGGAAACGTTTTCAAATTTCCTCCCTCGTTTTAACTTTCCCTCCCCCTCCCCATTTTTGGGGAATTTTCTTTATTTTTGTTATTTTTTGTTATTTTTCATGACAAATATTATAATATACATAGAATAGCAAAATGGAAATTATTACTAGTACAATAAAAGATATTTAACCACAAATGACACAAAAAGTCTCCAAGATGGTTAAAAAAAAAATATTATAGGTCTGAAATTTTAAACGTTTTTTAAAGTTTTTTAAACAATTTTAAATTCCCAGAGGGGGGAATTTGAAAATAGGGGGAGGAATCTGACAAATGTTTTTAAGTTCCCCCCCCCAGGAATCTGAAAACCTTTTTAATTTCCCCGGAGCGAAGTTAAAAACGTTTTCAGATTCCCGGGGGGAAACTTGGGAAAGGGGGAAGTTGAAATCGTTACACCGGTGGTACCACCTCGGCCCACCTCACCTCCACCGGATGTTAACCAGTGTCAGTCTCAGTATATATATATATATATATATATATATATATATATATATCAATATATATATATCTATATGTATCCACCCATACTAGTTACTGAAGTATGTAATATATAACGCATGATGCGAGTACAAAGGCACGACGGGAATTATTATTATTTGTATTATGTATTGCATTAGTATTCTATATACTGACATTTCCGCTCATTGCTCATAACTGGTGGCGCCACCACCGGTGCTCCTCCTCACTACCACTCACACCGGAGCGTTTCTTCTATAATAGTATTAATATGATTGTAATTGCTTGAATAAAAGCATTGCATTACATATATATATATATATATATATATATATATTTAATCTAAAAGGAATGTACACATATTATTATTATGGATCGTGTTAACTGCTTGTGTTATTATTTGAGTCTGAACCCGCAGCATTCGAGTGGTAACCCGGTGGTCGGTACCGAGCAGCTAGGAGCGACCTGGATACCACGTGATCTGCATTCGGCCTGGTTCAGATTCGCTGGGATACAGACATCCTCTAATAGGTTGGCACACCAGTCTGACTGACAAAGGTCTGTTCGTGTCCACCCAGACAATTCAGTGAAACGAATGCTTTGATCTGTTTCTGTAATAACTAGCGACATATACTGTGATGTATAGGAATTGTTTGAGTATAAAGACGTGTAAGGGAATGTTCCCTAATATTGTCACTCCCATGTTGTGTACTATACTAGGGGTGACTACTTCACCAGTTGGGACCGGTGGCGCCCCCACCGCCCAACCTTGTCAGTGGCGCAAAACACTGGCACTCTGGACTGGAATCTTTATATATCATATATACATATATATATATATACATACTCCTTGTAGAACATATCTAATACCTAGGATGTCACTGAGGTTCTAGTTTTATTGGGAATAGAAGTGTTTACTCTTCTGAATAAGGCCTTGTGTAAAGCCGGTGCCTGGTCTTACGCTTAAGCTTAGTGAAGCATATTTGTGTATGATACACAAACATCAACGTAAAGAGCTTTGTGGTTAGTATATGCATTAACGTATATCAATGTGGGAGAAATCCACCAAGCAATTGGTTTATATATATGTGCTCTATAATCCATTATGGGAATATAAACAAGGACACTACCGATCTTCAGTTCCCTATGTAATAGTTAGCACTTATCCTATCTAGCTGACCCTGTTATTATGACATAGACCACGTGGCGCCCCCTGTGAGCGGCCCTGTGCACTGTATGCCAGCTGCGCCTGGCCTTAACGCATTCAATTTTTAACGCAGGACGCTCCCCGATCCAGCTCGCCTTCTATCTGGAATCATGCTAGCTTGACACTCATCTGTGCGATAGGGTATGTCTGAGGGTTTCTGCAACCCGTGTGGTAAAATTCATTCTGGACCGAGGTGCATTACTGACGTGAAACGGGAGGACGCCGCAGGCAACCACATACGCATAACGCGCAAATTCTCGGCAGTCAAGATGGCGACGGCAGGAGAAGCCTCCGATGAGCGAGTGATGGAGGATATCACAAAAGACGTACGGAGTATGTGCATTGATGAAGAGGAGCGACGCGTGAGGGAGGAAATAAGGCAGCTGGAAAGGGACAAGCGCATGTTTGACTTGGAAGAACGACGGACCGTGTTAGTAAAGGAAAAGGCGGCCAGGGACACAGTGAAGCCACCACCAGCCGAGCAGGGCGGAGCAGCCCATACGGAAAGAGGTCACTCAAGTTACGGGGAGGTATCGCGCAAGAGCCGGACACGGCGGCGCAGATCGCACTCTCGTAGTGACTCCAGTTCACGTAGCAGGACAAGGAGCACGTCCCGGAGACGGAAAAGTAAGTGGTCTTTGAAAAACTATACTGAGGATAAGAAGGATGTGCGCAAACTATCAGTGGCCGAGTTACAGGAGGCATCATGCCTGTGGTTCCTGAGCCTGGACGGTTGTGACGTTAAAAGATGGCCAGGCCCTATTCAGCCACCTTGCTTACATTGCATCGAAGGCTAAGCATGAGCTGTTCAAAGACACTGCCCATGTTCGATATGACACGGCCGTGCGTAAGCTAGCGGAACGGGAGGGTTTCGCTGCATTCACGGCAGGGAATGCGGCGGCGAGCCTGATCCACTACGGGCATGAGGCCATGCGGGCCAAAACTAAGAGTGCGACCACCGGGAATCCAAAGGGGCTCAAGACCTATGAAAAGGGAGGCAAGCGGGCCTGCTTCCCCTGGAACAAGGAAGTGGGTTGTGACAGTAAGGAGGGGGACTGTAGCTTCGGGCATTGGTGCAGCAAGTGCGGGAGCTGCAGCCACAAGCGCATTAAGTGCACCCGGGACTGACGGTGCACCGGGACGCGCCACACCGGGGATGCGGAGCATGACCCAGATTCGGCCATACCGCGGGAAAACGGGGGCGCGGGGTGGGGCGCAGTGAGCACACAAGCAGCCACACAACCCGGCGGTGGACGCGGCCGGGGCAGGGACGGTAGCGGTACTGGGGTTTGTGACACCCAGGCAGACACACAACCCGGCGGTGGACGCAGCTGGGACAGTGACTGTACCGGTCTCCGAGGTACTGGTTGTGATGCATTACTTGACGGCGCCGGAGGGCGTGGTATGGATGTTTACAATGGCGCATGTGGGTCAGTGAAGATGCCCGAGCCGCAGGTCTGGCTTCCCGCACGTGGGGAGGTCCCGGATGTAAACAACAACAACACTGTGGTCGCGGCACGTGTGGGGGCCCCGCCTCTGGGTGGGACT
The DNA here is from genome assembly GCA_030323885.1 of Branchipolynoe longqiensis. NCBI lineage: Eukaryota > Metazoa > Annelida > Polychaeta > Phyllodocida > Polynoidae > Branchipolynoe > Branchipolynoe longqiensis. The sequence continues at coordinate 1,050,452 of CM059193.1, read as the reverse complement.
GACAACACATCTATGCACATGGCAGTGGGGGCGGGAGGCTGCCAGGGTGGCGTTACGGAGGGTTGCAGTGGAGCACAGGGGTCAGTGGAGACACCCGTGCCACGGGAGGCCCCGGATGTAAACAACAATAACAACACGTGGGACGGGGTGGATACCCTGATGGCGGCGGCGGGCACCCTGGGGGGGATCCCCGGTGACCAACAAGTGGGGGAGACGCCCCACAGAGGTACCCGTGTATGGACAAGCAGGGGGGATGGCCTGGACCCGGGGTGGCTCCACGTCGAGGACGGCACAGGAGATGAGCATGTATTCGACATCACCGTCAGGGAGACGGTTACCGACTGTGTGACCGACTTCCGACTCTGGAGGAGCTGCATGACAGGTTTGTGCAGCTGCACGCACAGTATTGATGGTGTCGTGTCCCAGATGAAGCCATGTAGGGTCTTCACAGAGCTGTTCATGAGGGGTGATACTGACCCCGATGCCGAATATATCATGAAAGGCATCTGCTTCGGCTTCATGGTAATAAACCGGGACTGCGACGCTTGCTATGAGTGCCATCAGGGCGCCGGGGGAGACCGTGAGGACAGAGAGGTCATGTCTGGCAAACTCAGGAAGGAGATCGAGGCAGGGGCTTTGACCAGGGCGGCGGACCGACCGCTATGTGTGCATAGGCTCTTCTGCATCCCCAAGGATGGAGGGGGGGTGAGGGGCATCGTGGATTGCAGCAGACCAGAGAGGCTAGTCAGTCAACAACTACACGGATAGCGTGACGGCCAAATTCTCCTACAATAGTGTCGACGATGTGGCCGCCCTGATGCAAGCCGGAGACTATCTCGCGACCGTGGACATCCGCGATGCTTACCGGGCGGTGAGCATCCACCCACGAGACCGGGACCGCCAGGGCATATTCTGGGACTTCGGGAATGACCCGGTCTTTCTAAGAGATAACAGGCTATGCATGGGGCTGGCCTCCAGCCCTTATGTCTTCAGCAAGCTGTCTGATTTTGTTGTCCGCTGTGCAGTGCGTGAGGGCGTGGGGGAGGTGGTAAATTACCTCGACGACTTCTGTATCGTAGCTCGGGACTTCGACGCGGGCTGCGCGGCCCAGGCCACCCTAATGGGGATCCTCCGGAGATTGGGCTTCTATATAAGCTTCCCAAAAGTCACCTCCCCGTCCACCAAAACAAGGTTCCTGGGTATCGACATCGACACCATCGCCCTGGAGATGTCGCTGCCGGAGGACAAGCTGACCAGGATGACCATGGCGCTTCTGGCCCTGGAGGGCCGGAAGAAGGCTAGGAGGATCCAGCTGGAGCGGCTGGCTGGCTTGCTGGCGCACTGTGCGAAGGTGGTCCGGGGAGGCCGCACGTTCTGCAGACGCATGTACGACACGATCAACGCAGTGGCAAAACCCCACTTCAAGGTCCGCCTCTCGGGGGGTTTCCATGAGGATAGACGATGGTGGCTGGACTTCTCCAGACGGTTCAATGGGAAGGCAAAAATAATCGGCCGCCATACCCCATACGTCTCGACTTACAGTGACGCCTCCGGGGAGGGGTTCGGGACGATCCATGCCGGCGATTGGAGGATTGGAGCCTTCGGGGAGGGACCAGACGGGAGGATCAGGGATGACGTGGGCCACCACCACGCCACACCCGATGGGACTTGTAGGGGGGCCCACATAAACGTGCTGGAGATGTGGGCAGCCTTCTGTGCGGCCCAGACCTGGGGCCACCTGTGGAAGGACAGCACGGTGGTCATGGTCACGGACAATGAGACGGTCCGAGCGGCCTTGACCTCGGGTCGGTCCAAATCAAAGGGGGTCATGCACTTCGTGCGCAGGCTGTTCTGGATAGCGGCACAGTACAATTTTGATGTTCAGTCTGTTTATGTGAAGAGTGCTGACAACACGATCTGCGACGCCCTGAGCCGTTGGAGCGCCAGGGACAGTAAGGACCGAATCCGGGTCGCAGACGGAGCACGCAGGCTTTGTTGCAACCACATATTCACCAACTCCCCTGACCCTTCTACTTCCAGTTGTGGAGCTGCGGAGGGAGAAGCTGGCCGTGCAACGCAAGTACTACGCCCCAAACTCCATCACAACACGGGGGGGTCCAGGTGAGACGATACCTGGAGTTCATTGAGGAGTTCGGGGGCCACTTTCCCACCACACCGTGCCCTCCAGAACAGACGGCACTGTATGCAGTCTGGCTGGCCAGGACTCTCAAATACACATCGGTGTGCAACTACCTCAGTGGCCTGAACTTCTTCTTGAAGACGGAGGGCGCGGAGCCGATCGACTACAAAAACTTTGAGCTGGCATCCACGTTGAAGGGCATCAAGCGGGAGCGGGGTTGCCATCCCAGGCAGGCAGCCCCCTTACTGCCTGACATGCTTAGGCGAATATTCGCTGCCCTGACCACCTCGGCGGGGCACACCGCCTGGCGGGCGGCCATACTGTGCAGCTTTAGGGCACTACTGAGGAAGTGCCAGGTGACAGCCTCGGACTCGTCACTACTCAGGGGAGACTTTTCCTTTCTCCCATGGGGAATGTTGGTGCGAGTTCGTCGCTCCAAGACGATACAATTCGCGGAGCGTATGCTCGAAATACCTGTGGCTAGGTGCCCGGACCTCTCCCTGTGTGCAGTTTATTGGACTGAGAGACACTTCAGGGAGGTCCCAGCCGGGCCTGATGCCATGGCGTTCCGGATCCCCACGCCAGCGGGCGCCACGATGGAACTGCGATACTCGACATACCAAGGGATGCTGAAGCACTTCTGTGGGGTCGCGGGATTGGACGCTGGGGACTACTCATCCCACTCCTTGAGGAGGGGGGGCTGTACCTTCCTATCATTGTGTGGCGCCACCCTGGAAGAGCTCAGGGTGCGCGGTGATTGGGCGAGCGATACCATCTTCGCCTACCTGCAGACGCCATTGAGCGTCCGCATAATGAACGACATTAGGGTTTCCACGGCACTGGCTGGTGCGACTGAGCCGGTATACTGAGACTCTGGGGTTGGGGGGACCATGGGTCTCTTGGCATTTAATATATCTCCGCCAGAGAATATATATCTTCTTCTCAACCACATCAGTCTTATCTTTGTTCTGTTTATTGGGGCCAACTGTTTATGTGCTCTATAATCCATTATGGGAATATAAACAAGGACACTACCGATCTTCAGTTCCCTATGTAATAGTTAGCACTTATCCTATCTAGCTGACCCTGTTATTATGACATAGACCATGTGGCGCCCCCTGTGAGCGGCCCTGTGCACTGTATGCCAGCTGCGCCTGGCCTTAACGCATTCAATTTTTAACTTTAGGTGGGCATTTAATATATCTCCGCCAGAGAATATATATCTTCTTCTCAACCACATCAGTCTTATCTTTGTTCTGTTTATTGGGGCCAACTGTTTATACATATGTATCCATGCATATGTGTATACATGTAGACATATGTATGCATGAATTCATATATTCATAAATTCATAAATTCATAAATTCATATATTAATACAGTCATACATTCATACATATATTCCCATATTCCTACATTCCCATATTCCTGCATTCCCATATTCCTACATTCCCATATTCCTGCATTCCCATATTCCTATATTCCCATATTCCTATATTCCTATCTTACTATGTTCCTCTATTCCTCTATGCCCATACTCCTATATGCACATACATATATTATACTTGATATACATACATATACATATCAAATGTATTCCTGTTCACATATATGCATATACACATACACACATAGTAAACACTATACATTATATGAAGAAAGGAGGAGTGCGTCTGGCAGGAGATGGAGGCTGAGTGGCGAGAGAGGGCAGAGAGGCTGGGTTATAAGGGAGGGAGAGAGCGGGGGGGGGGGGGGGGGGGGGGGGTTAGCAATGCAACGGTCGCGGGCTGGGGGGGGGGGGAGAGGGGGGGTACTCCTCCTCCACTGCGAATCAAACGCAATGCAAGCAGTACGACCATATATACACATGTATACACAAACATAAATATACACATATATATATACATATACACATCTGCACACATGGATATACACATATATAAGTATATGCTTGCATGCATATATCCATATCATCATCATGCTGTCGGTCACGATGCGACAAAGGCTGCTTTCACCACCTGACTGCCGCTCTCCATTTAGCTCTCTGCCGTCAGAGCGATGTCCATGGTCAACATTTCATGAAAGCTGCCTGCAAAAGTGTTGAAGTGCTGCTGGCTTTTGCAAGTTACCAGCGGCACTCTCTCGGGGAGCAAATAGAGGTTTCACACCAGCAAGAACATGTCAACACAGGCGCAAAACTATTTGTCCCTGCAGTGGCTGGTCAGGATATGTTGGGAGTTCCATACATCAACCACCCTTAATGCTGCTACAGTGACATGGTTTTCTGTTTAGGGTTTGCTCCCTTAGCCTTCGGTTCTGCCAAGAACCTGTACCACCAGGCAGTGGTTTACAACTCTGCAGGGCAGGGGCATCAAACTCCCTGAGGTATTGCAATACCTGCAATACCTGCATATCCATATACACACATATATACACATACGCATATATGTACACATATATATGTATACACATATATGTGTATTCATATATACATATAAACATATATACACACATATATATGTACATGTATACATATATATGCAACCATTTATATACATACGTAGGCAACACTATGCACTTACTAGTACACATATATACATATATACACATATGTATGTACATGTATACATATATACACAACTATTTAAATATATACATAACCAACACTATGCACTTACTTGTAAACATATATACATATATACACATATGTATCTACATGTATACATATATACACAACCATTCATATACATTCATATACTGGTACACATATACACATATATACATACATATGTGTTTACATGTATGCATATATACACAACCATTTATGTACATACATAGCCAACACTATGCACTTACTTGGACACATACCCGTATTACATAACCAGTGCTTACCTGAGGACTGAATGGATAACGTCACTAACACCACAAGTAGTGTCATACTAGTCCGCCAGGGGACGCTTCCTCCAGGGGTTAACGCTGAGAACTCCATGGTCAGCTGTGCTCACCGGCTCCTGCACCTATGTATGCATGTATATATCAGCCCCGGGTCAAAGATCAAAGGTCAATCCCAGCAAGCGGGAGCGCACATCCAGTGAGAGTAATTCGCCCGGGGGTTCCTGGGAAAAGGGCACAACTGTTACTCCTGTAGGTGTAGTCACTCTGTGAGGACGTGCGGTGATGGGCGAGTCTTCCCTCCTCCAGGGGAGCAACACATAGCTCAGGCAGTACAGTGTCCACCTGTGACGATGTCAGTCATCCTATCGATCCTGCTCAGTGAACCCATTTGCACTTTGGGCACTTTTCCGTTCCAACCAGTGGTCCACAACTGGTTCATCAAAGGTTCTGGTATGCACAGTCCTGTCTGTGGGAAAGTGCTTATAAAAGACCCCTTGCTGTTTATCGTAAAGAGAAGCCTATGTGGCAGTAGCAGGTTTCCTCCAAATAAATATGTCAGAATGACCATATGTTTGACGTCCAATAGCTCATGTTAAAAATCAATGTGCTCTAGAGGCATCATCAAATAAAACTAGCTGTCCTTCCCCCCTCCTCCCGTAGGTGGGCAGAGGTAGAAGCTACTGGTTGGATGAAGCACGACACCCACGCAGGCTGTCACCCAGCTCAGCCTCCTGGTCGTTGGTTCGGGGAATATCCGGGCCCTCAAAGGGCGAGCGAAGGTTGCGAAAGTCTGCAACTCTGAAGCCGGAACCCTGAATTATACTGTATGTATAAGGGGTATAATTGCTGGTGAATTATACGTATGTAGGTAGGTGGAATTGGACTCCTAATCCTATATGTTGAGTATGAGCTGGGTTATTATTGTAATATTGGTATGTTATTGTGCTATATATTTTGCTCTGCAATGCCTCCAGGCCAGTGCCTCCAGGCCAGTGCTTTACGTCTATTACTATGGAAGCACGAAATGCACTTTGAAACTCTGTATAGATGCATATACATGTATATTCAAAAGCTAAAACCAGTCACTGCTGCTGAAACTTATATATGTGTTATATAATATGTTATATATATAATAGGTATATAACAAGCGCTGCTCCTTGGGTAGCGGCAGTCACTGCTGCTGAAACTTATATATGTGTTATATAATATGTTATATATATATAATAGATATATAACAAGCGCTGCTCCTTGGGTAGCGGCAGTCACTGCTGCTGAAACTTATATATGTGTTATATAATATGTTATATATATAATATATATATATAATAAGCGCTGCTCCTTGGGTAGCGGCAGTCACTGCTGCTGACTGTTTTCCTTGGTCCCGATCTACCTCACGGACACATGCTGCTGAAACTTATACATATATTGTATATATATAATTGATATGTGTTATATAATATTATATAGATATATAACAAGGGCTGCTCCTTGTGTAGCGGCAGCTTGCTGACTGGCTTGCTTGCTCCTGCTCTCTCTCAGCTCGCCGGGACGCAGTGCGCTACTCCCGTCAAACTGGTGGCAGACAGGCCCGGCACGGTGGCGGTGGTTGGCGGTGGCTGGCGGTGGTTGGCGGCTCACTGGGCCGTGGCGGCTTGCTTCTGGAGTGTGGACTGGCGCCTTGTCGACCCAACTACTAACTAACTACAAGCGCCACGCAGCGACTTCCTATGTACGGGGGGAGCACCCGGGAGGTGGGAGGGGGTGGGGTGCGAGGAGGGGAGGGGAGAGGTGGGGAAGGGGGAGGAAGGGAGGTGGGTGGAGGAGAAAGAACTGGAGGGAGGGTGGGGTGGGAAGAGTGAGGGGAGGGGAGGGAGCAGGGAGGGAGGGGGGAGGGGGAGGGGGGACGAGAGAAATGAGAATGCGAGGGATAAGGGAGGGGGAGGTGAGGGGGAGGAAGAGACGAAGGGGAGTGGATGGGCGGATGGGGAGTGGATGGGGAGGCGAGAGGGAAGGGGGGAGAAGGAGGAGGGTTAAGGGGAGGGACAGGGGGAGGCGGGGTTTTGGAGAGGGGGGGGTGAGGGGAGGAGGAGACGAAGGGGAGTGGATCAGGAGATGGGGAGTGGATGGGGAGGCGAGAGGGAGGGGGGGGGGGGGAGAAGGAGGAGGGTTAAGGGGAGGGACACGGGGAGGCGGGGTTTTGGAGAGGGGGGGGGGGTGAGTTTGGTCTGTCGAGGATGGGTAAACAGCAGAGGTTGGAGGAATGGAAGTTAGGCAGGTGTGGGTGGGAGGGGGGTGGAGGGAGGGGGTTCAAAGGGAGGGGGATTAGGTGGCAATGGTTGGTGGTGGGGCTTAGGAGATGGCAGGGGGAGAGTGGCGCCTTGCTGGCAACAGGGATTAGGATGTCCATGGTTGGGCGAGGTGGGTTAGGGTGGTGGGAGGTAGTGGGAGGTGGTGAGAGGTGCAGAGGTGGGTTCGGGTGGTGGGAGGTAGTGGGAGGTGGTGGGAGGAAGTGGGAGGTGCAGAGGTGGGTTAGGGTGGTGGGAGTGTGGGAGGTGGGAGGTGGGAGGTGGAGTGGGAGTGGGTAGGGTGGGAGGCTGAGGTGGTGGGAGGTGGTGGCGATGTGGGTTAGGTGGTGGAGGTAGTGGAGGTGGTGTGGAGGGGTGGTGGAGGAAGTGGGAGATGGGAGGGGTTGGGTGGGAGGTGGGAGGTGGTGCGAGATGCGGAGTGGCTTGGGTGGTGGGAGGGGGGTGGGGAGATGTGGGTTAGGGGGGTGGTGCGAGGTGGTGCGAGATACGGAGGTGGGTTAGGGTAGTGGGAGGTGGTGGGAGGTGGTGGGAGGTGGTGGGAGGTGGTGGGATGTAGTGGGACGTGGTGGGAGGTGGTGGGAGGTGGTGGGAGGTGGTCGGAGGTGGTGGGAGATGCGGAGGTGGGTTGGGGTGGTGGGAGGAGGTGGGAGGTGGTGAGTGGGGGTTGGTTGGGGTGGGGAGGGTGGGGGTAGATGGCAACAGGTGGAGCAAATGACTGCCGCCCGACGCTGCTGTCTACTCATCTGCTATTAGCAGCAGGGTGTGGTGGTCAGTGGTGCGCATTCTCCTAAATCGGCTGCCTTTATTGACTATTGTCACACTGAAGGGCCGGTCACACATACGTTAGTGGACATAGTTAAATGTAGTGGAGGCTAATGCAGTTCAATGTAATTCAATGTATTTCAATGCAGTGCAACGTACTGGCATCTGTACTTCTCCGTGATGATAACGTGGCCGTGAGTTCCGATTTAAGTTTTGGATATGTTCAAAAGAGCACTACGTTTGAGGCAGACATAGGCTCCGTGATGATATCATACTCTAGCGTACTCTAGCATACTCTAGCATACTTCTTAATGTACTCTAGCATACTCTAGTGTACTCTAGCATACCCTAGTATACTTTGACCTGCACAAAACCTTGGCCGCTCTGCCGTGGTCACATAGCCATTAGTGGACGAAGTTGAACATAGTTGATTGTAGTGGAGGGTAACGTAGTTGAATGTAGTTGGACATACTGGGATCCATAGCATAGCATACCGGGATCCGTACTGTAACGTATTTATCCATAGTATTAGGTGTGTCATCAACCAAAGCCTGCTGTACCTTAACGTATTTGAACGTAGTGACAGCACATTTCACCCACGTTTCGCCCACATTATTCTATCTACACTCAACTACGTTCATTGATGTAGGTGTGACCAGCCCTTGAAGCCCCGGTCACATACACGTTCGTGAACGTAGTTGAACGTAGTTAGAATAAGTGGGTGAAACGTGCTGTCACTATGTTCAAATACGTTAAAGTACGGCAGGTTTTGGTTGATGACCTACCTAATGGTACAGATAAATACTTTACGGCACGGATCCGAGTACGTTCCAGAACTGATCCCGGTACATCCAACTACATTCAACTACATTCAACTACGTTCAACTATGTTACCCTCCACTACGTTCAACTACGTTCAACTTCGTCCACTAATGGCTATGTGACCATGGCGGAACGGCCAAGGTTCTGTGTAGATCAAAGTATGCTAGGGTACGCTAGAATATGCTAGAGTATGCTAGAGTACATTAAGAAGTATGCTCGAGTATGCTAGAGTATGCTAGAATACGTTATCATCATGGAGGGCTGGTCTGTCTCAAACGTTGTGCTCTTTTGAACATGTCCAAAGCTTAAATCGGAACTCACGGCCCACAGACGTTATTATCATGTTATCATCATGGAGAAGCACGGCTGCCAGTATGGTGCACTACGTTCAACTACGTTCAACTACGTTCAACTACGTTCAACTACGTTCAACTACGTTCAACTACGTTCAACTACCTTCAACTAATTTAGCCTCCACTACGTTCAACTACGTTCACTAACGTGGATGTGACCGGGCCTTGAGATTGGACTAGATGGGATGGCCGAATGAGTCTCCTCGTCCGTCTCCTGTTTTGGGAGATCGGGGGATCCGAACCCATTGGTTCGTGGGTTCGATCCATGTTTGAGTTAAATGCATGACTTAAAAATTGATACTTGTCGCTTCCTAGCCGGGCGCTCGGCATTATTGGGATAGGGTAAGGACTGGTTGGCTCAGTGTCAGGATAATGTGACTGAGTGAGCTATCAGGTAATGATGCTGGTGGCCTGGTCTCCCACTGGGGCAGCACTATTAAGTCGCCATGAGTGCGCCCAAGTCAGTACCCATCCTGATATGATCTCAGATGTTGGGAGGACGTAAAATATCAACAAACAAACACTGAGAATGGATATTCAGTGATCAGTGGAATGGATAATTCAGTGTACCAGTTAATCGTTGTTTCCAGCTAAAGCTAGGATTCAATATACGCAGTATGCGAATGTTACATAAAATGGAAAACAGCGAAAGGTCGCCACATACCTTGTATGCATTCACATTCACATTCACATCCACATTCACATTCACATTCACATCCACATTCACATCCACATCCACATCCACATCCACATTCACATTCACATTCACATTCACATTCACATTCACATTCACATTCACATTCACATCCACATCCACATTCACATTCACATCCACATTCACATTCACATTCACATTCACATTCACATTCACATTCACATTCACATCCACATTCACATTCACATTCACATCCACATTCACATTCACATCCACATTCACATTCACATTCACATTCACATCCACATTCACATTCACATTCACATTCACATTCACATTCACATTCACATCCACATCCACATTCACATTCACATCCACATTCACATTCACATTCACATCCACATTCACATTCACATCCACATTCACATTCACATTCACATCCACATTCACATTCACATCCACATTCACATTCACATTCACATTCACATCCACATTCACATTCACATTCACATTCACATTCACATTCACATTCACATCCACATTCACATTCACATCCATATCCACATCCACATTCACATTCACATCCACATTCACATTCACATTCACATTCACATTCACATTCACATTCACATTCACATTCACATTCACATTCACATTCACATTCACATCCACATTCACATTCACATTCACATTCACATTCACATCCACATTCACATTCACATTCACATTCACATTCACATTCACATCCACATTCACATTCACATTCACATCCACGTTCACATTCATATTCACATTCATATTCATATTCACATTCACATTCGTGTTCAAGTTCACATTCTCATTCACGTTCACATTCGCGTTCACGTCCACATTCACATTCACATTCACATTCACATCTACATTCACATTCACATCCACATTCACATTCACATCCACATCCACATCCACATTCACATTCACATCCACATTCACATTCACATTCACATTCACATTCACATTCACATCCACATTCACATTCATATTCCCATTCACATTCACATCCACAATCACATTCACATCCACATTCACATTCACATCCACATTCACATTCACATTCACATCCACATTCACATTCACATCCACATTCACATTCACATTCACATCCACATTCACATTCACATTCACATCCACATTCACATTCACATTCACATTCACATTACCAGATACTGCAGATGGCATATGTGGAATCCCAGCCTTAGGTGGACATTGGTTTGTTTGTTGGAGTGTTGCATCCTGGCAACATCTAAGGTCATATCAAGACGGGCATCGACTTGTGACAGTGCGCACTCATGGTGACTTTTATAGTGCTGACAAACTGGGAGACCTGGCTGCCGGCACCATGACCTGATATTCTACAATCACATTATCCTGATACTATTAATGTTGAGTGCCAGGCTTCCTAGCCTGGCACTCACCATTAATAGGATAGGACAAGGACTGCTTCCCATAGTATCTTTCGATTTTATAAGTCATTAGTTTACCACGATCTCCCATAAACGATGTGACGTATTCACTCTCCTACCATCGCATTCCACCAAAGAGTTTAGGCAGCATGAGGAGGAACTAAGAAGTGACATTGCAAATGAACCTGCCGACAAGCGATTATCAAAGCATGGGCACCGCCTTCCTGGTAAGTAGTATATCATGAGTGATTATAGCGGAGAGTTAGTCGTGCACTAATGACAGACTACTCAGGTAAACACCGGGGATGTGTCGCTTTCCCCGGTAAGTAGAATATCATGAGTGATTATAGCGGAGAGTTAGTCGTGCACTAATCACAGACTACTCGGGTAAACACCGGGGATGTGTCGCTTTCCCAGGTAAGTAGTATATCATGAGCGTTTATAGCGGAGAGTTAGTTGTGCACTAATGACAGACTACTCAGGTAAACGCCGGGGATGTGTCGCTTTCCCAGGTAAGTGGTATATCATGAGTGATTATAGCGGAAAGTTAGTGGTGCACTAATGACAGACTACTTAGGTAAACAGCGGGGATGTGTCGCTTTCCCCGGTAAGTAGAATATCATGAGTGATTATAGCGGAGAGTTAGTCGTGCACTAATGACAGACTACTCGGGTAAACACCGGGGATGTGTCGCTTTCCCAGGTAAGTAGCATATCATGGGTGATTATAGCGGAGAGTTAGTCGTGCACTAATGACAGACTACTCAGGTAAACAGCGGGGATGTGTCGCTTTCCCAGGTAAGTAGCATATCATGAGTGATTATAGCGGAGAGTTAGTCGTGCACTAATGACAGACTACTCAGGTAAACACCGGGGATGTGTCGCTTTCCCAGGTAAGTAGCATATCATGAGTGATTATAGCGGAGAGTTAGTCGTGCACTAATGACAGACTACTCAGGTAAACACCGGGGATGTGTCGCTTTCCCAGGTAAGTAGTATATCATGAGTGATTATAGCGGAGAGTTAGTCGTGCACTAATGACAGACTACTCAGGTAAACACCGGGGATGTGTCGCTTTCCCAGGTAAGTAGCATATCATGAGTGATTATAGCCGAGAGTTAGTCGTGCACTAATGACAGACTGCTCAGGTAAACAGCGGGGATGCGTTGTTGCTGTTAGTTATGTTGGTCCTGTGTGTTGAGATGTTGTCAAGATATCAGCTGGAGGTGTGTCCCTCCCTTACACTGAGTTACAGCCTGACATGATAGTGCATTACCCTATCAATTCAGTAAAAACACACCCATTCTTCTTGTTTGTTTATTGCTCCATAACCATGTGATCATATCAAAAGTGGAATTAGTGAGAACTAAAATCATTTTCAGTTAAAAATCAATTATTTAAATTAGATTTTGGGATTCATGTTTACATGGTTTTGTGCCTGAACTCTTCATCAGTGTTCATATATATTTGTCGTAGGCCCCATACGGCCGGTTCTCCCTGGTCTGTTTATGAAGCGCACGCAGAAGAACAAGCACAAAGCAGAAACGTACACTTCCAACGTTTATTCTGTATCTCCACCTAATGTGACGGAAAAGAATCACGTGACCCGCCTCCTGTCCAGCCAGGTCGCGGGTAACCTCTCACCCTCCACCCACCGCTATGTCACACAACTACGTGACCCGGCCCCTGCTCAGCCAGGTCGCAGGTAACCTCTCACCCTCCACCCACCGCTACGTCACAGAACCACGTGACCCACCCCCTGTCCAGCCAGGTCGCAGGTAACCTCTCACACTCCACCCACCGCTACGTCACACAACCACGTGACCCACCCCTTGCCCACCAGCTCGCAGGTAACCTCTCACCCTCCACCCACCGCTACGTCACACAACCACGTGACCCGCCCCCTGCCCAGCCAGCTTGCAGGTACCCTCTCACCCTCCACCCACCGCTACGTCACACAACTACGTGACCCGCCCCCTGTCCAGCCAGGTCGTCGGTAACCTGTCACCCTCCACCATCGCTACGTCACACAACCACGTGACCCGCCCCCTGCCAAGCCAGGTCGCAGGTAACCTCTCACCTGCCACCCACCGCTACATCACAGAACCACGTGACCCGGCCCCTGCCCAGCCAGGTCGCAGGTAACCTCTCACCCTCCACCCACCGCTACATCACAGAACCACGTGACCCACCCCCTGCCCAGCCAGGTTGCAGGTAACCTCTCACCCTCCACCCACCGCTACGTCACACAACCACGTGACCCGCCCCCTGCCCAGCTGGGTCGCAGGTAACCTCTCACCCTCCACCCACCGCTACGTCACAGAACCACGTGACCCACCACCTGCCCAGCCAGGTCGCAGGTAACCTCTCACCCTCCACCCACCACTACGTCACAGAACTACGTGACCCGCCCCCTGCCCAGCCAGGTCGCAGGTAACCTGTCACCCTCCACCCACCACTACGTCACAGAACCACGTGACCCGCCCCCTGCCCAGCCAGGTCGCAGGTAACCTCTCACCCTCCACCCACCACTACGTCACAGAACCACATGACCCGCCCGCTGCCCAGCCAGGTCGTGGGTAACCTCTCACCCTCCACCCTCCACTACGTCACAGAACCACGTGACCCGCCCCCTGCCCAGCCATGTCGCAGGTAACCTCTCACGGTAGGGGGCGCCACTAGCCGGCGCAGTAGTCTTTGGTTTCACTTGGCTTGGAATTGAATGCAAGATCTGCCGCTCTGGAAGCGAGCGCTCTGCCAAGTGAACTGTTCCGTCTGCTGAGTCCAAAATGCAAGCAATTTCCTGCAGACGATATTCTGATGTGTTGGTCGGAAATGTCTTTCTGGAAGGTTTAAAGTCTGAGTCATTGATGTCAGTGAATGACGTCAGCTTATTGCAAGTACACCAACCTTTATTAATGTCGTTTCATTAAACATTGTTTCATTCTAACATCGTTTGGAAGAGAACAAAAGACTTGCTTGATCCAACCGATCGTGACGTCACAGTTGATAGGAGTGGATAATCCAGACACGCAGATAAACAATCTCAGTTGTCAACGTGTAGCACTTGCGTTGAAGGTCGGCAGTTCAATTCCCAGTCGAGTCAAACCAATGACTTACAAAAATGATACTTGTCACTTCCTAGCCTGGCGCTCGGAATTACTAGGATAGGGCAAGGACTCGTTAGCTTGGTGTCAGGATAATGGGAATGAGTGACATATCAGCTCATGGTGCTGGCGGCCTGGTCCCCCAGTGGGGCAGCACTGTAAAGTCGCCATGAGTGCGCACTGTCACAAGTCACTACCCGTCGTGATATGACCTTAGAATTTGTATAGGGTAACCTCCATCACTTTCCCAGCTTTCGTCCCATCACCACCTTTGTCACTACTTGGGGATATGACCCACTTCCTAGTTACTCCCAGAAACCCCCAACTATCTATATATATATAATAATATATAAAAACACTTCCTAGCGCGTGGAGTGTCAAGCCATGCGCAGGAGGTGGAGCGGTGCATGCCGGTACCCCCCACCCCCAAGCAGAGGGGGGGGGGGGGGTAAGAGAGGAGGCACTACATAGCGTATTACAGGCGATAAGGGGGCTTATCACTATCCATATAAGTTCAAATGTGACCGTCCCGACAGGTCTATAGGCGATAACAGCAAGACGCAGCTGGCATACATTACTTAGAGCCCCTCACAGGTGGCGCCAGTGTGGCCAATAGGGTAACTACACAGCGTCAGTGTATATACTATTACATAGGGGACTGAAGATAGATAGTGTCCTTGTTCATATTGCCAAAATATATTATAGCGCATATATAAGCGAGTGGTGCAGGTAAAAGGCTGAGTCGTGACAGCCGAATAGGCCAGGTGGCAGCACCAGGCAAGGCAGGGAGCCTGTCCATTCGCCTGAGTTGTTAAGTGTCAGTAGTTGTGAAGTGTCCAGACATGGTGCAGACAGGCACCATTAGAGGATAATCAGTTTACGGATAATTATAGTGGTATAATGCTTATATAGCACATATATATATATATTTATATATAGATATATATATATATATATATATATATATAATGTGTGTGATGTATAATGTATTATGCGAGTGCCAATACAGAAGGGAATTATTATTACATTGTTATTCTCAGTTAGACCCAAGACTGTACCGGTGGCGCCACCTTCGACCCTCCTCTCCTCCACCGGTTGTTGACTAGTGGCAGTCGCACTGGAGGATTTTCCTTTTGATATATCTACGATGTGGGGGTGATGCAAGAGGCAAACATTGCATCTACAGAAGGATTCAAATGTACACCTCTTGCAATTCCAGGGCTAGCATCCTAACCTTTAAACTACCTAGGCTCCCGGATGCAATCACCCTATCCACACCTACCTGTCTATGTGGATCCTTGCCTGAGAGGTCAGTGCAGACTGCTTCACTAACCATTACACCACCTAGGCTCCCGGATGCAAACAACATATCCACACCTACCTGTTTATGTGGCTCCTTGCCTGAGAGGTCAGTTCAGACTACTTCGCTCGTCTCCCCATGAATTTTTAATCTTTTAAGTAGTTTCTGTCCACAAATTGCTTAACGCTTACTATTGCTTGCATACAACCAATGTACTTATATATATATATATATATATACACAGTAGTTTCCTCAAACATATAACGAGTAGCTTTCCCCGGATCCTCGCCATGGCAAGCAGTGTCATGGGAGAGCTTGCCTGAGAGGTTGGTGCAGACTACTTACTACACACATGTATTTATCTACATGTATATCAATGCACTTTTCTTGTAGCTTTCAGAGACAAAATATCATATCCATGGTGCTCCGGTTACCTCTGAAGCCACACTGTGACTCCGGAACTACATCAGGTGTTATGTGAATAGATAGTCTGTTGAGGAGGATCCTGGCAAAGATCTAGCCTGCTATGGAAAGAAGAGAGATTCCTCTATAGTTCCCACAGTCTGTTCGATCAACTTTCTTGTAGATGGTTATAATGCTGGCATCCTTCCATGCTTGGGGTACAGAACCCTCCTGCCAGACATTGGTGATTAGTTGGCGCAGTCTGTTAAACAGATTGTCTCCTCCGTGCTTCCATACTTCAGCAGGAATTCCATCACCCGCAGGTGCTTTGCCATCTTTCGGGCTGGCGATTGCTCTAGCCATCTCATCCAGGGTTGGAATCCCATCGAGGCATGTTTTTGTAATGCGCTGCTGGATGTTGTCCAGAGCTTGGTGATATATAAACTGTTTCCAAACAATGACAACTTGTCGCTGAATGTACGGTAGGCTTTGGAGGGGTCACGCACTATTGATTCCCGGGTCTGGGCCGTTTCCACTCGATGATCAAGGCGATTCATGCCGTTTTTATTTAGCTTTTGTGTGTGATTTTATTACACTATACCACAATATCTGTCGAACCTTGAGCTCTTTTCCAAAACGCAATAAGCGCCAATAAAAAGAATGAGTTTGCAATGCCAATGCCAAATTTGTAGGTCGTCTTTTGGAAAAGAGCTCTTCATATATACATATATATATATGTGTATATATACATATATATATGTATAGAGTGTCAACATCAAGTAAGATATTAATACAAACAAGGAAGCATATTCTTCAGTGTTATGTGTGGTCTACTCTAATGTATGGGGCTGAGACATGGACAATCTCTAAGAAAACATACAAACGTTTAGCAGCATTTGAGATGTGGACTTATCGAAGGATGATGAAAATATCATGGACAAAGAAGATCACGAACAAAGAAGTTCTCAGAAAAATGTTAAATAAGAAAAGCTTGTTTGCCACTATACAGACAAAGAAACTTATTTATTTTGGCCACATCATTCGCCAGAGTTCAATATACCGTACATTGTTGGAAGGGAAGGTGAATGGCAGCAGAGGGAGAGGGAGACCAAGAACATCATGGTTTACCAATATTTTACAGTGGACAGGCTTGAATTATTCACAGTCTATCAGAACAGCACCCGATCGGGACAAGTGGAGAACCATTGCATCCAACCCTCGACTAGAGGACGGAACTATTGATTGATTGATATATATATAGCTATCTATATATGAAGAGCTCTTTATATATATGAAGAGCTCTTTCCCAAAACATGATGTACACACTTGGCATTGGCGTTGCAAACTAATTTTTTTGATTGGCGCCTATTGCGTTTTGGAAAAGAGCTCTTCATTTCTAGCTCCAACCACAGAGATTCGGTTACCATATTGTCGACATAGTCGTTGTGTATTACAGAGATTTGTCTACCATATTGTTGACATACTCATTGTTTATTACAGAGATTTGGCTACCAACCATATTGTCGACATACTCATTGTTTATTAGAGAGATTTGGCTACCATATTGTTGACATACTCGTTGTGTATTACACAGATTCGCTACCATATTGTCGACATACTCGTTGTGTATTACAGAGATTCGGCTACCATATTGTTGACATACTCGTTGTGTATTACACAGATTCGCTACCATATTGTCGACATACTCGTTGTGTATTACAGAGATTCGGTTACCATATTGTTGACATACTCGTTGTGTATTACACAGATTTGCTACCATATTGTCGACAAACTCGTTGTGTATTACAGAGATTCGGTTACCATATTGTTGACATACTCGTTGTGTATTACAGAGAATCGCTACCATATTGTCGACAAACTCGTTGTGTATTACAGAGATTCGGCTACCATATTGTTGACATACTCGTTGTGTATTACAGAGATTCGGCTACCATATTGTCGACAAACTCGTTGTGTATTACAGAGATTCGGCTACTAATTGTCGACATACTCGTTGTGTATTACAGAGATTTGGCTACCATATTGTCAACATACTCCTTGTGTATTACAGAGATTTGGCTACCATATTGTTGACATACTCGTTGTGTATTACAGAGATTCGTGCAACCATATTGTCGACATACTCGTTGTGTATTGAGTGTGGTTGTTTTTCGTTTGAACATCTTTATTCGGCTGAACAGTCATTTTATTGAGCGCCGAGAGAGTGGTTTTCAGGTCATGGGTATATAAACACAAATAGTGTAGTATAATGCATATCATATTCTTCTACCCAGACAGGCAGCTTATCTTATTATATGGCAATTTCAAGACCGCCGTACACTAAATGACATAATCTCGCGAACTCCCATTGAAACCAAGGATCAGGAAGCTTTACTTGTTTGTTTGTTTGATGTTGTTTTACGTCCTAGCAACATCTAAAGCTATATCACGATGGGCACCGACTTGTGCACTTATGATGACTTTACAGTGCTGCCCCATTGGGAGACCAGGGCACTGGCACTCTGAACTGCTATCCCCCACACTCACATTATCCTAATACTGTGCTAACCAGTCAGTGTCCTATCCTAATAAACACAATGCAAGCAATATCAACTCCTCCAGATAGGATAGCCCTTAGAGTTGAGCACCCACACCATATGTTGGAGGGTCGTGGGATTCGAACCCCATCTGAGTGTAACCAATGACTTAAAAATATAGACTTGTCGCTACCCAGCATGGTATTCGGCATTACAAGGATAAGGCAAGGAACAGTTGAATGACGAAGACCAATTGTCTGCGATTGAAATTTACCCTGCTTAATCAACGACATCATAAAATAAATCACACGTACACACACACAAACATTAATACACATTTGCAGATTCTGGCAAGTCGCCACATCGGGTGAAGGATCATCCCGATTATCGGCGATCGGGAGCGGTTTGTCGGGTATCGTGTGTAGCGTGTGAAAGCGGTTTGCGACTCTGCACGCGTCAGGCCTCAGTGTGTCGGACGAGGCGACACCTGGTGGTTGCTATGTTCACGTGCCTACTTTCTTATCGTTATTGTATCCGACCGGACGCAGTGGCCGAATCGGTACAGCGCAGGTCTCCAGTGCGGCAAGTCGGGAGTTCAAACCAATTATTTACACAAATGATACTTGTTGCTTGCTAGCCAGGCGCTCGGCATTACTAGAATAGGGCAAGGACTGGTTGGCTCAGTGTCAGAATAATGTGACTGAGTGGGATATCAAATCATGGTGCTGGTGGCCTGGTCTCCCAATGGGGGCAGCACAATACAATCGCCATGAGTGTGCACTGTCACAAGTCAGTACCTATTCTGAGATGACCTTAGATGTTACCAGGATGCAAAACGCCAACAACCAATCATTTTGGACCCCACACACCAGTCCACGTGCAAAGCTCTGCGACAGCGGAATTTCCTTCAGAGCACTTTTAACCCTCCCACCCACCTTCAAATTCACCAAAAGCACCAGGCACACGATGTCATAATTCAGTAGGATTGTTCTATCCTAGAAACATCTCATGCCAGAGACCAGACACAGTGGCCGAATCGGAAGGAAGGTCGGTGGTTCAAACCCCCAAACTGAAGACTTACACAATTTAGAGTTGTCACTACCTAGCTTTGAACTATGTATTACTAGGATAGGGCAAGGACCGGTTAGCTCAGTATTAGGATAATGTGGGAGATAGGGTCCTGGTGCCGGGCGCTTGGTCTCCGATTTGGTTCGCCCGATTGATTCACCATGAGTGCGCATTGTCCCAAGTCGATGTCTGTCCTGATTTAGCATTAGATGCTGCTAGGACGTAAAACCCCAAGCACACAAACAAATGATATGGATTTAATAATATTGAGTGACAGTAACTGGATTAAATATAATGCTAGAGATCAGGTATGACACTGACTTGTGACAGCTGTCACGTTTTTGGGGCTTTATAGTGTTGCCTCATATTTGTATTTGGTAAATGTGATTTTATTCATCAAATAAACTGATTTTATTCAGTACCCTGACACAGGTATTCGGAACATTACAGCTATTTTTACCTGTAGGTAATTTATTTCCTTTAATTCTCCGATAAGTCCTCTCAGCCACAATATCCTGACTGGCAGCTGCAACCTTACTACATGCCCACAATCCCATATCCCAGTTTGGGATATTTTCCATTCCAACCAGTGGTCCACAACTGGTTCATCAAAGGTTGTGGTATGTGCTGTCCTGTCTGTGGGAAAGTGCATATAGAAGACCCCTTGTTGCTTATTGGAAAGAGTAGTGTATGTGGCAGCATCAGGTTTCCTCCAAAGCAATATGTCAGAATGAACATATGTTTGACATCCAATAGCCGATGATAAAACTCAATTATCTCTAGAGGCATCATTAAATAAAACAAAGTTTTATTTACAATCTCTTTTCTGAAATTGTGAAAGTCTGATTATCAGGTTATGCTTAAGCGTTGATGTTAATCAATCCAAATGATTTATTATCAGATTATCCTATTTTCACGACACCCTGCCCTCTGGCTGCAGGGCTAAGAACTAATGCTGTGGGTAACATGTCACTAACTATGCCTCACTGTAAATGCATATCTAGCACACCATCAGTGTTGTTGACGATCCATTATTCACGTTGTTCACGTCGCTGTTGTTATTCTTGTTGCTAATAGTGCTTCATTCATACATTAATTGTACACATTGATTGATTTATGACTGACAATGTTGATACTTGTCGCTTTCTAGCCAGGCGCTTGGCATTATCAGGTTGGGGCAAGGACTGGTGTGCTCAGTGTCAGGATAATGTGACGGAGTGGGGTATCAGGTCATGGTGCCAGTGGCTTGGTCTCACAGTGGGGAAGCAGTATAAAGTCGCCATGAGTGTGCATTTCATGAGTCGGTATACTCCCTGATATGACCTTAGATGTTGCCCGCACATAAATCCATAACAACCACCCCACGATGTGGTTGCTATTCTTGTTGCTAATGCGTGCTACATTCAGTAATTAAACACACTTATCTGGAAGCGTGTCGGTAAAAGTGCAATCCCTCTGCCACTGCTTCCCCTAGACATGACTATTCTCTAGTAATGTTGGCGGTTTGAATCGGTGAATTCGTTAGACCGGCTCTACTACTCACACGTAATGTTGCACAATCCGATGAAAGCATCACCTTTTTTAAACCACAATACTTATCTAGCTTTGATCCTACTTATCAGACTTACATTCTGCACAGTTATAAAACACACAGTGTTGTGTACAAGGCATTGATGCTAACGCAATTTAACTGAACCTGTTAGTGCTACTTAAGGCCCTGTCACTACGACGTAATGACATCAGCGTAACGACGTAACGACACTACGACATAACGACATCAGCGTAGGGAGAACGTGAAGAACGTTGAACTTCTCGGCGTAGTATGCAAATTTGGGTACAAGTTGAACGTGGATGCAACGTAGTTGACGAGAGCGTAACATCGGTAAAGCGTAGTGAGGACGAGAGAGGACAACGTAATTATGCTGACAGGACATTATTAACGTTATTCGATCACCAGAACTATGTTGCTTTACGTTACCTTACGTTACTTATGTCATGAAACGGTGGCAAAACGGTAAACGTACGTTGGACGTCCGTTAGGCATTCATTATCCCGACGTTTTCATGACGCGGACTGCACGTTCCCACCACCTTTAATGTGGGTCAAGGTAATGCAATGTAATGCAACGTAGTGCAACGTATTGACCAGCGTTTCATTGACGTTCACCGAACATGTACAGAACATACGGCAAACATAAGCCCTTACGTTCTAGTTACGTCGAAAGTTTTGAACAGGTTCAAAACTTTTATGTGCGCCAACGTAACATGACGTAACATGACGTAGCTCGATGTCAGTCTAACATCATTCTGACGTCATCATGACGTAACCCAACGTACGACAACATAATGCCGAAAAGTGATCACGTCAGGCTTACGTTTGCTGGTTACGTCGTAGTGTGACAGGGGTATAATATAGTGTCAGCAAGTTTACCTGTGCGCCAAAATTAGTTTGCTATGTTTTTTCTTCAAGTATCGTCAAAGTTAGATATTCATAACAAAAGTTACCTCAAAGTCAGTTAAGGTCGTTTATAACAATAAAGCAAGTAGATGCACCTGAAGAGATTGAAGAAGCTCAAAACAATATGCTACACAACTTAGACAAATTAGATAGTATGCATATTTAATTTACTAGATAACATCACATAGCTAGTATAATATTGTCATGGGGGGGGTGATGAAAATGGGAAATATTGCGCCTAGAGCGGGACTCGAACCCACATCTCTTTGCATTCCGGGCCAGTGTGCTAACCATTACACCACCTAGGCTCCCTGATATCACCATGCTACCCATGCCTAGCTGTCTATGTTATTACTTGCCTGAGAGGTCAGTGCAGACTACTTACACTATTAATAAAGTGACACCTTTTCAAGTTGTCTAGTCCGACAGCTTGAAGCTTCTCTTATCAGAGTGCTGGTTTTAATTTATGTCACTAAAGCTTACATTAACGTGTAGTTTAAGGGAGCAACTTTGCAGACATTTACAGTCAAAGAAATCACGATGAATTGTCGGTAATAACAAATTGTGGGTCATTCGGCGGGAAACAGCGCCCCCTACCGGAAAGATACTGAACAATTTCAGAGACAGTCGCTGCCTTCACCCACGTTGTAGTAGGTTTCTCGCACTCACGATTTAAAAACCTCCCACCCACCCCAGCCAGTGGGTTCGACTCCCATAATGACAGTTGACACTCATTGAACTATGATATATGCCCCACATCAATGTTGATCACGTGACTCTTGAATGCTAATCTGTTCCAAGTAAGTTAATTAAATTGACTACACTTCCAATGCTAGCTCCTGTGTGTTTCGACCGAATCATTGACCATTTTCTTCTGTGTAGAAACACGTTTGTAACGAGCCCGGCCATACCTGTCAGCTGTCAGCTGGATATGCAGGATCAAATGTGGTTTAGAAAAGATAATTCTTTCATCGGACTATTCAACTATTTGTGACCTGGACTATTCAGCTTCACGTGATGTGGACTATTCAGCTTTACGTGACCTGGACTATTCAGCTTTATGTGACCTGGACTATTCAGCTTTATGTGACCTGGACTATTCAGCTTTATGTGACCTGGACTATTCAGCTTTATGTGACCTGGACTATTCAGCTTTATGTGACCTGGACTATTCAGCTTTACGTGACCGGGATTATTCAGCTTTATGTGACATGGACTATTCAGCTCTATGTGACATGGACTATTCAGCTTTCTGTGACCTGGATTATTCAGCTTTATGTGACATGGACTATTCAGCTTTACAGGACCTGGACTATTCAGCTTTATGTGACGTGGAATATTCAGCTCTATGTGAACTGGACTATTCAGCTTTACGTGACCGGGACTATTCAGCTTTACATGACACGGACTATTCAGCTTTACGTGACCAGGACTATTCAGCCTCACGTGACCTTGACTATTCAGCTTTATGTGACCTGGACTATTCAGCTTTATGTGACATGGAATATTCAGCTTTATGTGACATGGACTATTCAGCTTTACGTGACCTGGACTATTCAGCTTTACGTGACCTGGACTATTCAGCTTTACGTGACCTGGACTATTCAGCTTTATGTGACCTGGACTATTCAGCTTTATGTGACATGGACTATTCAGCTTTACGTGACCTGGACTATTCAGCTTTATGTGACCTGGACTATTCAGCTTTATGTGACCTGGACTATTCAGCTTTATGTGACATGGAATATTCAGCTTTACGTGACCTGGACTATTCAGCTTTACGTGACCGGGACTATTCAGTTTTATATGACAAGGACTATTCAGCCTTACATGACCTGGACTATTCAGCTTTATGTGACCTGGACTATTCAGCTGTACATGGCCTGGTGTTCCATGCAATGGCCTGATTTTCATCAAAAAGAGACCCTGTGCATGCGCGATTATAACGGGCGCAGGTTCGGACAACTCACTCACTTCTCTTTCACGAAGGCCACACAAAAAGTGGTCATCACACACGGACACCTCGCTCACTTCTCATGCACGAAGGCCACACCAAAAAGGGGTCATCGCACACAGACACCTCGCTCACTTCTCATGCACGAAGGCCACACCAAAAAGGGGTCATCGCACACGGACACCTCACTCACTTCTCATGCATGAAGGCCACACCAAAAAGTGGTCATCTTACACGGACAACCTGCTCATTTCTCATGCATGAAGGGCACACCAAAAAGGGGTCATCGCACACGGACACCTCACTCACTTCTCATGCATGAAGGCCACACCAAAAAGTGGTCATCTTACACGGACAACCTGCTCATTTCTCATGCATGAAGGGCACACCAAAAAGTGGTCATCTTACACGGACAACCTGCTCATTTCTCATGCATGAAGGGCACACCAAAAAGTGGTCATCACAAAGGGACAGCTCGCTCACTTCTAGTGCACAAAGGCCCCACCAAAAAGTGGTCATCGCGAAGGGACACCTGGCTTACTTTTCCGGCATGAAGGCCCCACCAAAAAGTGGTCATCGCACACGGACACCCGGCTCACTTCTCATGCATGAAAGGCCCCACCAAAAAGTGGTCATCGCACACGGACATCTCTCTCACTTCTCGTGTATGAAGGCCACACCAAAAAGTGGTCATCGCACACGGACACCCGGCTCACTTCTCATGCATGAAGGCCACACCAAAAAGTGGTCATCGCACACGGACACCTCTCTCACTTCTCGTGTATGAAGGCCACACTAAAAAGTGGTCATCGCACATGGACACCTCTCTCACTTCTCATGTATGAAGGCCACACCAAAAAGTGGTCATCGCACACGGACACCCAGCTCACTTCTCATGCATGAAGGCCACACCAAAAAGTGGTCATCGCACATGGACACCTCGCTCACTTCTCATGCATGAAGGCCACACCAAAAAGTGGTCATCGCACACGGACACCTGGCTCACTTCTTGTACATGAAGGCCACACCAAAAAGTGGTCATAGCACACGGACACCTCGCTCACTTCTCATGCATGAAAGGCCACACCAAAAAGTGGTCATCGCACATGGACACCCGGCTCACTTCTCATGCACAAAGGCCACACCAAAAAGTGGTCATCGCACACGGACACCTCTCTCACTTCTCATGCATGAAAGGCCACGACAAAAAGTTGTCATCGCACAAGGATACCCGGCTCACTTCTCATGCACGAAGGCAACAGCAAAAAGTGGTCATCGCACACGTACACCTTGCTCACTTTTCATGCACAAAGGCCACACCAAAAGGTGGTCATCGCACACGGATACCTCGCTCACTTCTCATGCACAAAGGCCACACCAAAATGTGGTTATCGCACACAGACACCTGGCTCACTTCTCATGCATGAAAGGCCACACCAAAAAGTGGTCATCGCACACGGACACCTCTCTCACTTCTCATGTATGAAGGCCACACCAAAAAGTGGTCATCGCACACGGACACCCAGCTCACTTCTCATGCATGAAGGCCACACCAAAAAGTGGTCATCGCACACGGACACCTCTCTCACTTCTCGTGTATGAAGGCCACACTAAAAAGTGGTCATCGCACATGGACACCTCTCTCACTTCTCGTGTATGAAGGCCACACCAAAAAGTGGTCATCGCACACGGCCACCCTGCTCACTTCTCATGCATGAAAGGCCACACCAAAAAGTGGTCATCGCATGTGGACACCTCACTAACTTCTTGTGCATGAAGGCCGCACCAAAATGTGGTCATTGCACACAGACATCCGGCTCACTTCTCATGCATGAAAGGCCACACCAAAAAGTGGTCATCACACATGGACACCTCGCTCACTTCTTGTACATGAAGGCCACACCAAAATGTGCACACACCCATGCCTCAACAATGGCCCGCCCCTCTGTTTTTTCCTTTTTTGTTAGCCATTCAAAATGTGGCGAGCACCAATTGAACTTTCGTAAGTACACAATTGAAATTTCTAGAAGTGTAGAATATAATACATGTCTAAAGGCTCAGTCACACCTTACCGGATTTGGGTACCATATAGAAAATGGACACTGTCCGGTGAAATACGTCAATGTCCGGTTTATATACGGTAGGCATCCGGCATTTCCGTTCTCTGTCCAGTGGTGTCCGGCTTGTACAGTGGCAAGTTTTGAACATGCGCAAAACTTGTACCAGACACCGCTGGACTGACGTGTATGGTTGGGGTCCGGTTTAAGTCCGTTTAGTCCGTTTTCTCTGGTTTATCATGAACTTTATGTCTGGGACCCATCCATTACTTCTTCGGTTTCCTTCCTGAATAGTCCTTTGAAGGTGTTGCGGGAATTCGGTCCGTCGGTTTTTTATATGTTTTTGGCGCGTCCGTGAACAGCCCGGTATGTATCCATTTGACAGTCAGTTGTTATCCGGTGTCATCCGGTTGTCATCCGGTTATCGTCCGGTGGCTATTTGTTAATGTACGTTCCTTGACCGTTTAGCATTCGTTTCGTCCGGCGGCCTTTGACCCCATAGTGCAACATTTTGACACATTTCGGTATATTTTGATACCGAACACCTCTGGACTAGAAAATTCTTACTCTGGTTGTGTCCGGTGCTCAATCCGGTAAGGTGTGACAGGCACTTAAATGAGCATTGATCTCTTGATGAGAATTGTGTTCATTGTTTGACTGAAAACATTATGATTTGTACATGAATGACATGTAATCTTTTTATCAGTCGAAGATGGTCCAATATATTTGATTTAAATACCAACAAACCAGTCGGGATGGCCAAATGAGTTAGAGCGTCCATCTCCCATGATCGTGGGTTCGAATCCTGGTCGAGTCAAACTAATGACGTAAAAATTGATACTTGTTGCTTCCTAGCCATGCAATCGGCATTATTAGGATAGGGCAAGGAGCAGTGGAATCAGGAAGACCAATCGTCCGCGATTGAAATTTCCCCTGCTTAAACAACTAATGTACCCAAAAAGAAACACCCAAAAAAAAACTTTGAAAAAATAGAAAAATAAATCAAAAACCGCCTGCCCTACCTTGATTTGTGTAATCAACTTATAGAGATTGTAATTGGCCTAGTCACATGTAGGACACGATGTAGTGGATGTATTTGGCCTAGTCACATGTAGGACACGATGTAGTGGATGTATTTGGCCTAGTCACAAGTAGAACACGATGTAGTGCCTGCGTGTGTTTGGTAACGGGGAAGATTATCTCACATTCATTAATTACCACTAAGTAATTAACGTGGCCCTTTACACAGCACCACGCACACGCTACGCATGTCCAGTCACGTGATCCGTGGGTGCGTCGTGGGGCGTCTGCGTTTGCGTATTGCGGTATGTGGCGTATTGCCGAACGGTTTGTAAAATATTCCGATTTAATGCATTGGTGGGGTAATGCAAATGTTCTATTATTGATCGGGTATACATGACCAGATGCATGTATCTGTAAATGTAGGTGTTGGTGGTGCTTGATTGAGAGGTAAATAGACATAGTGGTGCTGGCAGGACTGTGTGTGAGGGGCACTCAGAGCCTACCCTCTCCCCCCTCTGTTCATCAGGATCACCACACTCAGGCTCAAGGCACGTGGTGGCCAGGGGAGCCACACAGCTTGGTGGTGATGGGCAGATCACTGGTAACCATGGGGACAAGGAATGCTGGATCCCTATTGGTAGAGCTAAGAATGCTTGTTTCTCATTGGGAGAATAGGGCGGGGTGATACTCTACACTGAATCCATGTACCACATAAATAATAAACTAGAGGGCTTGACTCTCTCTCTTCTTTCACACTTTATTTATTTGATTTTTTTAATTTTTTTTATTGAGGCTGTATTTGTACTGTCCATAGCATATAAGCCCGGGTACCCAGGCTTGTTTTCAATGCTGGCCAGTTGTAGTGTTGGTGTTATCTTACCACACAGTGGCTGCTGATATTGATAAGGTATTTGATTGCCTGCATTTCAGTAGCAGATAGATATACTTTATACTCTTCCTTTGTCTTTGCCTGTATTCATTTCACTATAGCGTGCCTACACAACCACCGATTCGAGTAGAGGCTTCAACTGTACTTCATGGAGACCTAGTCTTTACAGGTTGGTTGTTGGAGTTGTATATCCTGGCAACATCTAAGGTCAGATCAGGACGGGTACTGCCTTGGGACAGTGCGCACTCATGGTGACTTTATAGTGCTGCCCCACTGGGAGACCAGGCCACCAGCACCATGACCTGATATCGTACTCAATCATATTATCCTCACACTGAACCAACCAGTCCTTGGCCTATCTTAATAATTGGAAACACCGTCACAGAAAATATAGTTATGGCTCTTTATTACAAAATTAATTCTTTAATCAGTACAGTATCTTTGGTAGTTCTGTTATGTTGATGAGGCTTAGGCATGCTTATAGACCTATATCCCCTTTTAATTGTGGGGTGGGTTTGTTTGTTGTTGTTTACGTCCTAGCAACATCTAAGGTCACATCAGGACGGATACCGACTTGTGACAGTGCGCACTCATGGCGACTTTATAGTGCTGCCCCACTAGAAGACCAGGCCACCAGCACCATGACCTGATATCCTACTCAGTCACATTATCCTGATACTCAGCCAACCAGTCCTTGCCCTATCCTATTAATGCCAAGCGCCAGGCTAGGAAGCAACAAGTATCAATTTTTAAGTCATTGATTTGACTCGACCAAGGTTCGAACCCACAACCCCACGATCTACCAACACGGGAGACGGACGCTCCAACTCATTCGGCCATCCCGTCTGGTTTTGTGGGGTGGGTGGGATGGCAATTTAAGGTAAATGTTGTAAGCCTGACTGACGTGTCGAAAGTGAAATAACATAGGCGAGCAGTCGCTTTTATCGCAGAGATTAAGGTTTTGGCTGAAAGGCGGCATAGTTTAGTTCAATAATATGATATAGCTGGAGCCGCGGGCGCCTTGTTTACTGGGCGATCGGGTGGCGGAAGTGCAAATAAACCCGCTAGTCGGCGTTAATGGTATATAGTTCAGGTTAGTTCAGTAAGGAGCCGCTAGTCGGCGACATATCAGGGCGGCCTTAGTTACTGGGCGCTTGTCTGTATTTCCGCATCCAATTACCCGCGATGCCTCAGCATCACTGACAATGCAGAGCGCATGTATCAATTTGTAATTTATAGGAAGGACTCAACCAGTGTTTGAATGCCACGATCTACCACGATCTACCCGTTTGGTGGTAGCAGAACCCCTGAGTCTTGTGTGACAGTGTATGGTATGCATTACAAGGCCGGGTTAAGCCTACTGAGCCACTGAGTTCCAATGTTCACTTATACATGTACACTTATACATGTACACTTATACATGTACAGTAAACTCACATCAGCCTACTTCTATACCGGGCGTGGGGGCCGAATCGGTAGAGGGCAGGCCTCCCGTGTGGAAGTTTGGGAGTTAGATTCCTGGTCGAGTCAAACCAATGACTTACAGAATGTATACTTGTCGCTTCCTAGGTTGGTGCTCAGCATTAACAGGATAAGGCAAGGACTGGTTAGCTCAGTGTCAGAATAATGTGACTGAGTGGGATATTGGGTCACGGTGCTGATTTCCCAGTGGGGCAGCACTTTAAAGTTGCCCTGAGTGTGCGCTGCCACATGTGGATACCCATCCTGATATGACCTTAGATGTTGTCAGGACGTAAAACTCCAACAACGAACCAACCAAAGTTAATCGATGGGACCTCGAGACCCCTGGGTGTAATGGCAGACCATGAAATCAACAGCAGTGTGGCTGACATGCGCCTGACACACCACTTATTATGTTACGAATACACTCGCGGCGCTCTGGGCGCATGGCCTGCGATTGGTTGGTTGTTGGAGTTTTACATCATGGCAACAACTAAACTCATACCAGGACGGGTACCGACTTATGACAGGGTGCATACATGGTGACTGTATTAGGGGTCCCACTCAGTCACATTATCCTGACACTGAGCCAACCAGTCATTGGCCTGTCCTAATAATGCTGGGAGCCAGGCTAGGAACCGACAAGTATACATTTTTTAGTCATTGATTTGACTCGACAAGGGTTCGAATCTGTGGATTCGAAAAGCCGTGATTTGCCAAAGTGAGAGAGGGACGCTCAACTCATTCGGCCATCCCGTCTGGTCGATGGCCTGTGAAGGAGTGAGGCATTTGGCGCTAGGTGAGTCCATCACAGGGACAGGTTATTGATGAATTGAACAAGGACTGATTGATTACATCACATTTTAACTAAACCCTGCCATGTGTGTTTTGCTAAGTATGCTGCATTAGCAGAGCTCCAACTGATCTGTCTTGGAAGTTTGACATTATGATGGCAGTTGAGGCATTTGGAATTCTGACGCTATATATATATACACACATATATATATATATATATATATATATATATAGATCCATATGAGGAGTTCAGGTGATATATATATATATATACACACACATATATATGTATATATCCCTATGAGGAGTTCAGGCACTATATATATACACACACATATATATGTATATATCCCTATGAGGAGTTCAGGCACTATATATATATACACACATATATATGTATATATCCCTATGAGGAGTTCAGGCACTATATATATGCATCATCATCATCATGCTGTCGGTCGTGATGCGACAAAGACTGCTTTCATTACTTGACTGCCGCTCTCCATTTAGCTCTCTGCTGTGAGAGATGGGTCCATGAGTCGGTCTTAATGTCTCTCAGCTTCAGGTTTCTCTTGATGGTATCCCTGAACCGGAGACGGGGACACCCTCTCTTTCTGTAGCCAGAAGACAGTTGAGAATAGAGGATCTGCTTTGGTAGCCTGTCTGATGACATCCTCATGAGGTGTCCAGTCCACCGGAGATTCTTTTTGATCAGAAGATCTTCCATAGAGGGCAGCCCCATCCGTTCGAGTATTTATATACACACACATATATATATATATGTATATATCCCTATGAGGACTTCAGGCACTATATATATACACACACATATATATGTATATATCCCTATGAGGAGTTCAGGCACTATGCACACATATATATGTTTATATCCATATTAGGAGTTCAGGCACTATACACACACATATATGTGATGTATAACGAATTATGCAAGTATAAAGATACGTAAGGGTTAATTATTACTTTATTGTTATACTCTGTAAGACAAACACTGTACGGGTGGCTCCACCTACCCTCCTCACCTCCACCGGATGTAGACCAGTGTCAGTCGCACTGGAGGATTTTTTCTGGGTTCGAATCTGTGGGTTCGAAAAGGTTCATAGCTTTGCATGCCGGAGGATTTTGATTTGGACAGAACGGACGTGTCACTCTCCCGTTCCCGCTCCCCTCTCCCAGCTTGATGCCAGTCTACTACTACTGTTCCCTCTGCGGCGAACACCACCCAGAGGGAGATCTCGAGACTTGCGCTCGCTATCAGCTGGAGAGTGAAGGAGCGGACGGTCAGCACACACGGTTATCAAGGAGAACCTCAGCAGACAGGATGGCCAAATCCAAGCAGGAGTCGGACTCACTGGCTTCCACTATGCAGACGATGTCGATGGAGGACCGCGAGAAATCGGCGAGGGCGGCCGTAGACGCGATGGAGATGGAGGAGCGGGTGGTGGTCCTGGAGGAGAAGCGGGACAGACTCGCCCGGAGACGGGCCAACAGGATCGCAAACCAGGCCAGGACGACGGGGGATGGCCCGGTAGGAGACGGGGCAGCGGGCGGCAGCACAGAGGGGGAGGCCACGACGGCCTCCAGCCGGCCGCAGTCAGACCTGACAGCAGACCTGACGGCGGGCCACTCATCATACGGGACCCATTCGTGCCGCCGGACCCGATCCCGGGGACGCAGGTCGGGACGACGGAGCGGATCAGACTCCAAAAGCCGATCCAGCAGCTCCACTAGACGCAGGAAACATAGGTGGGCCCTGAAACACTTCACTGTTGCTGCTAAAGATGTACGGAAGCTGAACCCCCACGAACTGGTGGCAGCCTCCACGCTTTGGTGCCTAGATATAGACAACCTGACTGTTAAAGATTACAGGGCCTTTTTAGAGCATATACACTTTCTGTCTGTCCGTGCGATGACAGATGATTTCAAAGATGCAGCCCACATTTCCTATGATACGGCTATCCGCAAAAAGGCGGAGGCGCATGGCTTCGCCGCCTTCTCTGAAAGCTTCCAGGGAGCGAGCGTGGTGCATTATGGCGCACACCACATGAAGCCGAAACGTGCTACTGCCGCCAGCAACACGCCGGTAGCCGGCTCGGGCGGCGGGAAGCGCGCCTGTTTTCTCTGGAACAGAGAAACCGGGTGCCCGCGCTCGGATGAGGTGTGTGGATTCAATCATGCATGCGGGAAGTGTGGCAGTAAGTCACACAAACAGACGAAATGTCAGAGGGACTGACAGACTGAGGGAGACGGCGGACAATCTACGACGAACCAGGAACCGTCCCGTGAGACTAAGACTGATATAACTAAAGCAACCCATGCTGTCGGTCTAACCACCAATTTCGATAAAACTGTGAATGCCTATGTTTGTCATTTTGAGCGCCCTTGCCGTCCCGGCCAGTGCTCTGGAAGGGGCAGGGAGGGGGGTTTGGGTGATGTCGGTAGAGCGCATGGGAATATTGAGAACACTAACTATGGAACTGGCTATGATAAGGTTGTTGAATGTGTCTTTGTTTCAGGGGGCGCTGATGACGACAAAACCGAAATGTGCACTGTACCCTATGAGCATGCAAATAAACAGTCGAATTGCCGAAATGATACTGTCTGCCGAAATGTAAGTGGTAATGCAGTTGAACCAAAAGCAGGTACAGATTGCACTAAATACGAAGGCAATTACGTTAAGTTTCCGGGCCATCACCCTATTCTAGGTAGAGCTGCCGGCGAAAGTGAGATACGCAATACACCCTGTGAATATGAAATTACTCAGGTGGATTGCCAAATTGATACTGTATATCACAATGTGAATGGTCATAATATCAATCCCACCATAGACAGTGGGGATACCGGGGAAACCGGACATACTTTTAATAGTATAAAAAACGGTAATGATGAGTGTTTCAGTGAAAGCCGCCACAAGGCGGGAAACGGCCACCCGGATGGCGGGCCAACATCAGGCGTGAACCCACACGCGCACAAATTGAAATCAACCCGTGAAACTGCTACCGCTTACAGTGTCGGTGCTGATATGGTGGGGAGCACCCCCAGTGATAATATTCCCCATCTAACTCCAGCTAAGTACAAATGTACCATCACTGATAATTTTTAAAATATAGGGGAAAGTGGTATCCGAAATATGAAAGCCGGGGAGTCAGTAATTAAAACCAGTAGCTCAGAGGGGTGGTGAGGGCAGCGACCCCAGAGATGGCTTTATGGCCGCCCATCATGGCGGGGCGGGATGCGCCAACCGCCAGAACTCTAGAACACACACCGCACTCACGGGGGGGGGCTCAGATGCCAGTGACCCAACCGCCTCTGATCTCGGGTGGGGGGGCCGGCGCCTGCACCGCACAAGCCCGGGCCGACGCTAATCATAACAACCCCAAGGGTGCGGCGGGGCCGGATAGGGGGGGTGCGGTCGGACACCGCCACCAACCCGGGAGTGATTACATAAGGGGCTGGGAGGGCCTCCCCGACGCCGCCGACAGCTGGGTGACGGTTGAACATATTGGCGCCAAAAATTGCGCTCTCAGAGTCACAGCCCGAGAGACTGTGGGGGATAGGCCGGTGGTTTTTGACATCTCGGATTAATGTGCCAAGGGTCTCTGTGCATGCACCCACAGCATAGCGGGCTGCATTGGGCAACTACGTCCTTGCCGGGTCTTTTGTGAGTTGTTCCTGAGGGGTGACACTGACCCAGACTGGCAGTACCTGCTCAGAGGAGTGATATTTGGGTTCAGGGTAATTAACCCAGACTGTGAAGCGAAATACTGTCCGAAGTTACGGATGACCCGTGACCCGGAGCACAGGGCCGGCATAACTAAAAAACTCTCGGGCGAAATAATAAATGGTTGCATCTCAATAGTAACCGATAGGCCGACTTGCGTGCATGACATGTTCTGGATCCCCAAAGACGGGGGCGGGGACAGAACGATTGTGGATTGCAGCAGGCCAGCCGATGACTCGGTTAATAATTTTACTGAACAGGTATGTGTAAAATTTAACTACAACAGTGTAGACAGCGTGGCTGAAGTGATGGAGAGGGGCGACTACATGTCGACTATTGACATAAAAGACGCCTATAGGACAGTATGTATACACCCTGACGACCGTGACAGGCAGGGGCTTCACTGGGATTTTGACCCATCCGAGGGCGCAGACTGTACTTACATGCGAGACAATAGGCTCTGCATGGGGTTGTCCTCAAGCCCGTATGTGTTCAGCAAGATTTCTGACTTTGCTGTGCACTGTGCGGTGAGGGAGGGAGTTCCACGGGTTATAAACTATCTCGACGACTACTGTGTCATTAGCTCTGACTATACAACGGGCTGCCGGGATCAGGCTATGATGATAGCGATCCTCAGAAGGATCGGATTCTCAATCAGCTTTACTAAACTAACTTCCCCCGACACCTCTGTCAGGTTCCTCGGGATAGTAATTGACTCAGTCACACTTGAAATGAGCCTCCCCCAGATAAGCTCACAAAGCTCATCACCATATTGAAACATGTTAGAGGCCGCGTAAGGCCACTAAAAGGGAGCTCGAGAGGCTGGGCGGCCTACTCGCGCACTGTAGCAAGGTGATAAAGGGGGGTAGGACTTTCTGCAGGCATATTTATGACTGTATGAACACCGTACGAGAACCTCACTTCATGGTTCGCCTCTCAAAGGGTTTCCGAGAAGATGTTGATTGGTGGTGCGGCTTTGCTGACAGATTCAATGGGAAGGCGAGGATCCTGGGGAGATTTGCCCCGTCACTCTCTACCTATAGCGATGCCTCAAACTATGGATATGGGGCAATGCATGGCAACGCATGGATTGCGGGGGCCTTCAACGTGTCCGAGGACGCCAGCCTGAGCGTGAGACTCGGACATCACCACTTGGCGCCCCACGGGACTTGCGCAAGGGCGCACATAAATGTACGGGAGATGTGGGCGGCCTTTGCGGCTGCTGCACACTGGGGCCACCTATGGGAAAACAGTTCCGTGGTCATGATAACAGATAGCACGACAGTACGGGCCGCCCTTAACACCGGCAGATCTAGATGCCCAGAAATAATGTTCTTTCTGAGACGGCTATTCTGGATAGCGGCTGAGCGGAACTTTGAATTCTCTTCTGTGTTTATAGGCACCAAAGACAACATAATATGTGATGCCTTGAGCAGGTTGGATGATCCAGGCAGTGCAGGGCGCCTCAGAGAGGCCGACCCTACTAACAGTATGTGCTGCAGCTTCATATTTAATGACGATGACAATTCCGGTTCCAGGGGTGGCCGAGCTGAGACGGGAACAGCTGCTGTTCCAGAGCTGCGCCTACGCCACAAACCCCATCTCCACACGGGGGGTGCAGGTTAGGCGTTACCTGGAGTTTGTCGAGAACTTCTCCGAGACGCACTCCCCCCTGCCCTGCCCACCTGCCCAGGTGGCTCTATGTGCCACCTGGCTGGCCAGAACCCTGAAATATTCATCGATACTTAACTACCTTAGCGGCCTGAACTACTTCCTCCGCCAAAGGGGAGCCGAACCGATCTCATACACAAGCTACGAAGTCGCCTCCACCCTCCGTGGAATCAGGAGGGAGAGATCGGCGGCCCCGCGGCAGGCGGCCCCGATATTGCCCGGGACACTGCTGAAGATGTTCTCCTACCTATCTATGACCCAAGGTCACATCGCTTGGCGCGCTGCATTGTTGTGCAGCTTCCGAGCTCTCTTGCGCAAGTGCCAGGTGACACTGTCCGAACCTGCACTCCACAGGGGTGATTTCAAATTCTTCCCGTGGGGCATGATCATTTCGATCAGACGATCAAAGACGATCCAGTTCCGTGAGCGCGTCCTGGAAATACCGGTCGCCAGGTGCTTGAACACAGACATCTGTGCGGTTTACTGGACCGAACTGCACTTCGACCGGACCCCAGCCCCCCCGGATGCTCTAGCCTTCCGGATCCCTTCCGGACTGGGTGCCTCCGCGCCCCTCCCCTATGCCGTGTACCAGACAACCTTGCGAATATTCGCGGGGAAGGCAGGCCTGGACCCATCCTCGGTCTCATCCCATTCTCTCAGGCGGGGTGGCTGTACTTACCTATCCCTATGCGCGGCCACCATTGAGGAGCTTCGTGCCAGGGGGGACTGGGCGACCGACACAGTCTTCACATACTTGAAAACACCGTTGACTGTAAGAATAATGAACGACATGCGCGTGGCCACCTCCCTGGCAACCACTATATACTAACGGTCGGGGCTGGGGGATCTCCGATCTTTGGCCTATAATCCTTGCCAGAGATTGAACTACTCAACCCACTACCTCATTGTTTCTCCAGAATTTGTACTGGAGATATGTTTATGTGATGTATAACGAATTATGCAAGTATAAAGATACGTAAGGGTTAATTATTACTTTATTGTTATACTCCATAAGACAAACACTGTACGGGTGGCTCCACCTACCCTCCTCACCTCCACCGGATGTAGACCAGTGTCAGTCGCACCGGAGGATTTTTTCTTTTCTTTTTTTTATGGGCCAGGGCCTATAATCCTTGCCAGAGATTAAACTACTCAACCCACTACCTCATTGTTTCTCCCTAATTTGTACTGGAGATATGTTTATATGTATATATATATATATATATATATATATACACACACATATATATGTATATATCCCTATGAGGCGTTCAGGCGCTATATATACACACACATATATATATATGTATATATCCCTATGAGGAGTTCAGGCACTATATATATATATACACACACATATATATGTATATATCCCTATGAGGAGTTCAGGTGCTATATATACACACACATATATATATATGTATATATCCCTATGAGGAGTTCAGGCACTATATATATACATACACATATATATGTATATATCCCTATGAGGAGTTCAGGCGCTATATATACACACACACATATATATATATATGTAAGAATAGCACTGGAGCCAGAGTGGTGGGTACAATATTTATTAGGAATAACATCAAATGCACCTGGCTGGGCTCAAATGCCCTACCGATAGAAGAAAGTGAATAAGTAGGTAAAATCGAATAAGGTAATGTAAATAGAAAAATTAAAGAAGAATACAAAATTTTGTTGACCGTAGGGAGGCCTATAGCGACTGGCTGAAGGGAGGCTACAGCCCAAGGCATATATGTAAGTACCCGGCGGCGAGGCGGTGAACTAAGCTAGTTCCGACCCACGCCGCCGGGGGAGGCACAGTGCGTATTCGCTTACATCTGCATATACGTTGTATATACGTAGGTTGAAGAATAGCACTGGAGCCAGAGTGGTGGGTACAATATTTATTAGGAATAACATCAAATGCACCTGGCTGGGCTCAAATGCCATAGTCGCAGACACACCCAGACAGAAAAAGGCATAGTTGCAGACACACCCCGACAGAGAAGGAAGTTACTAGATAGCATCAAAAATATGAGCGCAGCACAACCGCCGGGAGCTGTCAGCCTGACTAATGCGGTCCCTATTGGCCCGAGCGCGCCATCTACTAAGGGCATCACAAGTTGTATTATCATTAGTGTTTATATAGACAGATTTAACATCGAAATTATAACAAACAGATACCCAGAAAATCTCCTTAACCCATTTCATAATCTGTTTGTTAACACAGCGGCCGGTGGCCAGCGCTGCCCGCACTGTGTTGTTGTCAGTGACAAACATGACGCATGTATCCTGCGAATGATGGCCCCACCTGCGGGCAGCAGCGACCACCGCCCACATCTCTTTAAGGTTGATATGCGTGTCAGAGTGGACTCTTCCGGAGTCGGCATAATGGTGTCCGACCTTGGACTCAAGGGCACCCTCACCGGCGCTGAAGGAGCCGACGAGCCAGTCGTCCGAGTGGGTCGCCCCAAAACCCCAATCAGAGGCATCACTGTACACAGAGACGGCAACAGCGTGAGAGCCGAGGAGCTTAGCGTAGCCATTAAAGGTTTCGACATAGTCGAGCCACCAGCAGAGCTCAGACTTGAACTCATCATTCAGCCTGAACTTATGGTATGGCTTCTTCAACTGCCGAATAGCGTCATAGATCCTCGTGGAGAAGGAGCGACCCCCGTGGACGACTGTTGCACAGTGGGCAAGACGACCGCCCAACCTTTCGAGGTCCTTCCGAGATGCCTTGCGTTTGCCAAGAAAGAGGGAGAGTTGGGTCTTTAATTTATGAATCTTGTCAGGTGGGAGTCTAAGCTGAAGGCGGACACTATCAATTTCGATGCCCAAGAAACAGGCGCACTGTGCTGGCGCTAGAAATTTAGGGTAACTTAAATAGAAACCGATTCTGCGCAAAATAGCGGCGATTGTTAATTGGCTCGCTAGGCAGTCATTGAAGGAATAACCAATTACAGCAAAGTCATCTAAGTAGTTGATTGCTCTATTGACACCCTCTCTCTTGGCACAACGTATAACAAAATCCGAGATACGGTTAAAGATAAAGGGGCTCGAGGAGAGGCCCATGCATAGGCGATTATCAAAGAAAACCTCGGGACCTTTGCCGCCTCCGAAGTCCCAGCGTATGGCTTGGCGTGGGCGGTCGGAAGGGTGTATGCTAGCGGCCCGGTAGGCATCCTTGATGTCTATGGTGGCAATAAAGTCATTGTGCTCAAGCCGGGTGACCAAATCGTCAACGCCCTGGGAGGAGAAAGTCTGGGCGACATTATTGACGTAGTTATTAACAGACCTGTCCGCCGGCCTGCTACAATCAGTTATGGAGCGGAGGCCCTCACCACTCGCCTTGGCAACTGCAAATATATTATGGCTGCAGATGGGAGCGGCAGCAGCGCGGGAAATATATCCGCATCTCAGCTCTTCACGGAGTTTCTTATCAATAAAAACCTTTTCTGCATTAACTCGAGGAGTTTTAGCTGCCGCCCGATAGTTAGCAGGGCAACTGGGATTTATAATTTGAAGCCAAAAATACAGCCGTATATAATGAATTCGCAGTCATGATCAACCTCACCTCTGAGGAAGCATTCGCAAATGGCGCGGCATGGTTTTAGCTGCGCCCTGTTTGGGCCTCTGTAATGTATGCAGGTACAACTTGCATTAACACATGACATGGTTACTACAAATGTAATTGGTTCACAGGAATGGTTGTTTACTTCAGTAGCGGTTACATGGAAAGGACCCTCAATCATAACAATAGAAAACCAGTTGCTGGCAATTACGGGGCATTGTGGCATGTCACACATATCTGAGCCATGGTTTAGACGTCTGCATGCAGAGTGTCCATGGTGGCAGGGCAGTCTGGACGTTTAGGGGCCAGGACACAAATGTCACTGGTGTAGTCAATAGTATGACTGCAAAGTTCCTTCTGGCCACCAATATTATGATTGTATACACAATGGGCGGTTCGAAATGCTGGACCAACATTTCCAACACTAGTTCCCCTGGACAGGGGGTGGCAATCACCGCTTTCCCTACACACACCAGGGTCGCCACACAAATCCATCAGACACACATAGTCTGAGGTTTGGGGGGCAGGGAGGTCAGCTGGGGGAGCCGGAGTCGAACAGGCAACACAATTTACCTTGACGCAAGGATCTGGCTTCACAATAGCATAGTGATCCCCCGGACACAGAACCGGGACACGTCTCGCCGACTCGCCGACAGACCTCTATTCTTTAGGGCACTTGGTCCTAGTGTGCGCTTTACTGCCACAGAGGGAGCACCAGTGTCCGTAGTTACATGTGCGGTCGTCCATCCTACACCCGTGGTCCTTATTGAAAGAAAAACAGGGTTTCTTCCCGGCCTTGGCATAAAGTCGCCCGGTACGTCTGGAGCTCCCCTTATATATGCATATATCCCTATGAGGAGTTCAGGCACTATATATATACACACACATATATATGTATATATCCCTATGAGGAGTTCAGGCGCTATATATACACATATATATATGTATATATCCCTATGAGGAGTTCAGGTGCTATATATATACACACACATATATATGTATATATCCCTATGAGGAGTTCAGGCGCTATATATATACACATATATATATGTATATATCCCTATGAGGAGTTCAGGTGCAAAACCCCATAACCACCAATAAGCAGAGCAAGAATAAAATGAATCAGGAATGTTGGGTGGCGATCTGGAGCAAAGCACCTGCCTGATTGTCGTCTGCTGTGTACGGGGCAGGTGTGTTGACCCTTGACCCCTCTGACACAAAGAAGGTTGACGTCAGCGACATCTAGGTGGGAAGTGTTACTAAAGTGTAGTACTTCACCTGTGTAGGAGCAGTGGGGACCGGCTTACTAAAAGGTTGCACATACTCGGTAGTGAATGATGTGTTGTCAATGCTATCTTCTCACTCATTATTTGAACAACATTCGCTAAGCTGGGTGAGGTTGGAACTTACCAACAACCATATTTGCAAGTACTTTCACACGATTGTGTGTTTATGCATATTTACAAATAGCTTCACACATTGACATATATTTACATACACTTACCTATTGTTGTATTCCTTTAGGAAGTTCATACCTAGCTACCTATACTTACATATACGGACATACATTTAGATATATGTAAATATATGTTATTTATGTATGCATATATACATATATTAAGATGTACATCCTATATATATACATGTTTATAATTACACACATTTACATATATAGATATAGTATAATATACACACAAGTGAATTTCGATATATCTCACATTAAGTATATAAGCACACTTTGCATATATTTACTAATAGTTGCACATATTTAGATACAGTTACATATATATATATATATATATATATACATGTGATGTATTAGAATTATACAAGTATAAAGGCACTTAAGGGAATGTTCCCGATATGGTCACCCGTATGTTGTGTACTACTTTATTGGTGACCCCTTTTCACAGTTGGGCCAGGTGGCGCCACCACCCCCCCCCCTACCAGTGGCGCGAAATAATGTAATTTGTTGTACTTTATATATAATACATTTGTGGATGCACACTTTTACTTATATTTGCATATATTTATGCAATGTACATATATTTTTAATACTCATACAATTACTATATACATTTAGGTAGACGTCCATAAATGTATAAGGACAACCACCTAAATGCTGCCTATTCATGTGACTGTTTAGAACAAGACATTCGTTAGTGCACTTTCACTGGAAGCATTAAGTCCGCCATTCCTATTGGATAAATAACACACATACTGAATTGAAATTCCTACACAGTGTTCATGTTAATTAGAATGCCGAAAGCAATTCTTAAAATCTGGTTAGCCATTCCAGGATCTTAGACTTGGGGGTTACATACAAAGTAGCAAAGCCATTCTGATATGTTCTACGCCTCAGGGGGAGAGGCGGTGATGGCCTACTATAATTATGTTGGTAAATATAGTTTATTCACTGAATAAAGTCTTTTGTCAGCGCCGTGGCACTGGTCTTCCAGCCATGTGACAATATAGTTATTTACAATATATGTATATGTAGTCTGATATTGTCGTCAGCAGCTATCTCAAGTCAGCTGAAATAACAATATTAATCATTCCAACACTTACATATGGCATAGCTTGACAATTCACATTGACGTAGTAATTATATATTGTTTACAGACACATTTGTAATGATTAGAACACTCCAAAATGGAGTGGGTGGGAGCACGGTCACCTTTCGCAGATTTGCATACCTGTTGTGTGAATTTGCTAATTGTCATTTTATTGGAGATTTTGAGATGCAATGTTAGTAGAATGCTTTGTGTATTCTGTTGGATGGAGGGCGGTTTGGGACAGCATTGCGTTTAAAAGGTTAACAGTTGGGGTGTATTTTTCACTCCATGAAGTAGACTGAAGAGCCCAACCTAATTGCTGACCCGCCATACACCTAAGACTAGAGGACACTCAGCAGGTCGAGTGTCAAATGAACACTTTAACGTCATAGAAGACCACTCAATGTGACATCCCACCCTCAAGTACAAATAAAATCACGCCTGTGCTCACTACTGCTCTCTTCAGTATTGTGAACGATTTTAACAGTGTATACTATAAGGGGTTTATTCATATTTGTGTCCAACTAATTATTCTACTTTGCACGTTGTTCAGAGTTAGCGCATCAGCAGGACTCGCCTCAATATACATTAAATACACAAACCTAAAGCATATAAATAAATCTAAAAAAACATGCAATGCAATTTCTCGGACACCACTCGCCATTTGCATACACCACTATTTATATAATTTGTTCTCGCCATCAAATTATGTGCACCGCATAATCTAGCGTCACCAACCATGACCACGTACACCGGAGCCGCTGGCCAACTCGGTAGAGCACAGGCTTCCAGTGCGGAAGGTCGATAGTTCGAATTCCAGCC
This sequence comes from Branchipolynoe longqiensis, assembly GCA_030323885.1. Taxonomy (NCBI): domain Eukaryota; kingdom Metazoa; phylum Annelida; class Polychaeta; order Phyllodocida; family Polynoidae; genus Branchipolynoe; species Branchipolynoe longqiensis. The sequence continues at coordinate 1,007,662 of CM059193.1, read as the reverse complement.
AAGTGGAACCAATTACTTATAATATTGATACTTTTCTCCACCTAGCCTGGCTAGGTTCGGACAAGGGTTGGTTTGCACAGAATCACGATAATGTGACTGTGTGGAAAATTGGGATATGGTGCTGGCAGTCTGGTCTTCTAGTGAGGCAGTTCTATAAAGTCGCCATGAGTGTGCACTGTCACAAGTTAGGATCCATCCTGATATGACCTTAGATGTTGCTAGTATGCACAACAACAACAAATCATCACCACCTATGCTCGGGACAAAAATGTCTTTTTGGTGCTGAGAGTTGAAATGTTTTGAACAATAAAATATTCTTTAAAAAGTTAGTAAGTATTTTTAATTGTAGACGTGCAGTGACCCCCGATATGGTGCCGATGTAAGCCACTAGGTTCGCGACTAAATCAAACCCCTAGCGGCTTAGGACCGCATTAGAGAAAATCAAAGAGTCGTGAGGTAATGAAGTATGTTGGTAGCTTCGGGCGCAGCCAGCACAACACAGACAAAGTCAGTTACATTTGTTAGTTTAGTACAAAGTATCAGTATATAAGATTATGTTATTTATATTCACATAATGTATTATACACCCTGTATATATATACATATATATAATTATACATACAGTAAAACATATATGTATATATGACGTGTTATGTTATATGTAATATGCCATGTGTATATATATATATCATGTATTTATGTTATATGTAATATGCCATGTGCATTTATATATATATATATATATATATATATATGAGCCTGTCTCAAAAGGTGATAACTATTTTTTTGTGTCCATTGGAACGATTGACACAAAACAGCACAGAAATGGTTAGACTGAAAACCCAAGGACATTTGCTTCAAATCAATATGTATTCTATTGGGATTATGAAGCATCATGTAACAAAAATCAGTTTATCCTGAGCAAATGTATAAGCATATAGTATGTTGATCGTTACAATGGACAAAGTTTTATCCCATATTGCTTAGCACCTTTTGAGGCAGTCTCATATATATCATGCAGTTATTCATGTGCATTTCACTTTGTGAACTAATGCCCGTCATTGCAAACTTTGAAAATATCCATATGGAAACCGACACATATAAATCAATAAAGCACTAAAACTATGTACACCTGGGTATCATCATATACCCTTACATCGACAAAATGCGGATGCTGAAATGGTAATTCATAGGCGCACCTGGTGTCGATTTGGGTAACTACAGTTGTCACACCTCCTGGTGGGCGCCATGTTGCCTGCGAGTTGTCAACGGCAACGCTACAACAGATCCCGAGCCTCCATTGCTATGCATTGATCTCTCAGTGTCAGTCTGTGGGTTCAGCCTGGTTAGCGTTGCTGTGAAAATCATCCACGCCTGGTGGGGATGTGGGGGAGGGGGGGGGTGAGATTTGTTACCCCCCCCCCCACCGCCCCCCTCAAAACAAGATGACACAAGAAACACGGGAACCTGACGTCTAGTATGGGACTGGGTGCCATTTGGTCGCCAGTTCACGGGTGAAGCTGTTAACCATTAGACTAGCAACCTGATGTACTACACCAACCTGATGTACTACACCAACCTGATGTACTACACCAAGCTGATGTACGACACACACCTGATGTACTACACCAACCTGATGTACTACACCAACCTGAGGGACTACACCAACCTGATGTACTAGACCAACCTGATGTACTACACCAACCTGATGTACTACACAAACCTGATGTACTACACAAACCTGATGTACTACACCAACCTGATGTATTACACCAACCTGATGTACTACACCAACCTGATGTACTACACCAACCTGATGTACTACACCAACCTGATGTACTACACCAACCTGATGTACTACACCAACCTGATGTAATACACCAACCTGATGTACTACACCAACCTGATGTACTAGCACAACCTGATGTACTACACCAACCTGATGTACTACTTCATCCTGATGTACTACACCAACCTGATGTAATACACCTACCTGATGTACTACACCAACATGGTGTACTACACCAATCTGATGTATTACACCAACCTGATGTATTACACCAACCTGAGGTACTACAGCAATCTGATGTACTACACCAATTTGATGTACTACACCAACCTGATGTACTACACAAACCGGATGTACTACACCAACCTGATGTACTACACCAACCTGATGTACTACACCATCCTGATGTACTACACCAACCTGTTGTACTACACCAACCTGATGTACTACACCAACCTGATGTACTACACCAACCTGATGTACTACACCAACCAGACGTACTACACCAACCTGATGTACTACACCAACCTGATATACTACCTCCAACCTGATGTACTACACCAATCTGATGTACTACACCAACCTGGTATACTACCTCCAACCTGATGTACTACACCAATCTGATGTACTACACCAACCTGATGTACTACACCAACCTGATATACTACCTCCAACCTGATGTACTACACCAACCTGATGTACTACACCAACCTGATGTATTACACCAACCTGATGTACTACACCAACCTGATGTACTACCCCAACCTGATGTACTGCGCAAACCTGATGTACTACACCAACCTGATGTAATACACCAACCTGATGTACTACACCAACCTGATGTACTAGCCCAACCTGATGTACTACACCAACCTGATGTACTACTTCATCCTGATGTACTACACCAACCTGATGTACTACACCTACCTGATGTACTACACCAACATGATGTACTACACCAACCTGATGTATTACACCAACCTGATGTATTACACCAACCTGATGTACTACACCAATCTGATGTACTACACCAATTTGATGTACTACACCAACCTGATGTACTACACCAACCGGATGTACTACACCAACCTGATGTACTACACCAACCTGTTGTACTACACCATCCTGATGTACTACACCAACCTGATGTACTACGCCAACCTGATGTACTACACCAACCTGATGTACTACACCAACCTGATGTACTACACCAACCTGATATACTACCTCCAACCCGATGTACTACACCAATCTGATGTACTACACCAACCTGATATACTACCTCCAACCTGATGTACTACACCAATCTGATGTACTACACCAACCTGATGTACTACACCAACCTGATATACTACCTCCAACCTGATGTACTACACCAATCTGATGTACTACACCAACCTGATGTACTACACCTACCCAGACCTACCTAATGCACTACACCTACCCACCCCAACCTAATGCACTACACCGACCTACATCAACCTTATGCACTACACATACACACACCTACCTGATGTACTACGTCTACCCACACCAAGCTGATGTACTACACCTACCTACACCAACCTGATGTACTACACTTATGTACACCTACCTGATGTACTACACCTACCTACACCAACCTGATGTACTATACCTACCCATACCAACCTGATGTACTACACCTACGTACACCGAAATGATGTACTACACCTATCCACACCTACCTGATGTACTCAACCTATCCACACCTACCTGATGCACTCAACCTACCCACAGCTACCTGATGTACTCAACCTATCCACACCTATCTGATGTACTCAACCTACCCACACCTATCTGATGTACTCAACCTACCCACACCTACCTGATGTACTCAACCTACTCACACCTACCTGATACACTCAACCTACCCACACCTATCTGATACACTCAATCTACCCACACCTCCCTGCTGCACTCAACCTTCCCACACCTACCTGTAAATGTGACACCAGACAGGATGGCCGAATGAGTTGAGCGTCCGTCTGAACTTTTGATAGATTGTGGGATTCAAACCCACGGGTTCGAACCCTGGTCGAGTCAAACCAATGCCTTAGAAATTGATACTTTTCGCTTCCTTGCGAGGCACTCGGGATTATTAGGAAAGGGCAAGGACTGGTTGGCTCAGTGTCAGGATAATGTGAATGAGCAGGATATAAGGTCGTGGTGCTGGTGGCCTGGTCTTCCTGTGGGACAGCACTATTAAGTTGCCTTAAGTGCGCACTGTCACAAGTCAGTACCCGTCCTGATATGACCTTAGATGTTGTAAGAACCTAAAATGCCAACAACCAACAACACAACAACCTCAGTGCATGCCACATCCTGTTGTTTTGTATGCGAACAGGCCAGAGAAGGCCTCGCAATGTGGCCCTAATAGGTCTGAGGTTGCCATGGCAATGACCGGTAGCGAAATGGGCAAAATTCACAGTTACCAAAGGATCAAAGACATCTCCCCTGTACCCGCCACGTGCGCAGGACGTGCCGGGTGCGGAGGAGGGAGGCTGGGTGGGGTTCTGCTGAGGGCTGGTTCACACTCATAAATGTGATAGATTAATTCTTCGCTGACCTGAATATTAACAATCAGCGACATTGACTGACTTCAGCACTAAAGAACGTTCATAGGACTTTCATTGTTTAATCACACTTAATATATACCCAACTCTCATTGTTCCTATCAAATCTAATCAGGTAATATTATCCAATAAATTCTTCAATTTTCATTCATTTAACAATTTAGTATATAGGCTGTACGCATTATTCTGACCCAACCTAATCAGCCAGCTCACTAATCGAGCTATGAAACAGTGATCTTTGGTTTAAAAATACAACAACTTAATGCATAGTCCATTCTCATTCTGCTGACTCAATGTTTCTACTATGTAATATGACTTGCAAATAAATAAGTGAAGCATTTCATTTTCATTTTCAAAGTGAATCACTTAATAAGTAGCCCACTCATATAACTCTGATCCAGACTATTCAGGTAATCTCGCTATCAAACACACGAAGCATTTGTATTTCATTTGAAATTCAAGTAATTTAAAATATAGGCAACTGTCATCATTCCAACCGAACCTAATAGGTAATGTGGCTCTCCAGTTAAGCAGAATTCTGCCTTTCTTTGCATGTCTCATCTATCTGATAATCGCTCTAATCCAACTGTGGGTGCTGGCAATAGATTTGGCAGAATTAATAGACTTTGATCGATTTTATGATAAGACACAACTTAATGAGCCCGCTAAGTGGTGTTGCCGATATTCGCTTATTTATTTATTTTTTAAATAACATTTATCCTTTCACTAATTATTTAATATTTAATTGTGGGGAATTTCACAGTTTTACCTTTCTATTCCTGATATCGCGTGCCTTCCATTTTACTGGCATGGCTGCTTGTATGGGGTGCTTCTCCAGCAGTCTGGTGTGATCAAGAAACCAGGACAAAATCGCACATTGAATGATGGTCAGTTCTTTATTTTAAGTCATTTGTTCATTCGTTATTAATAAGAGCATTCAGCAATCATTGGATTAAATAATTATTATACACACTTAGTACTTGTTTCAAGATTTCACCCTACCCTCGCGTTTCAGAGGGAGAGGACATTAGCTTTCTTGAGTGGAAATAACAAGAAAACGAAATAAAAGAAATACAATTAACAAATATAAGAAAGCGCTAAGGGAAAGTGGTTATATGCCCTGCAGACATGACGACGCCCAATAAAGAACACGTCACGAGCCCGGAGTTGAGCCTCGAGGAGTCTCATAAAGCTAGACAGAACAGACCCGGTGGCCGAATCGGCAGAACGCAAGCTTCCTGTGTCAAAGTTCGGGATTTGTATCCCAGTCGAGTCAAACTAATGACTTACAAAATGTATACTTGTCTCTACCTAGCCTGGGGCTCAGCATTAATAGGATAGGACAAGGACTGTTTAGCGCACTATCAGGATAATGTGAGTGTGTGAGATATCGGGTAATGGTGCTGGCGGCCTGGTCTCCTAGTGGGGTAGCACTGTAAACTTGCCATGAGTGCACACTGTCACAAGTCGGTCCTCATCCTAATATGACGTTATTTTTGTGCGAGGGTGCAAAACAACAACAAACAAACTCAGCCCTGTATGTATGACTTGTAAAGTTGTCATGGGTGCGCTTTGTCGCAAGGTGGCACCCGTCTAAATATGACCTGAGATGTTGCTAGGATGCAAAACAACAACAAACAAACTCAGCCCTGCATGTATGACTTGTAAAGTTGTCATGAGTGCGCTTTGTCGCAAGGTGGCACCCATCTAAATATGACCTGAAATGTTGCTAGGATGCAAAACAACAACAAACAAACTCAGCCCTGTATGTATGACTTGTAAAGTTGTCATGAGTGCGCTTTGTCGCAAGATGGCGCCCTTCCAAATATGACCTGAGATGTTGTTAGGATGCAACACAACAAATAAACACATAAATAAAGCTAGAAATCACTAGAACATGACCCGTTTAACCAGTTTTCACCAAGTTCTCAAGCACATTGGGGATTCTGTAAGCGTGTGGTTCACAAGTGCAATAGTATTTTTAATTGGATATAAAGGACATTGATGTTGTTTAGTTAAATGTAAGCCTTCGTCGGATTATGTAAATTTAAGAACCCTAATCACCAGTCACTGGTGTCAGCTGGTTGCTTGTTGTTGGCTTACGTCCTAGCAACATCCTAGGTCATATCAGGGTGGGTACCAACTCGTGACCGTGTGCCCTAATGACAACTTCATAGTGCTGCCTCCCTGGGAGACCAGGCCGCCAGCATTATGACCCGACATCCCATACAGTCACATTATCCTGATTCTGTGCTAACATAACGAGTCATTGACCTATCCTATTAATGTCGAACACCACGCTAAGTAGTGACAAGTATCAATTATGTAAGTCATTGGTTTGGCTCGGGTTGCATTCAAACTCTCGACCTTCCACACAAGTCTTTAGAAGCCTGTGCTGTACTAATTCGGCCCCCGAGTGCGGTCACCACTGTTCTGCTGTTAGTTGGTGTCTGGCCGGCATCACCAGAAGGGGTGGGGGTTCATGTTAAAGCTGAGATTAAGGGGTGAGGGCACATTTAGCCCCGAGTATGCATACATATACATACACATATGTTTACCCTTGCCAACACAAGTAGCTGGCAACTATCAGGTGGTCCCGCGACTGGGCACGGTCTGAAGTTGTTTTTGTTTATTGGTTGCTTGTTTTTGTGTTGTTTTAATGGGCCTGTATTTTGAGAAGGTGCCAACAAAAGAGTCTTTGTGACTGAAGTCGCAAAGCAGCACCTTTTACCAAAGCAATGTGGTGAGGACCAGGCTGGAAGAAACGGCGTGTCCTGCTGCAAGTCGGCTGGTATATATGTTATATATGTTATATATAGCATATATAGCATATATAGCATATATAGCATATATATCATATACAGCATATATAGCATATATAGCATATATAGCATGTATAGCATATATATCATATATATCATATACAACATAAATAGCAGATATAGCATATATATCATACACAGCATGTATAGCATAAATAGCATATATAGCTTATATAGCATATATAACATACATATCATATATAGCATATATAGCATATATATCATACATAGCACATATAACATATGTATCATATATATCATATGTATCATATACATCATATATATCATATATAGCTTATATATCGTATATAGCATATATATCATATATAACATATATATCATATATATCACATACATCATAGCATATATAGCATGTATAGCTTATATATCATATACATCATATGTGTCATATATAGCATATATATCATATATACCGCATATAACATAAGTATCATATATATCATATATATCACATATATCATATATCATATATAAGACATATAGCATATGTATCATATATACCATATATCATATATATCATATATATCATTTATATCATATATAGCATAACAATATATCATATATATATCATATATAGCATATATATCATATATAGCATATTTATCATATATAACATATAGCATATATAGCATATATAGCGTCAGCCCTATAAACACCAGACTCGGTGGCCGAAACGGTAAAGCACGTTTCATATGTTGAAGGTAGGGGGTTTGAATCCCAGTCAAGTGAAACCAATGACTTATACCATTGATACTGATCGTTACCTAGCCAAGGGCTCGACATTAAGAGGATATGACAATGACTGCTTAGTTCAGTGCCAGGATAATGTGACTGAGTGGGATATCAGGTCATGTCACCAGTTTGGTATCCCCGTGGGGCAGCACTATAAAGTCATGAGTGTGCACTGTCATAAGTTGGTACCCGTCTGGATATAGGCTTAGATGTTGCTGGGACATAAAACAACAACAAACTCAGCCCTGTATGAATTGTATATACTATAGAGTTGTCATGAGTGTATGTCCAGAACTTAGATGTTGCTAGGAGTAGGATGTAAAACCACCATAAACAAGCATATTATATTTAGCGTCAGGCCTATATAGAGAGAGAGACAGATGCTGGTGATGATATTGATAAATTCCTCGGAGCGAATGGACAGATGCGTGCGTCCGTTAGGGATGAGGAGTGCCGGTGGCGGCGCCACGGGTCGGATCATCGTGGTCAGGATGCAAATAGTAGCAAATGGGGTAGTCCTACATATAATAATAACAATGATAATAATGGAATTCCCTTGCGCACCTTTACACGCGCATAATACTGTAGTGGTCTGCACTGACCTCTCAGGCAAGTAACCACATAGACAGGTAGGCGTGGGGAGTGTATTGATATCAGGGAGCCTAGGTGGTGTAATGGTTAGCACACTGGCCCGGAATGCAAAGAGATGTGGGTTCGAGTCCCACTCTAGGCACAATATTTCCCATTTTCATCACCCCCACGACACTGGTGCCGTGACCAGGATCCTGTACAAGCTACGCGCTGTATGGTTGTTGAACCTACCCTGTGTATGTATGTGTTAGTGCATTGCCTGTATGTATGTAATTGTAAGCATTAAAAGACTTACAATTCCAGGGGGACGAGTGTAGTGGTCTGCACTGACCTCTCAGGCAAGTAACCACATAGACAGGTAGGCGTGGGTGGTGTGTTGATATCAGGGAGCCTAGGTGGTGTAATGGTTAGCACACTGGCCCGGAATGCAAAGAGATGTGGGTTCGAGTCCCGCTCTAGGCGCAGTATTTCCGATTTTCATCACCCCCACGACACTGGTTGCCGTGATCAGGATCCTGTACAAGCTTTGCGCTGTATGGTTGTTGAACCTACCCTGTGTATGTATGTGTTAGTGCATTGCCTGTATGTATGTAATTGTAAGCATTACAAGACTTACAATTCCAGGGGGACGAGTGTAGTGGTCTGCACTGACCTCTCAGGCAAGTAACCACATAGACAGGTAGGCGTGGGGAGTGTATTGATATCAGGGAGCCTAGGTGGTGTAATGGTTAGCACACTGGCCCGGAATGCAAAGAGATGTGGGTTCGAGTCCCACTCTAGGCACAATATTTCCCATTTTCATCACCCCCACGACAATACTTATAGGTCACGTATATATCATCTGGACGGGTACTGACCCCTGACCGTGTGCACGCCTAAAGTCATATGAGGATAGCTACCGACTTGTGACAGTGCACATGTATGGTGACTTCATAGTGTTGCCCCACTGGGAGATCCCACTCAGTCACATTTTCCTGTTCTTGCCCATTCACGTTACTGCCAAACGCCATGCTAGGTCGTGACAAGTATCGATTTGGGAGTTTTACGTATCGATTTGGGAGTTTTACGTATTGATTTGGGAGTTTTACGTATCGATTTGGGAGTTTTACGTCCTGGCAACATCTAAGGTCCTATCAGGATGGGTATCAACTTGTCACAGTGCGCACTCATGGTGACTTTATAGTGCTGGCCCATTGGGATACCAGACCACCGGCACCATGACCCGATATCCTACTCAGTCACATTATCCTGACATTGAGCCAACCGGTGCTTGCGCTACCCTAATAATGCTGAGCGCCAGGCTAGGAACGGATAAGTATCTCTGCATATATATATATATATTCTCACATACAGGAAGTCCTATAATTTGTGTATGCATATACATATATATATATATATATATATATATATATATATATATATATATATATGTATATATATGTATATACATATGTATCTATATATAGACACATCTTGATTTATGCCGCGTGGAGGCCGTACACAGTCGATGACCAGTGTTTGTCAGAATTGTGCAATAAATGGTGGGAAATAGGCTTGAATAGCTGTGTATTTATATTTGCATAAGCGATTATGCACCACATGAATATATATATATATATATATATATATATATATAAGTATATCTGCATATATATGTATATTACATATGCTCATACTAATTCAAAAGGCGAGGGATCGTGAATGCTGGTGATGAACAACCATGAACAGACACATATATATATATATATATATATATATATATATATATAACTCAATAATGTTTTCGCAGATATATACTTGTATACATATATATACATGTATATATATATATATATATATTTGAGGTATAAGAATTATACGAATATAAATTTGCGGAGGAATAGTTAAGCGTTCCTGATTAATCTGATATTTATTAATATATTACTTCGATGTTTACCCGATTAATTATGTATTATTTTTTACTATTCTATTTCGAATCCCTTTCCCCTCCCGTTCCTGCATTCCGGCTGGACATTTTTTTTTTATTACTACGGTATGGGCATTTTTTCCTGTGCCAGAGGCAAGTAAAACACTCTCAATCCAGTCGTGTCTATTGTTGTCTTTCACTAGCCACTATTTATATATATATATATATATATATATATATATATATATATATATATATATCTGCGAAACATTGATGTTTTCGCAGATATATACATGTGTATATATATATATATAAATTTATATATACATATATGTGTGAAAACATGAATGAGTTCAAGTTTCTGGCCCACGTGGGCTTTATGCACGGTCGTGGGGATTGATGTATTGATATATAAACGACCGACGATTGTGGATATCGCCAATGGCTATATCCCCTGATTGCATAATAACACATGCCACCGCGTTTAGTGGAATACTTCAGTGTCAGGATAATGTGACTGAGTGGGTAATTGAGCCATCTTGCCGGCGGCCTGGTCTCCTAGTGGTGCAGCACTATAACGTTGCCATGCATGTGCACTGTCACAAGACGGTAGCTATCCTGATATGAACTTAGGTGTAGCACTGGTCTAAAATCCCAAACCAACGTACAAAACCCACCAAGTTTGTATTTGTCAATTTGGTAATTTTTGCTGACTGGAGTATTTATGAAGGTAAGAAGGTCGAGAGTCCGTTCATATGTGCTCTCCTGTCTGTGGGAAAGTGCTTATAAAATAGCCCTTGCTGGTTATCGGAAAGAGTAACCTACATGGCGGTAGCGGGTTTCCTCCAAAGAAATGTCAGAATGACCATATGCTTGATGTCCAATAGCCGATGACAAAAATCAATGTGCTCTAGAGGCCCGTTTAAAAAAACAAGCTTTACTTTTCTAACGCGATACCTCGAGAAGTACTCCAACAGGATGCCTTGAAGAAATATGGGTTGTCGGTGTAGGATTGAATAGCAATTGTATAAGTGATAGTATTGATTCACAGAACACACATTTTGGAGGAAGTTGGGAAGCCTAAAAGCCTAACTTCACAGGGGTACAGTGCGCAGCTGCGATCCTTTGGTCACATTGCTACAAAGGAGGACGGCCGTGTGGAGGAAGACCATAATGACGGGGATGATGCATGGACAAAGATGTAGAAGACAACCTCAAACTCAATGGCTTAACAAAGTAAGGCAACTCACTGGCATACAAAATATGCTCATACTTATTCAACAACGAACAACGATTAACATAGCTGACAGGACAAACACATGCTGACTTAATATACCTGACAGGACAAACACGCACTGACTTAACATACCTGACAGGACAAACACGCGCTGAGTTAACATACCTGACAGGACAAACACATGCTGACTTAACATACCTGACAGGACAAACACACGCTGACTTAACATACCTGACAGGACAAACAGGCATTGACTTAGCATACCTGACAGGACAAACACGCGCTGACTTAACATACCTGACAGGACAAACACATGCTGACTTAACATACCTGACAGAACAAACACACGCTGACTTAGCATACCTGACAGGACAAACAGGCATTGACTTAATATACCTGACATGACAAACATGCACTGACTTAACATACCTGACAGGACAAACACACGCTGACTTAACATACCTGACAGGACAAACACATGATGACTTAACATACCTGACAGGACAAACACACGCTGACTTAACATACCTGACAGGACAAACATGCATTGACTTAACATACCTGACAGGACAAACATGCATTGACTAAACATACCTGACAGGACAAACACATGCTGACTTAACATACGTGACAGGACAAACACATACTGACTTAAAATACCTGACAGGACAAACACGCGCTGACTTAGCATACCTGACAGGACAAACACACACTGACTTAACATACTTGACAGGACAAACACGCACTGACTGAACATACCTGACAGGACAAACATGCACTGACTTAACATACCTGAGAGCACAAACAAGCGCTGACTTAACATACCTGACATGACAAACAAGCGCTGACTTAGCATACCTGACATGACAAACAAGCGCTGACTTAACATACCTGACATGACAAACAACCACTGACATAACATACCTAACAGGGCAAACATCCGCTGACTTAACATACCTGACAGGACAAACACGCACTGACTTAACATACCTGAGAGCACAAACAAGCGCTGACTTAACATACCTGAAAGGACAACCACGCGCTGACTTAACATACCTGACAGGACAAACACACGCTGACTTAGCATACCTGATAGGACAAACACACACTTCCTTAACATACCTGACAGGACAAACATATGCTGACTTAACATACCTGACAGGACAAACACACGCTGACTTAACATACCTGACAGGACAAACACACACTGCCTTAACATACCTGACAGGACAAACACACACTGACTTAACATAACTGACAGGACAACCACACACTGACTTAACATACCTGACAGGAGAAACACATGCTGACTTAATATACCTGACAGGACAAACACACACTGACTTAACATACCTGACAGGACAAACACGCGCTGACTTAACATACCTGACATGACAAACATGTGCTGACTTAACATACATGACAGGACAAACACATGCTGACTTAACAACCTGACAGGACAAGCACACACTGACTTAACATACCTGACAGGACAAACACATGCTGACTTAACATACCTGACATGACAAACACATGCTGACTTAACATACCTGATAGGACAAACATGCACTGACTTAACATACCTGATGGGACAAACACATATTGGCTTAACATACCTGACAGTACAAACACATGCTGACTTAACATACCTGACAGGACACACACGTGCTGACTTAACATACCTGACAGGACAAACACGTGCTGACTTAGCATAACTGATAGGACACACACACTGACTTAACATACCTGACAGGACAAACATGCGCTGACTTAACATACCTGACAGGACAAATACGCACTGACTTAACATACCTCACACAACAAACACATGCTGACTTAACATACCTGACAGGACAAACACGCGCTGACCGACCGACGAATGGGACACAGACACAGCTTACACCTGGTTGGCAGGTGAGACATGGTGGGTGGTTCAGCAGTGTGTAGAGAAGGCACACCATGGAGGAAGTTGGTACATAAGCAAGATATATAAGAAAGATTCATCCAAGCAAGACAAACAGGTGTCGCCATGGTTAAGAGAGCTTAAAGTAGCACTATAAACTTGCTATCACTGCGCACTGTCACAAGTTGGTACCCATCCTGGTATGACCTTCGATGTTGGTAGAATGTAAAACAACAAACAACAACTGTATAATTAAAATGCTATTATGTCGATGTAATCTGTAATTACATTTTTGAACTGTGTTATTATAAGAAGAGTTCTTTTCCAAAATGCGATAAGCAACGATCAAAAAGATGAGCTTACAATGCAAATGCCAAGCTGGTAGGTGAGGCTTTGGAAAACATCTCTACATTCTCTGATATAAAGAGCTCTTCATGTATACATATATATAGAGTTCTTCATATATACATATATAAAGAGCTCTTCATATATACATTTATAAAGAGGTCTTCATATATACATATTTAACTGTTCGGCTATTTCGCCCCCGCTTTAGGCGAGCCACATGTTAATTTATATAATTATTTCCATGTGAATTTCCTGGGCCTGCCGCGGGCCACCACCACCTCTCGTCCTGTCTGCAGGGAGACCGCCTCCGTCGGTGTAATTCCCGGGCTAAGGGCGGACAGCCACAGTATAATAGAAATACGGTTTTATCCCTACCCCGCATTTATATAAGAAAGAAGTTACTTATTATTTCAATTAGCTGGCTCTCCTCCCCGCCATTCAGTGTCTGTTAATATACTTCAATTAATCCAGAACTAAGCAGGCACTCCCTGTGGTGCTGCCACTGTCACTGATAATCAGCCAACGTTATTGTCTTACTCAGTTAAATATCACTACGTTATTTCATGTTTTCATTGATAATATATCTATTAATATCCCCACAGAAGGGTTGATCGGCTGCCTAAGGCCTACCAGGCAGAAGGCCCTTAATTACATACAGAACAATCGAATATCAATATCAAGTTGACCATAGCGGTTAATATACATGAAGACTGGAGAATAGTAAAGAATGCAAGGAACGTTCCGATCACTTTTAAGAGCTCACAGCTTTATTCTTACCCTACTAGTACAATCGGTTTCTCTACTAATAATGAATACGCATAAATACAACCCTTCCCACCCTTATTAATTTAAAAACAATTCTGAATTCCAGCAATAAAAGCCTAAATCCCGTCTAAAACATCAGAGCATGCAAAAACACGTCTGATAGGTTTGAGCCCGAGTGCTCGACCTTCCATCGTTGCTAGGAGAGTCACAATCTATGTCTCCTAGCAACGCTTTACGGCCGTGAACCCGGCCCCGCATTTGATGGCCGATGCGGGCTTGTCCCGGCGAGCAGCCCTCATTTCAGAATGCGGGTTGCTCGGCCCAAGCCCGCAACGGTCATAGCTCGAGTGTAGTCTCACCCACTTCACATATATAAAGAGCTCTTCATATATACATATATAAAGAGCTCTATATATACATATATAAAGAGCTCTTCATATATATAAAGAGCTCTATATATACATATATAAAGATTTCTTCATATATATATAAAGAGCTCTTCATATTTATAAAGAGCTCTTCATATATACATATATAAAGAGCTCTATATATAAGGAGTATAATATATTATGCGTATATAAATGCCAGAGTTAAACTCGTTATTATTATTATCGTTCTAATAATAATTAATTATTTCCAATATTGTCCAATCAATATCTCATGTGTCAGCCGGGCCTGCCCTGCAGTGGTGCCAAAACGGCGGGTTCAGCCGCCGGCCCGCCATATTGGTCAGTCTTCTGCCACCTTTCAAACTGGGCAGTCGCACTCGCTATAGGCCTCCCTACGGCATCAACAAACACAGTCTACCTGTTACCTGTGTGTTACCTGTCTGCTACCTGGGACGATGTTAAACGAGGTATCCCGGTTTCTGGTTTTGGCTGCCATAGCCCAGCGGCTAAAGCGCACATCCAGACTTCAAGCAGCTTAGAACAGCTGGTAGTTAGTTCAGACTTGATGATTTTGCGAGTGTTGAATTAACTGACCAACAGTCATCAAACTATACGGAACTACGCGGGGGACTAGTTCGAGAGCACGGATAGTTTGCAGCGAAGACATGGTCTACTGCACCGACTGCGGCGAGAGACACGACCAGGGTGACAGGGACAGGTGTGAGAGGATTAGGGAAGAGAACAAGGCAACTAAACTGAGGAGCACTAGGAGTTCGACGACAGCGGCGAGGATGGCAAAGAAAGTGGATAATACTTCGGGTGCAACACTATTGTCGTTGTCGAGTCTATCTCTGAGCGATAGGGAGAAAATTGCCCAGCAAGAGATAGACATTCTGGAGAGAGAGATCCAGGTGGGAGCACTTGAGGAACGTGTCCTGCAACTGAGACAGGAACATGAGTCCCAAATCAGAAGGGCCGAGGCAATCAAGAATGACGGCGGGGAATCGAAGACTCTTCGGACAAGAACAGACAACCGGATACAACCATCACGATTGGAGAAGGAGGAACCGAGACAGGAGTACTCGGACTTCGGACGTTCTCGGAGGAGGTCTAGGGACGATTCAACGGGACATAGGAGATCCAGGAGTGACAGCAGCGCATCGAGACACCGTAGAAGTAAGTGGTCGCTAAAAAGGTACACTTTGGGAAGGAATGAGGTACGGAAATTGAACATCCATGAACTGGTGGCGGCTTCAACACTATGGTGCCTTGACATCCAAGAGCTGACTACATCGGACTACCGCTCCTTCATTGAGCATCTCCACATAATGAGTTGTCGAGCCAGTGACGACTATTATAAAGATTCGGCCCACGTGGAATATGCTCTGGCAGTGCGGAAAAATGCGGAGACTGCAGGCTTCGCCGCATTTGCAAAAAAGAACGACGAGGAGCTACGGAGCTCATAACCAGAGAGCGAAGAAGATCGGAGGGAAGGACACGGGGACGACAAGAAGATTGACGGGTAACCCAGGGTCCAGGGCCTGCTATGCATGGAATGGGGAGACAGGCTGCTCACGCACTGCAGAGGAGTGCCGCTTTGCCCATAACTGCTCAAAGTGTGGGGCGAAATCGCATAAGCGGTTTAAGTGTAAAGACTGACTTGTCACTATTAAGAGCAGCTGTGCACACACGGGTAGGAGAACGACAGCATCGGACGCACCGAGTGCAATAGGCATCGACACCTCGGAGGGGCATCAGGGGCCAAGGGATGGTTCGGTAAGAAGAGTCAACACTGACGGGAGTACGACTACGACCGCATCGGTGACTATGAGTAACCACATTACAGACGGATATGTGGGTTTGGAGGACACTAAGGAGAAGTTCAGCGTGGAAACTAGGGGGGGAAACAACCATACTCCCAGGGCTGCAACAGTGTCATGTAGGAGTTGGAGGCTGCCGGAGGGTGCTGACATGGACAAAAGAATAGAGGTGAGATACGGTAGCAATGAGTGCATCGAAGTGAAAATCAGGGAGGTAATCGCATCCGAACCAGTTGGATTCTCCATGTGTGACCTATGTACTAACGGAACTTGTGACTGTGTGCATCATTTGGCTGGAGTGAGGGCCCAACTGAAGCCATACCGCTTCTTTGTGGAAGCTTTCATGAGAGGCACTTTAGACTGTGACTATGTTTACATACTCTGGGGAGTCATGTTCGGCTTCCATGTGATAAACAGTGACTGTGCATTGACATATGAGGCTTCGGTACCTAGGCGCGTACCTGCTTGGGACTCAGGGATTTTATGTAAAAAGTTTAGGGAAGAACTTGACAGTGGGGTTATCTCCAGGACTGACATTAACCCGATCTGCACTCACCGAGTGTTTGTGGTGCCTAAGGACGATGGCCGTACTGTGGTAGATTGTAGCCGACCTCATGGCGAATCTGTTAATAATTGTACTAGTAACGTTGCAAAACACTTTTCATATAAAGGGGTCGATGATGTCACTGATGTAATGGAGCGGGGTGACTATCTATGCATGGTCGATATTAAAGATGCATACCGGGCGGTTTCAATTCACCCGGACGACAGGCCTCGGCAGGGCCTCTTGGGTAGAGTGGACATAGACGGGGACTATGAGCATTTTATCGATAATTGGCTCTGCATGGGCCTCTCGTCCAGCCCGTACATCTTATCTCGGATATCGGACTTTGTTCTAAGGTGCACTTCGAGGGAGGGGGTCCTCCATATGGTAAATTACTTGGACGATTTCTGTGTGGTAGGTTCAGATCAGCTAGGAGCAGCAAGAGATCAACGAGTATTGATAAGTATTCTACGCAGATTAGGTTTTTATATAAGTTTTAGGAAGGTGAGCCCCGTAGATACTACAGTTAGATTCCTCGGGATAGACATTAACTCGGTGAGTCTAGAACTAACCCTGCCCCAGGACAAGTTAGATAAGACGGTAACGGTTCTATATCAGCTCCAGGGCCGTAAGAAGACGACAAAGAGGGAGCTAGAGCGGATGGGAGGTCTCCTAGCGCACTGCGCCAAGATTATACGGGGAGCCAGAACCTTCACAAGGCGGATATATGACTTGATCGGAACCCTTAGAGAACCTTTTCATCGGGCACGCTTGAACAGCGGGGTCAGGGAGGACCTAGAGTGGTGGCTATCTTTTGCCCGCAGGTTTAACGGGAAAGCCAGGATACTAGGGAAATTTTCTTCATATATACATATATAAAGAGCTCTATATATACACATATAAAGAGCTCTTCATATATATAAAGAGCTCTTCATATATACATATATAAAGAGCTCTATATATACATATATAAAGATCTCTTCATATATACATTTATAAAGAGCTCTTCATATATACATATACAAAGAGCTCTTCAAATACACATGAATCTAATGAAGTTCATGATGACTAGTGACAGAATGCCCTCACACAGCGTTACATGAATATTATGGAGTTCCTGATGACTGGTGACAGAATGCCCTCACACAGCGTTACATGAATCTAATGGAGTTCCTGATGACTGGTGACAGAATGCCCTCACAGAGCGCTACATGAATCTAATGGAGTTCCTGCTGACTGGTGACAGAATGCCCTCGCATAGCCTTACATGAATCTAATGGAGTTCCTGATGACTGGTGACAGAATGCCCTCGCAAAGCGTTACATGAATCTAATGGAGTTCCTGCTGACTGGTGACAGAATGCCCTCACATAGCCTTACATGAATCTAATGGAGTTCCTGCTGACTGGGAACAGAATGCCCTCGCATAGCCTTACATGAATCTAATGGAGTTCCTGCTGACTGGGGACAGAATGCCCTCGCAGAGCCTTCCATGAATCTAATGGAGTTCCTGATGCCGGGTGACAGAGTGCCCTCGCAAAGCCTTCCATGAATCTAATGGAGTTCCTGACGACAGGTGACAGAATGCCCGCGCAAAGCCTTACATGAATCTAAAGGTGTTCCTGATGACTGGTCACAGAATGCCCTCACAGAGCGTTACATGAATCTAATGGAGTTCCTGATGACTGGTGACAGAATGCCCTCGCAAAGCATTACATGAATCTAATGGAGTTCCTGATGACTGGTCACAGAATGCCCTTGCAGAGCGTTACATGAATCTAATGGAGTTCCTGATGACTGGTGACAGAATGCCCTCGCAAAGCGTTACATGAATCTAATGGAGTTCCTGATGACGGGTGACAGAATGCCCTCGCAGAGTGTTACATGAATCTAATGGAGTTCCTGATGACTGGTGACAGAATGACCTCACAAAGCGTTACATGAATCTAATGGAGTTCCTGATGACTGGTCACAGAATGCCCTCACAAACCTCGAGAGTTTCATCTTGAGGCGAATGGATGACAATGTTTTTATTTGTTTGCCCTTTTGCTAGGTCACAGTATTATGTACATTCTGAGCATTCTTTCCCGTAAACAGACTCGCCACACATCACTTCCCTCGGGCAGTGAACATGCCTAATTCTACTGTCTCGGCATCCCACCCACCCCCCAACCAACCCCATCTTTGTATGGATTACATCAAATGTGGTTCAATCTCCATCTTATCTTTATAGACATCCGTCCTGATATGACCTTAGGCGTTGCTAGGAGGAAAAGCAACAACAAACAAGCAAACAATCTTTATGCACTGACTATATAATCAGTTTGATTCGATTCACGATTCCTTGTTTAGCATATTACTGCCGTGAAGGTGAAGACAAATGGAAATGTTGAGCCTAATCGAGGATTCGAACCCTCACTTTTTGCCTATCCAGGTCTAGCGAGATAATCATTACAGATTCTAGGCTGCCTGGTGCAATCGCTCTATGGACGCCTTGTCCATGTGGCTCCTTCTGTGAGAGCTCAATGCAAACTACTACACTAGCCACCTGGGAGTGTAAGTCTTTTAAATAGTTTACATGAATAATTCATGTTAATGCTAACAATTACTTACATCCAGACAAGGCAATCACATATACGGACACAGGCATGTTCAATAACCATACAGCGTGTAGCTTGTACAGGATCCAGGTCATGGAAACCAGTGTCACGGGGGTGGTGAACATGGGAAATGTTGCTGCTATAGAGCTGGGATCAAACCTAGATCTCTTATAACAAATTTGAACAAATAACAAACACATAAAGCTAAAAAAAACTAAAATATAAAGCTAACTAACAAACAAAGAAATCTAAAATAACAAACAAATGAAGCTAAAATAACAAACAAATTAAGCTAAAATAACAAACAAATTAAGCTAAATAACAAACAAACATAAAGCTAAACTAACAAACAAATGAAGCTAAAATAACAAACAAATTAAGCTAAAATAACAAACAAATTAAGCTAAATAACAACAAATAAAGCTACATAACAAACAAATAAAGCTAAAATTACAAAAACAAAGCTAAACTAACAAACAAATGAAGGTAAAATAACAAACATATAAACTAAAATAACAAACAAATGAAGCTAAAATAACAAACAAACAAAGCTAAAAAAGAAACAAATAAAGCTAAAATAACAAACAAATGAAGCTAAAATAACTAACAAACAAAGCTAATATAACAAACAAACAAACAAAGCTAAAATAACTAACAAAGCTAAGATAACAAACAAATAAAGCTAAAATAACAAGCAAATAAAGCTAAAATAACAAACAAATACAGCTAAAATAACAAGCAAATAAAGCTAAAATAACAAACAAATAAAGCTAATATAACAAGCAAATAAGCTAAAATAACAGACAAATACAGCTAAAATAACAAACAAATAAAGCTAAAACTAACAAACAAATTAAGCTAACATAACAAACAAATAAAGCTAAAATAAAAACATAAAGCTAAAAAAAAGAAGCTAAAATAACAAACAAATAAAGCTAAAATAACAAACAAATAAAGCTAAAATAACAAACAAATGAAGCTAAAATAACAAGCAAATACAGCTAAAATAACAAACAAATAAAGCTAAAACTACCAAACAAATTAAGCTAAAATAACAAGCAAATAAAGCTATAATAACAAAACAAATAACGCTAAATAACAGCCAAATAAAGCTAAAATAACAAACAAATAAAGTTGGAAATCAGTGAAAGTTACATTAAACAAGGCTCCACAAAGCGGTCACACGCCGGTACCCGTCCGGATGCGACCTTAGCTGTTGTCAGGACGTAAAACTCCAAGAACCAACCAACCCTCTCTGCTCCATTCGCCAGTCAGGCACTCGCCCTTCGGCGTCGCGACACGCTGTAAATATATAATAGTTCAAGTGTGCGCCGGCTGCCTCCCAGAGCATTGTGCTCGAGACGGGGACGAAACGCCGTCAGCGTCCGTGAAGCATTGTGTCGTAACTACACAAGTTTACACCAGGTGGCGCCACTGGTGGTTTCCACAGCCGGAGGACGCTGTCATGTTATCTTGCTGCCGGGAGTAGAATATACCTATTTCAATTGACGTCAGCATATATATATGTGTGTTTAGGTCAGTGCGCGCGCAGCTTGGCTGCAGGATAACATACAGTGACACTGCAAACTCAATGGCAGTGAGCAATCTTCATACAGAAAAAGTGAAATATCGCTAAAAACCAACACAACTTAGAAACAAGCCGTTTGGCACACAAACAGACCATACGTTTAACAAACAGATTATATTAAATTGATATGCTTAGTCTTCTGCATTTCTATTAATTTTGAATAAAAGTGACGTTTTGCACTCCGCTTATCATCAAACTCAATGGCAGTGTGCCTTGGTTCTGCAGCCAAACTGTGTGCGCATACACAATGTTTATAAACATTGAAAGGGGTCTATAGAACAGAGCCATTTTGGTTCGCACACATTTGTTTGTTTATTGTTATTTTATGATCTAGCGACATCTAGGGTCTTATTAGGATGGGTACCGACTTTCGACAGTGTACACTCATGGTGACTTTTTAGTGCTTCCCCACTGGAAGACCACGTCGTAGCAACCATGACATGATATCCCACTCAGTCACATTAGCCTATCCTCTGCCAGTAAATAGTCACCCTCTGCCAGTAAATAGGTCACTTCCTTCCTAGTTACCGGTACCAGACTGGATGGTCTAATGAATTAAGCATTCGTTTCCCATTTTGGTAGATTGTGGGGTTTGAACCCTGGTCGCATCAAACTAATGACAAAAATTTATACTTGTCGTTACCTAGCCAGGTTCTTGCCTTATTAGGATAGGTCAAGGACTGGTTGGCTCAATGTCAGGATAATGTGACTGAGTGGGATATCAGGTCATGGTGCTGGCAGCCTGGCCTCCCAGTGGGGCAGCACTATAAAGTTGCCATGAGTGTACCCGTCCTGATATGACCTTAGATGTTACCATGATGTAAAATTCCAACAAACAAACAAACAAACAAGCCTATCCTGACACAGAGCCAACTAGTCCTTGCCCTATCCTAACACTGCTAAGCGCATGGCTAGGTAGTGACAAGTATACATTTCATAAGTCATTGGTTTGAGTTGGCAGGGATTCAAACTCTCGACCTTCCGCATGGGAAGCGTAGGCTCTACCAATTCGGCCACCACGTCGGGTTAGCGGACACGTATGCCTGTGTTCATTGGGCAATTCTGTAACCAGACCAATATTGTCCTCATGCGGCGGGTGGTCCGTCAGAGGCGGGGCTGCAAAATGAAACGAAATACAGTTTGTAGGCCCACGTTGACAGATTGTTGCACATTTAGGGTATTTTTTGGTAAATGATCATTTTATTCAGTGTAAAAAAGTATTTTTTCAGCGCCGAGGCACTGGTCTTCCAGCCATATTATGCTACAAACATTCGTTTTATTTTTTTATTTTGTTATTGACGAGGTATTTACTCTGCCCATAATGTATAAGCTCCTGTCAGGGTGCCTGTTTTCAACACTGGACAGCTGTGTTGCTGTCTTGATCTGTTCCTTTGCTCAGGAGTGTTTACCTGTGTCTGCTCGGGTCAGCCTTCTGCAATTTTGGTTGTTACTAATAGTCTATGTTATTTTTTTGGTAATTTTCCAGGTTTTTTCTAGTCTGAGTAATGATACCTTAGCCTACTATGTACATCTACTTGGGTGACATGCAGGCTTGCGGGAGAGGATCCCGTTCCATTCAGATTTTTGTTATTTGTGACAGCATCCTTTCACCTAAACCCTGTCCTTAGATAGTGCACTCGTGTGCTAGAACACACTCGGACCCTTTAGGACTGCGGCCAGGTGGGATGGCTGTGTTGCTTGCCTAGCCATGTTGTATTTCAGGGTGGATCAGTTGCATGACCGTGGCCTGTTGACTTCTGTGTTGGTTTGTGCCATTACACATACCCAGGTGGACTGCGCCATGTGGTGATAGCTTTCCTGATTTCCTTAATACTTAGGAGGGCTAATTTCCCTATTTTTTCTGTTTAGTGCCTACCACTTTTCCTGGCCTGTCTTTTGCTTTCTGTGCCAGTACACAGCAAGCATTGACAGCGCTCAGGGGCAGGTGCGGTTTTGTTGTGTCTGTAAGTAATTGTTTTCTTTAGGAATTTTGTGTAGTGGTCAGGGTTACGGATTGCCCGCAATTTTACATGTTGTTTATTGCAGGCATGTGCTGCCATGGTTAGTACACTTCTCTCATGTATTTTCATGTTGCTTCTTTCCATTAGGAGTATTGGGGCCGCCATGTGTCTAGCGTCCCTGCGGGGGGCTACTGTGTAACCCGGTTTCGTGGTGTAGTGGTGTAGTGGTGTGACGTTTATAATAGTGTAAATTCAACAAGAGTTTGATAGAAAGACAAAAGGAAGAAAAAAGAAGAATAGTGCCGCTACCCACAGCATTGAGAGATAACCGGGTGTACATTTGATATTGTCATGATTAGCTGATAAGCGTTTCGCAAATTGATCTGAGTGTCGTTAAAGACGGGTGCTACTATATGTACAGGGTGGGCTAAAAGTGTCCATACTTATGGTGCAGTCACACTACAACGCTTCTCCCGGCGACCCGTCAGTGTTGAAAATAAAATCTTGCGCGTCGACAAACGTCCAACTTTTCGGCGGTTTGGGGAAAAAGTTTGGCGTCAGCATGGCGCGTTATTCGCGTGCGGCCAACGGGTGTCGACGCGTGAGGGAAAACAAAAAAAAAGTTTGGTGCGACGTGCTCATATTACCTTAGATGTTGGTAGGACGTAAACCAAGAAAGCAACGATTTGGTGCAACGTGTGGAGACGACCGGCCCGCGCGCGCCGTCTGCCTCGCGTTCCCATAACGCTATATAATGTGTCCTTTCCTGTGATATGTTCCAATAGTAAAAGTCAGTGTTCCACAGTCAGTTATGTCCATTTCACTACATTATCCGATATCAAATTCGACCTTGGAAATTGAAGCAGACTTAACATAATTGACCAGCGTAATCCGAAAGAGGTAAGCTCTCCAACCTGATAAACCCACTGCCACATGACACACACACATTCTTGACGGACCGCTGAAGCTAACGTTTACGGTAAGCGATGGCAGTATTTCGATCAGTGACCACCCTAATGCTATACAACTGCAACCAGTGGCCCACAACGGGTTCATCAAAGGCTGCGGTATGTGCTGTCCTGTCTTTGGGAAAGTACATATAAAAGACGCCTTGCTGCTTATCGGAAAGAGTAGCCGATGTGGTGGCAGCAGGTTTCCTCCAAAGAAATATGTCAGAATGACCATATGTTGGTTGTCCAATAGTCGATGATATGAAAATCAATGTGCTCTAGAGGCGTCATTAAATAAAACAAGCTTTTTTTGTGTGTATGACTGACATACGTCAGATATTTAGCAAGTCAGATATGTCGTCCGACACCGCCCCCTCCCCCGCGTGGCCGGGCCGTGCTGGACACGTGGACAGCGCGTGGTTCCCGGTGTGCATATGGCGGTTTGTTTCCCGCCCAGCGCCCGGCGTTCCACACTCTTCCAGCAGAGGAGTCGATCGGCGTCTCTCAACCGCCACAGACGAACATAATGTCGTCTGCGGTGAATGCTTCGCCATCACACATTATCCTTCAGTATATAATGACTTACCTTTATGCGCAAATCAGTGTAGGTATTTACTAGATACCAACCTATGACCTGTGAATAAATCCACTGATTTGCATATTTACCACATATATGTATTTGAAACTATGTATATATATATATATAATTTTTTATGGAAAAAAGCAAAGACGGAAAAGATGTCTAAGGAACATTCTGTAACCATGCAATACCATATGCCTATTCACTGAATGCGTAATACTTTTATTGAACTGGAATTGTATGCAGTTACTAGTACTACTAGTACTACTACTAGTAGTACTAGTAGTAGTAGTAGTAGTACTATATGTATTTGAAACTATGTATATATATATATATAATTTTTTATGGAAAAAAGCAAAGACGGAAAAGATGTCTAAGGAACATTCTGTAACCATGCAATACCATATGCCTATTCACTGAATGCGTAATACTTTTATTGAACTGGAATTGTATGCAGTTACTAGTACTACTAGTACTACTACTAGTAGTACTAGTAGTAGTAGTAGTAGTACTACAGCTGATATTTCAATTATACACTGTTAATATGTAATAATGGTGTTGTTTTTTATTCTGTGAGAGATTGAAATTCTTCGGAATTCGGGTTGTTGACGATTTTTCCGACAATAGTGCTATTTTTTAAGGTGAGCTAGACTTTATTAATGGTATGTCTGTGATGTGCCGTCATTGAAGCCTCGCATCGCTGCTGAAATATTTTTTGTTCATACAGGACTACTTTTGGCTTTTTTTAAACTTTGCCACAGAGGTGTGGGGGGGGGGGGGTGAGAGTAGTGATACACTACATTGGTTTTTTAAAACTATTTCTTCTTCTTTACAGACATTTCTATACACCAACTATAACAGCGTGTAGTAAAGTCCAATGGTCGAATCTGTGGTTGTGTAGGCAGGCTATGGTGAACTCAATACAGACAAAGAGAAAGGAAGAGTATAAAGTGTAAAGAAGAAGAGAGAGTCCAGCCCTCTGGTTTATTATTTATATGGTTACATGGGTTCATTGTAGAGTATCACCCCCACCCCTTTCACCCAATGGGAAACAAGCATTCTTGGCCCTACCAATAGGGATCCAGCATTCCTGGTCCGCATGGATACCAGTGGTCTGCCCACCACCACAAGCTGTATGGCCCCATGGCCACCACCAAAAGTGACCTTTGAGTGTGGTGATCCCTATCCCAGTAGAGGGGGTAGGCCCTGAGTGCACTCACACCCAGACCTGCCAGCACCACTATGTCTATGTACATCCCACTCAGACAGCACCAACCCATACATATATATATACATACATGTGCCTGATCACATTCATCGATCAGTAATAGAACATTTGCATTCCCCCCTATGCTAAATATCGGAATATTTTACAAGCAGCTTGAAGATGCCGCTCACACGCGCAAGGGAGGAATCTTTGCATGACGAGTTTCAACAATGGTTCCAAGGTCAGTGTACACTGGGCAATTATTCATCTGAAATGGGAGCGGTAGAAGCATAGTCTAAGAATATGGCACTTAGGTTAGATATTCCTCAAAAAGAGCAGGAGGGGCATTTGTCAGAAATAAGGGATAGGACAGAAATACGCGAAGAAAGAGAAGAACAATGGGAGGCAGGGGAACTTTTACAGGTTGAACACAGGCAGAGAGAGGTACAGTGTAGATCATTCAAGGTGTATGGCAAGTCCGTTCCCTATTAGACGGGGTCAGACAGAGGAGCGTTACGTAATTGGATTGATTTGATCGAACGTATAGCCACTCTTGCTGATGTTTCAGACCTGGACATTATTCGTTTTACTTTGTCCAATGCAACAGGAATGCTGCATGAAGTTCTTTTCACAGCTTTTCAGCATGAACATTCTAGGTAGTTACTAATACTGAGACCCATACAAGGAATGTATTAGTTGTTACCATGTTTTCGGAATGTTTTTAACATTGCATCAACAGCATTATGTTTAACTTCAAACATATTTGCCCATGTGACCAAGTCATTAACAAGTGAAACATGTTGTTCATCTTCATCTTCTGATTCGGATGATGACATAGTAACATGGTAATCAATGGCATCGCACTCTACTCCATCCACATTGTACCTGTTATCCACATCACTTGACTCCTCATTATCATTGGGAGACTCTTCCGGCAGAATAACATGTTGTGCAGGTATATCAGCACGATCAACATGATGGGAACTGTCTGTGCTGGTCGAAGTCTGACTCACTGTCGCTGCTATCGTCTTGATGGGCTACACAGAGTGTGTTTAGTGAACGCTTACCTGATAATATCCACCTTTTGTTGTACTCCAAGCACTTCCGTTTTGTTGATTCCATTCTGTGTCAAAACAAACATTTTTTACATTTATTTTACGTGCACAAAAGAAACAATGCACCTATTCAAAATCTTTTCCAGCATAAACCCACAAATATTGGAGGTGTTTCGCACAACAATTATTTTCCACCGAATATTGGATATTTGGTTTCTTATAACGTAACAGTGAGCTTTTGTTGTGGCCACAATATCTAGTGAGCTGGATTACACCTGGTATACTTTGCTATACAGGTATATGGCGCTAAAAGGGCACGATGTACATTTTGAGAAATTATTCCCAAACAGAGGGGTCTGGTTTTTCTTTTCTAGCAAAGTTTCCCTAACAGTTTTTGTATTATCAATCAGCTAAAAGGTGATCGGATATTGCTCATTTTCTATCAAATGAAAAATTGGTAAAAAAGGGCCTGATTTGTATTTGTTTCTGAAAATGTTACAATTGACCAAATTATTTGTCACGGACATCTAGTGTGACAATACGTCCCACCACAAAAGCCACACATGTTTAATTAACCAGATTGTTTGATTACCCAATGACCACATACAGGGTTCCCACAAACATCTTTTAAAAGATCCAGGACTTTTCCACGTCAAATAGCAACTTTCCAGGTATGGAATCAGGCTGGTGAGGTGCATTTCACGCATGTTAAATGGTCAGCCATGTTAAATAGTCAGCCATGTTAAATGGTCAGCCATGTTAAATGGTCAGCCATGTTAAATGGTCAGCCATGAGTAATATTTGACTCAATGAACGCTGACATTTACTGAAAAATAACAGTCAGGCATTTCAATAAACACGGCCTATAATCATTGGAATTGTTAAGGCCAATGTCTCTACACATATTCTGTGTTTTCTAAGGATTTTTTCCCACTTATAATTCCCCATTATTATCTTCCCACATAGATGCAAGGGTATGGGGAGCGTACATTTCAAGATGAAGAAAGTTATGCAAATTTGAATATAAGAAAAGATGTATGTGACCCAAATCCAAATTGTGTACTTCAAACTCTCATATGTCTCCATGGGTATAATATATTGCCGGCTATTCGCGGCGGCGGCGGCGATTTGTGTTTTGTTGATATGTGACAGTATGGATATCGATGTCGAAGCCACGGCGCCGATTTGTTTACTTTACATTCGTCGATTCGACAATATTAATCTCTCCGCCGATGCGGCGCCACCGTTAATATCGGTTCGAATTTAGGGTTAATTTGATCAAATTTCATTTATTGAGTATGTAATTCTGTTAAATATGATAGCATTGAATAGATTGAGACCCACACACCCACACTAACCGCTGCCGCTAGCATTTAAACCTGACTTGAAATCACGGTAGCTTAGCCTAGGCTACGGTCGGCGGCTAGCGCTGGCACCAGCTCAGGCATGCAGATTTTCTAACTTTAGCCGGGTGGAGCTACCCTAGCCACGGTTAGAGCCCTAGCACCAGCCAATGCATATGGGCCCAGAAGCTGAGTGAACTGGGCGGACGGGAGTAGACTGATGGGGTGACTGACTTTGTTTATATTGCATTCTGTACGTCTTCAAAATGCATCTGTTCATCACTCAATCTTCATGAAAATTGGTCACTTAATAGGAAACAGGTATGCAAAAATGAATATGGTAGTCTTAAAAATGAATATCCTCACATCTTAGTGATTTGTAGAGGTTTTTGATAAACGAAAAAAAAAGGAATTCGGAGCAATTTTCATTACACTTCTGGTCAAGAAATTCAAATGATTTAAATGGACCAGGTATAGGCCGCTGAGACTCGTACCGTACTCCGACAAATGCTCTCCAAGCATACCTTTGCAGGTTTTCAGCTTATGTAACTGTATATGTGGGGGGGCAAGTGCTGAAATTGGTTGCTCCTGCTGTGTTGTAGTTAGTCCAGCAGCACTGACAAGGCTTTTAGACAACCATATAGAGAAAGATGTTACAATTTGCAATCTAAAATGCTAAGTTCACATGTTTATTTCTCATAACCAGCTACTTTTTGTGTGAATAATTGATTAAATCATGTAGATTAATATACTTTAAAAGTTGAATTGAGAGCTTTCTGTGGCTGCCATCTTGGTGGTTGCCATGGCTTCCCTTGTCTGTGGGGAAACCCTCTAGGTCATGTGATGAGGGAATCCCACATATGATGTCATTCATACATCGCAGACCTCAACTCTCCTCCCACATGTTCAGTTACATGAACTGAAAAAACTAAGCAAAGGTATGTTTGGAGAGCTTTTGATGCTGGATTCGTTTGTTTCTGGGTGAGGTATAGCCGGCGACTTTAATACCCGGACGAAGAAGAACATGTTATCGACATGATGCAAAAGATGGCTTGTTCATATCTCTAAAATTGACCCCAAAGCAAAGCGAAAAGTAACACATGCCACAGCACAGTGGCGTGTGTAAGCGGCTGGTAATTGCGATTTCGGCCGGAGCGAAAGTCGGGTAAAGTAGTATGAGCGATAATAGGAGGGGTGCTACTGCTAGAAGCATTAATACAACAAAACCGACCAACAAAACGACTATTCGTTGATCCAGATCAAATTCTGTTATTTGTGTGGGATGGCTACTCACTGGTAAGTTCAAATTCTGTTATTTAGAAGCATAACTTAATACAAATAATTGTGTTAAATTTGAAAAGAGCAACCGAACGCCCGTCGCCGTCAGCACGTGCAAGCAAGCGTTATAAAACAAAAATGACCAACAAAATGCACAATGTCAATGAATATTTCACTGCTTCATATCAAATTCTGTTATTTAGGAGCATGACTTAATACAAAATATAGTGTTAAAATTGAAAAGAGCAAGTGAGCATAGCTGTAGCTTACCTGGTAGCCCAGAGTTAGTTGTCTGCAGCCGTGTGACTCCCGTCCATGACGTAGCTGCTAATTCTCTCCAAGCACATGTTTTCCCATGCTTAAACTAAGAGTAAGACTTAATCTCTGCTTGGAGAAAAAGTGTTTCGCAGCATATTCAAAACCAAGTGGAAGCTAAAAACCACCAGCTTTCCTAGTGAAGTTACACTGATGAGATGTAGTCTATTTCACAAACACAAAATAGTCTAGAATTCTCATAATAGAAAGTATATAGATTCTAACGTTTTAGAAAAACGTCAGGCTGACGTCAGGCTGACGTTATTATCCTATGTTTGTTTAAAAGCATTTTTTGTATAACTTATATAATAGATCCTGGCAATAGAGTTTGTTTGTCCAGGCAAACTTATTGCTATATGGAAAGTTCAAACAATATGATTATATATTATTATATGCTATTCATCTACAAATGTTATGACGTCTTATAACGTCACAGTAACGTTATAATGCAACATAACCGAATAGTAACGTTAGCCTGACGTTATTTAACGTTACGTGTTAGCTGGGATTTGCCCAATACAAAGTACCAAATAGGGGAAACCTTTATTTCCGCCCTTTCTATACTTGTATAAATATTATAATACACATCTAGTTCTGCATATGTATATGTACATATATATATATATATATATATATATATATGGATATGTATATATTATATTCAGATACATATATATTACGTGCCCATAATGCTACCCGTAGACAGGTGAATCCGCTTGGAGAGTGTCCGAGTTACGATTTCACTCACAAACATGCCATGGGGGTGGTACGTTGTCGTTGTCACGTGACCATCATGCCCAGTCCAGGCACACACACCCTCCCATTCACACACTCTCCCACTCACACACTCGCAGACTAACTCACTCATTTACTCACTCAGACACGTACACTCACTCACACACTCTCCCCTCTCACACACTCACACGCACCCACACACATATGCTCACTCACTCACACACTCACACACTCACACACTCTCCCCCTCACACACTCACATGCACCCAGACACATATGCTCACTCACACACTCATACACTCACAAACTCACACACTCACACACTCACACACTCACACACTCACCAATCCAATAAGACACACTCACACACACTAAGACACACACTCACACCCATCCAGTAAGACACACTCACACTCAAACCCATCCAATAACACACACGCCAACATACACGCAGTCACACACAGTCACACACACTCACACATCCACACACTGCTAGTGACAGCCCCCACCGCTAGGCGCGCTGCTCTGTTTTCCCTGGCTACGAAGAGTGTACAGTTCAAGATTTTCCGTCAAGAAAAGTAAGTGTCGCAGCGCTACACTGTCAACTGTGGGTTGTGAACATGCTCTTGCTTGCACAAGTAGGAGGAGCAGGACAGGGGAGGGGGGGGGGGGGGGGGAGTTAAGGAGCAGGACAGCGGGCGGGGGTGGGGGGGTAAGGAGCAGGACAGCGCGGGTGGGGGTTGGGGTGGGCAAGGAGCAGGACAGCGGGCGGGAGGGGGGTAAGGAGTAGGACAGCGGGTGGGGGGTGGGTGGGTGGGTGGCGTTAAGGAGCAGGACAGCGGGCGGGGGGTGGGGGTGGTAAGGAGCAGGACAGCGGGCGGGGGGGGGGTGGTAAGGACTGGGTGCGGGTGGGGGTGGGGGCGCGTGAGGAGCAAGGACAGCGGGCAGGGTGGGGGGGGGGGTAGGGAGCAGAATAGCGCGGCGGGTGAGAGGGGTGAGGGGCGGGCGAGGGGCGGGACAACGAGGGGCTGGGGGACAGGACAGCGCGGTTGGGGGGGGGGGGGGATGAGGGGGGACACAACAGCGCGGGGGAGAGGGGGAGGGGGGCGAGGCGGGACAGCGAGGGCCTGAGGGACAGGACAGCGCGGGGGTGGAGTGAGGGGCGGGACAGCAAGGCGGGAGGGGGAGGGATAGCGGGGGGGGGGGGGGTGAGGGACAGGACAGCGCGGGGCGTGAGGGGCGTGCAGCGGGGGGAGGGGGGCAGGGGTGAGGGGCAGGGCCACGGGCAGGGGGGGGGGGTGGGGATGGGAGGGGCGGGATACAAGATTTATCCCTCCTTAGAGTAGTGGTGAATAACAACTTAGTCTAAATACTAGCAAAAACGGCTTCTGTATGAATCATCTTAACTGAGCTGTGAAGTCGCTACTTCTAGTGCGCAATGATTATCTGTATTCGCTTTAGAAAAATGTGGAATAATTGGGAAACAATGAAAGATACACATCGAGATGGTGGCCACTAGATGTTCTCGGTTAGATTTTTAATGTCTATCAATCTGCATAATTTAATTGATTTTTCACTTTAAAAAGAGTGGGATATAATAGATACGTATTTGAACAATATATGAAGAGCTCTTTGCCAAAACGTGATAAACACCAATCCAACAAATGAGTTTGCAATGTTAAGTGTCTAGATCGTGTTTTGGAAAGGAGCTCTTCAGATATATAAATACAAGGGGAGGTCTTTATAGAGATGAACAGCTCTTTTCCAGAACATGATCTATGAACTTGGTATTGGCATTGCACACCCGTTTTTTGGGTCGGTGCTTTTCACGTTTTAGAAAAGAGCTCTTCATATTTACCACAGTAGATTGTAAAATCATGTAGTTATTTCCATATCCCAACTTTCCTACACTTTTCTAAGGGCTTCTTCAGCATCCGGTTGGTTGCTTACTTGAGGCTTACGTCCTGGCACCATCTAAGGTCATATCAGGACAGGTACTAACTTATACCTGCACACTCATGGTGACTTGATAGTGCTGCCCCACTGGGAGCCGGCCCCCAGCACCATGACCTGATATCCCACTCAGTCACATTATCCTTACACTGACCCAACTAGACGTTGCCATATCCTAATAATGCCGAGTGCCTGGCTAGGAAGCGACAAGTATATATTGTTTTGACTCGAGCAGGGTTCAAACCCTTGGGTTCGAATCCCACGCTCTTCCCAAACGGGAGATGGACGCTCAGCTCACTCAGCCATACTGCTTGGTCATGCATGTCTGCTTAGCCTTGTTATGGTGGCTTGTCTTATACTCGCATAATGCTTTGCATGGTACATTATATTTCTTTAAGAAATAGGGCTCGACGCAAGTACACCAACACTCTGAATATAGATAGTTAATTCTCATGCATGACTGACTACTTAGTAGATTCATACCAGTATGTGACGTCATTCGCGACAAGTTCTATTATTGTGCGATATAAAGCTTTGGGTCCGAGTGACTGTGGAGCGCATACTTTCCTGGTTGAAGAAATTCTGAGGTCCCATAGACCTAATTCTGCGGTCTTGGAGCCTCAGTGATCCATATTCCATGGTAACTGACTGAGGTTTTGTTAAAGCTGCATTGTTCTGGACTATGACAGGGTGATTGTTAAAGCTGCATTTTTACTATGACAGGGTGCTTGTTAAAGCTGCATAATCCGATGAAAGCCTACAATCTTTCTAAACCAAAGTAGCTAGATTTAATCCTACATACCCAATTGATATAAGGATCAATCCACACTATCAGGTTCCCAGGACACTGTCATGTTCCCAGGACACTGCAATGGACTGGCTGGTTGGGACGCAGGAACCAGGGAGTGTTCGGTCTAACTGATAAGTCATGAACATATACCATCACCATGGGTTCGAACCCTGGTCGAGTCAAACCAATGGCTTAAAAATGTATACTTGTCGCTTGCTAGCCAGGTGCTTGCCATTATTAGGATGGGGCAGGGGGCTGGTTAGCTCAGTGTCTGGATAATCTGACTGAGTGGGATATCAGGTCATGGTACTGGTGGGTTGGTCTTCCAGTGGGAAGCACTGTAAAATTGCCATGAGTGTGTGCTGTCACAAATTGGTAGCCGTCCTGATATGACTTTAGATATTGCCAGGATGTAAAACTCCAACAACCGACCAACAACCAACACATGCCATCACAATATTGTGAAACTTGATAGGGTCGGAAACTAGGTCAGCCGATGTCACGAGAGTTGGAGGGGGGCAGGAGGGGAGGGGTGGAGTGGGGTAGCTGTGAGCGTGTGGGGGCAAGGGTCGAGTCGAGGGTGGAGTCAACTGGTAGGGCAGCCGAGCTCCACCCCCGAGTTGAACAAAAGGGCGCTGTGTGTAGAAGTGTACCGCGCAGACACGAGTTGAACAAATGTGCACTGTGTGTAGAAGTGTACTCCGCAGACACGAGTTGAACAAATGTGCACTGAGTTGAACAAATGTGAACTGTGAAAGAAGTGTACCGCGCAGACACGAGTTGAACAAATGTGAACTGTGTGTAGAAGTGTACCACCCAGACACGAGTTGAACAAAAGTGCACTGTGTGTAGAAGTGTAACAAAAGTGCACTGTGTAGAGAAGTTTAGCAAAAGTGCACTGTGTGTAGAAGTGTACCGCGCAGACACGAGTTGAACAAATGTGCACTGAGTTGAACAAAAGGGCACTGTGTGTAGAAGTGTACCGCGCAGACACGAGTTGAACAAATGTGCACTGTGTGTAGAAGTGTACCGCCCAGACACGAGTTGAACAAAAGTGCACTGTGTGTAGAAGTGTACCGCCCAGACACGAGTTGAACAAAAGTGCACAGTGTGTAGAAGTGTAACAAAAGTGCACTGTGTGTAGAAGTGTAACAAAGTGCACAGTGTGTAGAAGTGTAACACAAGTGCACTGTGTGTAGAAGTTTAACAAAAGTGCACTGTGTGTAGAAGTGTAAGAAAAGTGCACTGTGTGTAGAAGTGTAACAAAAGAGCACTGTGTAGAAGTGTAACAAAAGTGCACTGTGTGTAGAAGTGTAACAAAAGTGCACTGTGTGTAGAAGTGTAACAAAAGAGCACTGTGTAGAAGTGTAACAAAAGTGCACTGTGTGTAGAAGTGTAACAAAAGTGCACTGTGTGTAGAAGTGTAACAAAAGTGCACCGTGTCTAGAAGTGTAACAAAAGTGCACTGTGTAACAAAAGTGTAACAAAAGTGCACTGTGTGTAGAAGTGTAACACAAGTGCACCGTGTCTAGAAGTGTAACAAAAGTGCACTGTGTAACAAAAGTGTAACAAAAGTGCACTGTGTCTAGAAGTGCAACAAAAGTGCACTGTGTCTAGAAGTGTAGCAAAAGTGCACCGTGTCTAGATGTGTAACAAAAGTGCACCGTGTCTAGAAGTGTAACAAAAGTGCACCGTGTCTAGAAGTGTACCGTGCAGACAAAGAAGGTTGGTTGGTTGTTGGTTGTTGGAGTGTCATGTCCTGGCAACATATACGGTCATATCATGATGACGACTGACTCGTGACAGTGTGCACTCATGACAACTTTATAGTGCTGCCCCACTGAGAAACCAGGCTGCCAGCACCATGACCTGATATCCCCCCACTCAGTCACATTATCCTGACACTGAGCCAGTCAGTCATTGCCTTATCATAATAA
Organism: Branchipolynoe longqiensis; assembly: GCA_030323885.1. NCBI lineage: Eukaryota > Metazoa > Annelida > Polychaeta > Phyllodocida > Polynoidae > Branchipolynoe > Branchipolynoe longqiensis. Next base: position 971,910 of record CM059193.1, on the reverse strand, counting down.
TACTGAGTGCCTGGCTAGGAAGCGACAAGTATATACAGTAAAACCTCTCGAAATCGACCGAGCTTGGGACCCACTTTAAGTGGTCCATTTATGGAGGTGGTCGGTTTAGGGAGGTAGAATATCCTTACAAAGGTATTGTTGGACCCAAATATAGCATGACTGAATTCACCTTTCAATCCTAAGAAAAATAACGAACAAAAGGTTTATGGAATATATCGGATTTTCATGTAACTTTGTACATTAGTTGAATAAGCAACGGGAATTTCAACCAAGGACAATTGATTTTGCTCAATCTACTTCTCCTTTCCCTATCCTAGTAATGCCAAAAAAACAGGCTGGGTAGCGACAAGTATAAACTTTTAAGTCAGTACTTTGACTTGGCCAGGTTTCGAAACTGGCAGTTCGAACCCCATGACCTTCTAAAATGGCAGGTCCTAGGATTCAAATGCCTGGTTTGAACCCTAGCCGAGTCATACCAATGACTTATAAAATTATACTTGTCGCTAGCTAGCCTGACATTTGGCATTAGTAGGATAGGACAAGGAGGATTGAAATGAGGAAGACCAATTGTTTTGTGATTGAAATTTTCCCTGCTTAATCAACTAAAGATCCCCCCCCCCCCACCGCCCCCCGAAAAACAATGCCTTCGCACGACGACTGTGTGATGGAACTAGGGCAAGTGACATGGATCCGACTTTCGTCACACAATGGCGGTGCGAGGTTGCTAAAGTCGGCAACACTTGTCAAAGTCACCTGTTTGCAGTTAACAACAAGAGGAAGTTGCTGCCCTGCTTTGCTAAAGGGGCTGTCACATTACCACGCATCGCGCAAACGTATGCCAACGTAAGTGATCTTTGGCCACTACATCGGGATATGACGTATTGCATTACACATTTGTTATGCATATGCTGATGTACTTCGATGCATGTCGATGTACATCAACGTACGTCGATGCTCGTTAGGGGGTCGCTAAAGTTTTGTGCCTGCACAGAACTTTCGATGTACGACACCATATGGGTGTTACGTCGGCCGTACATTATGTATATGTTAGGTGTACGTTGATTTATGTTAGACATATGTTACATGTACATTGTTCACTACGTTGCACTATGTTGACCTAGGTTAAAGGCAGTGGAAATGTACAGTCTACGTACTAAGAACGTATGGATAACGTATGTCTAACATACATCTAACATATGTCTAATGAATGTCTAACATATGTCTAATGCACATTTTGCATTTCTCCACGGTGTCTTGATGTATGTAACATATGAGGCATAGTTCTGGTGATCGAATAATGTATATTTATATGGTATATTTATATGGTATTATAATGTATGTTTATATGGTATTTATATGCTCACGGTACATTCTGTGAATGTACCGTGAGCATAATTCGAGCATTTTTCGCTGGGAGGCACGTTAGCCATATGTTGGCCATACATTGGCCATACGCTACGTATACAGTATGTATACATCCAACTTTGCCCCCCCTGACCCCCCCCCCCCCACACCGAAAAGTTAGACACATCTCGATGTAAACAAGTGATTTTACGCATTGGCCACGCGCTTGCAAGATGCATCGTAATGTGACAGGGCCTTTAGCGGAATAGACGCAGAATAGGGGCAAAGTCCAAGCACCTAAAATACCAACCAGACGGAGTGGATCGGTAGCCGATTAGGTACAGTGCTTGCTTCCCATTCGAGAGGTTGTGGGATCAATCCGCAGTCGAGTCAAATCAAAGACTTACCACATTTCATCTTGACGCTACCTTATCTGGTGTTTGCTATTTGTGGGATGGGACAAGGACTGGTTGGCTCAGTGTCAGGATAATGTGACTGAGTGAGATATCGGGTTATGGTGATGGTGGCCGTGGTATAATATATATGGTATGTCATAAGGCGGTAGCTGTCCTAATAGGACCATATATCTTGGTAGGACATAAAACCCAAATAAATAAACCCGGGAAGAAGAGCGTACTCTCCAAGGACATCAGATGATGAAGTAGCAATGAGGCATATACTTTGGATTCGTTATACACTGATGGAAGTGATTACTAAAAATAAAAAGTAGCTTTCGTTATTCTTTAACAAAAGGTGTTTCACTTACATTGTTCTGAACCAAAATAGTTATCTGGATGTTACTAAACATATCCAACTTAGATAATGGCGCACTTATTAAGTATTTGTTCCTGCAGAGAAGGGATTGCGAAGAAAAAATGTTTGCTTTTTCTATTCTAAAAATTACCCACCAACAATCTTGTGCTCACATTCCAGATGTAATAAATGTGCATAGTCCAAAGAAAGTATGATATTCTATAAACCAACATAGCTATCTGGATTTGATTATACATATCCAACTTATGTAATGAACTTATTAAACACTTGTTCCTCCAGAGAATGGATTACTAGGTCAACTTAATAGAACCTGCTTCTGCCGAAAAATCTATAGTGGCAGATTGTTGACAAGCACCCAGAAATAAGCTGGAATCTTTGGACTTCAGATATATATCCAAAATGTCTCGTTTATAATAGAAATCACTTCAAACAAAAGTATAATTATCATAATCAGTCTAATATATTTGTCTCAAATAAGGCGAGAAACTGAAAACCATCGGACAATACGAATTTAATATCATATGCACTTATGTGTGTGTTGGAAACCTAAGGTGTCACAATGCGACTTTAATATCATATGCACTTATGTATGTGCTGGAAACCTAAGGTGTCACAATGCGACTTTAATATCATATGCACTTATGTACGTGCTGGAACCTAGGTGTCACAATGCAACTTTAAATAATATGCACTTATGTAGTGCTGGAAACTAATGTTTGCACAATGCATTAGCTAGGAAACCTAAGGTGTCACCTCCAATGCAACTTAATATAATATGCACTTATGTATGTGCTGGAAACCTCAGGTGTCACATGGACTTTAATCATATGCACTAGTACGTGCTGGAAACCTAAGGTGTCACAATGCGACTTTAATATAATATGCACTTATGTATGAGCAGGAAACCTAAGGTGTCACAATGCGACTTTAATATCATATGCACTTATGTATGTGCTGGAAACCTAAGGTGTCACAATGCAACTTTAATATAATATGCATTATGTATGTGCTGGAACCTAAGGTGTCACAATGCGACTTTATATATATGCACTTATGTATGGCTGGAAACCTAAGTGTCAAATGCGACTTTAATATCATATGCACTTATGTATGTGCTGGAAACCTAAGGTGTCACAATGCGACTTTAATATCATATGCACTTATGTATGTGCTGGAAACCTAAGGTGTCACAATGCGACTTTAATATCATATGCACTTATGTATGTGCTGGAAACCTAAGGTGTCACAATGCGACTTTAATATCATATGCACTTATGTCATGTGCTGGAAACCTAAGGTGTCACAATGCGACTTTAATATCATATGCACTTATGTATGTGCTGGAAACCTAAGGTGTCACAATGCGACTTTAATATCATATGCACTTATGTATGTGCTGGAAACCTAAGGTGTCACAATGCGACTTTAATATAATATGCACTTATGTATGTGCTGGAAACCTAAGGTGTCACAAATGCGACTTTAATATCATATGCACTTATGTATGTGCTGGAAACCTAAGGTGTCACAATGCGACTTTAATATAATATGCACTTAATGCTATGATGCAGTGGGAAACCTAAGGTGTCACAATGCGACTTTAATATCATATGCACTTATGTATGTGCTGGAAACCTAAGGTGTCACAATGCGACTTTAATATCATATGCACTTATGTATGTGCTGAAACCTAAGGTGTCACAATGCGACTTAATATAATATGCACTTATGTAGTGCTGGAAACCTAAGGTGTCACAATGCGACTTTAATATCATATGCACTTATGTATGTGCTGGAAACCTAAGTGTCACAATGCGACTTTAATATAATATGCACTTATGTATGTGCTGAAACCTAAGTGTCACAATGCGACTTTAATATCATATGCACTTATGTATGTGCTGAAACCTAAGGTGTCACAATGCGACTTTAATATCATATGCACTTATGTATGTGCTGGAAACCTAAGGTGTCACAATGCGACTTTAATATCATATGCACTTATGTACGTGCTGGAAACCTAAGGTGTCACAATGCGACTTTAATATCATATGCACTTATGTATGTGCTAGAAACCTAAGGTGTCACAATGCGACTTTAATATCATATGCACTTATGTATGTGCTGGAAACCTAAGGTGTCACAATGTGACTTTAATATCATATGCGCTTATGTATGAGCTGGAACCCTAAGGTGTCACAATGCAACTTTAATATAATATGCACTTATGTATGTGCTGGAAACCTAAGGTGTCACAATGCGACTTTAATATCATATGCACTTATGTATGTGCTGGAAACCTAAGGTGTCACAATGTGACTTTAATATCAACTTATGTATGTGCTGGAAACCTAAGGTGTCACAATGTGACTTTAATATCATATGCACTTATGTATGTGCTGGAAACCTAAGGTGTCACAATGCGACTTTAATATCATATGCACTTATGTATGTGCTGGAAACCTAAGGTGTCACAATGCGACTTTAATATCATATGCACTTATGTATGTGCTGGAAACCTAAGGTGTCACAATGCGACTTTAATATCATATGCACTTATGTACGTGCTGGAAACCTAAGGTGTCACAATGCGACTTTAATATCATATGCACTTATGTATGTGCTGGAAACCTAAGGTGTCACAATGCGACTTTAATATAATATGCACTTATGTATGTGCTGGAAACCTAAGGTGTCACAATGCGACTTTAATATCATATGCACTTATGTATGTGCTGGAAACCTAAGGTGTCAGAATGTGCGCAGATGTTATTTTGGCATGTTGTACTTCAAATATCCAAAAGAATTTTCTCTTTGTACTCAAACTTACTTCAAAGGTAAGGTAGCTTGGTTGTTGGCATTTTACGTCCTGGCAACATCTAAGGTCATTTCACGATATGAACCGACTTGAGACAGTGTGCGCTCATGGTGACTTTATAGTCCTGCCCCACCTGGGAAATCAGGCCACCAGCACCATAACCCGATCTCCCACTCAGTCACATTATCCTGACACTGAGCTAACCAGTCCTTGCCCTATCCTATTAAGGGCGAGTGCCAACCTAAGAACCGACAAGTATACTTTTTGTAAGTCATCGGTTTGAATTGACTGGGAATCGAACTGTCGATCGCCCGCACGGGATGCCTACGCTATATCGATTCGGCGACGGCGATCGGTGAAAGATGAAGTAGCTAAACATGATCAGTCTAATATATTCATCTCCAATAACGGCAGAAACCCAATACCATCGGCTCAGGCGACTTGAGTGAGATATGCTCGCATCTATCTAGATTTCAGTCGTGTAATTCCAGAGGCACCCAACATGGAACAAAGCGAAGGCCATGACGGCATTGTTCAGATGAGACGTATGTTTACCTGGCGTCGAATGGCAGAATGAATGGGACTGGTCGTGTTGAATTCATAATAACATAATGGATTACAGATCACATACAGCAAAACCTTTCACGACTCATGGCCCTGTTCGTGGACATGCTCTCCTGTTTGGAATTATGATGGTAATCAGGCCACAAGCCCAACCACTGCAGGATGTCAATTCCATCATGCTGGCATCACTCCGAGCCGGGAGCCGGGAGCCGGGAGCCGGGAGCCGGGAGCCGGGAGCCGGGAGCCGGGAGCCGGGAGCCGGGAGCCGGGAGCCGGGAGCCGGGAGCCGGGAGCCGGGAGCCGGGAGCCGGAAGCAATTTGTTTCTAGGTGGTGTGGTTTTAGAGAAGGTTTTAGAGAAGATTGCTCACCACCATTGACAATGCCTTGAGTTTGACGGTACGCGCAGTGCAAAACATTAGTTTTAATCAGAATTAATAGAAATCAGGAACCCTAACCTTATAAATTTAATATAATCTTTTTGGTGAAGATGTTTTCTATATGTGTACCAAGCGATTTGTTAATAGGTGGTCTTAGAGATATTTCACTTGTTCTGTATTTTCTGTATGAAAATTACTCACGACCATTGACAATGCCTTGAGTTTGAGTATAGGTACACGGCTGAGTACGGGACACGGCTGAAACCGCCACACCGGGTCTTAATAATTCTTATTCTGCTGCATCTTAATAGCAAAATTTAACTTTTGTGTCGCATTCTGAGACTCTGCTTGGAGAGCGTCTGGATGGCAATCTAATCGTGTGGCAGATAAGGAACCTTATCAGGCATGAATGTAGACTGGTTAAATCCCGAATTAGCTATGCTTGTTGGGCTCTTAACTGACAGTCCATTGCCGGGTGGAAATCTGACGTCACCCCAATATCGTTCCGACATCGGGTCCTAAATTGTGGAAGAATGGGAGCCCAATATGTTAGGAGACAATCTTAGCCGTCAGAAATAAGTGGCATCAATATTGGGAAGATTGATAGATTGATTGATGATTGGTTGAAGCATTGACGTAGTGTTCCGGACCAGACGGTTTGAACTCATGGATTCGAACCCTGGTCGAATCAAACCAATGACATAACAATTTATATTTGTCACTTCCTAGACATGACCTCGGCATTATTAGGATAGGGCAAGGACTGGTTGTTTCAGTGTCAGGATAATGTGACTGAGTGGGATATCAGGTCATGGTGCTGCTGGTCTCCCAATGGGGCAGCAATGTTAAGTTACTTTAATCTAAAATAGGGTGTTTTATAACAATCACCCTATTATGTTTATCTGTATAACAAAAAAACACCATTGGACTATGTGCAACTTTAAGGGGTGACAGTTACATCCCACCAGATGGCGCCAACCAGAGTCCCGCCAGGTGGCACTAAACAGAGGGCCACTAGATGGCGCCAAACAGAGGGCCGCTAGATGCTGCCAAACAGAGTCCCGCCAGGTGGCGCTAAACAGAGGGCTGCTAGATGGTGCCAAACAGAGGGCCGCTAGATGGTGCCAAACAGAGGGCCGCTAGATGGTGCCAAACAGAGGGCCGCTAGATGGTGCCAAACCGAGGGCTGCTAGATGGTGCCAAACAGAGTCCCACCAGGTGGTGCTAAACAGAGGGCTGCTAGATGGTGCCAAACAGAGGGCTGCTAGATGGTGCCAAACAGAGGGCCGCTAGATGGCGCCAAACAGAGGGCCGCTAGATGGTGCCAAACAGAGGGCTGCTAGATGGTGCCAAACAAAGGGCCGCTAGATGGTGCCAAAGAGAGTCCCGCTAGATGGTGCCAAACAGAGTCCCGCTAGATGGTGCCAAACAGAGGGCCACTAGATGGTGCCAAACAGAGGGCCACTAGATAGGGCCAAACAGAGTCCCACTTGATGGCGCCAACCAGAGGGCAGCTAGATGCGCCAAACAGAGGGCCGCTAGATGGTGCCAAACAGAGGGCCGCTTGATGGTGCCAAACAGAGGGCCGCTAGATGGCGCCCAACAGAGGGCCGCTAGATAGCGCCAAACGGAGACATGAACTAAATGTTGAGATATGAAACTTGAAAGCCTAACCAGTTCAAGTTGTGATGGTACATACGCAGTACAATTCAATTTGACGGATAAAAGCTTGACAGACCGGATCAGGCAGATAGGTAGATGTTTACGGACAGAACAATTGCGTTTAGCAGTGGGAGAGAACGACAGTCTGGTAAGCGTTCGAATATACAGACATCTAAACAACCGAATGTCTTACATTTGAGATTCGTTGTTTTACATGTGGTAGTACACAGACACATTTGGGGGCTGGGAAAGATTTAGAGATTATTTACATGGTCCATCAATGAATCTATTTGAGGACATAGTGCACTATTGTTGTTGTTTATTGTTGGATTAATGTCAATACATGGTCATACTTTGTTGCTGCTTGTTGATGTTTGTTGTTGATTGTTTTTCTGTGGGGACTTTTGTTCTTATTTAGGTTTTTTTCTCTATATGGTGTACTAACACACACCGCTTTACACATGCAATGCAATGTTATTGAAGACATGTTTACATCTTCCCAAATTTGGTGGTTTTAGGAAAGTATCAGCAAAATCAATAATAGTTCATTTTGTTAAGAGGCTGTCTAAAGTTGTTAACATTGTGATGGTAGTACAAAGAGTCCAACTTTCCCAGACTCCCCCCTACCCCCTACCCCCCCCCCCCCAAGTAGGAAACATCACCATTTTACTAGTAAGTTAAAGCTGCATAGTCAGATGAAGCATCAACTTTTCAAAATCAAAACAAGTATCTAGATTTGATTCTACTTATCTAACTTAGATACTGATGCACTTATTAAGTATTTGTTGCCCATAGAAAGGAACGCTGAGTCGATTTAATATAACCCGTTAGTGCAGAAGCCTATGGTATCAGAGTTTTGCCGTGCTTGCCAAAATTATATTCACATGTTTGAATTTCAAATATCTCAAAAAGCAGTCATTTTAATTAAAAATTACTTCAAACTAAAGTAAGGTGGATTATAATGATCAATTTAATATATTTATCTCAGAAAATGTCAGAAACTCAAAACCATCGGACTATGTAACATTAAGTGCCCGCCTCGTCTTGTGGTAGGTCATGGGTTTCAAACCCCAGGGTTTCAAACCCGGTCAAGTTAAGCCAATAACTTAAATTGATTCTTGTCGCTACCGAGCCTGGCATTTGACCTAACTAGGAGAATGCAAGGTGCAGTGGAACGAGGAATGCTAATTTCCTGCGATTGCCATTTGTCTACAATTGAAACTGTCTATGTTTAATCAATTAATGTACACACAAGAATTGCCTGAAAATATCAAAATTTCATTAAATGTTTGAAGTTGTCCTTTAAGGCCCAGTCACACCTCACCGGATTGAGCAACGGACAGAATTGTCTAGTCCGGTGGTGCTAAGTATCAAAATGTGTCAAAATGTGTCAAAGTGTTGCGACATCGGGTCTACAAACGGACATGAAACGGACATGAAACGGACATGAAACGGACATGAAACAGACATGAACGGATAGCCAACGGACGGTAAGCGGACTGAACGGACTCAAACTGGACAAGAACCATAGACGTCAGTCCGGCGGCATCCGTTCTTAGTTTTGTGCATGTTCAAAACTTGTGCGCACAACGGACATTGTTCGTTTTCTGTCCGTTTCCCCCAATCCGGTAGGTGTGACTGGCGTTTACTGATAGCCCATTGAAAACGTTGATAAAACTGGACGACCAGTAAATTGTCTCGTTCTTTCGACATATATATGTTTATTAGGTACGCCCTGTAGCGTATGTATGAAGCTCACGGACACCTTGAGTCTCGTGTAACGACTGACTTTATTTCCTCGAGTATCACATGGGGTCCTATTGTCACGTGACAATCGCCGGTGTAGCCCTGCTCACATTCCTGCCTTGTTACCTGCATATATAGACAGCACGCCCCTCTTCAGCTTTTCTGACGAATGTTCAAAGCATCCAATTATCTCAATAAAAACAGGTAATTTGATGTACTCCTTCATGTCCAGCTTAGATCATTAAACAGTTCCTGTTACAAAAGGGAATGGTGTACGTCAATTTAATAAAACCTATCATTCCTAAAGCAGATGGTGTTCAAAATGTCGCATTGCATGCTCGAATTAATGTTACAACTTTTCACTTCAAATGTCTCAAATGTTAATCTTTCATAATAAAATTTACTTTAAATTAAACTAAGGTCACAGCCTGAAATGTGACGCCATTCGAATATCGTTGCGATGTCAGATTTGAATCGGGACGATATCGTGCAACCGTGGTACCCCAACACGATTTTTCTATCCTCGAAAATGAGTCGTATTAAAGTTTCAATGACAAATAGATTTGATGTTATGTAATTTCTTTAGATGAATATATTATATTGATTGTTATGTAATTTCTTTAGATGAATATATTATATAGATTGTTATGTAATTTCTTTAGATGAATATATTATATTGATTGTTATGTAATTTCTTTAGATGAATATATTATATTGATTGTTATGTAATTTCTTTAGATGAATATATTATATTGATTGTTATGTAATTTCTTTAGATGAATATATTATATTGGTTGTTATGTAATTTCTTTAGATGTATATATTATATTGATTGTTATGTAATTTCTTTAGATGAATATATTATATTGATTGTTATGTAATTTATTTAGATGAATATATTATATAGATTGTTATGTAATTTCTTTAGATGAATATATTATATAGATTGTTATGTAATTTCTTTAGATGAATATATTATATTGATTGTTATGTAATTTCTTTAGGTGATTATATTATATTGATTGTTATAATCGACATCACTTTACTTTGAAGTAGCATTTACTGAACATGGCTATCTTTGGAGTGTAGGCACACCACATTAAATCGGGCGAGCATGTCAAAACTGACATCCCAAGCTTGTGCAGCGGCGGGTTGTATCCCAGTTTATACAGACTCAGTGTTTTATTGTCTGCAGCTTAGTAAGTGCATCAGTGTCAAGGTGGGCGTGTAGAGTCAAATCTATGTAAGCACTAAGTGCCTTGGTTTACACAAGTTGATGGTTTTGTCGCACTATGCAGCTCTAGTGTAGGACTGGTATAGATGCCATTGTAAAATATTCTGATAAAACGCATTGGTGGGGGAATGCAAATGGTCTATAATGGTAAATGGTTTATAGTGCCAGGTGCATGAATGCATTTATGTAGTTTCTGGTGATACTTTACTCATGGTCAATAGTCATTGTGTATTAGTCAGATAGTGTGAAAGAGGCACTAGAGATAGTGTGTAAGGGGCACTTGGAGCTTTACCCACTACCCCCTCCCCCCTCTGTTAGTCACGGATCACCACACACTCAGCTCAGGCAGGTGATGGCCAAGGGGGCCACACAGCATGGTGGTGCTGGGCAGATCACTGTAGCCATAGTGACACAGGAATGCTTGATGTTCATTGGTGGAACTGTAAATGCTTGATGTTCATTGGTGGAACTGTAAATGCTTGATTCTCATTGGAGAACATGGTCAGGTGGTATGCCATACCAGATCCATGTACCACTAAATAACAAACATGAGGGCATTGTCTCTCTCTCTACTTTCATTCTTTATACTCTTCCTTTCTCTTCTTGCCTGTATTGATTTCAATGCCTACACAAACACAGATTCCAGCCGTGGACTTTACATAATTGGTGACCATGATGAGACTCAAACTCGCAATCTTCTCCATGTCTGTCAAATGTCAAATATCCAACGTTATTAACACCATTTCAGACAACTTTCTATTTTGGATGTCATGTGACAGAGCATGAAACATCATCTTAGTATGAAAAGAACACAATAAATGTGCAATATAATTCTACATTGTTATTATAGGAACCTCCACGCGCCCACCACTCGCCACCGACCACCCACCACCCACCACTCACCACCCACCACTCACCACCCACCACTCACCACCCACCACCCACCACTCACCACCCAGCGATGCCTGAACATTCCAAGATGAAGGTCATCCGGCGAATCAGCATCACCGAGCCATACCACGTGACCAGGAATGTCCCTGTACCTGAAGTACCTCAGGGCGGAGCCAGGGTCAAGGTGAGGTCATCATTTGCACCCTGTTACCAAATCTAGAGGAGAATCGCATCGCCATCTATACGGGCCATTCTCTGAAACTGGCCACTGAAGTGTGACTTTGAAACAAAAAGTGAAAACCTTCCAAATAATGACAGAAAACATTCCAAATAATAGCAGGATCCATGTTCATATAAAGGTTTATATGTGCATGTGTTAGAGTTGAAAAATCCATTTCACTTTTTGATTTTGATCTCATGCAAATTGTCCGATATCTCAATATCACTTGCATAATATGGAACTCAAACATACATCCAAAATATCATTTTAACATACACAACAAATTCAAACATGCTCTTATTGATTACAGTTAAGCAAGCAACATTATGTCTTACAAGAAAACGGTTGAAAAAAGGTTTGGGCAGATGTGTAAATTTTCACATTTTCACTTTAGCACAAAATCATACAAGCATACATTTGTTACATCTCCGAAATAGATTAAATGCATGCAGTGTTGGTAACATTCTTAGTGCTAGTAATGCCAAGCCCCAGGCCAGGTAGTGACAAGTGTCAATGTTGTAAGTCATGCCTTACTGCACTTCAAACCGTGCCTTGCTACACATCAAACCATGCCTTACTACACTTCAAACTATGCCTTACTACACTTCAAACCATGCCTTACTACACTTCAAACCATGCCTTACTACACTTCAAACCATGCATTACTACACTTCAAACCATGCCTTACTACACTTCAAACCATGCCTTACTACACTTCAAACCATGCCTTACTACACTTCAAACCATGCCTTACTACACTTCAAACCATGCCTTACTACACTTCAAACTATGCCTTACTACACTTCAAACCATGCCTTACTACAATCCAAACCATGCCTTACTACACTTAAAACCATCCGTTACCATACTTCAAACCATGTCTTACTACACTCCTAACCGTGCCTTACTACACGTTAAATGATCCCTTACTACACATTAAGCCATGCATTACTACATGTTAAACCGTGCCTTACTACACGTTAAATCATGCCTCACTATACGTTAAGCCGTGCCTTAGTACACGTTAAATCATGCCTTACTGCCCGTTAAGCTGTGCCTTACTATACGTTGAACCGTGCCTTACTACACATTAAACCGTGCCTTTCTACCCCCCCCCCCCCACCCCTGGTCCGTGCAGGTGCTGTACGCGGGCGTGTGCTACACCGACAAACAGGTCGCCAGGTCAGGGCAGAAACGTCCCCGGATGAAAAGCATCTCGGACACTTCGCTCTTCCCAGGTAAGTAGCAAAATGCTGCAACGTTCAATTCATATTTCTGCAGTTTTCATGCGTTGCTTTCACATTTCAAACCTTACCGGACGCAGTGGCCGAATCGGTAGAGTGCAGGCCTCCCATGTGGAAGGTCGGGAGTTCAATTCCCAATCAATGACTTACAACATTGATACTTGTCGGTATGTAACCTGGCACTTGGCATTACTAGGATAGGGCAATGATGGGTTTTCTTGGTGTCAGGATAATGGGACTGAGTGGGATATTAGGTCATGGTGCTAGAGGCTTGGTCTGCCAGTGGGGCAGTACTATAAAGTCATCATAAGTGCGCACTCTCACAAGTCGGTTCCCATCCTGATATGACCTTACATATTGCCAGGACGTAAAACTCCAACAACCACCCTTTCAAACCTTAGCCACCTGTCTGTGCGCGACAGTTTTCAATACCTGCCACCTAGCGGGACCTGTGCATATAAACAACGAAATGTACTTCTCAGCATCCAGTATGTACTTCTCATCAGTTTGACCTTGGGATTTACTGTTGACTTTGAACAGGGTACGAGGTGTCAGGAATCATTGAAGCCGTGTGCAACACTGTGGAAGAAAGCACCTTCAAGGTCGGCGACAAGGTCATCGTGTTCCCCGCGGACGAGTGCTGCGACGAGCAGGGGTAAATACAAACAGCGCACTAAAAAACCGGAACGGCTGCACCAAAAGCTAACAAGAGCTGTTTTAAAGCTGCATAGTCTCGTCACGCATCTCATTTTCAAAACCAAAACAATTATCTAGATTGTATTCTACATATCTAACTTAGATAGTGGTGCACTTTTTTAAGCATTTGTCACCACATAGAAGGGCATACTGAGTCAATTTAATCAAACCTGTTACTGCTGAAGCCTATGTTGTCACATTTTCGGAGTGCCTGCCCAAACTAATTTGACATATTTACAGTTAAAATATCTCAAAAGTTAGCCATTTAAAATAAAAGGTGCTTCAACCTAAAGTAAGGTAGACCATAACAATCAATTCAATATAATTATCTCAGAAAGATGAGAGAAACTCAAAACCATCGGACTACACAACTTTATAATTATCTCAGAAAGATGAGAGAAACTCAAAACCATCGGACTACACAACTTTAAATTTCTTTATTTGGTTCAATAGTTGATTAAGCAGGAGAAATTCCAATCACAGACAATTGGTCTTCCTCATTGCCCTGATCCTCACCCTATCCTAGTGATGCTGAGCGCTAGGCTAGGTAGCGACAAGTGTACATTTGTTATGCTGTTGGTTTGACTGGGCCAGGGTTCGAAACCGGAGTTTGAATCGCATGACCTGCCAGATTGGGAGGCGGCTGTACAACTCCTTTCGGCCATTCTGTCACCTTCTTGCAGGGATTTCTATTTAACGTAATCTTTCGCACATAACTAAAGGGCCTGTAACACTATGACATAGCCTTATCGTATGCGGACGTATGTGATTTTGACCAACATGTCGTTGCACGCCATCATATGTTATGTATACATTGGGCATACGGTGGGTACGTTTTGGGTATTTCGTTATATGTCATCTTACGTCGCCACACGTCGAGGCTCCAACAAATTTGTGTGCATGCTCAAAATGTCCAATGTGTGTCGACGTGTGGCTCTTAAGGGCCTGTCACACTACGACCTATGGCATTAGCATATGCCGACGTATGCACTTTTCGACCAACACGTCGGCATAGGCTGTCATAGGTTATGCATAGGTTGGGCATACCTTGTATACGCTTTTCATAGGGCGTCATAGGTTGGCATAGGTCGAGCCGCCCAAAAATTGTTGTGCATGTTCAAAATGTTAAACCTATGCCGGTGTGTGGCTCATACATCTCGCCTATGCTGGATGTACGCTGGACATATGCCGGCATAGGTTACGCTTAAGGTAGGGGTAGGTCGGCATAGGTTAGCCGTGTGTTGAACCTGCATCCTCCACATATCTCTGGCATATATAGCATATGCCTAGCTTATGTCTAACATGCCTCTCGCGTGTGCTGGCATACCCCTAGCATATTACGAGCGTACAGCGAGCATATGCCCAGCGTGTTGGCTGTCTGTCACCCTACCATGTATGGCCTTAGCATATGCCGACCTATGCACATTTTGACCAACACGTCGGCATACGGCATCATAGGTTATGTATAGGCTGGGCATAGGTCGAGTACGCTTGGCATAGGTCGCCGTATCTCGACCTATTTTTATTTTCAAATAATTTTGACACGTTACGCACACGCCGCCGCCATACGTCGTAGTGTGACAGGGCCTTTACTTTCCACATACGCATACGTCGACACCCTAGGCGTACGTTGACCATACGTCACTGTTCATTACTCATATGCTGAAACTGTTGCCTCCAACCGTCAATACACATCCGAGCACGCTGAGTATACGTCGCTATTTGGGCTTCATCACGATTACTTTTTTGGATGGCATGAAGGTTGTGATCAAGTTTGTTGAAATGTGATGTATTGTTAGATGTAATTAATTCGATAAGATGACCCTCCCAGATATGACCGTTGCTGTTTCTAGAACGTAAAACAACAACAAACAAATGAGCAGTTTGTTCGTTGGTTGTTGGAGGCTTACGTCCTGGCAAAATCTAAGGTCATATCAGGAATGAAGAGTTCAGGTGCAAAAACCACGTGAACCTATATCCAAAAATGGAGATAAACATTGGAATCAAACCCTCAACAACGTTTTTGGATTGGCGTTTATGTGCTTTTGCGCTTGAACGCTTCAAATATAAGATGCATTGCGATGTGTCGCCAATTCAAATGATGCATCTAAATAATATAAACAGAAACGAAAATTTAGTGGAGAAGTCAGTATATGAATAGAGTTCATCCGAAGTTCATTTTTTACTAACAAATAAAACAGTGAACATACACAATGAGATAACATGGTTGTTCGGGCTTTACGTTTTAGCAACATCTACCAGTTGTGTCTGTGGTCATAATAGGTCGGGTGCCTTCTTGTGACTGTGTGCACTCATGGCGATTTATAGTACTGCCTCACTGGGATTTAAACTATGCCCCGTGACCCGATATCGAACTCAGTCACCCTTTCTTGATTCTGAGCAAACCATTCATTTCCCTGTCCTAATATTCGTAATAATGCCAAGCCCCATGCTAGGCATTTTTAAGCTAGCATACATTGTGTAAGTCATTGGCTTCACTCAGCCCTGGTTCGAACCCACAATCTTTCATACTGTAAGCCAGCCAAAATTGTGTTAAGAAAACCATGCATACATACCAGTCACTCAGCATGCAGGACCGGATGTGGTGCCGTACTCATGTCGACTTTATAGTGCTGCCCCATTTGGAGACCAGGCCACCAGCACCATGATCAAATATCCCATGCATCCTGATGCTGAGCAAAACCAGTCCTTGTTCTATCCTAGTAATGCCGAGTGCCAGGCTCGATAGCGAAAAGTATAAATTTGATAAGTCATTGGTTTGCATTGGCTGAGAAACTCAAACTTGCGACATTCCGCATGGGAAGTCTGCATTCAACCGATTCGCCAAAGCGTCTGTAACATGTTGGCAAAGATTAAACCGAAGACCATCTCCTGCTGCAGTTTCGCCGAGTACATCATCGTCCAGGACGTCAGGAACTTGGTGCACATCCCGGACTCCCTGCCCATGCAGGTGGCGGCCATGCTGCCCACTGGCGCCCTCACAGCCATGGCGGCCATTGAGAGAACTAAGCACTTTGTGAAGAGGACAATTCAGGAAAAGGAAAGTGAGTGAATGAACTAGCGCTATGTTTTCTAACACTAATGCTGTCAGTAATAGATCGAGTGCATAAATCCACAACGTCGCTTAAAGCTGAATATTCCGATGCTTGTAAGTTTCTCTCACTTTTCTGAGATACATATATTAATTTGATCGTTATAATCTACTTCACTTTACTTTGAAGGAACTTGTATTTAAAATGGCTAACTTTGGAGATATTTGAAGTGCAACCATTCAACTTTAATGTTGGCAAGCACGCCAACACTCTGACACCATAGGCTTCAGCGGTAACACATTCTATTAAATTGACTCAGCGTTCCCTTCTATCGGGGTCTATGTGGTTACAAATGTTTAATAAGTGCATCAGAATCTAAGTAAGATATTTACTATCAAATCTAGGTAATTGTTGTGGTTATGAAAATGTGATGCTTTTATCGGACTATGCAACTCTTAACATGCTTTATATGTATCGACAATGGATATACTGTAGCCTAATTAATATTAACATAAATATTTACACAACTCATAGTTTGTTTGTTGTTAGTTTACGTCCTACCAACATCTAAAGCCATATCAGGAAGGCTATCAACTTGTGACAATGCGCACTCATGATAGCTTTATAGTGCTTCCTGAGTGTGAGACCAGGCCACCAGCACCATGACCCAATATTCCACCCAGTCACATTATCCTGATTCTGTACTAACCAGGCCTTGTCCTATCCTATTCGTAGTATTGCTGAGTGCATGGTATTGCATGTTATCCTGCTTATGTTTAAGTAATATACCAAACTATTGACGTGATAATGGTGGTGTATGTCACAAAACTATGCCAGAAACCAAACACGAAGACAACAGCAGCAAATGCTGCCTGCACTGGTTTGTGATGTTATGGTGGCGCCACCTATTTTGAATTATCTGTACTATTCTGTCACCTCGAATCCCCTGTGGTGTAGGTAGATACCGGTAGGTGGCAGGTCATAACTAAAGAGACGCAGTACCCTGGAACCCGTCACCACGCCCAATGCTATATGGTTGGTTGGTTTGTTGTTTTACGTCATAGCAACAGATAAGCTTATATCAGGACGGGTACTGATTTGTGACAGTATGCACTCATGGAAACGTTATAGTGATGACCCACTGGGAGACCAGGCCACCGCCACCAAGACCCGATCGATATCCCACATAGTCACGCTATCCTGATACTGTGCTAACCAGTCCGTCTTCTATCCTATTACTGCTGAGCGACAGGCTAGGTAGCAAAAAGTATAAATTGTATGAGTCATTCGTTTGATTCGGCTGGGATTCAAAATCCTCACCTTCCACACAGGAAGCCTGCGCTCTACCGATTCGGCCACCGCGTCCGGTGAATGGTAAATGCAGGCTTCCACGTGGTTAGATGGTTATAATTAATCAATTATGTTGTTTATTTCTTATGTACACAGACAAGCAACGGTCCGGTTGAATATTTAATTTTGAATAGGAATATGGATACAATGGAAAACATCATAACAGAGAGCGAGACAGCAATATAAGTCTAGACTTGTATTGTGATAAATAGGTGTTAGTAGTTAAGCATTTCGCCCATGTTTCTTTCTGGTTCATAATCACATATTTTATTCGCCTGTACACGAGAACATCGTGAACTTATGTGTGCATGGTGGCGCCACCTGCTGGAATACCATGGTATTATCGCTTTTGTCCTGTGACCTGACCTGGGGTTTGACATTACTAGGAATAAACAAGCACCAGTTACCTCAATATCAGGATAATATGACTGAGTGGGATATTGGGTCATGTTGCCAGTGACTGGCTTCCCAATGTGAGAGCACTATGCAGGCGCCATGAATGCATGCAGTCACGAATTGGTACCCATCCCGATATGACCTTAGATGTTGCTAGGATTAAAAAGCCAAACAAAGAAACAATGTTATAATGACCCGCGGATAACGCCGTTTCATTTACGGCTGCCTTTGTAGGAACGCGTCTAGACTCTAACCGGGGTGTACCTGCCCACCCACCCACATCAGCTGATCAGTAGCCACTGGTCGCGGGCACAAACTAGGAGACGTGCCAGAGGATTGTTCATGTTGTGCACATGGGTGACTGAGCACGTGGGATCGGCGCAGTGCTGTAACTTTGGATGCTACTGCTAGCGCCACCTATCTTTATTAATGCGTAACTTTATTCTGCCGTAGTGGCCCACTCCATTTATCGGAATTTCCCGTGGTGACGTCGCTCGCGCTTTGAACGTCCATTTCAAATCATTCGTCACAGAGCCCGGCCAACACGAGGCACGTACTAAAGGCCCTGTCACATTATGACGTTTCTTCCAGCGTGCCGCCAACGTGCAAAATATTATCAACGCGTCGAGAAACGTCCAACTGTTTGGCGTTTCGGGGGGTAGTTTGATGGGCCGCAGCGTGTTAGTAATGCGCTAATAGCGTGCCGTCAACGGGTCTCGACGTGGTGGCTGGAAAAAACCCAAACAAAGGGTGATTAACCTAATTCACTGGCGGATCGGTCTGCGTGTCGCGACATGCCACCAACGATTTGTCCGCGCGGTGTGTGCATGTTACCGGTGCACTGGCAGCGGGCTGAGGGCGGGCTGCCGGCGCGTGGGTATTGCATCCAACAGCGCCAGCAACACGTCCACAACTGCCATCAACATGTCCAACGTGTTGCGAAACGCTGGCGCTACACCAATAGGTCGACCACTACATGTTCGTGAAATGTTACCGATGCGTTGATGGGCTGCTCGCAGTTTGGCGAAAAATCCCCAGCGTTGATCGATGTTGATCAACGTGGTTCCAGCGGGCCGGCAATGCGCTGGTAATGTGTGTCGACATCCTGCAAACGTGCCCATAACGCACGATCCAACACGTTGGCATGCGTCGGTGCACATCGAAAGTTTTGTGCATGCACAAAACCTCGATGCGGCCCGACGCGTGCCATTGTGTGGGTGCAAATGTTGCTGGCACTAAACGTGTACCGACGTGTACCAACGCGCCACTAACATGTTCGTAACGCCCCGGTAACACATCCCGACGCATCCCGACGTTTTGCCCAAAAAGGCAACACGTCGGCACGCGTCGAAGCGCGTTCGTGAGAAATGTCATAATGTGACAGGGCCATAAGGGAGCAGATTTAACCATCCCATTCCCACGCACCTAACTAGAGGTATCATGTATTAGTAGGGCTAAGGGTATGCTTCCCCACACACCACGACTTGCATTTTCATTGCTGAACTACTGTAACTACGTACCTAGCTAACAATAAATGCCCAGATAGACTTGAGTGGGTCTCGCGTTTCCCCATTAATGGTAATTTTGTCATAGCCGCCATGGTTCTTCGCAGTGTCGATGGATGGAGTGGTGAATGTGCTAATTGTCGGTGCTGGAGCCCTGGGGCTGTGGACCGTCATCCTGGGGCGGTACATGCACCGTCACCTGGAGGAAGACAAAATCAACATCGTCGTAGCAGACACAAATGTGAGTATTGTATTACTATTAGAGAATCCTATTTTATATATATGATGTATAACGTATTATGCGAGTATATAGGCGCGGAAGAGAACTACTTCATTATTATTATTATTATTATTATATTATTGCATACCATTGCTACAATGTCCACCTTCCTGTACCTCCCCGGTGCGACCTGTGGCGCCACCACCGGCTGTTCTTATCCCTAACGTGCCCGGGAACCTCATTGGCACCGGAGGGGCAGCTAGTACAATCGAAATAGACACAAAACGAGAATCAACTCTGACATATGCACAACAAGTAAACGTTCATTTCAACATGAATTCTGCTGTTATTTGGAATGCCTTCTCCTATTTGGAAGGTTTTCACTTGTGGCTTCCATGTCAGCCTTTAGTGCCCAGTTTCAGACAATGACCCGTGTTCTAGCAATGCCTCTTTGGTTGCTTTCAGCTTGAGAAACTGACGGTTGCAAAGGATCACGGTTGTTCCGCTGTAACTCACTGGGACGACTCACGTAGGTACCTTAAGTTGTTGTTGCTGATGGTTGTTGTTTTATGTCCTAGCAACATCATTGCAGGATGGTTACCGAATTGTGACAGTGCATATTCATGGCGACTTCATAGTGCTGCCCGACTGGGAGACTATACCACTGCCACCATGACCTGATATCCCACACAGTCACATTATCCCTGTACTGTGGTAACCACTCCTTGTCCTATCATATTATTGCCGAGTGCCAGGCTAGGTAGCGATAAGTGTCAGTTTCATAAGTCATTGGTTAGACTCGGCTGGGAGTCAAACGCGTGAATTTCCACATGGGAAGCGTGCGTTCTACGCAATCGGCCACCACTTCCGGTATAGACATATGAAGAGCTCTTTTCTCTAAACGTGATAAGCGCGCATTCTACGCAATCGGCCACCACTTCCGGTATAGACATATAAAGAGCTCTTTTCGCTAAACGTGATAAGCGCGCGTTCTATGCAATCGGCCACCACTTCCAGTATAGACATATGAAGAGCTCTTTTCTCTAAACGTGATAAGCGCGCGTTCTACGCAATCGGCCACCACTTCCGGTATAGACATATGAAGAGCTCTTTTCGCTAAACGTGATAAGCGCGCGTTCTACGCAATCGGCCACCACTTCCGGTATAGACATATAAAGAGCTCTTTTCTCTAAACGTGATAAGCGCGCGTTCTACGCAATCGGCCACCACTTCCGGTATAGACATATAAAGAGCTCTTTTCGCTAAACGTGATAAGCGCGCGTTCTACGCAATCGGCCACCACTTCCGGTATAGACATATAAAGAGCTCTTTTCTCTAAACATGATAAGCGTGCGTTCTACGCAATCGGCCACCACTTCCGGTATAGACATATGAAGAGCTCTTTTCTCTAAACGTGATAAGCGCGCGTTCTACGCAATTGGCCACCACTTCCGGTATAGACATATAAAGAGCTCTTTTCTCTAAACGTGATAAGCGCGCGTTCTACGCAATCGGCCACCACTTCCGGTATAGACATATAAAGAGCTCTTTTCTCTAAACGTGATAAGCGCGCGTTCTACGCAATCGGCCACCACTTCCAGTATAGACATATAAAGAGCTCTTTTCTCTAAACGTGATAAGCGCGCGTTCTACGCAATCGGCCACCACTTCCGGTATAGACATATAAAGAGCTCTTTTCGCTAAACGTGATAAGCGCGCGTTCTACGCAATCGGCCACCACTTCCGGTATAGACATATAAAGAGCTCTTTTCTCTAAACGTGATAAGCATGCGTTCTACGCAATCGGCCACCACTTCCGGTATAGACATATGAAGAGCTCTTTTCTCTAAACGTGATAAGCACGCGTTCTACGCAATCGGCCACCACTTCCGGTATAGACATATGAAGAGCTCTTTTCTCTAAACGTGATAAGCACCAATTTAAAAATTGAGCTTGCAATACCAATGTCAAGCTCATAGACCATGCTTTGGAAAAAAGCTCTTCATGATTATATATACATCTATACAATGCTCCTCTCCAAAACACGATCGACGAACCCAGCACTGGCATTGAAAATTCATTTTTCACCTGCCCTTATCACGTTTTGGAAAAGAGCTCTTATTAATATATACATTTATGTGTTTATATAAATATGCATATATATAAATGTATGTGTTTATTTAATATATAATATGTATATATACGCATATATACATTTACCATGTATATGTGTAGTAAATGTTAACATTGGGATGGAATAATAACCAGAACACAGGTTCATCTGCGCTATTTATACTTACGTAATACATTCCACATTCACTATTTATACTTATGCAATGCATTCCACATTCGCTATTTATACATATGCAATGCATTCCACATTTGTTATTTATACTTATGTAATGCAATCCACATTCACTATTTATACTTGCATAATGCATTCCACATTCACTATTTATACTTACATAATGCATTCCATGTTCACTATTTATACTTATGTAATGCATTCCACATTCACTATTTATACTTACATAATGTATTGCAGATTTGCTATTTATACTTACATAATGCATTCCACATTCACTATTTATACTTACATAATGCATTCCATGTTCATATTTATACTTATGTAATGCATTCCACATTTGCTATTTAGTATTTATACTTACATAATGCATTCCACATTCACTATTTATACTTACACAATGCATTCCACGTTTGCTATTTATACTTACATAATGCATTCCACGTTCCACATTTCTCTGCGTCCTTACCTCTCCCCTGCAGAACACGAAGAGTACATCGTGGAGAGGACCAAGTGCGCATGTCACGGCCCCGTTGACCTAGTTATTGACTTCGTGAGCTCACCCCGCACCATCAACCGCAGCATGCAAGTCCTCGCCAAGGTGAGTCACAGCTGACCTTGACCCATCGAAGCTAGAACTGCCAAAAGGTTTCAAAATAGGCGAAATTAGACAACTTAGTGTTGCGGCGAGTTGCTTGCGGGGCGGTCACGTGATCATTTTGCCGGGAAAACTAGATGGCGCCAACCAGGGTCTCAAGTTCGAGGTTTGTGTGGTTTCAGCTAGGTGGCTCCCCCCGATCATTCGGGGCCACGATAGGTGGCGCCATCAGCGTCTGATCAGACCTTGTTTTTTTTTATTTATACTGTCCATAGGATATAAGCCCGGGTACCCAGGCTTGTTTTCAATGCTGGCTAGTTGTAGTGTTGGTGTTATCTTACCACACAGTAGCTGCTGATAAGGTATTTGATTGCCTGCATTTCAGTAGCAGATAGATAATTGGTTGGTATGGTTAATAGCCTATGTTAGTTTTTTGGATGTTCTTGGTATATATGTATTTATTTTTCTACTCTTATTACTACTAGACTAGCCTACTCCTTGTTGTGTAATATTATTTCAATTATATGTATATACATTAGTGGAGACAATTATTCCTTTATATTATTTATTATTATGTATTTATTGTCAAATGGATTATTTGCTAAGGGTTAGCCTCAGTCTCACTCTCCCACTGCTCGTCATGTGGTGTTCTCTGTGGCAGAGTGGTTATAGTGTCTGAGTTTTTTTCTAGGTCGGACTCCTAATCTGAAGGTTGGTAGTTCGATTCCCCATGGCCCCCACCTTTGCCAATTTGGATTTCTACCGTGGTGTATAACTTAGACCTGTTGCCCTCATACCATGTGTATGTGGTGTGGGAGGTTAAAAAATCCCTTGGGTCAGTGAAAGTGTAGGCTCGGGCTTTCTATCAACAAACTGTCTCACAGCAATCACAGCAATGCAGCAACAGTAGTGTAATATGACTACATCAATATAATATTGTTTGTTGATATAATAAAACAACAAATTTCACTATTTTATAATTAGTTCATGAACCTGATATCTTGGGATATTGGAGTAGGTTCATTATCCCCTTTATGACATGTACAATTAGGAAAATCTCTTTGTTGTTTACCCAAGTACCCCTTTATTCAAACCCACTGCTTCCCTGCACCTAATTCTATCTTTACCGCTTCGATGTTCTGTCTAGGGAGGCATTCTGGTGGTGGGTGGGAACGCGCAGTACGAGATCTCGTTCTGCCTGCGAAGTCTCGCGCAGAATGAGCAGTGCATCATGGGAGTTGGAAAAGGAACGCACGACCAGCTGACGCAACTCGTGGACCTGGTCGCCACCGAACAGGTACACCGCTACACAAGTCCTTCTCTTCGCAATCTCTTTTGAATGCACTTGAAGTCTCATAGTCCGATTTTGTTTTGAGTTTCTGTTATTTTCTGAGATAAATATATTAGGTTGGTCGATTTAATCTACCTTACTTTAGTTTGAAGTATTGTCGTTGGGGGCAATGATGAAAATGGTGCAAACCGTTACACCACCCCGGCTCCCTGATGTCACCACCCGACCCACACCTACCTGTCTATGTGGCTCCTTGCCTTAGAGGTCAGTGCAGACTGCTACCCTTGTCCCCCTGGAGTTGTATGTCTTTAAATGGTAATGTAATGCTTACAATTACCTACCTACAGGCAATGCGCTTACATATATATATACACAGGGTAGATTTAACGACTATACAGTGTGTAGCTTGTACACGATCCGGGTCACACCAACCAGTGTTGTGGGTGTGGTGAACATATGAAATATTGTACCTAGAGCGGGAATTTAACCCACATCTCTTGTATTCTGGGCCAGTGTGCTAACCATTACACCACCTCGGCTCCATGACGTCACCACACTACCCACGCCTACCTGTATATGTGGCTCCTTGTCTAATTACTACATTATCCTTTATTTTAAGTGGCTAACATTCGAGACAGTTGAAGTGAAAGCATTACAAATTAACCTCGGCAAGCATTTCATATGTTTTTGTAAAGTTTTGGCCATTTTCTGAGATCTATATTACGTTGATCGTTATAATCTACTTTAATTCTAACTCGGAAACTCGGAAGGAATGACCTCTAAATGGATTTCCTGAAGAAAAAGGCCCCAACAAACAACATCAGAAAAAAGCCACAGCAAACAACATCAGCAAAAAGCCACAGCAAACAAAATCAGAAAAAAGCCACACCAGTTGTAACATTCATGAAGTGTTGATGAACAGTAATAGACGGGAGAAAAAGGTGGAGCCGGTGAAGTGGTTCTCTTTTTTGTTTCTTTATTGGAGTTTTACATCCTGTCAACAACTAAGGTCATATCAGGATGGGTATCAACTGGTGCGCACTCGTGGCTGCTTATAGTGCTGCCCCACTGGGAGACGAGACCGCCAGCACCATGACCCGTTATCCCATTCAGTCACATTATCCTGACACCGAGCCAACCAGTCATTGCCCTATCCTAGTAATGCCGAGTGGCAGACTAGGTAGTAACAAGTATACATCTTGTAAGTCATTGGTTTCATTCGACCGAGAATCGAACTCCCGATCTCGAGCACGGGAGTGTTTCTCTTTAATCATACATACCATGTCAGCGTTTACTAACACTTCCACAGGTAAAGGCCCCAATGCACCAACTGTTCCCAGTAGAAGACGCCAACACGGTGATCAGCCAGCTCGAAGACTGCACCATTCATGGCCGCGCTGTGTTTGAAGTCTGCAGCCCTGGGGAAGACGAGCGCTGCTAGACACTCCTCCGTAACCTGACGTGGACAGCTTCTGGTACTGGCTGCCGATGTTGTGGTAATGCTAGATGCTCCTCTGTAACCTGATGTGGACAGCTTCTGGTACTGGCTGCCGATGTTGTGTTAAAGCTAGACACTCCTCTGTAACCTGATGTGGACAGCTTCTAGTACTGGCTGCAGATGTTGTGTTAATGCTAGACACTCCTCTGTAACCTGATGTGGACAGCTTCTGGTACTGGCTGCCAATGCTTTTTTAATGCTAGACACTCCTCCATAACCTGATGTGGACAGGGTCTGATACAGGCTGCCGATGTTGTGTTAAAGCTAGATGCTCCTCTGTAACCTGTTGTGGACAGCTTCTGGTACTGGCTGCAGATGTTGTGTTAATGCTAGACACTCGTCCGTAACCTGGTGTGGACAGCTTCTAGTACTGGCTGCCGATGTTGTGTTAAAGCTAGACACTCCTCCGTAACCTGTTGTGGACAGCTTCTGGTACTGGCTGCAGATGTTGTGTTAATGCTTAGATTACTTCAATTTGTCCCTGCAGTGGCTGGTCGGGAGATGTTGGGAGTTCCATACATCAACCGCCCTTGATGCTGCCACAGTGACATGGTTTTCTGTTTAGGGTTTGCTCCCTTAGCCTTCGGTTCTGTCAAGAACCTGTACCACAAGGCAGTGGTTTACAACTCTGCAGGGCAGGGGTGTCAAACTCCCTGAGGTATTGCAATACCTGCAGTACCCACAAACATATGAACTAAAACTGAGAGATCTGCAGGATTCTGTTCGATATCTCCTGAAGGGAAAGCAGGAAACAAGAAACAGATGCGCACCCCAGAATCATGGAGTAGGTGTTTGTACTCATGATTCAATAATACAAGCTTCCACTCTTGAATCATGGAGTAGCTGTTTGCACTCATGATTCAATAACACACACTTCCACTCTTGAATCATGGAGTAGTTGTTTATACTCTTCCTTTGTGGAGGGGGTTCTTGCACTCTTGGTTCATGGAGTAGCTGTTTGTACTCTTCCTTCGTGCAATGGGTGCTTGCACTCTTGGTTCATGGAGTAGCTGTTTGTACTCTTCCTTTGGAAAGTGGGTGCCTGTACTCTTGGTTCATGGAGTAGCTGTTTGTACTCTTCCTTTGTGGAGGGGGTGCTCGCACTCTTGGTTCATGGAGTAGGTGTTTATGCTAGTGATTCGTGGAATAAGTGTTCTCACGGTTGATTCATGGAGTTTTTGACTTGTACAAATAATTCATGGGATAAGTGTTTGCACTCTTGATTCATGGAGTAGTCCTTGTACTGTAAGCATCTTCATCGGTAACTTAACCTAAATATGGATTTTCTTGCCAGTTTCTCACAAAAAGCTATTTCGCCGATATGATTACATGCCAGGCTAGTCATAATTGTCAATTTTCTTGATAGATCTATTCAGTCGTGTATAGATATAGGCAGACAAAGGGAGAGATAAGACAACACCAGGGAATGGACAGCCCTGCAGTTTGGTAAGTCCCAGAGGGTGGTCGAGTATTGGGAAAACTGGAGAAAACTGGCTGCGAAATCATCTGTGGTTCCCCACCGACCAGCGTGGTTCAGGGATTGAGGATGATAACGATACATGAAGATATAAATATGAGGTATTATATATATATGTACATATCTACGTAGAAAGGTGTGAATACAATAAGGTTCGTCATAGTTTAATGTAGTCAAGTTCATATCTATGATTAGTAAATGTCTTTCTAGTGTTGATTGTGCATTGAATTTGCAGATGTCTATTATTGCAATACCAAAACTAAGCTGACAATAAAATTACTTCAAAACCAGCTGCAGCAACAAGCCTTGTTTATGTTGCTATAGGTATTCCCAAATTTTTCCACATTTTCACAAAAGTGTAAAAAGTACTACTTTTTCAGACGACCCCTCCTGATTCCTGTCCAAATTAGTGCATGGGTCATCCCTGAAAGTGGGCACCACATATCTGGTGTCCATGTACTATAGTGAGAAGTAATTCTTTATTCTATTTGTGGTAAATCAAATAATGATGTTCGCCCCTGTGTGTTAAGAATTTTAGCAATGCTACATGTATATCTATCCCACAAAATATATCAAATCTATGCTTACATGATTTTGTGCTACAGTGAAAATGTGAAAATGTACGTATCAACATCATGCATTTACCCAGGCTTTTTTCCCACCGTTTTTCTTGTAAGACATAATCCTATTTGCTTAAATATAATCAAAAATATGTTGTTTGAATTTGTTGTGCATGTTAAAATGATGTTCTGGATCTGTGCTTGATTTTGATGCGCGACAAGGAAGGAAGAGGAGGCGAGGGTGGAGAAAAGCACTTTATTGTGCTAATATGTATAGTGCTAATATGTACAGGATAATGCAGGTTAAAACAGGATAATATAGGGTAAGCAGAGTAATACAGGCAATAATAAGAGTATTGGTATGCAAGCAGGATAATACAGGTAAGATAAGAGGTAATGTAAGATGAGCTCAGAGGGAGCCTACTGAACTACTGAGTCTGGAGGTTGCGCCGAGGAGAAAGGAACAAAGAGTTGAGGGAAAAAGGGAGGAGGGGCAGCGTCCTGGGAGGCAGGAGGGTGAGTGGCTGGAGGCGGCCAGGCGGGCTGGCTATATTATAAGTGGAGAAAGGGCGGGAATGACGCAACCAGCAACGGTCGGAGATGGGGGGGGGGGGGGGTCACCAAAGTTACACGAGTAATATTACTGTATCGCTGAATTTGTATTATTTTTTTTTTTTTGTGTCCATTAGTTGTTTAAGCAGGGGAAATTTCAGTCATAGAAGACTGGTCTTCCTCATTCCACTGCTGGTCGATAGAAAGCCCGAGCCTACACTTTTACCGACCCAAGGGATTTTTAACCTCCCACACCACATAGACATGGTATGAGAGCAACCTGCCTTTGTTGACGTTATAAGTTATACACAGTGGTGGAAATCCAAATGGTCAGAGCTGGGGGCATGGGGAATCGAACCGCCGACCCTCAGATTAGGAGTCTGACCTAGAAAAAAGTCAGATACTCTAACCACTCCGCCACAGAGAACCCCAAATCAAAAGTGGAAATAACTTCTTTTCAACTCTGACATGCGAAACATATAAACCTTCATATGTTCATGGATTCTGCTATTATTTGTGGGGTTTTTACTTTGGTTTCCATCTCACACTTTAGTGGCCAGTTTCCGATAATGACCCACATATGAACGCGCACCCAGCGGCATCTGCCTGTACAGTCAGTTTGTTGATTGTTGGAGTTTTACATCCTGGCAACATCTGAGGTCATATCAGGATGAATACCGACTTGTGACTGTGCACATTCATGGCAACGTTATAGTGCTGCTCCACTGGAAGACCAGGTCGACAGCACCATGACCTGATATCCGACTCAGTCACATTATCCTGATATTGAGTAATCCACTCGTTGCCCTATCATAATAATGCTGAGCGCTTGACTAGGAAGTGACAAGTGTGCATTTTTAAGTCATTGGTTTGACTCGACCGGGGTTCGAAATAGTGGGTTCGAATCCCACGATCGACCAAAAATGCACATTTAGAATGATATGTAGGGTACAGCAAACAGTACACATTACTGTGTTCGGCAATGCGTATTGACAACCAGGATTGTTCAATGGCTAGAAGACCCGTGCGCCTGCACTAATGAAATATAAGTTCACATGAATAAACACATTTACACAACAAAATGAGGCAAATAAAACAACATGTTTGATCTTATTAAGTGCCATTCGCCACGCAAAATCCATGGACAAGAACTAGGTTAGTGTCTGGGTGGTTGATTGTTGGAGTTTTACATCCTGGCAACATATAAGGTCATATCAGGACGGGTACCGACTTGTGACAGTGCGCACTCATTACAACTTTATAGTGCTGCCCCTCTAGGAAATCAGGCCACTAGCACCATGACCCAATATCCCACTCAGACATTATCCCGACACTACGATATCCAGTCCTTGCCCTATCCTATTATTGACAAGTGCCAAGCTAGGAAGCAACAAGTATCACTTTTGTAAGTCATTGGTTTGACTCGACCAGGCATCAAACTCCCGATCTCCCACACGTAAGTCATGTGCTCTAGCGATTCGGTCACCGTGTCCAGAATGTTAGTATCTAGAACTATAGTATTTCCAATTAGACATAATTCTGTTTGAGAATAGTGCTTAGTGGTGATTATATTCTGTTATTTCAGCTCATGTTGTCGTGAAAGTATACAGTAGTAGTTGTCGGTATCTG
Organism: Branchipolynoe longqiensis; assembly: GCA_030323885.1. NCBI lineage: Eukaryota > Metazoa > Annelida > Polychaeta > Phyllodocida > Polynoidae > Branchipolynoe > Branchipolynoe longqiensis. The sequence goes on along the minus strand of CM059193.1, from coordinate 941,905 downwards.
GGCATGTATTGGTTGTATCGAGGGCTACAGATAATTCATCCAAATATCGCCAAGTGCATTCTGATCTCACGAGTACATGCCAAATCAATCACATTTCAACCAATAGACGATTTGCAGCACCAAGCCTCCATCTGATTGATTGATTGATTGATTGGTGGTTGCTTTACGCCGTGTCGGCAGCATAGGCCATATTCACGGCGAGAAATGTTTGTTTTTTGTTCAAACCATCGCTTTTACATGTAAAAGCAGACAATCAATTATGTGCCAATAGACACTAATTAAATTAGAAAGCTCACAATCATATATATGTGGTCAAGGGAAACAAATTCCCATAGAAAAAGAAAAGTTTCATTAATAATTAATAGAATCCATTTAGTAAACTATATAAGGTGGTACAGTCCAGCTGCCCTCAAAAAGGCTAAAATGTTTTCCTGTTTGACCTTAGTAAAAAGGTCATGCATACTGCCTGCAGTGTAGAACCGTTGGCGCAGGGCCAAAAAATCAACGCAACTTAGTAAAATGTGTTTGAGTGTCAGTGGGGACTGACACCCAATACATTCAGGGGAAGGTTCCCCCTTGAGCAGAAAAGCATGTGTAAGCCACGAGTGGCCAACACGGCAGCAACTAAGGTCCCGCCGACCTCCCGCATGAGTCTGTGGTGGCTTTCCCACAGATGGTTCAATTTCTTTAAGTTTATTGATGTTTTCATCCCACTCATGTTGCCATTTGGATTGTATGTGGGTGGCTATTAGTGGTTTCAGATCAGAGTGAGGGATCAGACACGGTTCAAGATCACAGTTCAGGGCCTTCTTCGCAGCCCGATCAGCTCGTTCGTTTCCTTGTATGCCAGCATGGCCAGGCACCCAGCACAGGTGGATATCATACCCATCTGTTGTCAGTTGGTTCATTTTATAAATGACCGTTGCTAGAATAGGGTGATTCGTTTTCAGTCCAGCAACAGCCAGGAGGCAAGAGAAGGAATCACTGTATATAACATAGTTAGTGTGGTTGGATACCTCGATACACTCCAAAGCGAGAAGGAGTGCTCGGGCCTCTGCAGTGAAAATCGAGCTCTGATCGGGCAAACGTACACCAACTTTTTCCCGTCGGCAGACTGCCGCAGCAGCTACCTGGCTTTGGTCTTTCGAACCATCTGATGATGGTGTTACGTCATCATCATCATGCTGTCGGTCGCGATGCGACAAAGACTGCTTTCATTACTTGACTGCCACTCTCCATTTAGCTCTCTGCTGTGAGAGTTGCGTCCATGAGTCGGTCTTAATGTCTCTCAGGCATTACGTGGTGCTACGTACTAGGCCTACTATTATGATAGCTCCCTCTGTATCATGCTTAGTGGATATGTGCCTTATATACGATTTCCACCACCAACCTGCAATCTGATGACATCGTTATGTACTACTAATAGTAATGTGGGTAGAAGTAGCTTACTGTGGAAAAGGTATTACAGACGATTTCCACCACCACACTGCTCGTCTGATGACATCGTTATGTGGGTAGCAGCTCACTGTACAGCATGTTCTATGGAAAAGGTATTATAGACGATTTCCACCTCCACCCTGTCCATCTGATGATGGTGCTACGTACTGTTATTGTGAATACCTGTGCTGGGTAAATCATGCTCTGTGGGGAAAAACTAATAGACGATTTACACCACCAACATACATTGTGATGGCAGCGGCAAGAACTCACGCTAGGGGTAAATACCCCATTGCACATGACCAATGGAAAATGTTTATTGGCATTCTTTGTGACGCCAACTGGTACTGCACATTGGTATGGTAGAAATGAATTGGTTTGCTGAGTATCTTGTGAGTAAGTAGGATATTATGTACTATATAATTTATTATGTGGGTATAAATAACGGCAGCCCCTTATTGTTTCTCTCTAACCACCTTAAAGCTGCATAGTCCGATGAAAACATCAAATTTTCACAACCATAAAAAGGATCTAGATTTGATTCTAGATACCTAACTTAGATACTGATGCACTTATTAAACATGTGTTGTCACATATAAGGGAATACTGAGTCAACTTAATAGAACCTGTTACTGCAGAAGCCTATGGTGTTAGAGTTTTGGCAAGCCTGCCAAAATTAATTTAGCACGTTTGCACTTCAAATATCTCGTGAGTTAGCCACTTAAAATAAAAGTTACTTCAAACTAAAGTAAGGTACATTATAATGATCAACCTAATATGTTTATCTCAGAAAATGAGAGAAACTCAAAGCCATCGGACTATGCCACTTTAAACTGTACGATATTCACTGTGGAGTGGGCATTCTCTCCTCCCCGCCTCCTCTACACAGTGAGCCAACCATTGGGGAAACACCTGAATTGAGAGTCTGTTGGTATAAGCAGTTCCGTTGATGTAATCCAGCATGGGATAAATCCAAGCACCAGTTCCGTTGGCGTATTTCAGGATGACATAACTCCAAGCATATATTCAGTTTCTATGGTGTGGGGGTGCTGTGAGAGTGTAGAGGCCGAGTGGATGGTGTAATACCCCCCCCCCCCCCCACACCTCACGCTCACCCACTCACACATTACTGGTGGGATGGGTGTGTGTGAGGGGGGTGAGGAGGGTAGGGGTGGGAGTGATGACCTGACCCCTGACCACAGCTTAGTTACTCGTGGTTACTCCCGGAGGCGGAGGGGAGGGGGGGGGGTGCGGGGGGGGGGGGGCAGCAAGCAGGATATGTACGGTGCTGCCCTCCACTTTGAACGAGGCGCGACATGTGTGTTTTTTTTTTATTGAGGCTGTATTTTTACTGTCCATAGCATATAAACCTGGGTACCCAGGCTTGTTTTCAATGCTGGCCAGTTGTAGTGTTGGTGTTATCTTACCACACAGTAGCTGCTGATAAGTAATTTGATTGCCTGCATTTCAGTAGCAGATAGATAGTTGGTTGGTATGGTTAGTAGCCTATGTTAGTTTTTTTGGATTTTCTTGGCATATATGTATTTTATTTTGTTCTACTCTTATTACTAGACTAGCCTACTCCTATTTACATATCATAGGCTTGTACATATCTGTGTGGAGTGTTATCTGGCTACTTTTGACATGGTTACCTTCCATTGGGCGTCCCGCTGGTGGGCCGTGACATATCACATGCCCCTTTGCTGTGCAGCTTAGTGGGGGTTTCCTAGCCTTATTTTGCACAGATATTTTTTGTAAGTTTTTAGGTCAGGAATTTGTCGTTCCTTTACCGTTTGGGCATTCCACACCTTGGCAGCCATTTCCAGCATGCTTCTCTCATGAGCTTTTATTTGACTTCTGGTCTGCTTTAGTAGTGGTGCATTATTTGCTCTAGTAGCCCTTTGTGGTTTTGTTAGCAGTTTATTGTTTTAACTATAGCTATATGCTAATGTTTTCAAGTGAATTATTCTCCTATTTTCTAGTAATTTCACTTTGGTTCTTTTGTGTATGTCATAGGTGGGGTGCAGCTTGTCTACTCTTAGACAGATTTTTAGGGCTCTGTTCTGCAGTATTTGCAGTTTTTTTAGTAGTTCTTTTCTCGCACCCATGTAGTTTACATCTCCATAGTCAAAATAGGGGAGCACCATGCCCTTGAAGATTTTTATTGACATTTCTTGTGTCATGTAGTCTCTTAGCTTTGCAAATAGCCACAGTTTATGGTTTACTTTCTGGATAATTTTATTTTTACATAGGTTGTAGTTTAGTTGGCTGTCCAACTGAAGGCCTAGGTATTTGTAATGGTCTACATATTCTAATGTTTGGGTTCCTAACTTACAGTGTAGTTTTCTTTCTGGCATTTGTTTATGCGAGAAGAGTACTGCTTTGATTTGCTTGTGTTGATGGTTATTTTGTTGGACTGACACCACTCATCTAGTTTAGTAGGAGTTTTTTTGGTTTAGTTATTACCTCCTCTTCTGTGGTGCCATTTGCGTATATGACTGTGTCATCTGCATATAGTTGGAGGCATTCAGTTTGCAACCATTTTTCTAGATCGTTTATATAGATTATAAAGAGTAGTGGCCCTAACACTGACCCTTGGGGTACACCACATGTGACAGGTTGGTTGTCTGATAGGGTATTGTTTATTTTTGTTTTCTGTTGCCTGGTGCTCAGGTAGCATTTTATCCAATCCATAGTGTTGGATTTTATGCCCATGGTTTTTAGTTTTTCCAGTAGTATTTTATGGTCTTCTGTGTCAAATGCTTTGCTGAAGTCAATGAAGGCTGCTCCAACTAATTGTTTTTGGTTCATTGATGCCAATGGCATTTGTTAGGTTAGCTATTGACTCCATTCCTCCCCTCAGGCACACACACTGTAGCGCACTGCGCACATGCCCACACTAGCACACTTGCAACACAGCGACCATAGCTCTGTTCACACGTATAACATTAGGCCGACTTAGATGAGGCAAACTATATGAGTCGAACTAGCAGCGCGTTCACACATACAGAGTTTTCAAAGTGTGTCTCGTTCAGACACATGTGCGTTAAACCGGCTCAGATCGATGCATGTTTGTTGTTGTTTTACATCCTAGCAACATCTAAGGTCATATCAGGATGGGTATCCACACATTCATACATCGACATGTACATCCACATGCCACATACACATCCACAAGTACTTACATACAAACACCATACCTAACAAGAGACGGGAAGAGTAGGACGGTCCAAACATGTGCTCCAACCACTATCAAAAGCAACTACCTGTTAGCAGTCTCCATATGATATATGAACAAAATGGGATGGTCCAAACATGTAGGACGGTCCAAACATGTGTTCTAACTACTATGAAAGCAAGTACATGTTAGGAAGCAGTTTCCATCCATGTGCTTAAAGTTGCATAGTCCGATGGTTTTGAGTTTCTGAAATTTGCTGAGATAAATACATTAGGTTGATCGTTACTATGTATTTTACATTACCTTGAAGTAACTTTTATTTTAAGTGGCTAACTTTTGAGATATTTGAAGTGGAACCATGCAATATTAATTTTGGCAAGCTTGTCAAATCTCTGAACCCATAGGCTTCTGCAGTAACAGGTTCTATTCAATTGCCTCAGTATTCCCTTCTATGTGGTGACAAATGCTTAATAACTGCACAAGTATCTAAGTGAGATATGTAGAATCAAATTTAGATAATGGTTTTGGTTTTGAAAATTTGATATTTTCATCGGTCTATGCAGCTTTAAGCCGCCTCAACTAAGCCAGTTATGTTCACACATGCCACTTAGGCCGACTCAAGCTAGTTTGCCTCATCTAATCTACCTCGCAAAGCGGTTTACTTGAGGTGAACTAGTTGAGTCGACTCAGCCCTAATTCGCCTCAGAGGAGTGTTCACACACGTGATCTAAGTCGACTTAGATGAGGCGAACTAGTTGAGGCGCCTTAAGGCCCATCTGTGAATGGGGCTCATGACACATATTTGGTGATATATAGATATATACGTATACAAATGTGTCAATATGAGGATATATATCCTTCCTATTTATCTATCTATAAAATGTATCTACATATATATGAATATATATATACATATCCGGTGGTATATGGATATAAATATACTCGTTTTATTTTACCAGACCCTAATTCTCTTACTGTGACCCATATTACGGTAACCCCTCCTCCCCTCCCACTCCTCCCCCTCCACCCCCCAACCCCACCTCTTGCGCTCTCCTGATTCCAGTCAGGGCATACTCTGATGCAAGCAGGTTCATCCAGCTGGTAAGAATCATCTGCCCCCCTCCACACCCCCTACCCTTGTATCCAGTGACTGTGAGTGGGAATGTGTGTGTGTGTGGGGGGGGGGGGGAGGGCTAGATGGCTGAGCACACAGTCCCAAAACGAACCGACCACCCTGTGTGTGGAGTGGGTCGGTGGAGGGGTGTGTGTATGGTGGGGAGGCTAGAAGCTGGTGTCAGTGTCAATGTGTGTGTGAGTGGGGGGGGGGGGTGTTCTACCCTTGCTTGCAACTTCGGCGGTATAAATGTTTTCATTTGTGTGTGTGCAGAGATTAGCGCTGCAACCCTAACTGCCTCCTGTGAACATTCTACCACAGCTTCTTAGCGTGTCACCACTTACATATATAATATATGCATGTACATATATATGTTTCTGTATACAGTATAACCCCGTTAAACCAAACTTGAAAGGACCCAAGACATTTGTTTCGATTAACCGATCATTGGTTTAACCAAGCTTTGGTTTGGACTTTGGCTTGGCAATGTATGTGGACACTTTTTTTGGTAAAGTATTTATTCATCTGAATATGACATTTGTCAATGCCGGAGCACTGGTCTTCCGGCCATCTTACTATTGGAATTGACATTCTAAATAATCTAAGTTTGGTCAGTGCTGTTATAGTCACAGAACCGATCGTGTAGAATTAAGGGAGTGGCTCCTGCTGTATAATGTACAGCACCAGTCACTGCGGTTCATGCAAAAATGGGGAGCAGCACCGAGTAGAAGATGTATACTCGGGGCAACTCAAAAAATCGTTGTGGGTTACATTTTTCTCTTATAAAACAAGCTAAGTTTATAGTTGACAAGACATTTCTTCTGTCTTATGTAATGTTCACTGTGTTTAAACAGTTTGATAGTTGTGTAGGATGTTCGGTGTGTTGTTAGTTTGTTCATGATGGTTATGGGTGGTGGCAGGGGAGGGGGGCCCATTGGGGTGGGTGACAGGGGGGAAAACCCCACATGAGATTATTGTTTTTTATGTATATACAGTAAAACCCCATTAAACAAAGCTCAGTTAAACCAAACTATAGAAACACGGATGCTCTGCCGCTGTGAGCACCCCATGAGACTACAAAACTCTCCCCTTCATATCACCTGTGATGCATTTAGCCTAATCAAACCAACTCATGAATCAGTACTGAAAAGAGGAAGGAAAACTAGACACACAAATGAACAGTGAATAAGTTGTGCTTTATTGAGCAGCAACTCCTGTCCATTCCCCTACATGTAACCTAGCACCCTCACTCCTCACCTTCTGTCCACACTAGTTCTCATTACCACTTAGCCTGTATACTGAAAGCAGTGCCCACAGCCCATGGGACAAGACTCCTATGGCTGTGGATACACTCAATTGGAATATGTGAATTTAGGTAGCATCAGACAGAGTGTCTGGGGTTCCTGCTCAAAAGTATGTGTGCTTCACTCAAGAGCCAGGACTAGAGTGCCGGTGTCCAGTGTGACTGGAGCATCGATCCTTCATATTACATAATTCTCTGCATCTTGCGTATTTTTAGTGTGGTCAGATGGTCAAGGCAGTGCAGGCAACTGAGCAGTCCCACAGTCAGCCAATCAGGTGACCCCACAGCTGGGGTGGGAGCCAACCCCCCAGTGGAGGTGGCTGCCACCCTACTCAGCTGCAGGTGCCGCCCTGAGTGTATATGAGGCTGAAGTTGGGCCTCCCTTATGGTCACAGGGGTGAACCAGAAGTGGTATACAGTTACACACATATATATATCCATATATATATACCAAGAACGTCCCTCCTTGGCACTGGTACATCTTAGAACTACACATAGGAAATTTCCACCCCTTGGGCAGTTTCCCCTAGAACACCATGAACTGTTTCTTATATAACACAGCTCCTCCCTAATCCTGGGCAGCATGCAGGACATATATTTCCCTATTCTTTATCATGTCATATTGTGAGTATGGCATCCTTGCTTTTTAGTTTACATAACATTTTCCCCACTCTGTCATCCCACAATAATGATGCTCCCTGCCAATATATAATTCTAAACCGAAAATCCGTATATTTTTACAAAACGATTGGTTAATCCTAACTTTTTTCGGTGGCCCGGCCAAATACTACCATTTATCATATAAAAAAGTCTCAGCTGACCTTATAACCACATGAAAGTTTGGTTTAACCATACCGAAAGTGGCCTGGGGCCCGACAATTTTGTTTGGATTAACCGATAGTTTGGATGAACTGACTTTGGTTTAACCCACTTTTTTATATGATAAATGGTAGTATTTTGCTGGTCCGCAAAGTAGAGATGGTCGGTAACTGCCTATGGAAATCCAGGACTTGAACACAAAATGAATATATATATATGCTGGCACCCACCCCCATCTCGGAGAGGGTGGGGGGGGAAGTTGAACTCTACACCAAATGCTATCTACAATCTGAATCGGTTAGATTATAACCATATTGGATGGTCAGTTACTGCCTATGGAAATCAAGGACTCTGAACACAAAACTTAAAGTAACCGATTTTCTACTGTGTTACCATGGCGAAATCAAAGGTGAGGATGCATTTAATTATATATTACCATGCCTAATGTATTTTTGAAGATAATGTACATCTTCATGTTGATATCTCCACTTATTCTGATACAGTGTGATATTATGCAATGTGGAAGCTTTAGGGGCCTGGGCTCTGCATGCGTGAGCCATAGAGCCTACATATAACATATATAATTTAGTGGCCTGCCAAGCAGGACCACCTTCATTTGCAGACATTAACTGACAGATTATTATTCTGTTGACATCTTTTTATTGACAGAAAAATTAATGTAACTTAAAGGCCCTGTCACATTACGACGTTTCTCACTAACGCGCGCCGACGTGTTGCCTTTTTGGGCGAAACGTCGGCACGCGTCGGGAAGCATTACACGCGTTACCGGCGCGTTAATGGCGCGTCGGTACACGTTGAGTGCGAGCAACGTTTGGATCAACACGTTGGCGCGCGTCGGGCCGCGTCAAGGTTTTGTGCTTGCACAAAACTTTCGACGCGCGCCGACACGCGCCAACGTGTTGGATCGCGCGTTACCGGCGCGTTGGCAGGACGTGGACCCACGTTACCAGCGCATTGCCGGCCCGCGCAAACCACATTGAGCAACATCCATCAACGCTGGGGATTTTTCACCAAACTGCGTTGGACGTGTTGCTGGCACGTCTTGAGGTGTTGCTGGTGCGTCTTGAGGTGTTGCTGGCGCGTCTTGACATGTTGGTGGTGCATCTTGATGTGTTGCTGGCGCATCTGCCGCGCGCCTAATGTTAGCCGGCGTTCTGCGAACCTTTAATGACGGGCTACCCCCACGCCGTCGGCGCACCGACAACGCGCTGATAACACGCTGATGGCACGCTGGGAACTCACTGGTGGGACGTTGACACTTTGTTCCGCCGCATGTCGAACCCTGCTGATACCCGTTGATGGCGCGCTAATAACACGCTATTATCACGCTACCAACACGCTGCGGCCCGTCCAACTACCCCCTGAAATGCCGAAAAGTTTGACATTTCTCGACGCATTGATAATATTTTGCGTGTTGGCGGCACGCCGGTGTGGTGGTTTCAGCGGGTTCCCGTGCTCAGAGGTGTCCCTCGCTTCTGCGCATGCGTCAGAATCTAATAAGGATGGCCGTAATCGATTAACACTACCCGGGCGACTCGGGTCATCCGAGTCGTCAGAAATTCAAATAGAACACGGCGAGTGGAGTCGACAAATACACGTGCCATGTGCAAAAAAAGAATAACTTAGATTAATTAAATGGAAATATAGGTAAACTGGGCCATCATAAAATACTTTAAATCCTATTTTGCTGTATTTTTATCGGTTATTAAAAAAAAAAAAAAAGATTGTCCACCCGAGCGCGGAGAAGCGTATTCGATTATTCGACCCGAGTTTGTAGGATGTGCGCATGCGCCAATAAGTGGCTCAGGTGACCCGAGTTGATGCGAAATCCGCGCAGAAGCAGAAGCAGCGCAGAAGCAACGGGACACCTTTGAGCACGGGAACACGCTGAAACCACCACACCGGCGAGCTGGAGGGAGGTGGCCCAGCTGCTTTCAATGACACATAATGGGCACCCACATACAAACAAATACATCAAGAAATGTACACACATTTATAGAGATGCACATGTTGGCTAAGTCGCCTATGCTATGGTGCAAGTATGAATTACTTTCATAGTTATAGGTAAGAATATAGTTCTAGTAGAGAAGGGGTAGCTAGAATCATCAAAACTGGAGGAGGCACCCTCATGTAAACACATGGAGAGTGTTACTTTTCGTGTTTAGCGGGAAGTTCATTCTGATTAACACCAGACCCCAACCACCCTAGCAGGGGGAAGGAGATAATGGGTGAGGCATGGGTGTGAGGAGGGGTATGTGCATAGGGGGGGGGGGGGTGAGATGTCAGTGTCAGTGTCAGTGTCAGTGTCAGTGTTCGGGAATTGAGAGGCAGGGTGGGGGGCTGGGGGGGGGGGGGTGCGGGTTGGAGCAGGAGAGCACTGGAGGAAGTACCAAGGTCCCCGTCAGGCTGCTTCTTATAACCCCCCACCCCACCACCACACACACACACACTGCTCCTACTGATTGTGTGTCCGGGTGGCCGTCACACATGTTCCCGGTGCTTTGACCCTCCACACACACACTCCTACCATGGTGGGTGTGGGGTAGCTGCAGGCTTATATGTATATGTGTATATGTGTATATGTGTATATATGTATATGTGTATATGTGTATATATGTATATATGTATATATGTATATATGTATATATGCATATATGCATATATGCATATATGTATATATGCATATATGTATACATGTATGTATGCACACATGCATGCATGCATGCATGTGTATGCATTCATGTGCACCCTGCCCCCATCATTCACGAGCAAATTGTCCTAACAAATATTGTAATTAAATAAAATATCACTTCCTACATGTGTGTTCTTCAACCCCCTCATCTGTGCTAACTTTGGTCACCCACACCCTGTCTTAATTAGTAACCATGATAGCCCCCTCCCACCCTTGTTTGCACGCAGAGGTGGGCGTTGCTCACCAGCGTATAGCGCATGTGTGTGTGTGTGTTCAGGAGATATGGGATATGCTGTGGTGGGGGTGGGGATGGGGAGAGGAGGATGCCAACTGTCAAGCGGGCATTCCTTACACGCGGTATGCGGTATGCGGTATGCGGTATGCGAATGGCATGATTCCTTACACGCGGTATGCGGCATGCGGCATGCGGCACACAACTGGCTATATTATTGCCAATTTATAGATAAGTATTCATATTTCTGTGAATCTGGTAGCTTTCCCTCGGCTTTCTCCCCTCCTCTCTCTTCCCCTCACGGCTTTCTCACCTTCCCGCCTCCTTCCCCCTTATAAGCACACACTAATCACTATGTACACGGCACCCCTCTAGGCCGTTCCGTAATGCTCAGTCGCCTCTCCTAGTGTTAAACTAATGGACACATCAGACTCAGGTTTCTATTTGCACCCCGCTTGCCGCATGCCGCATGCCGCACTGATCGCTACATGGGCTGATCGGAAAAACGCATTCGCATTCGCATACCGCGTGTAAGGAATGTAGCTCATAGGTTTCAAGGCGTTTCGATTTTTTGTCCCATTCGCATTCGCGTGTAAGGAATGCGCCCTTCACTCTGCTCACTTTCAAATCTTCTCATTTCGCAAACAAACTATTTATATATGAAATATCCTGGAACTGGCATTGTTATTCTTCCACTACTGTCCCGATATTAACATGACATGATGTGGATGTCGTGTTCCATTATGCCCTTCGAGTTGCATCGTGTCCATGACGACAGTATAGAGGGCGTGTACGTGACGTCATCACTCAGCAGTAAGCGGTCAGCAGCCAGCCATCTTGGATTACGAGCACCCTCCCTAGCCATGTTGTGAATGCATGCAGATGGAGTAAAACAGAGTTTTCTTGTGTTATATGAGGTTCTGGGCAGTTTACATCCAATGTGTTTACTTACATAACTTTAGCAACAACTTCTGAGTCCAAACTGCTCAAAATAATGATAAATAAACCAACAAATCAGTAAATAAACACAGTGTAGGCAGTTGCAAGTCTTCTGTATGTAATCCAATATGGCCACCGAAAGTTGTCTTGTGACGTCATTACACCCCCTCTATACAACACAGACTCATGTGTACGTGCTCTTCATGAACCTGTTCTAGCGTGTTACTAAGAATGTCCCGACCCTGGCGCCACCTTTAGGTTACTAACCACACTCCATGCGCCATCTAGTGGGTTGTGGCTGAACCAACGTCTGGGCATTGTGAGAAGCCGCCAGTTGCTCACTTCATCCGCTGCACCCAAACGTACCACGTGGTGTGTGGAAGGTGTCCCCTGTTTGTAACCGTCCCACAAACCCCATCTGCTATAAGGTAACATCTAGGGTTGAACGGCTGGGATCCGTTAAGACTTTATTCGACGTTAACCATTGACTCGAGGCCTAACTTCATACTTAATTTTAATTATACTAAACTCGATATTAATTATTATACGAGCTTCTTTCTCATGTTCCTCAATTATCACACTCACGCACCTAAATTCACATAAGATGATAATCAAAAAGCGAATTTTGTTTTTCAACTCTAACACTATGCTCAACATGTAAACCTTCGTAGGAACATGAATTCTGCTATTATTTGGAATGTTTTCTGATGTTATTTGGAAAGTTGTCACCTTTTGTTTCCATGTTGCACTTTAGTGTCCAGCTTCAGGGAATCACCCCATATCTGATGTATAAGCCATTATGCGAGTATAAAGGAGGGAAGGGAATTGTAATATTATAGTTTGGTATTATCGCTATTCGATGCAAGCCTATGTGTCTATATACAGTAAAACCTCTCTAAATCGACCGACCATGACACTGACTTTAAATGGTCCATTTAATGAGGTGGTCAGTTTAGGGAGTTATTTGTATTGTTACAATGGTAATGTAATGCCAAATCATCTTGGGACCCGAATAAATGCGGATCGATAATATAGGGTGGATCTGGTTCGTATCTGTGGCGATGGGGTCGTGTTAGATCGGGAGGGATATGTATATATACATATCTGTAATGATTTTGATTCTCCCCACTTCGAAAATTGCAGAAAATCAAATTAAACTCGCATATCGCCGATGGGCCTTAGGAAATTTCTGCTATTTTGTCTGAGATTAAAATATATTAAATCAATCACTGAGTTATCAACTTTAACATTAGTTCAAAGTTCCTTTTATTTTAAATGGTTAACTTGTTTTAAAGATATTTTGAGTGCCAATACATGGGAAAATTAGTATTGGCAGCATGCCCAAAACTCTGACAAACCATAGACTTCTGCAGTAACTAGGTTCAGTTAAATTGGATCTCAGTATTGCCTTCTACGCAGAAACGAATGCTTAATAAGTGCAACAGTATCTAAGTTAGATATGTACAATCAAATCTAGATAATTAGATTGGTTTTGAAAATTTGATATTTCATCGGACTGTGCAGCTTTAAGGCAATATGCAGAAGGTAACATCTCACGGTAGGGGGAGCCGCTCTACAGACACAGTGGCCATATTCGATTAACACAACCCGGGCGACTCGGGTTACCCGAGTTGCTCGAATTTCATATTGAACACCACAATGGAGTTGTCAAAAACATGTGCTGTGTGCAAAAAGTCCCAACCCCAGTAACCCACCTCTTGGCTGGGGGTGGTTAGGAGCGATGATGTCACATTTGTGCTGGTACCTGTAGGATAACAGCTACCAGTACAAGTCCTATGTGTTGTTTCTGTGCTTCTTTTTTTTGTAATAAACATTAATGAAATGGAAATATAACTAAACTATGCAATCATAAAATACTTTTTGCGGTAGATATATCAGTTATTAAAAAAAAGAAATTGGGGGATTAAGCCACCATTTTTTCCACCCCGAGCATGGAGAAGCGTATTAGTTTATTCAACCCGATTCTGTAGGATGTGCGCATACATGTGCCAATAAGTGACTTGGGTGACCCGAGTTGGTTAATCGAATACACCCAGTAGGGCCAGTCCACTCAGGGACCAAAGCTCCAGCCAGCCTGCCGCCACCTGCAACAGTCAGTAGCGTAGTCTTTGCCGCCACCTGTCACAGTATGAAGGCAACAATCGATGGCGTATTCTCTGCCACCACCTGTCGCAGAATGAAGGCAGCAGTCAGTAGCGTAGTCTCTGCTGCCACCTGTTACAGTATGAAGGCAACAGTCGATGGCATAGTCTCTGCCACCACCTGTCACAGAATGAAGGCAACAAGTCAGTAGCGTAGTCTCTGCCGCCACCTGTCGCAGTATGAAGGCAACAGTCGATGGCGTAGTCTCTGCCACCACCTGTCACAGTATGAAGGCAACAGTTGATGGCGTAGTCTCTGCCACCACCTGTCACAGTATGAAGGCAACAGTCAATAGCGTAGTCTCTGTCGCAGTATGAAGGCAACAGTCGATGGCGTAGTCTCTGCCACCACCTGTCGCAGTATGAAGGCAACAGTCGATGGCATAGTCTCTGCCACCACCTGTCACAGTGTGAAGGCAACAGTCGGTGGCATAGTCTCTGCCACCACCTGTTGCAGTATGAAGACAACAGTCGGTGGAATAGTCTCTGCCACCACCTGTCACAGTATGAAGGCAACAGTCGATGGTGTAGTCTCTGCCACCACCTGTCACAGTATGAAGGCAACAGTCGATGGCATAGTCTCTGCCGCCACCTGTCCCAGTATGAAGGCAACAGTCGGTGGTGTAGTCTCTGCCACCACCTGTCAGAGTATGAAGGCAACAGTCGATGGCGTAGTCTCTGCCACCACCTGCCGCAGTATGAAGCCAACAGTCGATGGCATAGTCTCTGCCAACACCTGTCGCAGTATGAAGGCAACAGTCGATGGCATAGTCTCTGCCACCACCTGTCACAGTATGAAGGCAACAGTCGGTGGCATAGTCTCTGCCACCACCTGTCACAGTATGAAGGCAACAGTCGATGGCATAGTCTCTGCCACCACCTGACACAGTATGAAGGCAACAGTCAGTGGTGTAGTCTCTGCCACCACCTGTCACAGTATGAAGGCAACAGTCGGTGGCATAGTCTCTGCCGCCACCTGTCACAGTATGAAGGCAACAGTCAGTGGCATAGTCTCTGCCACCACCTGTTGCAGTATGAAGGCAACAGTCAATGGCATAATCTGTGCCACCACCTGTCGCAGTATGAAGGCACCAGTCGGTGGCGTAGTCTCTGCCACCACCTGTCGCAGTATGAAGGCAACAGTCGGCGGCATAGTCTCTTCCACCACCGCGCGGTCATGAGGCTCATATCAAGACTATTTACACACGTATTGCATATTTGCATGTATGCATGTATCTATGAGCATCCAAGTTTGCTCACTAAATGAGTGAGTGATACACAATATACAATTCTCTCAAATAAAACATTTATATTCATGAGCAATGGAGGTAGCAGTAAATCTTATTTAGCCCATATATAGCCTACAATCCCTTTAAGTTTAACCTTCCGTCGCCATAAAATAGAAATACTTCAATAGAAGAACAACACAAACATCAAACATGTACTGAGAAGTCTGTCTTTCTGCCTGATTGACACATAGACACAGCAACTCATGGAATGATCTAGATTATTGGACCAAAATATTGCAAGGTGATTTAACTTACGTGCACCTTAATTGTGTTTGAAGTAAATAGTCTAATTTGAAAACTCACGACACGCATGTTGGTCACATACACATCTCGCTCTGTATATGTCTCTCTCCCTCCCTCCCCCTCTCTCTCTCTCTCTCTCTCTCTATATATATATATATATATATATATATATATATATATATATATATATATAATGCGTCGTCATGTCAACAGATCGACACACATGGGTCTGGGTATTTACCAAAAAAATGAAAAATAAAATTATGCTGCTCACCTGCTTCGGAGAGTTTACAGTCCCTGCCCTTTCAGACATCCCATAATAGTCGAGACGCCGCGCGCGCCCCAAGCGGCGATTGGCGGCAACTAAGTGGGAGCAGCCGTGGCGGACGTAATTTGTGGCGCGACAGTATCCCCTCACTCTCCACTGGAAGCGGCAGTCAATCGATATGGCGGCGTTCGAGCGGTTTACCATTGGACTAGTGCTTCTCCTGGCAGGTTAGTGGGCAACTGTTAGTAGGCAGCTGTTAGTAGGCAACTGTTAGTAGGCAACTGTTCATAGACAACTGTTAGTAGACACCTGTTAGTAGGCAACTGTTAGTAGGCAACTGTTAGTATGCACCTGTAGGGAGGCAACTGTTAGTAGGCAACTGTTAGTCGGCACCTGTTACTAGTGTTAGTAGGCAGCGGTTAGTAGAGAAATGTTAGTAGACATCTGGCAGTATACTGTTTATATTACACTTTTAGTAATCAACAATTAGCAAGCAACTGCTGATAGTCAACGGTCAGTCAACTGTCAGTAGTCAACTGTTAGTTATCAACTGGTAGTTATCAACTGTTAGGATACTGTTAATACTCAACTGTTAGGAGACGGTTAGTAGTTGACTGTTAATTTTCAACTGGTAGGATACTGTTAGTGTTAGTGTTAGCGGTTGACTGCTTGGAGACTGTTAGTAGTACACTGGTTGTGGTAAGCATATACCCGTCAACTCTTAGTCATCACATGTTAGGAGACTGTTAATAGTAGACTGTTATGATACTGTTAGTAGTTGATTGTTAGTTATCAACTGTTGGGAGACTGTTAGAAATATTAGTACACTGGTTGTAGTAAGCATATATAATATATGTCAACTCTTAGTCATCAACTGTTAGGAGACTGTTAGTGTTAGTAGTCGACTGTTAGGAGACTGTTAGAAATATTAGTACACTGGTTGTAGTAAGCATATATAATATATGTCAACTCTTAGTCATCAACTGTTAGGAGACTGTTTTTAGTAAAGTACTAGTAGCCAACAGTTTGTAATAAAATGCCAACGGTCAGTAGACAACTGTTATAGTTACCTGTTGATTCGGAATATGTACCATTCATGGCTAAAGGATGTACTACATTTAACCATTATTAATGGGGCTGTCACACTACGATGCTTCCACCGGCGACCCGTCAGCGATGAAAATAAAATTTTATGCGTCGAGAAACGTCCAACTTTTCGGCGGTTTGGGGACAAAGTTTGGCGTCACCGCAGCGTGTTAGTAGCGCGCGGCCAACGTGTGTCGACACGTTGGGGAAAAAAAAAAGTTTGGCGCGATGTCTTCATATAACCTTAAATGTTGCTAGGGCGTAAAACAACAATGTCCCAGTTTGCCTAGCGTTCCCATAACGTTATTCCGGCATGTCCAACGGAGCTTGACGACCGCCTAACGTCCTCCTAACGTCCTTACTCAAATATTTGCGCGTGCTGCTGGTCGTTTTTTTTTTTTTTGACATGCTTAAAACCTTGGCCGACTGGCAACGCGTGCCGGCGTTCTGCGCCGACCATCAACGTCAAGGATAGTTTACCGACGTGTACCGACGCGTGCATAACGCGCCCCCAGCATGTGTCGCCGTTTCCCTAATTATCGCCCAAACTCACCACACATTGACGGGTCGCCGGCGAGAAGCGTCGTAGTGTGACAGCCCCATTAAATATGGTAAAATATTTAATGGGGCTGCATTAAATATGCATATTTAAAACACCCTCAACATAGCATACTATGCTATGTTGAGGTTGTTCAACCTGCACGTTCATTGTTTCGTATATGAGTCTACTATCGGTCCTTAATAAACTACAGTTGCAACAGGACAACACTGCGTTCAGACCAGTGTTGTCGTGACATAGCAGCTGTCATGTTATCAGAGGGACAATCCAATGAAACAAAGACAGTTTATACATTAGAAAATTGTCCTCACATGGCAGAATTACTACTGCGGATGCTTGCTACGGCCAACGTTATGCTCACTTTCAGTTCATGTGGTATATGATAATGAACTGAATTTTACAAGATGATTTGCCTGGAATGCTAGAAAGGAGTCTTTGCTTATATGGCTACGTAAGCAGGTGCTAATTATATTCATGAACATTCTGAGTGTTATGATGCGTCCTTGAACGTTGTGCCCCCCGAATCGACTCCAGACAAGGAATGCTCTAGTAGTAGTAGGCGGTATTCACGAACAGAGCATCAAAATGGCCAACCTGGCCGAAATGACCCAAGTTAGGAGAACATCAAATCGATGACTTACAAATTGATACATGTCGCTTCCTAGCCAGGCACTCGGCATTATAATATTAGGTCAGGGCATGGACTGGTTGGCTCAGTTCAGGATAATGTGACTGAGTGGGATGTTGGTGGCCTTGTCTCCCGGTGGGACAGCACTATAAAGTCGTCAAGAGTACGCGCTGTCACAAGCCGGTACCCGTCCTGATATGACATTAGATGTTGCCAGGAACCAACCAACCATATATAGACGTGCATGGTCTCCGCTTGCAGTGCGCGGTGTCGGCTGCGCGAGTTCTTTCCCATATATTCAAAGCGGAGCTGCTTTGTTGCTTTTCTTTTGCTCGGCGCCACCGATGCTCTTTGTGCAAGTAACGCGCTATGTTTACTCTGCGCACGCGCACAGGTGTGGCAGTCATGGGCGGTGTCCTCAGACGGCCCCTCGCGCAGAAGGAAGCCTGGGGAGGGGTGTATGGGGGAGGGGTGTGGGTGTGAGCGAGGGGTGGTGAGAGTTGGAGGTAGGTGGGTAAGGTATTGGCTTGGGGTGTGGGTGTGAGCGAGGGTTGGGTGAGTCCGGGTATGGTATGGGGTTGCGGTCAGGTTTGGGGATAGGGTCGAGGTGATGGCGAGAGGATAAGGGTAATGCCAGGGGGTCGAGGGGAGGCGAGGGTGGGGGAAAGGTGTGGGAGAGGGGTGCGCTGAGGTGGGTTGGGTGCGCGTCGGGGTGTCGTAATGACTGTGGGGTGGTGGGGGAGGGGTGAGTAGGGTTGGTTAATAAAGGGTGCAGGAGATGTGGGGAAGGGAGAGAATGTCAGGTAGGTGGGAGTGTAGGGTGGGGTGGAGGGTGGCAGCACAATCAGGGTTGTGCTGGTTGTGGGTGATTGCTGGATGGGTGGGGTGATTGATTTGTCGGTGGGGTGGGTGGGGGTGATTGCTGTGTGGGTGCGGTGGGGGTGGGTTGCTGTGTGGGTGGGGGTGGGGTTGCTGTTTGGGTGGGGTGTCGGGGGGGGGGGTTACTGTGGGGTGGGGGGGCTGTACAACTAACAATGAGGGTTGTGTTAGTTTTGAGTTTTGATTCCCCGTGCCCCCAGCTCTGCCAATTTGGATTTCCACCGCTGTGTATAACTTACAGCGTCATCAAAGGCCGCTTGCTCTCATACCATGTCTATGTGGTGTGGGAGGTTAAAAATCCCTTGGGTCGGTAAAAGTGTAGGCTTGGGCTTTCTATCGACCAGCAGTGGAATGAGGAAGACCAGTCGTCTATGACTGAAATTTCCCCTGCTTAAACAACTAATGGACCAACAAAAAAATGTGTGTGAGATTTCCAGAGAGTTGCGCTGCACAAAAAAGAGGGAGAGGTGGGGATGGATTAGGTGTGTGTGTGTGTGTGGTATGTGTGCGTCGAGTGTGTGTGGTGTGTGTGTGTGGTGTGTGTGTATGGTGTGTGTGTGGTGTCTGTGTGGTGGGTGGGGTCAGGGCACCATGTGTTTATTTGTGGGTGCGGAGTGCTATGTGGCTGGGTTGTCTTGTTAAATGTTAAAGTAGGGAAATCACAGGCACCAAGTCTCCCTGAAATACAGCAAAATAACACAAACCTCGCCACTTCTCCGCTTTTAGTCATCTTTTAACAAACTGTTGTTCATGTGTACGCATATTTTGCATAAAAATGCACCAGAATGCACTGCTCTGTATCACTTTTGTTATCTCAAATTTGTCCATGGGAGCCCCCCCCCCCTGCCCAAGACTACCCCTGTAGCAGGGGGCAACCCCCCCCCCCTCCTCCCGCAACGGAACGAAATGCTGAGTTCATTTAATAATAATAGAGCCTGTTACTGCTGAAACCTATGGTGTCAGAGCTTTGGCGTGCTTACCGAAACTAAGTTGACATGTTTGCATTTCAAATATCTCAAAAGTTAGCTATTTAAAATCAAATTTACTTCAAAGTAAAGTAAGGTAGATTATAAGAATCAGTTCGATATAGTTGACAGAAACTCAAAAGCATGGGACTATTCAACTTTAAATATGGCTGTAATATAGGTGGCTAGTGTGTGAGTTGTGTATGTGCAGCTGAGGGTGTTTTAATATAGGTGGCTAGTGTGTGAGTTGTGTATGTGCAGCTGAGGGTGTTTTAATATAGGTGGCTAGTGTGTGAGTTGTGTAAGGGATGTGCAGCTGAGGGTGTTTTAATATAGGTGGCTAGTGTGTGAGTTGTGTATGTGCAGCTGAGGGTGTTTTAATATAGGTGGCTAGTGTGTGAGTTGTGTAAGGGATGTGCAGCTGAGGGTGTTTTAATATAGGTGGCTAGTGTGTGAGTTGTGTAAGGGATGTGCAGCTGAGGGTGTTTTAATATAGGTGGCTAGTGTGTGAGTTGTGTAAGAGATGTGCAGCTGAGGGTGTTTTAACACGGGTGGCTAGTGTGTGAGTTGTGTAAAGGATCTGCAGCTGAGGGTGTTTTAATATAGGTGGCTAGTATGTGAGTTGTGTAAGAGATCTGCAGCTGAGGGTGTTTTAATATAGTGGGCTAGTGTGTGAGTTGTGTAAGAGATGTGCAGCTGAGGGTGTTTTAATATAGTGGGCTAGTGTGTGAGTTGTGTAAGGGATGTGCAGCTGAGGGTGTTTTAATATAGGTGGCTAGTGTGTGAGTTGTGTAAGGGATGTGCAGCTGAGGGTGTTTTAATATAGGTGGCTAGTGTGTGAGTTGTGTAAGGGATGTGCAGCTGAGGGTGTTTTAATATAGGTGGCTAGTGTGTGAGTTGTGTAGGATGTGCAGCTGAGGGTGTTTTAATATAGGTGGCTAGTGTGTGAGTTGTGTAGGATGTGCAGCTGAGGGTGTTTTAATATAGGTGGCTAGTGTGTGAGTTGTGTATGTGCAGCTGAGGGTGTTTTAATATAGGTGGCTAGTGTGTGAGTTGTGTAAGGGATGTGCAGCTGAGGGTGTTTTAACATGGGTGGCTAGTGTGTGAGTTGTGTAGATGTGCAGCTGAGGGTGTTTTAATATAGGTGGCTAGTGTGTGAGTTGTGTAAGGGATGTGCAGCTGAGGGTGTTTTAATATAGGTGGCTAGTGTGTGAGTTGTGTAAGGATGTGCAGCTGAGGGTGTTTTAATATAGGTGGCTAGTGTGTGAGTTGTGTAAGGATGTGCAGCTGAGGGTGTTTTAATATAGGTGGCTAGTGTGTGAGTTGTGTAAGGGATGTGCAGCTGAGGGTGTTTTAATATAGGTGGCTAGTGTGTGAGTTGTGTAAGGATGTGCAGCTGAGGGTGTTTTAATATAGGTGGCTAGTGTGTGAGTTGTGTAAGCGATGTGCAGCTGAGGGTGTTATAATAGATGTGGCTAGTGTGTGAGTTGTGTAAGAGATGTGCAGCTGAGGGTGTTTTAATAAAGGTGGCTAGTGTGTGAGTTGTGTAAAGGATGTGCAGCTGAGGGTGTTTTAATATAGGTGGCTAGTGTGTGAGTTGTGTAAGGGATGTGCAGCTGAGGGTGTTTTAATAAAGGTGGCTAGTGTGTGAGTTGTGTAGGATGTGCAGCTGAGGGTGTTTTAATATAGGTGGCTAGTGTGTGAGTTGTGTAAGGATGTGCAGCTGAGGGTGTTTTAATATAGGTGGCTAGTGTGTGAGTTGTGTAAGGATGTGCAGCTGAGGGTGTTTTAATATAGGTGGCTAGTGTGTGAGTTGTGTATGATGTGCAGCTGAGGGTGTTTTAATATAGGTGGCTAGTGTGTGAGTTGTGTAAGGGATGTGCAGCTGAGGGTGTTTTAATATAGGTGGCTAGTGTGTGAGTTGTGTATGTGCAGCTGAGGGTGTTTTAATATAGGTGGCTAGTGTGTGAGTTGTGTATGTGCAGCTGAGGGTGTTTTAATATAGGTGGCTAGTGTGTGAGTTGTGTATGTGCAGCTGAGGGTGTTTTAATATAGGTGGCTAGTGTGTGAGTTGTGTATGTGCAGCTGAGGGTGTTTTAATATAGGTGGCTAGTGTGTGAGTTGTGTAGGAGATGTGCAGCTGAGGGTGTTTTAATATAGGTGGCTAGTGTGTGAGTTGTGTAAGGGATGTGCAGCTGAGGGTGTTTTAATATAAGTGGCTAGTGTGAGTTGTGTAAGAGATGTGCAGCTGAGGGTGTTTTAAAATAGGTCGCTAGTGTGTGAGTTGTGTAAGGGATGTGCAGCTGAGGGTGTTTAAATATAGGTGGCTAGTGTGTGAGTTGTGTATGTGCAGCTGAGGGTGTTTTAATATAGGTGGCTAGTGTGTGAGTTGAGTAGGGGATGTGCAGCTGAGGGTGTTTTAATATAGGTGGCTAGTGTGAGTTGTGTAAGACATGTGCAGCTGAGGGTGTTTTAAAATAGGTCGCTAGTGTGTGAGGTGTGTAAGGGATGTGCAGCTGAGGGTGTTTAAATATAGGTGGCTAGTGTGTGAGTTGTGTAAGAGATGTGCAGCTGAGGGTGTTTTAATAGGTGGCTGGTGTGTGAGTTGTGTAAGGGATGTGCAGCTGAGGGTGTTTTAATATAGGTGGCTAGTGTGTGAGTTGTGTAAGAGATGTGCAGCTGAGGGTGTTTTAATAGGTGGCTGGTGTGTGAGTTGTGTATGTGCAGCTGAGCGTGTTTTAATATAGGTGGCTTGTGTGTGAGTTGTGTAGGGGATGTGCAGCTGAGGGTGTTTTAATATAGGTGGCTAGTGTGTGAGTTGTGTATGTGCAGCTGAGGGTGTTTTAATATAGGTGGCTAGTGTGTGAGTTGTGTATGTGCAGCTGAGGGTGTTTTAATATAGGTGGCTTGTGTGTGAGTTGTGTAGGGGATGTGCAGCTGAGGGTGTTTTAATATAGGTGGCTAGTGTGTGAGTTGTGTATGTGCAGCTGAGGGTGTTTTAATATAGGTGGCTAGTGTGTGAGTTGTGTATGTGCAGCTGAGGGTGTTTTAATATAGGTGGCTAGTGTGTGAGTTGTGTATGTGCAGCTGAGGGTGTTTAAACAAAGGAAGTCTTATTGGTGGGCGGTGTTTGGGGAGAGAGGAGTTGCCTGAGCAGTTTTAAATGTGTTTAATGGTAGTTGATGGTTTTGGGGTTTAACGCACATTATTGGTTTTTTTCAGGAGGGGTTGTTTAATAATGGGGATAATGGAAGTAGGGGAGTGGATGTGGATGCAGGAGGATGTGTGGGGGAGGAGTGGGGGGGGGGGAGGAGTGGGGGCTAGGGAATAGTGGGGCGTGCGGCTTTGTTGACGAGATAGGCATCCTTGGTGGGGCCTCGCCCCCGCCCCCCGGGGGGGGGGGGGTGTGGCCTCGTAGCATGGCCGTATTGGTGTGGTGCAGTAGGCAAGAGGGGAGGGGGTACAGGGGAGGTGTGTGTGGGGGGGGGAGGGGCTTCATAGCCTACGGTTATATGATTAGTGCGTAGGGTGTGAGCGATACTTGGGAGGAAGAGGACCGATGGCAACACCAGGGACACGCGACCGCTGCACGAGGCCCGT